>CM049311.1:42013531-43240460 GCA_026874595.1 Sipunculus nudus | reverse complement strand
CTTCTAAAACGCTTCTTTCGCAATTTAAATCGGCCATTTTTGCCCAAAACACGGTCTTGTATTTCGCGAAAACCGAGCTGATTTCGGCGAAAACGACGTTTGTAACAGGGTCTAAATGGCCTAATGAAGCTTCTAAAACGCTTCTTTTGCAATTTAAATCGGCCATTTTTGCACAAAACACGATCTTTTGTTACGCGAAAACCGAGCTGATTTCGGCGAAAACGACGTTTGTAACAGGGTCTAGATGGCCTAATGAAGCTTCTAAAACGCTTCTTTCGCAATTTAAATCGGCCATTTTTCCACAAAACACGATCTTTTGTTACGCGAAAACCGAGCTGATTTCGGCGAAAACGACGTTTGTAACAGGGTCTAAATGGCCTAATGAAGCTTCTAAAACGCTTCTTTCGCAATTTAAATCGGCCATTTTTCCACAAAACACGATCTTGTATTACGCGAAAACCGAGCTGATTTCGGCGAAAACGACGTTTGTAACAGGGTCTAAATGGCCTAATGAAGCTTCTAAAACGCTTCTTTCGCAATTTAAATCGGCCATTTTTGCGCAAAACACGATCTTTTGTTACGGGAAAACCGAGCTGATTTCGGCGAAAACGACGTTTGTAACAGGGTCTAGATGGCCTAATGAAGCTTCTAAAACGCTTCTTTCGCAATTTAAATCGGCCATTTTTCCACAAAACACGATCTTTTGTTACGCGAAAACCGAGCTGATTTCGGCGAAAACGACGTTTGTAACAGGGTCTAAATGGCCTAATGAAGCTTCTAAAACGCTTCTTTCGCAATTTAAATCGGCCATTTTTGCACAAAACACGGTCTTGTATTTCGCGAAAACCGAGCTGATTTCGGCGAAAACGACGTTTGTAACAGGGTCTAAATGGCCTAATGAAGCTTCTAAAACGCTTCTTTCGCAATTTAAACCGGCCATTTTTCCACAAAACACGATCTTTTGTTACGCGAAAACCGAGCTGATTTCGGCGAAAACGACGTTTGTAACAGGGTCTAGATGGCCTAATGAAGCTTCTAAAACGCTTCTTTCGCAATTTAAATCGGCCATTTTTCCACAAAACACGATCTTGTATTACGCGAAAACCGAGCTGATTTCGGCGAAAACGACGTTTGTAACAGGGTCTAAATGGCCTAATGAAGCTTCTAAAACGCTTCTTTCGCAATTTAAATCGGCCATTTTTCCACAAAACACGATCTTTTGTTACGCGAAAACCGAGCTGATTTCGGCGAAAACGACGTTTGTAACAGGGTCTAGATGGCCTAATGAAGCTTCTAAAACGCTTCTTTCGCAATTTAAATCGGCCATTTTTCCACAAAACACGATCTTTTGTTACGCGAAAACCGAGCTGATTTCGGCGAAAACGACGTTTGTAACAGGGTCTAAATGGCCTAATGAAGCTTCTAAAACGCTTCTTTCGCAATTTAAATCGGCCATTTTTCCACAAAACACGGTCTTGTATTTCGCGAAAACCGAGCTGATTTCGGCGAAAACGACGTTTGTAACAGGGTCTAAATGGCCTAATGAGGCTTCTAAAACGCTTCTTTCGCAATTTAAACCGGCCATTTTTCCACAAAACACGATCTTTTGTTACGCGAAAACCGAGCTGATTTCGGCGAAAACGACGTTTGTAACAGGGTCTAGATGGCCTAATGAAGCTTCTAAAACGCTTCTTTCGCAATTTAAATCGGCCATTTTTCCACAAAACACGATCTTTTGTTACGCGAAAACCGAGCTGATTTTGGCGAAAACGACGTTTGTAACAGGGTCTAGATGGCCTAATGAAGCTTCTAAAACGCTTCTTTCGCAATTTAAATCGGCCATTTTTCCACAAAACACGATCTTTTGTTACGCGAAAACCGAGCTGATTTCGGCGAAAACGACGTTTGTAACAGGGTCTAGATGGCCTAATGAAGCTTCTAAAACGCTTCTTTCGCAATTTAAATCGGCCATTTTTCCACAAAACACGATCTTTTGTTACGCGAAAACCGAGCTGATTTCGGCGAAAACGACGTTTGTAACAGGGTCTAAATGGCCTAATGAAGCTTCTAAAACGCTTCTTTTGCAATTTAAACCGGCCATTTTTGCACAAAACACGATCTTTTGTTACGCGAAAACCGAGCTGATTTCGGCGAAAACGACGTTTGTAACAGGGTCTAAATGGCCTAATGAAGCTTCTAAAACGCTTCTTTCGCAATTTAAACCGGCCATTTTCCCACAAAACACGATCTTGTATTACGCGAAAACTGAACTGATTTCGGCGAAAACGTCGTTTGTAACAGGGTCTAAATGGCCTAATGAAGCTTCTAAAACGCTTCTTTCGCAATTTAAATCGGCCATTTTTCCACAAAACACGATCTTTTGTTACGCGAAAACCGAGCTGATTTCGGCGAAAACGACGTTTGTAACAGGGTCTAAATGGCCTAATGAAGCTTCTAAAACGCTTCTTTCGCACTTTAAATCGGCCATTTTTCCACAAAACACGATCATTTGTCACGCGAAAACCGAGCTGATTTCGGCGAAAACGACGTTTGTAACAGGGTCTAAATGGCCTAATGAAGCTTCTAAAACGCTTCTTTCGCACTTTAAATCGGCCATTTTTCCACAAAACACGATCATTTGTCACGCGAAAACCGAGCTGATTTCGGCGAAAACGACGTTTGTAACAGGTTCTAAATGGCCTAATGAAGCTTCTAAAACGCTTCTTTCGCAATTTAAATCGGCCATTTTTGCACAAAACACGATCTTTTGTTACGCGAAATCTGAGCTGATTTCGGCGAAAACGACGTTTGTAACAGGGTCTAAATGGCCTAATGAAGCTTCTAAAACGCTTCTTTCGCAATTTAAATCGGCCATTTTTGCACAAAACACGATCTTTTGTTACGCGAAAACCGAGCTGATTTCGGCGAAAACGACGTTTGTAACAGGGTCTAAATGGCCTAATGAAGCTTCTAAAACGCTTCTTTTGCAATTTAAATCGGCCATTTTTGCACAAAACACGATCTTTTGTTACGCGAAAACCGAGCTGATTTCGGCGAAAACGACGTTTGTAACAGGGTCTAAATGGCCAATGAACCTTCTAAAACGCTTCTTTCGCAATTTAAATCGGCCATTTTTGCACAAAACACGGTCTTGTATTTCGCGAAAACCGAGCTGATTTCGGCGAAAACGACGTTTGTAATAGGGTCTAAATGGCCTAATGAAGCTTCTAAAACGCTTCTTTCGCAATTTAAATCGGCCATTTTTCCACAAAACACGATCTTTTGTTACGCGAAAACCGAGCTGATTTCGGCGAAAACGACGTTTGTAACAGGGTCTAGATGGCCTAATGAAGCTTCTAAAACGCTTCTTTCGCAATTTAAATCGGCCATTTTTCCACAAAACACGATCTTTTGTTACGCGAAAACCGAGCTGATTTCGGCGAAAACGACGTTTGTAACAGGGTCTAAATGGCCTAATGAAGCTTCTAAAACGCTTCTTTCGCAATTTAAACCGGCCATTTTTCCACAAAACACGATCTTTTGTTACGCGAAAACCGAGCTGATTTCGGCGAAAACGACGTTTGTAACAGGGTCTAAATGGCCTAATGAAGCTTCTAAAACGCTTCTTTCGCAATTTAAATCGGCCATTTTGCACAACACACGATTTTGTATTACGCGAAAACCGAGCTGATTTCGGCGAAAAAGACATTTGTGACTGGTTCTAAATGGCCTAATGAAGCTTCCAAAACGCTTCTTTCGCAATTTAAATCGGCCATTTTTGCACAAAACACGATCTTTTGTTACGCGAAAACCGAGCTGATTTTGGCGAAAACGACGTTTGTAACTGGTTCTAAATGGCCTAATGAAGCTTCGTGTTTCTGGTTTAAGAAATGTCTTTGTGTGTGTCATGATTAGCATCACCTATGGTTATCGGTGATGGGCTAGACTTAGTGATTTGAGTAATATCAGTGACTGTTGGTACATTGTCCTCAGTGTAAGCCACTTTAAGGCGATCAATACTGATCGATTCTCGTCTGCCGTGATTTTCAATGATAAAAAATTTGTGTGTTCTGCGTATAACTTTATATAGTCCATCATATGGTGGTTGGAATGGCTTACGAACCATATCACAACGCACAGATTCTCGTCTGCCTGGGTATTCATTGATAAAAAATTTGGGTGTTCTGTGTATAACTTTACATGGTACATCTTATGGTGGTTGTAATGGTTAACGAACCATATCACAGCGCACAAAAACATGAGAACAGTTTAAAAGTTCTTTCGGCACATGTGACTGTCGGTGCTGTTTGCGTGTAATAGCAGGAGAAATACTCGCCATGTGTTGTTGCAAACGAGCATATATGCGGGGAACTGTCGGTTTTTCAGATTAATCTATTGGATTCTTTGCTACCATTGCGCATAGCCCGGCACAACGCGCAGTCAAAGGCTATTGAGCGCAAAATGCGTGGTAGAAAATAGCAGTCACACAGTAGCTTTTGCTACCCTTGCGCATTGCATGCCACATCGCGCATTGGCTGCCACTGGACTTGCTACCATCAGACACAGTCCGGCTGGCACGCACAAACTGTGCGGTAGCAAATCAGAACTGCGCGGTAGCAAATGACTGTCATTGCTACCCATGTGGCCTATGTGTAGAATAGTTTGCTAATAAATAGACCCTCATAACCTATATTTGAATGTGTATGGCTTTTTAATATTGTCAGACTAATAGCTAGTGCCAGTCACTTGTACGACTGCGCACACTCATTAGCGCAGGGCGGAAATCAGCGTTCTTTTGGAAGCCATATTCGTAAAAGCTGTGTGGTAGAGCCGCGCGGGAGCATTTTAGCATCTCATCTGAGGTTAGTTTCGTTTGTCATTTAAAGCTGGTGTGTATTGCTTCGAAAGATACCCCACCTTTAAGTCAGTGCGCATGCGCATAAGCTGGTTACCGCGAACACCCGGTAAAAGTAAAACGATGCGTGTTGCCTGACGTACCTTTCATTACTGACATAAAATACAGGCTTCTTTCTGACAACATAACAACAACAAGGCAAAATAGTTTTTATTAAGGGAATAAGGACCCATTTTCTGTTATTTGCGTGTACTAGTCATTTTGTGGATTCAGATCTGGCAAGAAGCGGCATCCTGGTTTTGACTCACAGCCGTGATCAGGGAAGCTGTCATCTCGGCTCAGGATCGTCTGGTCAGCGTCTGCAATCGTGTAGCTACCGTGAAAGTGAGTAATATATAGCAATAAAATGCTAGGATTAAAACTACTAGCACGGTATACGTGTGGAAATCACGTTATCTAATCTGATTTATTTTAAACTAACGTTAGAAATATGAAATCTAGGGGACGTTAGAAGCGGCAGCTGGGCGATAATACGTGGACTTTTGATTGTTTATTATTATATTTTTCATATGTATGGTTTGCAAAGTACAATCAGGTTTATTGCAGATACCAAATATCTGCAAATGTGTCAAATAATAGAATAAATATTAATCACTCTAAATTTGCACTTACTGTTGACCATTTTATTCCAACTGTAACGTTGCCAGTTTTGGATAAAGTTTTTAGAACAGGACGTGCCTTATACAAAGTTATAGAAAGGTTGAAGTATAACTATAAACAAAGCCAAACCCGCCCAAGTTTGGCTATTTCAGATTGTTGAAATTGCTCCAGGATCAATATTTCGTTTATATGAAATCATATTTTTCTAATATTTTTGCATAGTTTCACCTGATTGCATAATATTTTAGAACAAATATATTTTAATGCAATAAATTGTTTATGGACTAAATCATGTTTATAACATACAAATGATATATCTTTTTCATCATGAATCTCTAATTCTACTTATATAAATATATTTGTGTGTGCTTACCATGAACCACTTGTGCAAGTTGTGGTGGAAATATATAAACATATATAATTTATGTATTTATGTATATTTATATATATATAATTATATATCATATATTTTTTAGTTTAAATATACTTTTTAAAATTTTAGAGAAAATATCTTAATATATATTTGTACTTTTATCTTTTTTTATTTTTACTGTAGTCTCTGTCATGCATGAAATTAACATTTTCATATACTGCTAACTGAAATAGAAAGTATCAAATCACTGTAAATTTTCAGTTTGTCACACTAAATGTTACTTATGATTGTGACTCCATTCAAGTTCTTAGGTGCAAATTATACCAGGAATATTCTATTGAATTGTTCTGCAAGAGTATTATGGTTCTTCTTAACATAGAAAGCTTATAATGTTGGCAAAATATATGTGTACAGTTGTGATTTACATGCATTTTGCAGATCCAAAGGATGGCATTATTGCCATATGAACATATACAAAGCATATATTTGGACTAATCTTGTCATCTTGAGAGCAGCATGTTACAAAGAGAGTGATAAAAGAATTGATCTGCATACAACATATATACTGACAATGTAATGTTAGACGTGTTAATAAAAATTACCGGTAATAAGCCAAAGATAAGGCTAAGGCTAAATTGTGGTTAATATTTATAATCTGCTTTCAGATGGTAGTAATTTGAGGCTGTGCAGAATTAGAAGGAATAACTTCTGAATTCAGTGCCTGAACAACTCTAAAATGTCTTAATGTCTTGCTAGATGCCAATTCATTATTTTTTACATTCCTAAATGTAAATATTTAAACATAAATGCCAAACCTTGTGTAAGCATGAGCAATTTAAATAGTTTAAGAGGTTTTTTTATTAATTTTAAACCAATAAGGCCAAAAAGGGTATGGTTTTCAGGCATTGTACGGTTCAATTTTAACCCCCCCCCCCCTTTTTTTTTCGAAACAAACAAAAAGGTTATGAAAATAAGAGAACCATTCTCAGAAATCAGTGCAGAATATGAGACTTTTTCTAAGTAGACCCGTACAGTAAAGAGTATGGATGACTTGCATATGATACCCCATATGCTAACTCATCTACTAATATAATGGTAACTAATATACAGCAGATATTACATGCCTTTCACTGCCATGATTCAACATACTTTCATAACTTTTTAATATAATTTTATAAAGTCAATGTTCCTGTCATAAATATTGAATCATTTCAATTTTAAAAGATGATAAAATATTTACCAGATTTGTAATATGAAAAAATGCCAGTACAAAGGCTCTGGAAAGTACTGAATTTTTTTTTTAAATAAAATTTTGCAAAGGAAACCTTTCATTTTATTAGAGAACAATATTTAAAAAAAGAAGCATTTTTAATCAAATTAATTTCCTTTTAAATAATATAAAAGAATTCAAATATAATTAAACCCATCAGTAAGCATAACTTTATAATATTTAGCCAAATCATGGATAAATGAAGGTGCAATTTAGAATTGGAATTCTATATCAAGTGTTATTTTCAGGTATTATTTTTTTGTAGATTAAAAGGTATATTTTATAAAAAAAAAAAAGTAATGCATCTATGTGCATAATGTGACATTACCTGACCAAATTAGCTATAAATGTTGGTGCAATTTAGAATTATGAATCAACTTGAATATTTAGATATGTATGTGATACCGTAAATGGTATTGTAAAAATTTACAAACATGAAAAAAATTGATAAAATAAAAAATGATGATCTAATGCAAACATTTGTTCATTATTTTCCTGCCTCAGTAAAATAGGAATAAAAGTGATCTGCTTTGTTTTTTTCAATCTCTCTGCCTGATTTTAAATATTTAATTATTATGAATAAAGTTTTTTCCTGTATGCACTGTTGAATTAAATTTCATATCCTGTATGTATGTGCAAGGGTGTTCCCATTCCCCCTACCCCTGGGATTTTGTCCATGCACCTGAGCACTGGGGACAATAGTTTTATTGCAACTGTATAAAATTTATTAAATAAAGAAAATATATACAGAATTGCAGAGGTGTTGTAACATGATTTAACCCACCATCATGTCCTTCCACCTGTGGAGTGGGAATTTTATTGCATCTGTGTACATTTTATAAAATAGAAATCAAATTTGGTTTAATAAAAAAATAGGATCTAATTGGACAAATGTGTAAACTGCTGAACTGTCAACAGCTTATCAAAAAGCCAACAAATGATCATAAGAATATTATAGATTTTATATTAAAAAACTGCTTACATGCTTCAGTTTCAACATAAGGAAACATGGTCATGTCACAAAATATTATTTGCAACAATTTCTTGTTCATCAGTATAAACCAATCATATAAAACAAACAATGGCTTATATTACCTTTTCCTCTTACACTTTATCTCCCTTTGATTTTATTTTAGATTTTTACCTTCAAGGTCAAATTCAGCTGAGCACAGTCACCCATATGTCCCTTGTTTTTCATGTGTATTTTGTCAAATAGAACATGTGAATTACATACCTGCCTATTATATCTTATGGCTGCCAGTCAGAGATTTTCTTTTACTAACCTTGACACTCATGTGCATCTGTGCTCTCAAATTCAGAACCCTGTTAAATTCAATACAGCAGCCAGGCAAAAAGAGTTATACTAAGGTCTCCAATTGTTTTCTTTAGTGAATTATATGATAAAAGCTTCGTAAGAATTACATAAAATATATACATTGTTGAAGGTGACATAACCTTTTTTGGAAGATTGTTTCATAGCTTCAAATGTTTTGATAATCAAATTAAGTTTTAATTTAACAATTTATTATATGCTGTACAGTACTGTTTTTCATTATCACTGTTTGAATTCCATCCAAATTCTTTTACAGGTACCCCAGAGCTATGGTCATAGGAAAGTGAAGTTGATTACCGGTACTACAGATTAATGTTTCACAAGATGACCATCATTCATCTAACAAACCTATAGGATAGGTGTGATCAAATTTAATTTGATCCGTTTAGGACTGCATGGGAAGCAATCTTGGATGCATCCGACAAGATAACTGCATTTCCCACCGTGACACCCCTGTGGAGCGCTAGCCACTGGCTCAGCTGCCTCCTGAAGAGTTTGATCACTAACCACCACCTTGACAAGTATCACTACCGCATTTAGATATGCAGCAAGAGCTCATTTTGTGAACCTCTGCAGGCAGCAAGAAGAGCCCAGGCTGGGTAAAATAGGTTTTACCCATATCAAATGTGAACCCTGAGTGTCATATAGCCTCATGATCAGTAGGTTAATGATCTGAAGGGTATGTTTTATAAACAAGAAATGATGCCTCCCTGGTCTCATGACTGCCAAAGACAAATGGCCAAAATAAGATTAAGTGCTCTGGAAAAGAAGAGTAGTCATCTTAGAAATAAAATGGAGTGAAAAGAATAACATTAGTAACAATTGCAGAATTTATTAATCAAAGATGTGCTTCACTTACTACAATTTAATTTCAATATGTATCTTCAAAAGTCAGTGACAATCAAATTACAATGAGACGGCACATGATAATAAATTTACATGGAAACCCTGGTTTGAGAGTGGTTTGAAGTCTCTGTCTGAAATTTTGCATGTCCATTCAACTTCGATAGCCTGTAACACATGTGACTGCTGGTGCCACCGACAATCATTTTTGTGTTGTGTACATCCAAGCCAGGAGTAACGTTTGTGCAGTTGGTGCTTGTACTTGGGTTCAAAATGTTTTGTGTGTGTACTTGCTCTGTACATATTACTTAACCAAGTACATGTACTTTTAAAATAATGTTCAAGCATATCATCATAGAAACATGATGTATATCCCATACACCTGATGTATATCCCATTTCACAGGTTCGCATTAGACCTGTAAACGTTGTCTTGAAATTTGGACATTCTGTACACATGTATTTTAAATAACTCATGATAATTTTAAAGAATCAAGTCTTTACCTAATGAGCAGAGGGTTGTGGGAATCTAATCACTAATTCATAGATCAGTCAGAATATTCCCCTAAACAATTTTTCATTTGCAAATGCTTGCTATTGCAAAAAATCCATACTTAGAGCTTTTCTGCTTCTGGAACATTTTTGAAAAAAATTTGATTACCATGAAGTTTTTAAATAATAACATATTAACTTAAATACTTTGATGTAATCATCACAGAAATATTGACCATAGGTTCTGTGAAGCAAGAATCATATGCAAGTTTTAAATTAATTTATTCACGTCTCTACCTCTGAATAACTGAATGTTCAGATATTTCTCTGCTGCTATATAAGCACCTTTGATTCAATATTACCTTCCATTTAGAAAACAGTTGCCTGTTGCTAGGTTTACTGTACTTTTTTTGCTGCAACTATGACTATGTAGTATGCATCCTATATCTGTCATCAATAGCTTGGCTATTAAGCCAGTCAGATATTAAATATATTTTTTACACTAAGGCAGATGACATTTATCATATAATTATTTATGTCACTGATTTATGCTGTTCAACAGTCAAAGTCTCAATTTATGATAATATCTTGTAGGTGTTTATGAGGACCATCTACACAGTCCCTTTTAAAATTGATAAACCATCTGCAGATACAATATGGCTTATACAGTATTTATTACTGAAATGTCTAATTATCCATTTTCTTCTGTCATCATTTGAAATGGCTGATTTGGCTTGTATATTCTTCACTTTGCTGACTTTTGTGGTCATCTATATCAGTAAGTTTCTGGTGGCCAAAAGAAAGTTCTGACATCTGTTGTCAAATTTAAATAGTGTATTGTTTCTGTTTTGTTCACTGTTGTCTGTGTCAGGATGGTTGCTCATAGGCACATCAGATAAAGACTGAAACAAAAATTTGATTTTATCAGAACATGCTTACTAATACATTCCAACATTAAAAAGAAGGCATTTTTTAATGAAGCATATCTTTAACAACATTTTTATTTGATCTCTGAGATGTTACCCTAAAGACGATGAAAGTAATAGATTAGATGTAATTTGTGTAATAAACTTATTTCTTATAGTAGAACATGTTGACTGATTTTAAAGATATCTTAAATAACTCATAGCCCATTGTGTTCATTGTGCCTCCCCTGGATGTATATACCCGTAGCCCTAGTTGCACATTTTGTAAAAAGAATTTTTTTCATAATGAGATAAGATCACTTTTATCATTTTTAGCTCAGCTGACTGAAAGTCATCTGAGCTATAGCGATCACTCTTTGTCCGTCGTCCGTCTGTCCGTCTGTCCGTCTGTCTGTCTGTCCGTCTGTCCGTCTGTCCGTCTGTCCGTCTGTCCGTCCGTTAACCAGGCACAAATCGTAACCGCTGGACCTAGAACCTTGTAACTTGGGATTCTGAGAGGTCTATAAAAAATCTCCTTGGAAACCAGAAATTAGGTCTCTGTTACCCATATCCTTCGAGCTATGTGGCCCCAAATTACCCCCCAGAAAAGTCAAAAATTTCATACAAAAACTTCAATATCTCATTAACTACTTGACTGATGGTCATGATTTTTGGCATACATATTGATCATGAGATGTTACATCACTTCCTGCAGACTGGTGGCGCCACCTGTATTTTTCGATTTTTTACGAATTTTTTTCTCTATTTTTGAGACCTTTAAAAATGTGAACATCTGTTAACAAGGCACAAATCATAAAGACTGGACTTAGAATCTTAATTCTTGACACACTGAGAGGTCCATGAAAAATCTCCTTGGAAACCAGAAATTAGGTCTCTGTTACCCATATCCTTCGAGCTATGGGGCCCCAAAGTACCCCCCAGAATAGTAAAAAATTTCATACAAAAACTTCAATATTTCAATAACTACATCACTGATGGTCTTCATTTTTGGCATACATATTGATCATGAGATGTTCGATCAGTTCCTGCAGACTGGTGGCGCCACCTGTACTGTTTGATTTTTACGATTTTTTCCTCTATTTTTGAGACCTTTGAGGATGCTGTCATCTGTTAGCGTGGCACAAATCGTAACGACTGGACCCAGAATCTTCATTTTCGACACACTGAGAGACCTATGAAAAGTCTCCATGGAAACCAGAAATTAGGTCTCTGTTACCCATATCCTTGGAGCTATGGGGCCCAAAATTACCCCCCAGAATAGTCAAAAATTTCATACAAAAACTTCAATATCTCATTAACTACATCACTGATGGTCATGATTTTCGACATACATATTGATCATGAGATGTTTCATCAGTTTGTGCAGACTGGTGGCGCCACCTGTATTTTTCAATGTTCACGAATTGTTTTCTCCATTTTTGAGACCTTTAAGGATGTAGTTATCTGTCAACAGGGTACAAATCGTAACGACTGGACCTAGAATCTTCGTTCTTGACACACAGGGAGACCCATGATAAGTCTCCATGGAAACCTGAAATTTGGTCTCTGTTACCCATATCCTTTGAGCTATGGCACTCCAAAGTACAGCTCAGAATAATGGAAAATTTGATACAAAAGCTAAAGTATCTGAACAACTAATGCAGAGATAACCATAATTGTTTGCATGGATATTGATCATGGAGTGTTTCATAAGTTTCTGCAGACTGGTGGCACCACCTGTATTTGTTCGGTTTTTTTTACGAAATTTTTCTGTATTTTTGAGACCTTTAAAGATATGAACATCTGTTAACAGGGCACAAATCATAAAAACTGGACCAAGAATCTTCATTCTTGACACACAGGGAGGCCCATGAAAAGTCTCCATGGACACTTGAAATTAGGTCTCTGTTACCCATATTCTTTAAGCTGTATGGGTCCAAAATACCCCCCCCCCCAGAATAATGGAAAATTTGATACCAAAACTGCAGTATTTCAATAACTACAACACTGATGGTCATGATTTTCGGCATACATATTGATCATGAGCTGTTCCATCAGTTTCTGCAGACTGGGTGTGCCACCTCTATTTTTTTTCAAATTTTTACGAATTTTTTTCTTTTTTTTGAGACCTTTAAAGATGTGGTTATCTGTCAACAGGGTACAAATGGCAACAACTGGACCTAGAATCTTCATTCTTGTCATGCAAGGAGGCCCATGAAAGGTGCCTGTGGAAACTTGAAATTTGGTCTCTGTTACCCATATCCTTCAAGCTATAGGACTCCGAAGTATCCCTCAGAATAATGGACAATTTTATACAAAAACTGAAGTATCTGAACAACTAATGCAGAGATCACCATGATTTTTTGCATGGATATTGACCATTAAGTGTTTTTATTAGTTTCTGCAGACTGGTGGAGCCACCTGTATTTTTGTATCCGCCAAAACGAAGTTTTGCGGATACTATGTTTTTGACCGAGTTCCTCCACCACGGCGGCGTTCATTTCCAGAGAGCTCCTCGGAGACTAATGGACCGATTTTTCCCAAACTTACACCTATTATCGGGTCACATGTGAACTGGTGCCTAACCAATTTGCGTTGACCTCTGACCTTTCCTCTCTATCCAGTGTCCATTTGTGGGTCTGTTTCCACTCATAAACCCTCATTTCTCGGGAACCGTTTGACCGATCAGGAAATAAAATTGATACAAATGTAGCCCTTGGATTGCTTTATAACATACACAAAAAATGGTGGCGCCACCTGTAACCATGTTTGCACAGTGTCCATCTGTTCATCTGCCTTGGGTTAAAATCACTCATATCTCTACAGTGAATTGACTAATTCACCTGAAATTCGTCATGCGTATACATCCAAGATAGCTTTCTTGATTTTATGACAGGTGGCGCCACCTACGTTCACGTTCACGCTGATGACATCCAAGCTTATATCTTGGGAACCGTTTGACCGATCAGGAAATAAAATTTATACAAATGTAGCCCTTTGATAGCTCTGTAACATACATAAAAAATGGTGGCGCCACCTGTAACAATGTTTGCACAGCGTCTGTCTGTTAGTCTGCCGTGGCCTAAAATCACTCATTTCTCTGTAGTGGTTCGACATAACTGCCTAAAATTTTGCAGATTTATACATTGTGGACAGCTTTCTTGATTTTATGACAGGTGGCGCCACCTACATTCTAGTTAACGCTGCACACATCCAAGCTCATATCTCAGGAACCATTTGACCGATTGGGCCAAAATTGTGCATGTGTTTAGATCTCACATAGGTCTTTATCATACACAAAACTGGAGGGGTTACCTGCAAAGATTTTTGCACAGTGTTTGTCTGTTTGTCTGCCATGGGCAAAAATCGCTCATATACATGTAGTGGTTTGACTTTTCTGCCTAAAATTTTGCAGGTGTATACAACTTGGACAGCTTTCTGGATTTGTGGTAGGTGGCACAACCTACATACACATTTAGGCTGCAGACATCCATGCTAATATGCAACATACCTCACTCTATTTCCCCTTGCCACTCAATCCATGCCTCACTATCCGATTTTGGCAGATACATGTAGTCACTTGTCGGTTACCCGTTTTCTAGTTTTAAAAGTTTACACATTTTTCTCTATTTTTGAGATATATAAATACAGACTAAATCTTGGCCTGTTGGTTAATCTGTTTGATGCTTCAGTTGAATGGGTATATACTACCATTCTAATGATAAAATTTCCTTTTGCGAATCTCTTCCCAGTCAGCTGAGCGTCATGACCCATGGGTCACTTGTTTATTCTCTTATTTGGTTCATGTCATATACCTTCCCCCCTCCCCCAACACACACACACACAATGACTGTTAATGTATACTGTACAACAACTGTGTCTGACATTTTAGAGAGACAGTTAATAAACATTTCAACAGATTTAAATTAGTGTTTTACAAAACCTGACAGGTGATAACTCATCTTATATTTATCATGAGTGGCAGATCAAAAGGCTAAAGCAATAAGGGTTTACTGCATCAAGTATTATTCTGATCTAGCTTATGAAAAATATTAGTGATTTTATATTAATATGTTAATATGGCAATGAGGTGCCCCAATTTTCTCCCTTGGATGGCATATTCTGACAAATTTGTGCAGATATCTATATGCCAGGGATACCATATGTAGTCATCCATACACTTTACTGTATGGGTCTTGTAAGAAAAGTCTCATATTTATATTGCCTAATTATTTTAAAATAAAAAGACTTGAGTAATTTTAATTGTATGAGTTACCAAGAGAATTGAAATTATGCTTAAATATTTACATATAGGAACACAGAAATGGGGTGGCATCTAGCAAGACACGGGGACAGATCACAGATTTAGGAAAAGGAGGGGTCCAACCAAGGAGGACTAATGATAATCCATAAAAAAAGTCCAAAGACCTGAAAAGGGGGAATGGGGGTCCTGGGTGCAAAAATTGGGCTATAACTCTGAAAAAAATATTGTGACAGTTTGAAAGGGGGACAGGGGGTCCAGAACCCCTGGACCCCACTACTGGATCCACTTCCAACTTAAATATTTGAAAATTGTAAAGAGTTACTGACTTCAAAAGAAGGTATTCCTTGAATATTTTGCAAAATATGCGTCAAATTTCTGCCATCAGAGTAATCAGACAGCAGATTTTAAATATTAACCACAATTTGGGAGAGGGAATTCAAGGAACAGTCGCAGCTTATTACCAGTAACTTTCATTTACAGGACTAACAGTACATTGCCAATGCATATGAATATTCAGATTATGTATGTAAATTTCATATATAATATAAAAAAAAAAAACTAATATTAGTGCCCCACCGTGCAAGTGTGGTTGCTTCCTGTGCCTATGCCAGGAGTTCTTACCTGTCAGGGTATACATGTCAGTTCACACCGCCACTGTTGTTGTAACAAGCTGCACTCAAGACAACAGGTATAAATGACAAGATTAGTCAACCTTTATTGCTTCTTATGCTGTCATCCTTTGGATCTGCAAGATGCATGAAATACACAATTGTACACACATATATACAAACATTACACACTTACTATATATATTAGGAAGAACCATATTTCTTTTGCTAATTAAACAATTCAGTTGGATATTCCTTGCACAGTTTGCACCTATGAACAGGAATGGAGACAGAAACATGTAATATTTAGTGCAACACACTGTGAAAAAATTTACAGTGGTTTGATACTTTCTATTTTGGTTGGCGCTATTTGAAATATATTAATTTTATGTATGACAGACACTACTGTATAAAAAACCCATAAAAGTCGAAATATAATATATATACTAGTATACAATATTATAATATATTTTCTTTCAAATATAAATAATATTTATAAACTGAAACACACACAAAAACATGTATAATTTTTAGATTTTCTCACCACAACTTTTACAAGTGGTTCATGGTAAGCACACATGCACGCAAACACACATTTATATTAGTAGAATTACTTCAATTAGCCATTCATAATGTCATAAATGAACATGAAATATCATTTGTATGTTATAAACATGATGTCATATGTCAATAAACATGTATTTAATTGAAATTTATGCAATTAAGTTAAACTATACATTAAAACTAGAAAAATATGGTTTCATTCAAATTAAATATTATTCATGGGAAAAGTCTATTACTTTATACTTATAGTATTAGGCACGTCCTGTTCTAAAAACTTGGGATAAAATGATCTACAGTGCAAATAAATTTGGAGTAATTAATATTTAATGTATTGTTTGACACATTTTCAGTTATTTGGTATCTGCATTAAAACGACCTGACAGAACTTTGCAACCCCCCCCCCCCCCCCCCCCATACAAAATATAATAATAAACAATAATAAATCCACGTGTTATCGCCCAACTGCCGCGCTTCTTCAGTCCGTTAGATTTCATAATTCTAACGTTAATTTAAAATAAATCAGATAAGATAACGTGATTTTCATATGAATACCGTGCTGGAAGTTTTACTCCTACCATTTTATTGCTATATTACTCACTTTCACGGTACCCACATGATTGCAGACGCTGACCAGACGATCCTGAGCCGAGGTGACAGCTTCCCTGAAAACAGCTGTGAGTCAAAACCAGGATGCCGCTTCTTGCCAGATGTGAATCCACAAAATGACTAGTACACGCAAATAACAAAAATGGGTTCTTATAATAACCTTAATAAAAACTATTTTGCCTTGTTGTTGTTATATTGTCAGAAAGAAGCCTGTATTTAACGTCCACAATGAAAGGTACGTCAGGCAACACGTATCGTTTTACTTTTACCGGGTGCCCGCGGTAACCAGCCTATGCGCATGCGCACTGACTTAAAGGTGGGGTATCTTTCGAAGCAATACACACCAGCTTTAATATATAATGATTATAATGTTAGACTAGTACCTTTCCTTGATATTGATAGTAGCCTGAAGTGTAAACGCCTCTTACTTCGTAAAGAATAGCGCATTTTGTTTTTGGATTGCGATATTCACATCGTGCGGCGAGATAATGTTGTAAACCGCTGCTGTTTGTATGTTCTACCGCCGATAAATGATTATCTACTGAGGTTATTTGTATGGTAATTCAGGTAGCTGGATAAACCATAATTCATAATGGCTATATCCGTTTGTAACTCTTTGAGTAAGATGTACATTATCATGTTAAGAGTAGTTTAACGCTTGTCCGAGTAGTGGTGAAGGATTACTACCCTGACTTGTATACTGGTAAGCCGGTAGATGGCGCCAGCTGTTGCGCATTCGTTCTTGTGTTATCGCTCATATGATTGTCTAAAGTAGTTTCCGACAATTTAAATACTGTTTTCTTTAATGTAACTCACTCTTAGTTACCAGTAATATTATATTATCAACAATATCTCTTTAATGGAACCAGGATTACTGTTTATTAATTATTTCTCTATTATAACCTGGGAGATATTTCTTGACTTGTCATGTAAACAATAGACACAATAGAAATGCTGTTTTGTTATAAACTCATCTTTCTTCTTGATAGTTAATCATAATATCGAACCATGTATTAGTGTATGACAGGGTTGGCTATATATTGTTTTCTTTGTTTATTTGGGCAGGATGCCAGATGTTGACCATTCGTTCCAGGAAAAACCAGCCACCCTAACCCTAAGTTACATTATTCTTAGCCTTGAGTATAAGTTCCTAATACTTGCTGATCTTGTACCATAAGCTTGTAAGTTTGTGTGCTGTGTAAGCAGAGGCTCTGCCTTGCTGATACTGTGTGATGAATAACATTGGAATAAAACGTCTACCAATGTGCAGCTTTGTTTATACTTAACCGAGACCGGTTACATATGCACAGACCGCCTCATATGTGCAAAGTGCGCGGTAGCAAGTCAGACCTGCGCGGTAGCAAGTGGCTGTCATTGCTATTATGGTGGCTATGGTTGCAAAATCTGCTTCTATTGACGTAGTGCAAGTCTTTGCTGCCAGAAGTCATTCGGACAGGACCACTCAAAGCGATATGCGCATTAGCAATTAATTGTCGCAAAGTAGTAAACAGATCTGCGCAATAGCAAATGCCATGGGTCATGTTAAGCTGCGATTTGAAATGCGCCATGTGCGCGGTAGCAAACAGACCTGCGCGGTAGCAAGTTGCTGTCAGCTCCTATGCATGGGGACTAGGTCTTTGCGATCGCAAAATCTGCTACTATTAACGTGGTGCAAGTCTTTACTGTCAGAGGTCGCTCGGACACGACCACTCAAAGCAATATGCGCGGAAGCAATGAATTGTCGCAAAGTAGCAAACAGATCTGCGCAGTAGCAAAGGCCATGGGTCATATTGAGCTGCGATCGCAATTAGCAATGTGCGTGGTAGCAAACAGACCTGCGCGGTAGCAAGTTGCTGTCAGCTCCTATGCATGGGGACTAGGTCTTTGCGATCGCAAATTCTGCTACTATTAACGTGGTGCAAGTCTTTACTGTCAGAGGTCGCTCGGACACGACCACTCAAAGCAATATGCGCGGAAGCAATGAATTGTCGCAAAGGAGCAAACAGATCTGCGCGGTAACAAATGCCATGGGTCATATGAAGCTGGCAAGGAGCAATGAGCGCGGTAGCTAACAGACCTGCGCGGTAGCAAGTTGCTGTCAGCTCCTTTGCATGGGGAATATGTCTTTGCGATCGCAAAATATGCTACTATTAACGTAGTGCAAGTCTTCCTTGTCAGAGGTCGCTCGGACACGACCACTCATAGCAATATGCGCGGTAGCAATTAACTGTCGCAAAGTAGCAAACAGATCTGCGCGGTAGCAAATGCCATAAGTCATATTCAGCTGCGATCGCAATGCGCAGTGTGCGCGGTAGCAAACACACCTGCGCGGTAGGAAGTTGTTGTTGCCTGCTACCATGGGGACTATGAATTTGCGATCGCAAAATCTGCTATTGTTGACGTAGTGCGAGTCTTTGCTGCCAGAGGTCGCTCGGACAAGACCACTCAGACCAATATGCGCGGTAGCAATTAACTGTCGCAAAGTAGCAAATAGATTTGCGCGGTAGCAAGTGCCATCCACCTATTTAGCTGCGATTGCAATGCGCAATGTTCGCGCTAGCGAGAACCTTTTTGCGATCGAAACTTTTGCTGCTATCGTTCCAGTGCAAGTCTTTGTAGCCATAGGTCGCCCTGATAGGCCTGCAACAAGCTTTTCAATAGGCGATTAAGGAATTAGTAGTCGAAGAGTAACACATTGACCTGCGCAGTAGCAGGTGTTACGGGCCATGTTAAATAGCGACAGCAAAGCGCAATGTGCACGGTAGCAAAACAGACCTGCGAAATAACAAGTGTTTGTTATCGACTAATCATAGACATAATTCTGTAATAATTTATGCTTCAGTTCATTGAATTTTTTATTCAAATAATCACTAATGATAAATTAACATTTAATTTTGAAAAACACTTGTTCCAAACCTATGTCGCCCTTCTCTTACAAAATATTCGTGGTTTGAACATATTTATATTAACAGTATTTCAAAGTAGCCATTGGCTAATAGACATGTTCTCCTGTAAACATGTATAACATGTTAACAATGACCATCACAACATATATACATTTAAGCATAAGGTGACATTTAAGCATAAGGTGACATATAAGCACGTGATAAAATATATACAACATAATGTTCATAGTGACAAACACTGGAGAGAACACTTACTGGTGTATTTCATGCTCGAAGGGTAAGGGTAACCCGAAACCCAATATACCATATATTAAAAGTGACAAACACTTACTGGGGGTTTCATGCACAAAGGGTTAGGGTAACCTGTATCCCGGATAAAGCATATATTAATAGTGACAAACACCTACTGGAGTATTTCATGCAGAAAGGGTTAGGGTAACACGTATCCCGGATATATCATCCATTCATAGTGACAAACACTGGATTATACACTTACTGGTGTATTTAATGCTCGGAGGAGTAGGGTCAACCGTATCCCGGATATTCCACATATTAATAGTGACAAACACTTCCTATAGTATTTCATGCCCGAAGGGATCGGGTAACCCGTATTTCGGATAAACGTATATTAAATGTGACAAACACTTATTGGAGTATTTCATGTCCGAAGGCCTAGTGTCACCCGTATCCAGGATATAGGATATATTAATAGTGACAAACACTTACTGGAGTATTTCATGCTCGAATGGTTAGGGTAACACGTATCCCGGATTAGCAAATATCAAATGTGACGAACACTTATTGGGGTATTTCATGCGGGAAGGGTTCGGGTTACCCGTATCCCGGATATAGCATATATAAATAGTGACAAACACTTACTGGTGTATATCATGCTCGAAGGGTTAGAGTAATCCGTGTCCCGGATATAGCATATATTAATAGTGACAAACACCTACTGGAGTATTTCATGCAAAATGGGTTAGGGTAACCCGTGTTCCGGATATAGCATATATAAATAAATAGTGACAAACACTTACTAGAGTATTTTATGCCATAATGGTGAGGGTTACCCCTATCCCGGATATATCATATATTAATAGTGACAAACACTTACTCGTGTATTCACGCCTGAAGGGTTAGGGAAACCCGTGTCCCGGATATAGCATATATTTATAGTGACAAATACCTACTGGAGTATTTCATGCCCGAAGGCTTAGGGTAACCCGTATCCCGGATATACCATACATTCATAGTGACAAACACTGAGTAAACCCTTACTGGTGTATTTAATGCTCCGAGGAGTAGGGTCACCCGTTTCCCGGATATCCCGTATATTAATAGTGACAAACCCTTCCTATAGTATTTCATGCCCGAAGGGATCGGGTAACCCGTATCCCGGATATACGTATATTAATAGTGACAAAGATTGACTGGAGTTCCTCATGTCCGAAGGCTTAGGGTCACCCGTATTCAGGATATAACATCTATTAATAGTGACCAACACTTAAATGAGTATTTCATGCCCGAAGGGTTAGGCTATCCCGTATCCCGGATATAGCATATATTAATAGTGACATACACCTACAGGTGTATTTCATGCCCGAATGGTTAGAGTGACCCGTATCCCAGATAAGCATATATATTAATAGTGATAAACACTTACTCGTGCATTCATGCCTGAAGGGTTAGGGTAACCCTTGTCCAAGATATAGCATATATTATTTATGACAAATAACTACTGGAGTATTTCATGCAAAAAAGGTTAGGGTAACCAGTATCCTGGATATACCATATATTCATAGTGATAAACACTGGAGTAAACACTTACTGGTGTTTTTCATGCTCGAATGGTTAGGGAAACCCGAATCCCGATATACCATATATTGATAGTGACAAACCTTTACTGGGGTTTTTCATGCAAAAAGGGTTAGGGTAACCCGTATCCCGGATATACCTATTTATTAGGGCTGGGTATCGGTCCGCCTTATCCGGTACAATACGTATTGCGATACAGTTAATTCGATACCGATACGTATTGACGATACGCTTCATTTCTCATTGTACATCATTTCTTGATAAAAGCTCTGTTTCTTGTTTATAAATATATATATATATATATATATATATATATATATATATATATATATAATTTTAATATACCACATATTCCGTATGCTATGCACCCAAGTTGAGCAGCTTAAGCTTGATATTAAATACATTACCAAACCAGTTGATTTTAATTTATCAAAATCTATCAAATTAAAACTACCAAAATCTTATTCCTCTTGAGCCCTTTGCATCCCCCCCCCCCCCCCCCCCGCACAAACAGTTTTATGCATTCGATGGGAAAGATCATAGGCTGTATTTTTTGTGTCATGTAATTACACAGTTTTGTATATTTCTGTGAATATGAATCCATTAGTGAGAGAGAGAAATAAAGAGAGAGAGAGAGAGAGAGAGAGAGAGAGAGAGAGAGATTTGATTCGACATAAAAGTAAAGCATCCATACAAAATATATTCAGTATGTCAATATTTTTGTTTTTATCATGTCTGGAGACTGTTGTTTAGGGTTTTAATCCGCTGACACAACAGCCCCTGTGCATGAAATGTGGAGAGAGAAATTTTACATAAATATGGATGTTAAATGATTATACATTCTTAGTTATTGAGACTATATGATTTAATGAGGAAATTTGTAAAAAAACTGGGAAGATTTACAACTTGAATGACTGAATTTATAGTTTGTTACTGATTAAAACAATTTTTTTATGGCTTAGACTAATTTTTGTTACAGATATAGCAGTGTATCTGAAGGCATTTGTCTTTATAATAATTTATAAATTGTTGTTTGCTGTAGCATATCCAACCTTGAACACTATGAGTGAAGATTTAGTCAACAATGATTTAGTCGGTTTCATTTATGACTTTTGGTGTTATGTTTCTCATTAGATCTGGTTTAATTCATAACAAGGGTATCTTTAAGTCTTGTGTCATGTTCGTGTGTCATGGACCTTGTTGAAAGATTAAATGTTTGTAAATATTTTGGTAGTGCTTCAAGGCAGTAAAATAGTAAAATTTTAATATATTTAGTCTGAAGATATCATTAATTTCAAGGATTTTTTATGATTTAAAAATTGGTTCAGTGTGGGCATTGTATTTGTTATTTGTAATAATTCTTATGGATTTTTTTGGGTTAGTCAATCTCCTATATGAACAGAATTTGTCGCCAAGCTTTAACCATTTATTTTGCGTCTGATGTGAAGCGTAGGAATTTCAAGTTACCTATGACTGGCTGCGTAAATAAAAAAAATAAAGATAAAATGATATACAGTGAAACCCCTCTGGGGCGGACTGTCACGGGACTGGAAGATTTGTCCGTTGTAGCGGGGTGTCCGCCCCAGAAGGGGTCGGGCCCAGGAGGTCCGGCTCTGGCAACATGTCAAAGACCCAAGTATTGGACTTTATCAACCATAAAAAAAACCGGTATTTTTCCTTTAATATTTAACATTAATTATATGTTACATTTGAATAGAATTTAATGCTACCGGTTGTTGTGTTTTATTTATTTACTTTTATTTTTGAATGAGGCTTTATATATTATCTATACATAACGTCATTAGCTATTATTAAAATAATATTCTTACATTGATTGACATCAACAGGACTCGTCTCGACATATACATTTCTGCACTGGGTCTGTAAAATTTCTCAGTTACTCACCCTTTCCTTGATAATAAAAGAATCGCTAATGACATAAATTAATTTCTCACATCTCGTTCAAGTTTTGTGAAAATCTTTTGCGAGCGTAAGCAAATATGATAAATCAATGCATGATATCATATACGCCTTATAAATGGTAGTTGGGACTGATTCCCGTGATGCAAATGTTACAGGATCGGGGATTAGTTGATTTCCCTTAGCCCTCACCCCAGGCGATAGGTCATGACTCGATTTCAATTTTAAAAGTTTTCATACACCATGTCAGTGTTGTTCCCATCAAGCCTACCTAGTACAGCCTACACCAATGTTATGTAACCCACTCCAGGCAGCTTGCATTGGCTCAGCTTGGCCACTACTGGCTGACTTCCCCTCTACCCTGCCTTCCCCCCCCCCCCCCCCGCCCGGGATGTGCAGGAACTAGATGAATTTGAAAATTGTATATGTTTAATTAATTCATATTCTTCGCGTTTGCTACATTTTAGATTTTGTGGGGAATAGATCCAAATGTTCAAGCGGGAGCTTAAGGGGCTGCAGGGCCACGCCCCATGGAAACATTGTTATCTTTTTCAGCTCAGCTGACTATAAGTTATCTGAGCTATAGTCGTTGCCCATTGCTCCTCGTCTGTCCGTCCGTCCGTCCGTAGATATGGCACGTTTTGAAACCGTAAGACCTAGGAATCCAAAATTCAGCATAATGTTAGATGGCCCCAAGATCTCCGAAAACTGGGTCTTTGCGACTTCGTTCCTTTGAGAAATTAAGGAAAAACCTCAAAGTTTTATTAAGAACCTATTTTCACTCTTCAGGACTGCCTAATATCAAAACCACTGTTTTTTTCCCTCATATTTACCATAAATATTCCTCTATATAGTTCCTATGTACATGCCATAAATTAAGTCTGTTAATTATAAATTCCTTAAGTTATGGGCCCTAACATAATGGACTTTGTAAAAAATCAGGAAAAATATTTACTCACTTAACATGAAAAATTTAGAAACTAGAGTGTATTTTCCCAAGTATATAACTATGTTTAATTAAGATTCAATTGTTTACCCTAAATTAGATCTGAATTTTGTAAATTTTTTTAGTTAATAGTATAAAAAGTAAAATCAGTACCTTAAATTTTGCCCAACTTTGACCATATCACCACCCCAATCACCCCCCCCCTGCAAACCCAACCCACCAAGTGCAGTAATTGTATCCGCAAAAACGAAGTTTTGCGGATACTATGTTTTTGACCGGGTTCCGCCGCCGCCGCCGCCGCCGCCGCCACCGCCGCGTTCGTTTCCGGAGAACTACTCTGAGACTACTGGACGGATTTTTCCGAAACTTACACAAATTATCGGGTCACATGTGAACTGGTGCCTAACCAATTGGCCTTGACCTCTGACCTTTCCTCTCTGCCCAGCGTCCATTTTTGCGTCTGTTTCCACACATAAACCCACATATCTCGGGAACCGTTTGACCGAGCAGGAAAAATTTTTTGTACAAATGTAGTCCTTGGATAGCTTTATAACATACACAAAATATGGTGGCGCAACCTGCAGCCATTTTTGCACAGTGCCCATCTGTTCATCTGCCTTGGGTTAAAATCACCTATATCTCTGCAGTGGTTTGACCAAATTACCTGAAATATGGCATGCGTATACATCCCGCATAGCTTTCTTGATTTTATGACAGGTGGCGCCACCTACATTCACGTTCACGCTGTAGACATCAATATTTATATCTCTGGACTCGTTCGACCAATCAGGAAAAAAAATCTACACAAATGTAGCCCTTGGATAGCTTTATAACATACACAAAAATGGTGGCGCCACCTGCAGCCATTTTTGTACAGCATCCATCTGTTTGTCTGCCTTGGGTTAAAATCACTCATTTCTCTGCAGTGGTTTGACCAAATTACCTGAAATTCGGCATGCATATACATCCTGGATAGCTTTCTTGATTTTATGAGAGGTGGCGCCACCTACATTCACGTTCACGCTGCTTATATCTCCCGACTCATTGTACTAAGCAGGAAAAAAATTTAGGCAAATGTAGCCCTTGGATAGCTTTATAACATACACAAAAATGGTGGCGCTACCTGCAGCCATTTTTGCACAGCGTCCATCTGTTTGTCTGCCTTGGGTTAAAATCACTCATTTCTCTGCAGTGGTTTGACCAAATTACCTGAAATTCGGCATGCATATACATCCTGGATAGCTTTCTTGATTTTATGAGAGGTGGCGCCACCTACATTCACGTTCACGCTGCTTATATCTCCCGACTCATTGTACTAAGCAGGAAAAAAAATTAGGCAAATGTAGCCCTTGGATAGCTTTATAACATACACAAAAATGGTGGCGCTACCTGCAGCCATTTTTGCACAGCGTCCATCTGTTTGTCTGCCTTGGGATAAAATCACTCATATCTTTGCAGTGGTTTGACTTTCACCTGAAATTTTGCATGCGTATACATCTGGATAGTTTCTCGTTTAAATAACAGGTGGCGCCACCTACAATCATGTTAACGTGGCAGACATCCATTCTAATATGTAACACATGTAACTCTTCCCCTTGCCACTCAATCCATGCCTCACTTAACCCGTCCTACTCTGATTTTGGCGGATACACGTAGTCGCTTGTCGACTACCCGTATTCTAGTTGTTATTGTTTTCACTGCATCTCCTTTATTGTAATGCTGTTTCCACTCCGATATGCAAAATATTTCCTTGAAAAAGTAATTCAAGTGTAATCCAGAAGATGCAATGTTGTGTTATGTGGCATTTTTAAAGAAATCAATTTTCTTTTAAATGATTTTAACAAATATAATTGAACCCATCAGTATGCTTAAATTTATAAAAAAAATGAAGCACATTATGGATAAATAAAGACACACATAAAAATTGTGAAATCTAAATCAAGTATTATTTTTAGATATTTATTGTTTTGCAGATTTAAAAGATATATTTTTGTGGTAAAAAATAAATAAACATTTGTAAATAAAAAATTGATGTGATAAAAAAATGAGGATTTAATACAAACATTTGTTCATTATTTTCCTGCCTCAGCAGAATTTGAGATCAGGCTTTTTGCCCTGTTTTATGTTTTTAATTAGTTATATTTCAACTGTATACATTTCATAAAAAATACATATATATATTTAATAATATATATTATACAAAAAATAGATTCAATTGAACGAATGTGTAAACTACTGAAATGTCAACAGTTAATCAAAAAGCCAACTAATGATCATGGTAATAGTACAGATCATTTGTTCACAAACTGCTCACATGCTTCAGTTTCAAACACAAGGTCAGGTCACAAAATATTATTTGCAACAATTTCTTGCTCATCAATACAAACCAATCATATAAACCAACCATGGCCTTTATTACCTCTTCCTCTTACACTTTATCTCCATTTGATATTATTTTAGATTTTTACCTTCAAGGTCAACTTCAGCTGGGCACAGTGACCCATGGGTCCTTTGTTAAGAAATTATTTCCTATTAAATAATTTAACAAAATATAATTTAACCCATCAGTAGGCATAATTTGATAATATATGAAACAATTCATTGAATAACGGTGCGATTGAAAATTTTGGAATCTGGAGTGTTATTTTCATATATTTTTTGCTTTGCAATTTTTAAATTTTTTTTAGAAAAAGAAATATATCTGTGTGCATAATGTGACGTTACCTGACTAAATTAAGTAAAAATGTTAATGCAATTTAGATTTGTGAATCAGTTTAAATCTTCAGATATATATGATATACTGTAAATATAAAGTAAAATTTATAAACTTAAAAAACAAATTTCTTAACAAAAGAAAAAATAGGATATAATGCAAATATTTGCTCATGATTTTCCTGTCTCAGTAGAATGGATATTAAAATTATTTGTTTTGTTTTCCACCTCTCTGCCTGTTTTTAAATATTTCAAAATAATTCATTAAATGAAAATTAAATTTTATTCTTTACGTATATGCAGAGGTGCTGTTACTCCCAACAGTCCCTGTAAGCTGTAAGCACCATTCAATTTAATTCCGTATCCTGTATTTATATGCAAAGGTGTTGTAACACCCCCCCCCCCCCCCAAGTCATTGAGCCCTAGTTCCTGAGCACTGAGAATAGTATTTTCATTGCAATTTCAAATAGTCTATGGTAATGCAGTCATAACTGTCACAATCAGCTGAGCGCCGTGACCCAAGGGTCCCTTGTTTTATTAGAGAAGAAAATCTGTACATTATTTTCAATTGCCGTCAAATAAATATCACCCTTTCAACAGAAAAAAAAATAAAGTGGAAAACCTAAGGAATTGTTAGTAGAAACTCTAAACGAGGATCATGCATTTTTAACTCAGCTAACTACAAGTCATCTGAGCGATAGGGGTCGTCCATTGTCCGTCTTTTGTCCGTCCGTCCGTCCGTTCGTCCGTCCGTCGTCCCCTCTGTCAAATTGGGCCAAATATAATTTAATTAAAAATACTAACAGTATCATCTGAAAATTTATTAAAATAAAATGGAAAATATAAATATAACGGAAATGAATGATTAATGTAATACTATTTCATAAATTGATAGGTATTACGGTGTGTGTATATATACATGTGTGTGTGCATGTTTATTTGAGTGTGTGCGCAATATATATGAATTATCAGTATAGACGTAATCTACTTGCAGCCAATAAAAATAAGAAATATTGTTTGTTTTAGATTACATATATATATAAAATCTAAAGCCATGTTCGTTTTGGACAGTTAATGGCAGGTTTACGGTAGAGTTTCTGTCCCATATTTTGAAAAGTTTTCAATATGCAGTGTAAAGAGGACATTTCGGAGGCACCTTTCACAAAATAGACTACTAGCTGTTCTCTTAAATGTCTTTGTATAACGTAGTCAAAGATGAATAGGTTGGGGTTCCTAAAAAAATGAGAAAAGAAAACTGTACCGTCTATAAATTAAAATGTATGTAACATGTTGATTTTCGGATGGTGCGCCACCTTACGGCAGTTAGTTAAACTAATGTTTATTGTTACCACGTGTGTTTACGGTCATCTCCGTTCTGTGTCCGCCTAACATCCATATAAAGGCTCGATCCGATATAAGGACATCGTTGTTGATTGTCGTGGTGGCAGCAGGATCTAGCCCACGTCTTCGTCGCAAAGGAGACCCTATACAACAACACTCACACCCTGTAGCCCACAAGTGCCCGGATCCATAGACATTCTGCCTGAACCAGTGACAAGCTGCCAAACGCAGGTATTATCGCCCACTGTTGTAATTGTACATCTCCTGCTAAAGTAAAAGCATGGCAACTCCCAGAGCGCCGAAACAATGGCAGCTGACCACTCATGAAACTGTGAATTCCTTTGAGAACTGGAAACAAAACCTTATTTATATATTGTCCTTAGACAGGAACTTTGCTCCCTTCTTAGGAGATGTTACTTGGCAAAGGAAAACCGCCTCCAACCCAAACAGAGGTTTTAGTGATGACGGGCCAAGCGTAGCTGCTGACAGCAGACTTACTGCAGCGCAGAAAACTGCCCATTTAGAACTTATGCTGGGTCAAATCACTAATTACTGCACAGTGATTTCACGAAATTCCATAATAAAAGGATCAACTTCCCTCAAAAGCATTTGGTACCTGATAAGACAGCATTACGGTTTCCAGTCCACGGGCTCACACTTTCTGGATCTGGCCAATATCAAACTATCACCTGATGAACGCCCTGAGGACCTATATCAACGTATAATGGCGTTCTTCGAAGACAATCTGTTAACGACTGATTGTGGCATCACCTATCACGGAGCAAATGTGTCAGAGGACGAGGATTTAACCCCAACACTCGAGAACACCGTCATTGTGATATGGCTCCAGCTCATTCATGTCGGTTTGCCTCGCTTGGTCAAACAAAAATATGGGACTGAGCTCAGGAATAAGTCACTTGCTTCCATCAAACCGGAAATATCCCAGGCTTTACCCTCTCTACTAGAAGAGTTAAACACTATTGAGGACACGAGAGCCATGCGCACAGCTACACTAGCCGCCCATACACAGAGATTCGTTCCGACCAACAGTTCACGCCCAGTATTCAAAAGACGAAAATCGTGCATACTATGCAAAATGGCTAACCGACCTTACACATCTCACAATCTAAGTGAATGTAAATTCTTGCCTGAGAGTGACAGGCAATATATGGCTAGATCGCGCCTTATTACTGAAGTGGAGGACAGAAGTGATTACGAGGAGTGTATCGAAGACCACGAAGGTAGGGATGATGTGCCTTGCGCCTTATTCGACACACCCAGTGTCGGTAGATGTAATGTTGAGCAATCCCCCTATCTGAACACATACTATAACAACAAGTTGGTCCATCTCACACTTGACACTGGTGCGACTACATATATGATCAAAGAATCCTCGGCTCATGGCATTGGCTTACCTATAACCCCTGCATCCAAGATGGCCAGACAGGCGGATGGCGTCACGCCACTGGATATTATAGGTGAGGTTCACTGCGAATTAACCAGAGGGCCGTATACATTCCAGCTCGACGCCCTTGTGGTAAAACAACTAGATGTCGAAATACTAGCTGGCACTCCCTTTCTCACTGACAATGATATAGCCATACGTTCTGCCAAGAAACAAGTTGTCATTCATGGAACTGATGTTGTATATTACAAAACCCCATGTAATGGTGATGTTTCAACCAGGCCTGCCCAGATATTCTTGATTCGTGCCCCCCCTAATCAGACTGTAGTTCTTCCAGGTGAATATATTGATTTAGAGGCACCACATGACACTGAACCTGACTCTGTTTGGGCACTTGAACCATGGTTTGACGCACCATGCAACAAACATGTTAGCCCAGACAAAGCATGGCCTGCTCCTCAAGAAATACAGTCCATTGGTCACACTTTGCGACTCGTAAATACCACAGAAGAGGCTATATTACTTAAACGCAATGAACACTTATGCCAGTTACATCATATATCGCAAGTCTCTGAGGATCAAACACTATCTACAGTATGTAACCCCCAGGCCAATAAGGTTGTTATGTCTCGCGAAACAGCCAGTGGTTCCCATTCCCATCAGGTATCAGTCGATCCGGATCAATGTCTACCCAAAACAATACGCGACATGTTTACTGACCTGAACATGGATTATGATAGTGTGTTTAAACCCACTATATCTAAGTATAACGGGGTTAGTGGGAAAATTGAGGCAGTTGTCAATATGGGCCCTACCCTCCCCCCACAACGGAAGGGCCGTATACCATATTACAACCGGAAGTCAATGATTAAACTCCAACAGAAATTTGATGAGCTTGAATCTGCCGGAGTCTTCGCTAAACCCGAGGAAGTGAACGTCTGTGTTGAATACCTAAACCTGTCATTTCTGGTAAAAAAACCGAACGGGGGGAGTCGGCTGGTGCCCTCATTCGGGGAAGTAGGACAGTACAGTAAACCCCAGCCCTCCCTCATGCCAAACGTGGACAGTGTCCTCAGAGACATAGGACGGTGGAAATACATCATAGTTACTGACCTTCGCCATGCATTCTACCAAATCCCCCTTTCCCAGTCTTCGATGAAATATTGTGGTGTAGTCACACCTTTCAAGGGGATACGCGTGTATACCAGGTGTGCCATGGGCATGCCTGGATCTGAAACATGTCTGGAGGAGCTGATGTGCAGAGTGCTCGGTGATTTCATTCAAGAAGGATGTGTAGCTAAAATAGCTGATGATCTCTTCGTGGGAGGTGACACACCAGAAGATCTATTAAATCACTGGGGCCAGGTCCTTGCCTCCCTCAAACGTAACAACATCAGCCTACACGCAGCAAAAACTATCATATGCCCTACAACAACAGTTATTCTTGGATGGGTTTGGTCCAGTGGTACCCTCAAACCTAGCCCTCACAGAATCGCCGCACTATTTTCTGTGGATCCCCCATCCACAATCAAAGGGTTAAGATCATATATCGGCGCATACAAAGTGCTCAGTCGGGTGCTGCCCAGGTATGCTGACCTGCTGGACCCCCTCGAAAGGCACATTGCAGGCAAGCCATCTCGTGACAAAATTGAATGGACTGATGAGCTATTAACCACATTCACACATTCTCAGTTACGCCTCCGTGACAATAAGGTAATTACTTTGCCCAGACCAGACAACTGTCTCTGGGTCGTCACTGACGGATCAGTAAAATAATGTGGTATAGGCGCCACACTATATGTACTGCGAGATGATAAACTCCATTTGGCAGGGTTCTTTAATGCAAAGCTCCGTAAACACCGAATAACATGGCTACCGTGTGAGGTGGAGGCACTATGCATCGGAGCAGCTGTGAAGCATTTCTCCCCCTATATTACTCAATCGCACCATACTACCCAGGTACTGACAGACAGTCGCCCATGCGTATTAGCCTACAACAAACTCTGCAGAGGAGAGTTCTCTACCAGCTCCCGAGTGACAACATTTTTGTAAGTCGGTACCAGGTCACGGTCCGTCATATCGCAGGTGAGGCCAACTTACCATCAGGCTATACTAGCAGAAATCCTTTGACTTGACCTGACCAAAGCTGTCAGTTGTGTGTTTTTGTACAGGAGACTGAGGACTCTGTCATCCGAAAATTGACCATACGTGACGTCATCGTCGGTTCAAACAATATGCCATTTACCAGCCGCGCAGCCTGGCACGCTATCCAACATGAGTGCCCTGATCTGAAACGTACTCACTCCCATCTGTCACAGGGCACGCGTCCATCCAAGAAAATAACCAAAATTCCTGACGTCAAGAGGTACCTCAATAACGTCACCATCGCTAGAGATGGTCTCCTGATTGTACGAACTGATCTGCCTTTTCAACCAATGCTAGAGCGTATTGTTGTGCCACGCAAGGTCTTGGATGGACTCCTTACAGCCATCCACATCCGCTATGACCATCCTAGTCGCCACCAGATGAAACAGGTTACCTCACGCTATTTTTATGCTCTTGACCTGGGTAGAGCTATCGAATTAGTTTGTTCGTCATGTCATCATTGCACTGCCCTACGGTCAGTCCCCAATCAGCTAATTCAACAATCATCCACAGCACCCCCAGACCGGATCGGTTTGCCATTCAGTGCCGATGTTATGCGCCGCTATCGCCAGTACATTGTCATACTACGCGAGACTGTTTCATCTTACACCCTCACAATGCTGATCGACAATGAGCAACAACGTACGTTACGAGACGCCATACTGACCATGTGCGCCGAGCTGCGATCACTGGGGGATTACGGTGTGCACATCAGGGTGGATCAGGCCCCAGGTTTCCAAGCCCCTGCCAGCGAGTCCCTACTTAAAGCCCATGGAATAACCCTGGAGCTTGGTCGGTCAAAAAATATAAATAAAAACCCTGTCGCCGAACATGCCATCAATGAGCTCGGTTTAGAATGCCTCAAGATTTGCCCCGAAGGTGGCTCTTTAACTAAGCTAACACTGGCTCAAGCCACAGCCAACATGAATACCAGAATCCGGAAAGCTGGTCTTTCCGCAAGGGAAATATGGACCCAAGGGGATCAGATAACAGGTGAGCAATTACCTATTGATGACCGTCAAATTATCCGACAACAACACTTTACCCGCGAACAAAATCATGGTCCCAGTGCTATGGCTAAATCTAATGGCAAATCACAGTCTCGCCAATATGACATTCAAGTCGGGGACCTCGTATATCTGTATGCTGACCGAGATAAAACCAGAGCAAGAGAAAAATACATGGTTACAGAGGTGTCTGATACAACTTGCCAGGTCAGAAAATTCACTAAGTCTCAGTTTCGGTCTAAGAGTTATGATGTGAGAATCGCAGATTGTTATCCTGTCATGTCTACCTCCTTAGGTGGCCCACACACTGGCCCCGTCAGAGGCTTGGACAACTGTTCTGATTCTGACACTGAGTCAGCGCATGCAACGCCACAGACAGCGCCCCCTATGGCAACAACGGATCACTATCCTGCGCAGTATCCGCCACCCGTGCCACCTGAAATAGTACTTCAGCCCGACCCTCCAGCCGGCCCATCACCAGAGCATCAGATACCAGAGAATCACGTGATAGCCACGTCTGAGTTGTCCACACCCTCTTCGCACGCCCTGCTTGAGGATGACATTACCCTCAACACCCCACTACGCAGGTCCTCACGGTCAAGAAAACCCCCATCCTGGCAGGATAGTGGTACATGGGTCATGGACTAGTGTTGCCTTGTTCGTTTTACATTAAGAACTCATTTTATTATTATCTATGTTGCATGCTCAATGACCCAACAACTCACTGTTGTGGTACCCTTTTATTTCCTGTATTAAGTGAGTGCGAGCCTAGCGCCGCTCACCTAAACCCAGTTGTGCTGTATCCTAATTACTTCAGGACCTTCATCAGTGAGGAATGTGAACTTTAGCCTGTCCAGCAGTGTGATTATTTCTATGTTGATGTGTCTTACTTTCCTTTGTGAAGGTAAGGGAGGTGGTTGCGCCACCTTACGGCAGTTAGTTAAACTAATGTTCATTGTTACCACGTGTGTTTACGGTCATCTCCGTTCTGTGTCCGCCTTACATCCATATAAAGGCTCGATCCGATATAAGGACGTTGTTGTTTGTCGGTGGAACTGCGCATGTACGTTCCTAACTTGCCACATATCAATATTTGAATGATCGTTTATGTGTTTGGGGAGATCACGGGACTATACTGAGCACGGGACTATACTGAGCACAGGACGATATCGTGCACAAGACTATACAGAGTGAGAATGTCGAAGCGACAAGGAAGAGTATGTGTGTAAGAGATTATTTTCAGACCCCCCCCCCCCCCCTCCGAGATATATGAAACAGTGGAGATATATTTTCTCTACTGAATGTCCGGCAAATTGCGGAATTGCTCAAAGGTTGCCCTTCTTTTCAATCTGGGCTGGGGCTTCTAAAATATAACTCTAAAGTTGCTAAATTGTCGGCAATTTGCGAGCTTGTTAGACGGTGGCCACTCAGTGTAATCTCCTCTGGGCCTCCCCTATCGGAGGATTCAGAGAACTACAAAGTTGCCGACAATTTGCGGAGCTGCATGACGAAGGCCCATATGTGTATGACCGCAGGGGGCTCACTCAAGCGGAGGAATCAGGGAACTACAAAGTTGCTAAATTGCCGGCAATTTGCGGAATTGCTTGATGGGGGCCCTCATTTCAGTCTCGGCTGGGGTTCCTCCTATTGGATGATTCATATAACTCCATAATGGCCATAGACACGGGCCCCTCGTTTCAATCTTGGCTAGGGCTCCCCCTATCGGAGGATTAAGAGAACTTAAAAGTTGCAAAATTGCTGGCAATTTGCGGAATTGCTAGATGAGGTGTCCCTCAGTGTATATGACGCCGGGGCTCACTCTACCGGAGCAATGAGAGAACTACAAAGTTGGTAAATTGCCGGCAAATTGCGGAATTGTTAGAGGGGGGTTTCATTTTTTTGCAGCCTCAGCTCCCTCTAGCGGATGAATAAGATCACTCCAAAATTGCTAGCAAATTGCGGAATTGCTAAACGGGGGCACTTCATTTCATTGTCGCTTGGCATTCCCTCTATCGGAGGATTATGATAACTTCGCCCGGGGCTCCCTCTAACGGAGGATTATGAGATCTTCAAAGATGAAAAATTGCCAGCAAATTGCGTGTATGAGAGACGGGAGGTCTTCCCTGCCGAATGGCAAAGTTGCTTCTAAAGTTGCTCAATTGCTAGCAATTTGCGCATTAGTAATTCAAAATTGCTGGTTACCTGATTGATTGCTGGCAGTTTGCAAGAGTTGCTGACAATTTGCGAGACTGCTGGGAAAGTTGACGGGCACCACGCAACTTTGCGAGAGAGGCAATGTCCAAATGGAAGAAACCAACGGTTCCCCACCTATATGCGTCAGGCTGTGTTCCAGCTGAAAAATAAGGTAACTTGAATAAAACTAGCTCCGGTCTTATAGTCATGGCAGTATGCATAAATCATGAGAACATTAAAGTGATATTAGGCGTACAAGAAGCAGACCATATTTGCAGTTTCAAAGTATTTCTGCCGACTTCGATCGGGGCTGCCGTTTGGGTGTCCGTTATCCGAGGAAAATTTGCCATCGGGCGGACAAAAGTGTCCGTTGTCCTGAATAGCTGGGATGTCCGCCCTAAAGGCCCGGCCAAACCGAACGCTGCGCTGCGCCATGCTGTGCAGCCCTGCAAAACAAAGCTGAAAAAAAGTTCAACTTTCTCCGCTTTGCTGCGCCGCAAAAATACTCAGCAGTTTATTTGCAGCGCTTTGCAGCGCAGCGCAGCGTTCGGTGTGGCAGGGCCTTAAAGGGACCCAATCACCTATCTGACCTTTATAAACTAAAGGTAAATCCCTTGGAGCTTTCATAAAAATAGGCCAGAAAACGAGGATATCACAGCACACAGGCTGCTTGTTTTGTTTATATCAATGTTTTTTTTATAATATGTGGGGCCCTCAAAATAATCAAAATAAATTCAACAAGGGCACTTGGCAGCAAGTCAGATAAGCCAGAGCTTTGCAAATGGCGTTTTCTAACAAGTGACCTTTTATACCTCCAAATATATGCAACCCACCACCTTAGGTTACATGTTTTTCCCATTTGTCAACATTGCTGTGTTTACAAACATGTTATTGTTAAACAAGTTCATCCATCCATCAAGGCCTTATAAGAACTTTTGACAACCAAAATTACCCTTAGATCATTAATATATACTCAGAGGAAGCCCAACATCACATAAATTCTTTTTTCAGAGGTAGGTGATTGGGCCCCTTTAATGGGGTTCTTAAAGTAGTAAAAACGCTCCGTCGGCCCAAAAAGTGTCCGTTAGGCGGGTTGTCCCCCCCAGAGGGGTGTCCGCCTGCAGCCCGTGGTTTCACTGTATCATAAAGCGAATAAGTGTGACACACACACATATATAGGATATAGACGTGAATGTACCTTGTTCCTTGTAGCAAAATGTGATGTGAATATCGATTTCATTAAAAAAGAGGAAAGTCAGTATAATTTTCCTGTTATCGCTTCCATGCACCTACTCGTGATGATAGTACTGACGTGCATGCGTATAAACATTTCTCATCAAGTCTTAAAAGCCAAAAGCAACAAATATACGGTGCATTTAGCTTTATGAAATGGTAAAGGTTATATTAAAACTTATCCCTAATAATCATATCCCTATTTGTTAGCAATCAATGTTTTACATCGATACAGCTTGCAAAGCATTTCGGTTATCGTATCGACGTCGTGTATCGATTCGTATCAAACACTGGATTAAACACTTACTGGTGTATTTAATGCTCGGAGGAGTAGGGTCACCCGTATCCCGGATATTCAACATATTAAAAGTGACAAACATTTCCCCTAGTATTTCATACCCAAAGTGATCGGGTAACCGGTATCCCGGATATACGTATATTAAATGTGACAAACACTTATTGGAGTATTTCATGCCCGAAGTGTTAGGGTAACCCATATCCCGAATATAGCATATATTTAATGTGACAAACACTTACTGGAGTATTTCATGCCCGAAGGGTTAGGGTAGCCCGTATCCCGGATATACCATATATTAATAGTGACAAACACTTACTGGAGTATTTAATGTCCGAAGGCTTAGTGTCACCCGTATTCAGGATATACCATATATTAATAGTGACAAACACTGACTGGAGTATTTCATGCCCGAATGGTTAGGGTAACACGTATCCCGGATAAGCAAATATTAAATGTGACAAATACTTAATGGGGTATTTCATGTGGGAAGGGTTAGGGTTACCCGTATCCCGAATATAGCATATATTAATATAGACACTTACTCGTGAATCCATGCCTGAAGGGTTAGGGAAATTCGTGTCCCGGATATAGCATATATTTACAGTGACATATACCTACTGGAGTATTTCACGTAGAAAGGGTTAGGGTAACCCGTATCCCGGATATACAATATATTCATGGTGACAAACACTGGAGTAAACACTTACTGGTGTATTTAATGCTCGGAGGAGTACGGTCACCCGTATCCCGGTTATTCCATATATTAATAGTAACAAACACTTCATGTATTTCATGCCATAAGGGAACGGGAAACGTATTTCGGATATACACATATTAAATGTGACAAACACTTATTGCAGTATTTCATGCCCGAAGGGTTAGGGTAACCCGTATCCCGTATTCACCACTGGTAATAAATATCGCTGAGATATCCATTCCCCCTGGCGGCAGTCTTGATACTTTTAATGGTAGCAAATAGGTGCTTTTGCGCTTGCGACTCATGGGGACCCCTCTGCAAGGCCTCTGAGATCTCAACACCCCTGGTGGCAGTCTTAACACCTTTTATGGTAGCAAATAGCTGCTATTTGCGCTTGCGACTCGTGGGGACCCCTCTGCCAGGTTAGGTGAGATATCCTCTCCCCCTGCCGGCAGACTTGACACCTTTTATGGTAGCAAATAGCTGTTATTTGCGCGTGCGTTTCATGGGGACCACTCTGCAAGGCCGCTGAGATCTTCACTCCCCCTGGCGGCAGTCTTGACACATTTTATGTTAGCAAATAGCTGCTATTTGCGCTTGCGATTCATGGGGACCCCTCTGCCAGGCCTCTGAGATCTCCTCTCCCCCTTGCGGCATTCTTGACAACTTCTATGGTAGCAAATAGCTGCTATTTGCGCTTGCGACTCATGGGGACCCCTCTTCCAGGTTGCTGAGATATCCACTCCCCCTGGCAGCAGTCTTGACATCTTTTATGGTAGCAAATAGCTGCTAATTGCACATGCGATTCATGGGGTCCTTCTGACGACCGCTGAGATCTCCACTCCCCCTGGCGGCAGTCTTGACACATTTTATGGTAGCAAATTGCTGCTATTTGCGCTTGCGACTCGTGGGGACCCCTCTGCCAGGTCGCTGAAATCTCCTCTCCCCCTGGCGGCAGTCGTGACAACTTTTGTGGTAGCAAATAGCTGCTATTTGCGCGTGCGATTCATGGGGCCCCTATGACAGACCTCTGAGATCTCCTCTCCCCCTGGTGGCAGTCTTTACACCTTTTCTTTCAGCAAATAGCTGCTATTTGCGCTTGCGACTCATGGGGACCCCTCTGCCTGGCCTCTGAGATATCCACTCCCCCTGGCGGCAGTCATGACACTTTTTATGGAAGCAAATAGCTGGTATTTGCGCGAGCGATTCATAGGGCCCCTGTGGCAGTCCTGTCTCATGTCCACTCCCCCTGGCGGCAGCTATAACACTCAATGCGATGCTACCAGAAATTTTACCCCCTCCTAAATTTTTTTAGGGTAGCAAATAGCTGCTAATTGCGTGTGCGATTCATGGGGCCCCTCTGTCTGCCCGTTCTCATGTCCACTCCCCCTGGCGGCAGTCTTAACACTCAATGCGATGCTACTATAAATTTAACCCCCTCCCAATTTTTGTTAGGGTAGCAAATAGATTCTATTTGTGCGTGCGATTCATAGGGCCCCTGTGGCAGTTCAGTCTCATGTCCACTCCCCCTGGCAGCAGTCTTAACACTCAATGCGATGCTACCAGAAATTTACCACCTCCCGATTTTGATTAGGGTAGCAAATAGTTGCTATTTGCGTGTGCGATTCATGGGGCCCCTGTGGCTGGCCGCTCACGTCCACTCCCCCCTGGCGGCAGTCATAACACTCAGTGCGATGCTACCAGGAATTTACCACCTCCCGATTTTGTTTAGGTTAGCAAATAGCTGCTATTTGCGCGTGCGATTAATAGGGCCACTGTGGCTTGCCGCTCACATGTCTACTCCCCCCTGGCGGCAGTCATAACACTCAGTGCGATGCTACCAGAAATTTACCACCTCCCGATTTTCAGGGAAGCAAAAAGCTGCTGTTTGCGCGTGCGATTCATGGAGCCCCTGTGGCAGGCCTCTGAGATCTCCACTCCCCTGGTGGCAGTATTAACACATTTTATGGTAGCAAATAGATGCAATTTGCGCGTGCGACTTATGGGGACCCCTCTGCCAGGCCTCTGAGATCTCCACTCCCCCTGGTGGCAGTCTTATCATTTTATGGTAGCAAATAGCTGCTATTTGCGCTAGCGACTCATGGGGACCCCTCTGCCATGCCTCTGATATTTACACTCCCACTGGTGGCAGTCTTGACACCTTTTCTGGTAGCAAATAGCTGCTATATGCGCGTTCGATTCATAGGGCCCCCGTGACAAACCTTTCTCATGTCCACTCCCCCGGTGGCAGTCCTAAAACTCAATGTGATGCTACTATAAATTTTACCACCTCCTAATTTTTTAGGACAGCAAATAGCTGCTATTTGCGCGTGCGATTCATGGGGCCCCTGTGGCTGGCCGCTCACATGACACTCCCCTTGCCGGCAGGCTTAACATTATTGCGATGCTACTATAAATTTTCCCCCCTCCCAACTTTTTTAAGGTAGCAAATAGCTGCTATTTGCGCGTGCGATTCATGGGGCCCCTGTGGCAGTCCTGTCACATGACACTCCCCCTGGCGGCAGCCTTGACACTTAATGCGATGCTACTATAAATTTACCCCTCCCAATTTTTTAGGGGAGCAAATAGCTGCTTTTTGCGCGTGCGATTCATGGGGCCCCTTTGGCAGTCCTAGCGGCAGCCTTGACAATGAGATGCTACTATAAATTAACCCCTCCCTATTTTTAAGGTAGCAAATAGCTGCTTTTTGCGCGTGCGATTCATAGGGCCCCTGTGGCAGTCCTGTCTCATGTCCACTACCCCTGGCGGCAGTCATAATACTCAATGCGATGCTACTCTAAATTTAACCCCTCCTAATTTTTTAGGGTCGCAAATAGCTGCTATTTGCGCGTGCGACTCATGGGGGCTCCTCTGTCTGCCTACTCTGATGTCCACCCCCCCCCCCCTGGCGGCAGTCTTAACACTCAATGCGATGCTACTATATATTTAACCCCATTACAATTTTTTTAGGGAAGCAAATAGCAACTATTTGTGCATGCCATTCATGGGGCCCCTGTGGCTGGCCGCTCACCTGCCACTCCCCCTGCCCGCAAGCTTAACAATAATGCAATGCTACTTTAAATTTTTACCCCTCCCAATCTTTTAAGGGTACTACATGCTGCCAAAGCTCCCCCCCCCCCCCCCCCGCCGGCACTAATGAGAAACTACCTGCGAAAAATCGAAAAGTCTCATCAGCATAAATCAGGCGGCTACCAAAAACCGACAGTACCCCGCCTATCTTGAGCGTTGTTCCATAAACAAGTTCTGTGGGTGTGCAATGTATATCCTCCTTAACTGCGTTGCGAATACCAAGCAACACCAAAGGCAGGTATTCATACCAGCAATGGTTGCGCTTTTATAGCCAATTCAAGCTGCCGATTGAATCTTTCAACAATGCCATTTGCTACGGGATGGTAAATTGTGGTACGTATGCGCGTGCATCCCAGCAAATCTGTAAGCTCCTTAAACAATGTAGATTCAAATTGTCTACCTCTGTCTGTAGTAATGGTGGAAGGAACCCCATACCTCGAAATCCACTGATGTATTAAAGCTTTGGCAACAGTTTCTGCCGAAATGTCACTTAGAGGTATAGCTTCCACCCATCTCGTATATCGGTCGATGCAGGTGAGAATATAACAATATCCATTGGAGGGAGGCAGGGCCCCAACGAGATCTGTATGTATATGTCCAAATCTGGCATCTGGAGTAGCGAAAGTCCCCATTGGTGATTTTACGTGATGATGTACTTTGGCTTTCTGGCATGCAAGACAAGTTTTTGCCACTGCGCGTATGTCTTTATTCATTCCAGGTCAAAAGAATCGAGTAGTGATTAATTTCTGAGTTGTTCTGATTCCAGGGTGTGATAAACAATGAAGTGAATTAAACAATTCGCGACGGTATTTGTCCGAAACGAAAGGTCGTTCATGACCTGTTGATATATCACACCAAATATATTCGTCAGAAACCGGAAAAGGCACTTGCTTGTATACAAGTGAAGATGACGAATCTCGCAAAAATTGCAGCTCTTTGTTGTTTTCTTGATCAGCGGCGATCTTGCGAAAATCTCTGCACGCATTGGTGTGTAGTGCTTGAATCTACGAGCGAGAAAGTGTATCTGCTGCCACATTTTCAAGTCCTTTGACGTGCTGAATATCCGTGGTAAATTGTGATAGAAAATCTAGCTGACGTATCTCCCGCGGAGAATGCTTGTCTGGTTTAGAATTTAAAGCATAAACTAAAGGCTTTTGATCAGTGAAGATAGTAAACTGACTGCCTTCCAAGAAATGTCGAAAAAGTTTGACACTGAGATACATCGCAAGTAATTCTCTGCCAAATGTGCTATAGGAGTCTCTGCCGGTGTTAGTTTCTGTGAGTAAAATGCAAGTGGTTTCCACTCACCGTAACAGTATTGTTGTAGAACAATGCCTATCGCAGAGTGTGAAGCGTCTACCATTATACAAGTAGGCAGATCGGACGACGGATGCATTAACATTGTAGCATTAGCTAATGCATTCTTGATTACAAGAAAAGCACTGTCACACTCTGAACTCAGTGATGATAAATTCACTGACCTGTTCGGCTGATCACGCAAAAGATTGGTTAAGGGTGTCAGTAATTGTGCAGCTTTGTGGATGAACCGACGATAGAAATTTACCAACCCTTAAGCTGTCGAATAGATATAGGACGCGGAAACTCTCGAATGGCGTTGACCTTCTCATCTAGCAGCCTGATACCGTGCTCATCCACATGAGGACCAAGGAACTGCAACTGATTCACTCCGAACTTGCACTTGAGTGGATTTATGATGACGCCATATTCAGACAAACGCGTGAACAGTAGTTGCAAATGTTGCATGTGTTCCTCATGTGACTCACAGACGACGAGAAGATCATCGATATATGCATATACAAATGGGAGATCTCTGATAACCTCATCTATAAAACGCTGAAATGTTTGACCCGCGTTTCGATGTCCGAAAGGCATGCGTATAAACTCGAATAGACCAAACGGTTGATGGCTGTTTTATGCACGTCATCTGGATTGACTGGTATTTGATGGTATGCTCTGACCAAATCCAACTTCGAGAATACACGTTTTCCTCTCAAATTGGATGTGAAATCATGCAGATGAGGAATAGGATCCTTGTCAGGCACAGTGTGGCTATTTAGCTTCCGTTAGTCCCCACAAGGCCTCCAGTCGCCTGGTGTTTTCTTAGGTACCATATGGAGAGGAGGTGACCAGTTACCGCTTGATCGTCTAATTATTCCCAGCTCCAACATGTGGTTAAATGCTGCCTTTGCAATATTGAGACGACCAGGTGGTGCTAAACGACGCGGATGAGCAGTAACAAGCGGTCCACGTGTTTCGATATGATTAACGACAGAGTGTTTAATAGACTTGGGGCTATAATTAGGTCGTAAAATCTCAGGGAATTTCTGCAGAAGCGAGTCATAAGGCGAGGTTCTTACAGGTTGAGCGAAAATCGGACTCACTGAGGGCGTGTGTGATCGGATTCCCCTGACTGCGAGGTTGGTAGTTGCGTCAATTAACTTTTGCTGTTTGACATCTACAAGTAATTCGAATCGTTGCAGAAAATCAGCGCCAATGATAGGCGTTGGCACATCAGCTATGACGAAAATCCATCGAAAAAGTCTACGAAGACCAAGGTCTAGCGTTTTCTCCATATGGACTGATGGGAGATTTGTTGTCGGCTTGTAGATACACTGATGATGAAAGTCTACGTTTGTCCGTTACCGATGATGGTATAACGCTGACTTTGGCTCCAGTATCTACGAGGAAACGAGTTCCAGTCGATTTGTCAGTAATGAAGAAAAGGCGACAAATAGGTGCTGTGCCAGAAGGACTTGTCGGCCCTAGTCTCTGGCCTTGGCGTTTTCCGACACTGCAGGAGATTGGCTCTTGCATGATTGATATGCACAAGGTGGCACACAGCGTTCCGCTTTATCCTTATTATCGCCAGTGATACTAGCACTCTTTCGCTGCGTGGTGTCGCGACAGTCTAGAACTGCGATCGCGAGGTTTTTTGTATCCCGATTGCCGTCGACGAGTACAACGACCACGGTTATTCTGGAACTGGCGTGATAACGCTTGTACCTGCTGCGACAGCTGCGTTACCGTAGATTCAAGCGCTGAAACATCAGGACATGGCTTAGTGGTCTGTGTTGGCGGAAACGTATCGGCAGAGACTGCTCCGACCGTGACAACCGGACTAGCTACCTCAGCGATTTTATCTGCTAAGTCGACTAAATGTTCGATAGTTACTGCGTCAGAAGTAGAAGTTAGAATCAGTTGGATGTTAGCAGGTACCCGTTGTAGAAAAAGTTGTTTAAGTAACTAGCTGTCCTCCAGCGTGTGCTCACCCAACAGCTGACGCATACGTCGAAGTAACTGCGATGGCTTTCAATCGCCAAGCTCTTCGGAGATCCAAAGCTGATGCAGTCTTTTCTGTTCAGAAATTGACGTACGGCGAATTAACTCTGACTTAAGACAATCATACCGATCATTTGCAGATGGAGTTATTAACATGTCACGAACCTCTGCGGCGATCTCTAGCTGCAAGGTTCCAATAACATAGGCATACTTTATATTCTGCGAAGTAATGTTTCTTGTTAAAAACTGCGCCTCCACTTGTGCAAACCATAATGTTGGGTCATTTGGCCAGAATGGCGGCAGTCATAACCCCACGGCAGTTACTGCTTGCGCAGCCCCGTCTGCCGAATCAACAACACTTACGTTACTTCCGTTAGTCTCAGACATGATGATAAATCAGATGATAATGCTTGCAGATTATCACGTCGGGGTCACCAATTTGTAGACGTGTTCAGACTAACGGCTTTTATTCTACCAACATATCTTGTCCCTCTCATCTAAACATAATTATTAGTCCGTTTTACTTGACATAAAAATGAAATGACGTCATGAAACTATATTATAAACTGATTGGATTAAAATGATAACTGTCTGTAATGTCTGTACGAAATAACGTCACGTCATCCAGGTTACGTCCTTGAAGCACCAGCTGTACTGGGTGACCTATGACGTCGATGCACCGAGAGACCTACCTAAAAGGTAAACAAATATGTCAATACTGACAATAGTATTATTGTTATATACTATACGCTACAACCCTGTGACCCCATTCTGCCCTCGATTCGCATTCAGTTCTGTTTCTGCTATGGGTTTCCTGCAGAAAAATGATTCCAACATCAGTCTTTTTGTTTAACCAGTAAAAAATCTGCCTTCACTTAGAAAATTTACCCAAACCACGGACACTAGTGGACATAATCTTCACTACTTTATTTCTCGACATTAGAATATAGATGTTAAAGGACTATCTAATACAGGCCCGTAGGCTGGGGGGGTTCGGTGGGTTCGGACGAACCCCCCCGCTGAGCATCTGAGTTCCACCTGACGAATACTGACATGCTATAATCTCGGAAAATTATACACAACTTTATGTTTAACCATTTTTGTCGTCCGGTTCCATGCATATCCTCACAGGGAGAGACCATATTTCTGTATAAATATTGTTTATAGCGCCGATTAGCGGCCTCTTTTAGCTTTATTTAGCTCTGCCAGGGATGTAGATTGCAAGTACAGTTCAAAATGTTTAATTTCACCTCTGAAACAAGCTTTTAATAACCCGTTCACTGCTTGCTTCTGATTATAGTCAAGAACTGGATGTTTGTTGCCGTGTGAGAGGGGACTTCTGATTATAGTCAAGAACTGGATGTTTGTTGCCGTGTGAGAGGGGACTTCTGATTATAGTCAATAACTGGATGTTTGTTGCCGTGTGAGAGGTGACTTCTGATTATAGTCAAGAACTGGATGTTTGTTGCCGTGTGAGAGGGGACTTCTGATTATAGTCAAGAACTGGATGTTTGTTGCCGTGTGAGATGGGATAAAGAGAAAATTGTTGATTGTCCCGTCTCATGCAAAGAGGGCAGTAGCACCCTCTTGTTTCCGGGCCAAAAGATGTAACTAAGACCACTTTGTCAATATAGCACAGGGGACATACGTGTCAAGAGTCCAAACCAAACCTGATTGCATAAGAATAATAAATAAAAGAAAAAAAAAAGTTAAAATATATCATTTAGAGATTTATAAATAAGCTCATGGAACTTTTCCATTTGTTGGTGTTGCAAATTAAAAGGAGGGCCTTGCATATTACTTCTTTAGTTCAGAAGATATATATGGCGATGATCCACTGTATATAGTCTACGCTCCCGAGGCAGCGGAAATCTTGCGCTTCTAAAGAAGCAACTGATTTTCACGCTGCCAGCTTTGACCGTTTATGATATATTTAGACACCAGATGGCGGTTTGTTGTCCACTGAAATAAACGTGCGTACGATATGACAAGCAGCCAATCAGATGCCAATAAACAAACACTCAACAGGCATCCTGGCTCCGCCCATTGCCGCGCTTCAAGCGCCGTTTGATGAGTTTCCGGTCGAATTTAAATTGCTCCCTCTGCATTCTCGCATCATCGACCGATTCGATTATGACATTATGACTGTGTTAGCGTAGCCATGTATCTGTTGTCTGCAGAACTGAAACCAGCCAGCGAGGTGTGCACGCAGCCTTTGTTGTTACGTTTCGTTTGAATTACAGCTCACCGGCCGAGCATCCTATGTGCCCAAGGCCCTAAGCAAACCACGTCAGGGGCAATTCTCTCTGAGCCTGTGGCCTGTTTAGACGGTTACGCTGGGGGATGAGCTGTCACTCAAAAAGAAATGAATATGATTGGCTCCGTGTATTCCTCGCTTGGCTTTGTCTTCCAGCACAAAGTTTCATCTGATTGGACAAAAATACAGTGCTCCCCTCTGGTGTTGCAAAGCAGGATACGAGGTCATAACAAACAGCGCCTTACGATATAGGAAGTAGCCCTATAGGTAAAGCGCTGTGTAAAGCGCGTATATATAGTCGTCCTATCAGCAGTTTGTCTGCCCGTTAGATAAGAACGATTTTACATCATTACCTATAGATTTGAAATTTTACACACAGTACGATGTACAGAAGTTCTACCAAACCGGAAACTAGGTCACTGTGCTTTGTTTTTTCTAAAATTAAACTAAACCAGTTTGCATTCAAACCTATAATACCAATTCAAGACTGCCTTATATAAAAAAATGTTTAGCTTGTATGTGAGGAAAATTATGTCAAGATTGAGTAATTAAAAAAATTAGGGACTGGATCATATGTTTAGTCGAGAATATTTTTACTAAATTAATTTGTTAACCACTTAAGCTGGAATTCGGTTCATCCAGAAAATAAATATATAGTTGATTTAGATGTAAGTATATACACCGGAGATAAGGTCAGAAATTCAATGTATTTTTATAGTAATCAACAAATGTAAAATCACTACCATGCATGAATTTCACCCTATACTTTGACAATCGTATATTGTTTCTTGTAATCACTGGTGATTTAATTTTCAAATATACCATGAATACATGGAATTAAATATTGGTTCTGAAATTCTAATGCAGTTACCCAAAGAAAATTGGTCAGGTATGGGAGTTTTCAGGGGGGGGGGGGGGTAATACTTTATAATTTATGAGTAATCTAGATCAGGGAACAGGCCATCTCCACAGTGTACCGGAGGGCAAGCTGGCGATTTGGTATAGATATATGGCGAAGTGTAGCACACCTGCTGTGTGCGCGTGTGCCTCTGCCTGTAGGGACTGATGAATGACATAATTATCATTTAATATATATTTAATATTAACATGGATTTCATTCACCAAGGCTCTTTAAGTTACTTTGATCGTTTATTTTGTCAGTTTTAGGCTATACACCCCCTAAATTGTTCAGTCTACACATTTTGTTTTTATTCGGAACTCTCAGAAATGCCCCGGATCTTAATTGATCCCCAAAGTTCTAGCTCCGGCCCAGATATGTCCTATATACTGCTTCATTTGTCAAAGAATTTGAATATAATTCTAACATTTTCAGCATCTAACTGCCTCGCCTGCTGGTCTTTTTTTTAATTTATGCAAATTTCAAGTATAGCTAGAAACACCAAACACCGCCCGGTTAATTTCTTTCCATGAATATTAATGTACAAGTTATCTGCATCGAATGATATCAATTTCAAGCAACCTCATTTAATTGTCAGTTAACGTGATAATCACTCGGATGCACAGCTACCGGAGAATATCAGATGACTGAGGTGTGAGTTTGACATTGAATTTAATTATTTTCTTTTTTTTCAAATCTGAAATCAAATGGATGCCAATGCACTTTTTGTTTAGTGTACACGTATATAAAGCCTCCTTATGACCATGCATACTTGTGCTGTAGCAGAAGCTTGCGAATCACTTTGGATGGGACGTTCTGAGTAACGTTACACACGGCGAGAAAAAGGACAATCCGCTAATTATAGCTTATTTGGATTGTTTTTATTTCGTTTAAAGAAAACATCGGGTATATATATATATATATGTATATATATATATATATATATATATATATATATATATATATATATATATATATATTATAAAGGTTCCACCAACAGTGAAAACGAACCCTCCCACTCAGCAGTCAGCCTACGGGCCTGCTAATAGTAATGTCAATGATAGGAAACTAATTATATGTAATGATAATAATAAAAATACATTAATAACTTTATGATTACCTGAACATGGGTTACCTGGCCAAAGGTCTGTTTCGTAATGACCTATATTTCTACGTAGTTATTTACAAAAAATTCACCACTGCAAGAGAATACAAATACGTATACAAAACCACGCCTGATGTACCTGGGTGATATTAGGGGATAAACCTGAACAACATTGCCAAAACCTACAAATTTCGATTCACAGAGAAGCATTATTGCTATATAGATTTAAATAAATAAAGAAAGTGAAAAATAAATGTAAATATGATACCACTCCCTGTCACTGGACTCTGGACCGTTAATTCCATCTTGGACCCCGGTAGGCAATTTTAAACCCTTTACAGAGGTCGAGAAGGAAAATACCTGTGAACGCCATGCAATTTATGCAATTTATCACACAGGGTTTTGGCATATCCCCATATCTCAGACGCATAATCTACTACCCCCAGAGTATATAATTTTGTAAAGGGGTCATATATTCTTATAATTCCTAAACTTGCCCAATATTGAACCAAAAGCTCATAATCCAGCGTCCGATAGGAAATCAGAACTTTCATCAGAGTTTAGGTGTTCGTGAACGTAGGTATGGAAACCGAAGCACTTATGAACGCTTACAGTTCGGTACCATAACGCTAATATTTCAAGTTTGTAAGTGCATACCACTTCACTGTGTTCACTTTTAAAGCTGCCACGAATTACACAACACTCGAGAGTAATAGGTAAAATTTGCAATTCCGCCTCCGTGTTCGTCATTAATAGAATGTCGTCTTTATAGTAAAAAAGTAATGTCGCTTCCGATTCTTATACAAAAATAATATATATATATATATATATATATATATATATATATATATATATATACGGCTTTATTATTTTTTTCTGCTAAGCCGTTAATACATGTATTAAATATAGCAAGCGTTGTTGGTGGATTTTATCGGCTTGTACCCCGCATGGTATTCCAAACCAATTTGTGAAAAAAAATTATTATTTGATCATTCATTAGCTGAATAACTACATAATATACTTTTTTATGGCATTATAGATTTTGGAATCAGTTTTTACTCCAAACGCCCTAGCGAAAAAAGCTTTTTCCGGGCCCACTCACCAGGGCGACGTATTTCTCTTTCTTAAGGCAAACGATTGCTTAATAATGAAGTAACAACAAAAATATGATCGATACAGGAGCGTCCTTTCCGAAATCCACTCTGATCTTTGGCTATAAGATTAAGTTTGTAGGGGTTCGACTTTCTATAATCGATCAGGACAATATGATGAGTTGTTGACGAAGGTATGACCATTCTATGGCTCATAGTAACTTACAAAATTCCCCCCTTAGTCGGAGAAATGGTTACGCACATTCGGTCTCTATGGTTATATCAGGACCATTACTTTTCCCAAATCTACAGAGCGATTTCTGCTTATACTCTCACAAAAATATTTGTTTAAATCGTTATCCTGAACGGTTTCGGGTTGTTCCTCTGATTGTGAACAAGTACATTTTACATCATGAAAATATGGAAAAGTGTACATTTCATACAGAATAATGTGACCATATTCCTAGTAATCACGGTCTATATTAGAGTACAGGTAATAAACCGCTAATAAAGTATCCAATGCTCCAGGTTAATCTCCACATTTTAATTATTCAGTATCGAATGACATTATGTGCTTATATAGTTTGTATATTTAGTCACCTGACCCTGTGATTAACTTACTATATCTTGTATTTATTTCAATAAAGTTAATTTGTTCCTATTTTATTTGTTGATTATTCTCTAATTAGAAAAAAATATATCAAATAGGACAAGATATATATATATATATATATATATATATATATATATATATATATATATAAATATTTATTTATTTATTTATTTATTTATATAAACTAAATTATATCTTTTTTATTATTGTTAAATATAATTTAAAATTTTGAAATTAGATAAATAATTTTCATCCACTATGTAATTTTTATTTAATGGTACTCCGCCCTATAAAATAGATTTAAACTGAATAATATACTGTTGACTATGAAAATACTTAACTTTTACGTGTTAAGCCTAAACAATTTTTCTAGTTTAATTGCTTTACACCGCCTTTTTTTTGCACGACTTAACCCCAGCCGCCAGTGTCGGAGATCAAAGGACTCGCATGGTAACACCTGATTAGTCCAAACCCACCATTTCTTATTCGCGGTAATTAAGATCTGCTAGAGTAATAACAACTCGCGTTATTGACACACGGTACCGGGTATCACGACGGGGGTGTTAGTGACGCCGATGAAGAAAAAACTTGCTAAAACTTGCATAACCGGGAAACCTGGTTAATACGTCGGTCCAAATGGCCGAAACCGCAAGTACAAGGGCTACGGGTCTCGAAGTAGTGTCGTTCACAGGATCGAGTTCGGCTCTCAAATGGCATGGCTGGGTCTCGCTGCTGGGACCGGTTGAGGGAAGGTAGGTGCTTCTGGCTTTGTGGCTGTGGATGCTGTAGCTTTCTAAAAAGGTCACCGGCTCGAGGTGGACGGTGGCGGCCTCTGTGGCTCCCTGCTTGGCTTGGCGTGGCACTGCGACTGTTGGCTCAGAGAACATGCTTAAGGAGCGCACAGGGCTGAGGTCTTGACCGCAGCAACCTGTAGCTGCTCGATGAGCATATACCTCTTTTGGTTGGTTGTGGTGTTAGTGACACACGGTGAACGCCCTGCCATCTAGCGTGAGTGTGACAGATTAGACGCATGCGCAGTTAAACCGTGTGTAAAAATACTGGACCTTATTGACACACCCCGTCTGTCAATAAGGGCGGCCTTATGTTGTTTACGACGCCAAGTAGCCTTTAATTTGTGTCATTGAAACACACGTGGTGGCGCTTCGGTATTATATTTGCTGCAGCGCCCCCTATCAATCATTCTAATAATTAATTCGGCCGAGGTGGTCCGAATGAGTGAGCCACCATAGAGTTGCGCATGCGCTATAACTCTGCCACGTGTCTTTTCATGCCAGCTTATATTGTTTAGTAACCGTTGGCAACCTGTGTAAAGGATGAAAAACCATACATTATGGAACAATTATGTGGAACATGAAAAACCAAGTCCTTATCTTATTGTCTTTAGTTGCCTAGAGGGTTTGTTGCTTGCTGGTCTTGTTTCGGCACCCGTTCACCGTTGATAAACAGTTGTACCCGCCAAAACCTCACGCGTGCTCCGGCGTTATATGCCGCATTCATTTGTGGTATGGCCCTCTGCTTTGTGTTGTAGTCTGTGGCTGTAAGGTCTTCTGCGAAATGCATGTACCCGTCTTTCATTTTCTTTTTGGCTTGTTTCAGGATTTCGTTTCTCACCGGTCTGCTGTGAAACCGTAGTAGGCCTATATGTCTGGGTCTTTCTCCTTTTCTACCGGTTCTGTGTGCTTTTTCTATTTTACTGCGAATTTCTCCTTCCACTATGTCTCCGAGAATTTTATTTGATTTAATTATTCTAGCAGCATGATTTAAACAGTTCTCCGCCGTTCCTATATCTTTCACCCCAATAATTCTAATATTCAATTCCCTGGAGTATATCTCTCCTGTTTATTTGTCTCCTCTGCAATAAGTTTTCTAAATTCTGTCTAATTCCAGTTCTTTCAGTCTATTTTTACACTGGAAAAGTGTGGCGCGCTAGACCGGTCCAGAAAAATGTGGAGCGGGATACATTTTAACTTGCGTTCACACTGTGCCGGAACAAGTGTCCATGTAGAGCGCGCTACCCTGTCAAGTTAGACCGCATTGCGCTTGGCCCGGCCTAGAATCTGCATTGCGTTTACACGCAGATAAATACTGCAATCTAGCGCCGGTCTAGATTGGATTCCCCCTTGCTCGCATGGATTAATCCCAGTCACATGACAGCCTAGTCTTGCTGGAGCGCGCTATAAAAATAGCGCTCCACTTCTGTTTACACACGTGCGAAGCACAAATGTAGGCCGCGCCAGACTGAGTCTGGCGCGCGCTAGAATCTGGTACCGACTCAAACCGGTGGTCAAAATGTAGCGCGTTCCAGACCGAAAATCCTCGAAATCTGGCGCGTTTGGGGGACTTGGTGCGCGTTAAACGATGTAGAGCGCTCCAGAAAAACGTGTGTAAATGGCGCTATTTTCTTTAATATTTTTCTGGTCTGCTGTTAATGCCATTAACTGTTTGGTGATATCAGTATGTAAGGCACTCAGTGGCGGATCCAGAGGGGGAGCTTTTGGGGCTGAAGCACATCCCACCCCCCCCCCCCCCCGAAGGGTGGAAACATTGTTATCATTGTTATCAGAGAGTATTTTCAGTACATTTTTTTCAGTTGCGCTATATATATATATATATATATATAGTGCCCCTGGCACTTATCTGTTCACTGATTCTTGCATCGTTGTCCTTCAAAAGGTCCGCCAAGGTTTTCTGCAACTGGTCATTTGTTATTAGGGTGTCCTTCACGTTGCATGCACTGGCTCTCGTAATCTCCAACTCGGACAGTTCGTCTGGAGCGTCTTTTTGCAGAAATTTATCCATATCTCCGCTTATGCTGCCCGTCTTTTGTTTGCCTTTTCCTCGAGGAGACATATCATCTTACTTTGATTAATATTTGGACAATGTACTGTCTGAAAATTTACGTGTTCCGGGACCTTGGAAAAAACGTGTCCTCACCCCTTGATCATGTGACCGGAAGTCCTCTATATAATGACATGTTTGGAACTATTAACCATCTAGGTTCTAAGAAGGCCACTGGCTATGATGGCCTATCTGCTAAGGTTCTTAAATTAAGATTGCCAATCCTATTCTGCATATTGGACCTACTATTTTGTTTAATAACTGCATGAGAAGCAAAGTCGATCTTCATTTGATGAAATATGCAAATTTCATACCGGTTTTTAAAAAGGATAATCCTCTTATAAAGAAAAACTACCGTCCGGTCAATATCTTGACTTCTATCTCAAAGGTTTTTGAAAATCTGATAGCAAATCAGCTAGAAACGTTCCAAAATATTCCACCCATTTATTTCAGCATTCAGAAAGAAACATGGTTGTCAGTCTGTCCTCCTGCGACTGACGGAGGAGTGGCGACAGGCACTTGACATGCAGAGGCAGTTACATCGGTACTGTACTGATGGATTTGTCAAAGACGTTTGACTGTATGCCTTTTTCACTCCTCATTGGAAAACTATAAATGCATATGGTATGCACTACAGTGCTGTACAGCTTCTTACTAGCTATCTTACAGAACGGAAACAATGCGTCAGACTTTCTAACACATATAGTGTTTGGCTTGTGTTACAAAATAAGGGGGTTCCGTATAAAATTAATCGCGCTATATTTAAATGAGTAGCGTGGCGGATATATTTAAGGATCGCTTCCGTGCATGCACTGATCACCGAACTGAGACAATTATAAAGACTATTAGTGCCTTTAGTGGCCACAGGAATTTATACAGACAGAACTACACGAAGATACATGCACCGCCTGAGATAACCTAAAGTATATATATATATATATATGTATAAAGTATAATGGCGCCCGCTTATGCCAATATATTTATGTGGGATTTCGAACGGAAACTGCTGTCCGACAGCCTATCAAAGCCTTTAGCGTATATGCGTTACATTGATGACATATTTATTGTATGGCAACACGGTCCAGAATCTCTAGAACATTTTTTTGCACAAGCGAATAATGTCAACCCTCATATCAGATTCACAATCGACTCCTCACCCACACAAATCCCATTCCTTGATGTGTCAGTTGCCATCACTGAAGGACATTTGACTACCAGCATTTATCATAAACCAACTGACCGTCACAGCTATCTCCACTACAGTAGCTTCCACCCACAACATCTCAAACGAGGGATTGTATTTGCACAGATGCTGCGCTACAGACGCATATGCTCAAATGATTCAGATTTTAAATGCAAAGCACTTGAATTAGCCAAACATTTCCTAATTAAAGGGTACCCTTTCAAGTTAATCCTACAAAATTTTGAAAAAGTTTGTAATATTAAACAAAACAGCCTCCTCAGGTACAAAGAAAAAGACATAAATTCACGCATCCCCATGATCCAGGAATTTCACCCGGCCATCATCTCTATCAACAAAAATATACAAAAATGCTGGAATAACTTTAATTCAAATCCCGCTACAAATTCTCTTTTCTCCACGCCTCCCGTTGCCGCTTACAGACAACCTCCCAACCTCAAACGCATGCTTGTCCACTCGAAACTACACAAACAGAACAGCCCGTCAGGGAATGTCAAATGCGGTGACCGCCGCTGTGAGATTTGCGATATTTTAAACACCAAACCCACATTTCAGTCCCCAGGATCTAACATAACCCTCAGGCCAGGCCCTTTTTCTTGCAATTCCTCAAATGTCATTTACTTCATTACTTGTAAAAAATGCCCCAATGGGGAGGGAAATTATATAGGAGAAACCGGCACCAAATTCAGGCTCAGAATGAACAACCACAAAAAAACCATCCGCGATTACACTCCCGGATTCCCCGTGGCCGCACATTTCAACAAATCCGACCATTCTCTTCGAGATTTAACATGCACCATCCTTAAAGGCAACTTTCCCTCCAGCAAAGACAGATTCACATCAGAACAAAGGCACATTCATACACTACGTACGCACATAAAAGGATTAAACAAAGACTTGGCTTTTCTCTGTAAATACCCGGCACTCAGCACATACTTTTCCCCTCGAGACTAACCCCTCCCTGTCTTTGACACCCCAGCAGCCCTGTTTTCATGTGGACATACACAGGCCAGTCCTGACAAGACATCAGATTGATTAATGAGTTTAGCTGGCAAGCCAGCCCCATTGACCTAGCGAAGGGTCACACTATCAGCTTTGTTTACAGTTAGTCACTCGCTCTGACGAAGGCTACAGGGGTAGATGAAAATTTAGCAACAATCTGTACATGTTATCCAAATAATATGATTATTTGAAATGTTGGCGTTGATGTCTCTCCTTTTTGTGTTCATTGACTATATATATATAGATATAGATATATTTATGTCTAATAGTATCTATATGTACGAACCTAATCTGGCTGTCCAGGTTTCCCTGGTCCCTATATTCTCAGCTTCTGCAAGGCAGAAGCTAAGAAGGACCGGAGAGGCTCCGAGCCCGGTGGGACAGACACCGCACGTCTAAAGTGTTCCGACTCCCAGGTAAGAGAGAGGGCTAGGCTGGTACATGGCTCATGTGAAGGTAGGACGTTTCGGACACGGACGTTCCGGACTAGGACATTCCGGACTAGGACATTGCGGACTAGGACGTTTCGGACAGGCCGTTTTGCAAGGGAGGACGTTTCAGTCAGATCAATATTATTACAAGAAAATGACCTTTCATTATTATAATTTTTAGTGCAACAATGTACTCATATATTTAATGATATTTATAATATTCATTTGTCTCCATAATATGGAGATTTATTTGGGATTTATTTTGTGGTATTTGTAAGCAAAAATATACATTATTTGTGCAACATTATTACAGGTTTTATCTATTATATTCAAATATGGTTTTAAGTTGTAGAAATTTGGAATGTGCTTACGTGAAATTAAAAAGGTGTGGATAATGGATCAATCATTTTTTTATATATTATAAATTAATATATAATTTTAGGAAGTGGAATATGGATACTGTATTTGTGAAATTGTTAAATAAGTATCCATGAATAACACCATAAGAGAATTTACCATTTCACAGAATGATGATTATCATATTTTTGTAGTTTTCATAGTTTTATTAAACAAAATGTTCTCTTGTCACTGGTTCATTCTATTCTGTTTCACAGTTTGCTTCCTTACAAAAACTGCCAGGAAAAATACTGTATCTTTTTGCTTACAAATACCACAAAATGAGCCCCCAATTAATCCCTATATTTTGGAGGCAAATGAATGTTATATCATTAAACATATGAGTTCATTGTTACACTAAAACTTATAAAAACAAAAGGTCATTTTCTGGTAATAATATTGATCTGTCCGAAACGTCCTCCCTTGCCTGTCCGAAATGTCCTAGTCCGGAATGTCCTAGTCCGGATCGAACGTCCGTGTCCGAAACGAACGTCCGCCGGCTCATGTATCAGTCATTCCAGCTAGCCCTGCGTCGCCAGCTCTGTGGTCATTGGTCAACCCCAGAGATTTGCATCTGGTGGCATTTACACTAAGGGAATCTCCCCTGGTAGCCATGACGTCATAGGGTGTTCCCCGGTAATACCAGCTAGGGGTAGCTAGGGCATTCGTGTAACACTTGATATTAGGAAGGGCGTTCCTCAGGGCTCGGTTCTGGGGCCAGCCCTATTTAACATTTTTATAAATGACATATATGGTTTCATTAAACTTGCTGATTTTGCAAATTATGCCGATGTAGCATAGAAAAATCCGACAAGTCCTAATAGTGTAGTCGCATATGTAGCAAAATCCCAAACCCGTAGGAATTGAATGCCCAAATTGAGATAGCACTTGTTTTCACTTCATTTAGGTGTAAACTGATGGAAAATGTTAGGTACAAATTTTATCGACCCCCTGACCCCCCCAAAAAATCCAAGATGGCCGCCATCATAATTAAAAAGGCTAGATATTGCTTTGATATTGTAACTATCGCATCAAAAGGAATAATATTAGATTGATTTATAAGATTTTGAATGTGTACTGCTAATACCAACTACTCCAGGAGCTGTCCAAAGGTCAGAGAGGGTATTCAAGGTCAAGGTCAAACTTATTTACCAACCTTTGATCTTAAGAATAACATAAGACATCTTGGGTACTACGCTGTCAAATATAATGTAATATGGTTTTCAAATAGTCAACACTATTAACAATTGTCTTGGCAGAATAATATATCATAGGGACGATATTAAAATACATTACACTAAGATACTGTCATTTCTGGCTTCTCTGTATATATATTAATGATCTGTTAATTCTGGTTTTGGGAAGTTCTTATAATACCTCCGTGAAGAATGTATGAACTTGTTGATCAACAACATGTTTGTTAACACAGCAATGTTGACAAAAATGTGGTGTATTTGCTGAGGCACAAAAGGCTATTTGTTGCAAAACGCCATTTGCAAAACTCTCGCCTATCCGACGTGCTGTCCGATGCCATTGTTGAATTTGTTTAATTTGGTGGGCCCTCACATATCATAAACACGTTGATATTAACAAAACAAGCAGTCTGTGTGCGTGATATCAGCGTTTTCTGGTCTATTTTGAATAAAATCTCCAAGGGATTACCTTTAGGTTATATAGGTGATTTGGCTCATTTAAAACATGAAATTGATGTACGTGGCACATATTTCACATATTATTACTGATTCCCTGCTGATTTATTTGCTCAGTATTAATCGTCAACAGTATTAATGCGAAACAAACATTTAGAAATCAATTTGTGTGGTTAGTAAAAAATAGATTAAAACAGCCTTGTTGATCCTGTTTAAGGAATAACCTATTACCTGTTAACTATTCAAGACGCCTGGTACACTTCGATGAGCATAAAAAACCTTTGTCTGAATATCTTTTGAGTTTAGCTGAATATAGGCGGGAATAGGTCAGCTATTATTTTAACTGTCACAAAATGATGGGAATAGTTTAACAAAAAAATATGCCGCCATGAAAAAAGAAGACAACACATCTGCAAGTGCACAGGGTTATACCGATTCGGTCCGTAAACAATGTTAAGTGTGTACATGTAAATGGCATCTGGCGAATTCAAATACATGTATCTTTAAGAACCCCGTAGGTTAATGTCGGATAATCGGGACCAAGCACCTCAAGATTTAGATACTATAACCACGTATGATAATATCAGGAATAACATTCGGGTCTGCATCGACAAGAAGAATCGCGTGCTTAGAAAACCAGAATGCCACAGCAGCTGGTTATAAGATACGCTTAGAACGAATTCGAATAATATTGAGATGGGCAGTGGAATATGTAATATAAGGATAACTGTTACACGTGACCATATATGTGTATGCAGGTAAAGTCAAAATGGATTGATCTTGAACATGGTTGAAATTATGTATTATATTTAAATCCTATAAGGCATAGCAATGCCTGAAAGACAGTCAGTGGGAACATCGAAATTACTTATTTTTTCTGCTTAAGTCCTATTATATAAATTCATTGGTGAAACCGTTGACCATGCAACTACGGAAGCCGATGATGCTGTGTAAGACATCAAGTATTTAATTGGGCAATCTGCGCCGCTCTTCTTGAATTCGAGTCACAATGGAAGATCTCTGGTGAAGGTTCCCTCCTTAATTAAGAAATACTCTACTGCATGATAAAACTCTCTATTACATACCTGTTATACACGTTGGTAATATATTCGTTGGTTATATCGGGGGATTATTTACATTGAAATCAATTGTCATTTCATGCATATAAACACTTGTAATAACACGGTAGTATAATCGCATGATAAAAGCCCCAAATTTTTTCTTCCAAACGTTTCTCAATGCAAACGATATGAAAACCTTGATATAAATAATGCCTCCTGTATAGGGAGAAAGTATTAAATATGCAATTTAAAGAGAAATATTTTGAGGTATTATGATATGCAAATTTAATGACTTCTGCAGTCTAGGCAGAGCACATGTAAGATTAACAGCCGACACCAACCCAGACTGGGCGCCCTGCACCAAGCAGAATGCAATTAAAGAAAGACCCCCTTCCTATGAGTATACACAATTTATATGTTATCTTAACGGAGCAAATCACACAAACGTCAATAATTTTTATCGTTCGGGAAAAATGAAATATGAAAACAAACAAAAAAATCAGGAATAAATGGGAACAAAATCAAATAACATGAGAGGTGTTGGCACTCAAAGTGCCGGGGGGGGGGGGGGCGCAGTTTTCACCATTGGTAACAGCTGATGGTTTACATTATTATGGCATTTGCTTCCCCTGGTTGATGCACACTGGACGGTGATTCCATCCAGGCGTGCTGAGAAGGTCGTGCCTAACGGCCGTGCTTAACTCCAAAAAGAGTGCGCCTTTCAGGGGATCCTCGATGGTATGACCCAGCAATGGTGATGATTACGCTCCAAGGACCCTCAGGTGCAGTAGTCATTGGGGCTTGGTGAACGCCAGGACATAAAATGATCGAGAGGAAGCGTGCATTACTGCCCTGTCACCTAGTCCGAAACCGGAATAGAAATCTGCAAATGTACATATATGTAGTTAAGTTTGCATTTTGGAGGTGGCTACCTCCAAAAAAGTAAATAAATAAACAAACTAGACGACCATAGGTCGAACGCTTGCCGGAAATCGGAAGTGAAACACAGACGGACAGAAAGAACATATTGTCGGTTTTCTATTAATGGAATGACTCTCAGGGACATTGCTGAGAATATGTGGCCCGTAGAATGACATATGAGACAAAAGAACAGGCAAGCAGACAAAACTGACAACAAAAGACGAACAGAGGGACATAGTGATTTGTGAGACAAGATTGACACCAGATGACATGACCTAGTGATTGAGAAGATTCAAAGGAAGAAAATGAGTTATAATTTATGTAATTTAGATTTATAGTTTTGGAGGTATGGCGAATTAATGATATACTTGGGAGGCTCGACTGTAGCGCCCTCTAGCAGACATATTCCGAAGACGACAAATGCGTTTCGTATTATTAGTGTATGACATGAGATGTCCCAGTTTTAAAAGGATTCCGTCAAAGCCGTGGCCTGTAGAATGCTATATGTAAGGCGTAAGAACCAGCAAGCAGGCGATTTTGAGGATAACGGTCAAACAGATGGACACACTGACAAAGTGACAGAAGATTGAAACCAGATGCCTTAATCAGGTTATGGAGAAGATTCAAAGGAAGAAAATGAGTTATAATTTATGTAATTTAGATTAATAGTTTTGGAGGTATGGCGAATTAATGGTTTGGGTATCATTGCAATCCATTTACACCCACTGGCTGGCATCACCATGCATTTGGCTCAACTCCCTCAGAAAAAAAATTAGGACCAGTTTGAATTTCCAAATCTGGACACAGTGAACATAGTGATATACAGGGAAAATCCATTTTTTTACCTCAAATCTGTAATGATGGTCCCTAAAACATGGTTTAGGTGTCATTAGGCCCAATTCAAGGTGTATATACAGGGAAACAAGATAATATAACCCTGCTGACACAAACAAAAATTTCATGCCCCAAGAAACCTGATTTCAGGCCAGTTTATGCTTATACACAGTCAGACAGGTTCTGGCCCCCCTCATCTCCACAAAACTCAACACACACACCTGGTTTGGTATCATTGCAATCCATTTACACCCACTGGCTGGTATCTCAAAGCATTTGGCTCAACTCCATCAGAAAAAAAAATTAGGACCAGTTTGAATTTCCAAATCTGGACACAGTGAACATAGTGATATACAGATAAAATCCATTTTTTCCCCTCAAATCTGTACTGATGGTCCCACAAACCTGGTTTTGGTGTCATTAGGCCCAGTTTAGGGTGTATATACAGGGAAACAAGAAAATATTACCCTGTTCCCACAAACAAAAATTTCATGCCCCCAGAAACCTGATTTCAGGCCAGTTTATGCTTATACACAGTCAAACAGGTTTTGGCCCCCTTCATCTCCACCAGACTCTTCACAACCACCTGGCTTGGGTTTCATTGCAATCCATTCACACCCACTCACTGGCTGGCATCTCCAAGCATATAGCTCAACTTCTTCAGAAAAAAATATAGACCACTTTAAAGTTTATCAAATCTGGTCATAGTGGTTTATGCAGAAATCAATTGTTCTGATCTCAAATCTGAAATAGTGGTCATAGAACATTGGTTGGTTCTGGTATGATTTTATTCAATTTACAATCAATATGCAGGAAAACCTGGCATTTTATTTTACTTCAATACACCAACAATAAACAATCTAAGGACAAGTAAACAGGCTACCATACATATCTTAGGGAAAGGAAAACAGCAAAGGTTGTTTACATTGAGGACACATGGCAACCAGGGGGTTGGCGCTGGTCTGTGAAGCTTACGAAGCAGCAATCAAAGGAAGACGATAACAACACAATAGAAGTCTTCTTCATGGGCCATCGCACACCCATAGAACATGGCTCCAACTGTCAAGTGTAATGCCCCTGCCGACATTTACTATCACATACTGCCGCCACTTATGGTCACGGCAATAGGATGTACTTTTTTATTTGAAGAAAAAACGATCCCAGATTTGACGAAACTTACAATATAAACACATAATGTGACCGAGAGTGTTAGACGCTATCGAATGCTGAAAACTAAAGGTCTTCAGCATTAAAATAACAGAATTATAGGCGTATCTTTGAATGGTCCCATGTTCTCGTTTGACAAGAAATGATGCGAGATATGACGAGATATTCAATTTTGTCACTTCAAACTAGTCAAGTGAATCTTGAACAATAGAAAAATAAAATCTCTGGCATTAAAATGACAGAGATATAGACATTTGTTCGAATTCTCGAATATTCTCGTTTGGCGGGAGATGGTACGGGATATGGCGAGATATAAGTTATTATCTTGTTAAGCTAACAAAACGCAACAAAATGCTGAAAACTGCTCCTCTTTAGCCGAAAAGGTGACCAAGTTATAAGCATTTCTGTGAAATCTCGTAATTTCTCGTTTGACGGAAAACAGAGCGAGATTCTACGAGACTTGCAATGAACTGCATTAGTGGCAAGGGAATGCTACCTCATGCAGAAAACTAGACACTTGTAGTATAAATATCAACAGAGATAGAAGCAAAAAACTTGTTATTTTCAGATTGCCAAGTTTTACCCCAAAATTTGGTTACCATGGTAAGAGCAGCGCAAAGCTACATATACGCAGGAATAAGCCGACGATCCTAGTTTCAGATAAGACAGTAAACATTGTGCCACGTTTAATATTTTTTGTGGTATTGCAGAAAAATGGTAAGTTGTAGTGTTTCCAGTACCACGCCCCCTGGTGGCTAATTTCAAAAAATGAAAAAACAAGTTCGAGATAATACAGAAAAACAGAAAATATGTCACTTTCAGAACCTTAGCTGTAAAACTGCCACCTCTAAATCGTTTTTAATGAAATCTCGAAGACTCTCGTTTGACGAGAAACGGTGCGAGATTTTGCAAGATTTTTGATTGGATCACCGAGAACTCACCAAGGGCTACAAGATGCAAAAAAATTGACCTCTCCAGCATAAAAACTGACAGAGTTAGAAGCTGAAAACTGCATATTTTCAAAATTCAAAAGTTTTACCCCAAAAGTAGAGAAATCTGGCAATAGCGCACTTTGGCACCTATGCGCAAAAATAAGCCCATGGACCCCAGTTGAAGGTGCTGTGATGGAAATGGCCCAATGTTTAATAGTTCTGGAGGTATAGCACCAAAACAAATGTTCATGTTTTTTCATCTGCAACGCCCCCTGGCGGCCATTTCCAAAATCTGAAAAAACAATTTCGAGATATTCTTGTGTTACATAAAATATCTCAGAATCAGTACGATTGCTGCAAATTTGAAAAATATCACGAAATTCCATGATTTCTCCCCAAAATTGCGTAACCATGGTAACAGCAAATTTAAGTAAGCTACATGTCAAAAGAAAGGCCAGGTGATGACGAAAAAAATGAGCTATTGCAGAAGTGGATAAGCCTATTAATGGCGAAGTTATAGTGCAAAAACCGTTAACCATACCTGTCGTGACCTTGACCTTTGACCTTTGACCTATTTTAACCAAAAACAATAGGGCACCTAGAAATTATGTTTTTCAACATCCCTGTAAGTTTCAAGGTGATTGTGGCAAAATTGTGGCCAGGAGAGTGCAGACAAACAAACAGACAGACAGACAAACAGACATACGCAACTGAGCAATATGCTTGCCGAAATCGAAGATTTCCGGCAAGCAACAAACTAGACGACCATAGGTCGAACGCTTGCCGGAAATCAGAAGTGAAACACAGACGGACAGACAGAACATTTTGTCGGTTTTCTATCAATGGAATGACTCTCAGGGCCATTGCTGAGAATATGTGGCCAGTAGAATGACATATGAGACAAAAGAACAGGCAAGCAGACAAAGCCGACAACAAAAGACGAACAGACAGACATACTGACTTTGTGAGACAAGATTGACACCAGATGACTTAACCTAGTTATGGAGAAGATTCAAAGGAAGAAAATGAGTTATAATTTATGTAATTTAGATTAATAGTTTTGGAGGTATGGCGAATTAATGATATACTTGGGAGGTTCGACTGTAGCGCCCTCTAGCGGACATATTCCAAAAACGACAAACGCGTTTCGTATTATTAGAGTATGACATGAGATGTCCCAGTTTCAAAAGAATTCCGTCAAAGCTGTGGCCTGTAGAATGCTATATGTAAGGCGTAAGAACCAGCAAGCAGGCGACTTTGAGGATAACGGACAAACAGATGGACACACTGAGAAAGTGACAGAAGATTGAAACCACATGCCTTAATCAGGTTATGGAGAAGACTCAAAGGAAGAAAAAAGCTACAGTTTATATAACTGAGGTTTATAGTTTTGGAGATATTGCCAAAGCATGATATGTGGGGAGAGGTTCGAGTTCAGCGCCCCCTAGCGGCCATATCCAGAAAATGAAAAATTGGTTTCGAGATATTAGTGAAAGACTTAAGATGTAATAGTTTCAAAAGGATTCTTTCAAAACTGTGGGCTGTAGAATGCTATATGTGAGACGCAAGAGCAAGCAGGCGAATTTGAGGACAACGATCAAACAGACAGACACACTGACAAAGTGACACAAAATTGTGACCAGATGACTACACCAGGTTATGGAGAAGACTCAGAGGAAGAAAATAAGCTATAGTTTATGTAATTGAGGCTTATAATTTTGGAGATATGGCCAAAATATATGATGTTGGGGAGGTTCGCATCCAGCGCTCCCTAGCGGCCCTATCCAAAAAAATGAAAAAAACAAATTTGAAATACGAGGGTAAGACTTGAAATATATCAGTTTTAAAAAAATTCCTGCAAAACTGTGGCCTCCAGGGCAAGATTAATGAAATGTCGAAATATCTCGTTTGATGAGCTATCTTACGAGATATTGCCAGACTTTTAATAAATTCATGTAGTATTAAACGAATGCAACCTAATGGAAAAAAACTAGACCTCTCTAGCATTAAAACTGACAAATTAGTCCATTGATTTTCAAATATGATAATTTTCCCCCGAAAATGTGTTACCATGGAAACGGCAAATTTGAGTCAAGTACCCACCAGAAGAAAGGCCATTGGATGACGATTAAAATGAGCTATAGTTCAAGTAGATACGACTAACAGTTACAAAGATATGAAGAAAAACCTGTTTTGTATACTTTTGATGACCTCGACCTTGACCTTTGACCTATTTGGGCCAAAAACAATAGGGCACCTAGAATTTTGGTTGCCCATCATATCTGAAAGTTTCAAGGTGATTGTGGCAAAATTGTGGGCAGGAGAGTGCTAAATGTCAGAAAGAACAACAAGGCCGTTGACAAAATTGACAACAACCCTGAAACAGACAGACATACTGACAAGGTGACACAAGGCCAACAAAGGTTGATCATACCAGGATATGGGCAATGGAAAGACGAACAAAATGGGGTAAGAATGAGGTTGATACGACAATTTTTGACCAAGTTATGAGGAAAATAAGGTTTCGAGGATTTTCGATGGCCTTGACCTTGACCTTTAACCTATTTTAACCAAAAACAATAGGGCACCTAGAAATTCTCCATCATCTCTGAAAGTTTCAAGGTGATTGTGGCAAAATTGTGGCCAGGACAGTGCAGACAAACAAACCAACAAACAGACAGACAGACAAACAGACATACGCAACTGACCAACATGCTTGCCGAAATCTTTGAATTCGGCAAGCAACAAACTAGCTGCAAAAGTCGCCGTGTTATCAGCATTTACGTGAAATCATGTTTTTTTCTCGCTTGACGAGATATAGTACGAGATTTGGCAAGACGAGCAGTTTTATTATGTCAAGACGGCCAAACGTTACGAAATGGCGAAAACTAGATCCGTCTAGCTGTAAAAGTCGCCGAGTTATAAGCATTTCCGTGTACTCTCGTGTTTTCTCGTTTGACGAGATATGGTGCAGGATTTGGCCAGTCTTGTAGATTTGTCATATCAAACTCTCTAAATGTTATGAAATGGCGAAAACTACATCTGTCTAGCTGTAAAAGTTGCCGAGTTATAAGCATTTCCGTGTACTCTCGTGTTTTCTCGTTTGACGAGATATGGTGCAGGATTTGGCCAGTCTTGTAGATTTGTCATATCAAACTCTCTAAATGTTATGAAATGGCGAAAACTACATCTGTCTAGCTGTAAAAGTTGCCGAGTTATTAGCATTTCTGTGAAATCTTCTTTTTTATCGTTTGACGAGATATGGTGCGAGATTTGGCCAGTCTTGCAGGTTTGTCATGTCAAGCCGTCCAAATGTTAATGAATGCCAAAAACTAGACCTGTCTAGCCGTGAAAGTCGCCGACTTATATGCATTTCTGTGAAATCTCGTTTTTCCACATTTGACCAGATGTAGTGCGAGATTTCGCCAAGTATCGCAGTTTTACTATGTCAAGTTGGCCAAATGTTACCAAATGCCAAAAACTAGACCTGAGTAGCTGTAAAAGTCGCCTAGTTATAAACATTTCCATGATATCTCGTTTTTTTCTCGCTTGACGAGATATGGTGCGAGATTTGGCCTGATTTCTTTTCTGGCGTGTCAAGCTGGTCATATGTTATGAAATGCCGAAAACTAGACCTGTGTAGCTGTAAAAGTCGCCGAGTTATAAGCATTTCCGTGAAATCTCGTTTTTTCTCGTTTGACGATAAACCGAGCGAAATTTGACGAGACTTGCAATTGAATGACTTAGAACCAAGGGGAAGCAGCCTTATGCAAAAAAACTAGACCCTTGAAACATAAATATTAACCGAGATAGAAGCCAAAAACTGCATATTTTCAGATCGTCAAGTTTAACCCACAAATTTGGTAACCATGGTAACGGCAGCACAAAGCTACATGTGCGGAGGAATAAGCCAATGTTCCTAGTTTAAGATACAACGATAAAAATTGTGCCATGTTTAAAATTATTTTAGATATTGCAGAAAAATGATATGTTACAGTGTTTCAGGTACCACGCCCCCTGGTGGCTATTTCCAAAAAATGAAAATCTGATTTCGAGATATTTATAAATAACACAAAATATATCAATTTCAAAGCCATTGTTAAAAAAATGCAACCTGTAGGTCATATTTAATGAAATCTCGAAGACTCTCGTTTGACGAGAAACGGTGCGAGATTTTGCAAGATTTTTGATTAGATCACCGAGAGCTCACCAAGGGCTACAAGATGCAAAAAAATTGAACCCTCCAGCATAAAAACTGACAGAGTTAGAAGCTGAAAACTGCATATTTTCAAAATTCAAAAGTTTTACCCCAAAAATAGAGAAATCTGGCAATAGCGCACTTTGGCACCTATGCGCAAAAATAAGCCCATGGACCCCAGTTGAAGGTGCTGTGATGGAAATGGCCCAATGTTTAATAGTTCTGGAGGTATAGCACCAAAACAAATTTTCATGTTTTTTCATCTGCAACGCCCCCTGGCGGCCATTTCCAAAATCTGAAAAAACAATTTCGAGATATTCTTGTGTTACATAAAATATCTCAGAATCAGTACGATTGCTGCAAATTTGAAAAATATCACGAAATTCCATGATTTCTCCCCAAAATTGCGTAACCATGGTAACAGCAAATTTAAGTAAGCTACATGTCAAAAGAAAGGCCAGGTGATGACGAAAAAAATGAGCTATTGCAGAAGTGGATAAAACTATTTATGGCGAAGTTATAGTGCAAAAACCGTTAACCATACCTGTCGTGACCTTGACCTTGACCTTTGACCTATTTTAACCAAAAACAATAGGGCACCTAGAAATTATGTTTTTCATCATCGCTGTAAGTTTCAAGGTGATTGTGGCAAAATTGTGGCCAGGAGAGTGCAGACAAATAAACAGACAAACAGACAAACAGACATACGCAACTGAGCAATATGCTTGCCGAAATCTTTGATTCCGGCAAGCAACAAACGGAACTGATCAACATACTTGTCGAAATCTCTGATTCCGGCAAGCAATAAACTATAACGCGACAGAAATGGCAAACCGGCCCGCAAAGAGTGCCTGTGGTCACTTATTTTATACGGCGAACGCTATAATTTTTGCAGTCACGGGAAAGCGTGTCTGTCTTTCGTACTAAAACGCGTGCATGCATGCGTGATGGCATATGTATTTGTGCATGCGGGTTTTAATTTTTACAAAGTTGCTAAAATTTGTGGGGACCGTGTATGATTAAACAAAAGAGGTCATGGGCAGAAAGGCCATGAAACGCCGATTCATATGGTGTACAGTTTATGTACCTAAAATGTGCAGTTTTGGAGATATGGTTAAACAATGATAGTAGGTACGGGGTTGCAGTGCAGCGCCCCCTAGCGGTAATTTTCCAAAAACTGAACAATTGCTTTCGAGATATTAGTGTATGACGTAACATGTATCAGTTTCAAAAGGATGCCTGCATATCTGTGGCCTATAGGGCATGTCACCGTGAAATCGCGAAATCTCATTCGACGAGAAACGGTGCGAGATTTTGCAAGATTTTTGGTTGGATCACCGAGAACTCACCAAGGGCTACAAGATGCAAAAATTTTGACCTCTCTAGCATAAAAACTGACAGAGTTAGAAGCTGAAAACTGCATATTTTCAAAATTCAAAGGTTTTACCCCAAAAATAGAGAAATCTGGCAATAGCGCACTTTGGCACCTATGCGCAAAAATAAGCCCATGGACCCTAGTTTAAGGAGCTGTGATGGAAATGGCCCAATGTTTAATAGTTCCGGAGGTATAGCACCAAAACAAATTTTCATGTTTTTTCATCTGCAACGCCCCCTGGCGGCCATTTCCAAAATCTGAAAAACCCGTTTCGAGATATTCTTATGTTACATAAAATATCTCAGAATCAGTAAAATTGCTGCAAATTTGAAAAATATCACGAAATTCCATGATTTCTCCCCAAAATTGCGTAACCATGGTAACAGCGAAATGAGGCAATTTTGCAGTGTTGGAAGTGGCCATGCAGTGGCAAATAAAACGGGCTACAGATTAGGTGCCTACGGCTATTTTTGACGAAGGTATGAAGAAAAAACCGTTTTTGAGCTTTTTGGTGACCCTGACCTTGACCCTTGACCGATCATGACCAAAAACAATAGGCTCCGAGAAGAACCGATTATACACTCTATCTATAAGTTTCAGGACGATTATTGCAAAATTGTGGCCTGTAGAGCGGGGACATACAGACAAACAAACAAACGGAACTGATCAACATACTTGTCGAAATCTCTGATTCCGGCAAGCAATAAACTATAACGCGACAGAAATGGCAAACCGGCCCGCAAAGAGTGCCTGTGGTCACTTATTTTATACGGCGAACGCTATAATTTTTGCAGTCACGGGAAAGCGTGTCTGTCTTTCGTACTAAAACGCGTGCATGCATGCGTGATGGCATATGTATTTGTGCATGCGGGTTTTAATTTTTACAAAGTTGCTAAAATTTGTGGGGACCGTGTATGATTAAACAAAAGAGGTCATGGGCAGAAAGGCCATGAAACGCCGATTCATATGGTGTACAGTTTATGTACCTAAAATGTGCAGTTTTGGAGATATGGTTAAACAATGATAGTAGGTACGGGGTTGCAGTGCAGCGCCCCCTAGCGGTAATTTTCCAAAAACTGAACAATTGCTTTCGAGATATTAGTGTATGACGTAACATGTATCAGTTTCAAAAGGATGCCTGCATATCTGTGGCCTATAGGGCATGTCACCGTGAAATCGCGAAATCTCATTCGACGAGAAACGGTGCGAGATTTTGCAAGATTTTTGGTTGGATCACCGAGAACTCACCAAGGGCTACAAGATGCAAAAATTTTGACCTCTCTAGCATAAAAACTGACAGAGTTAGAAGCTGAAAACTGCATATTTTCAAAATTCAAAGGTTTTACCCCAAAAATAGAGAAATCTGGCAATAGCGCACTTTGGCACCTATGCGCAAAAATAAGCCCATGGACCCTAGTTTAAGGAGCTGTGATGGAAATGGCCCAATGTTTAATAGTTCTGGAGGTATAGCACCAAAACAAATTTTCATGTTTTTTCATCTGCAACGCCCCCTGGCGGCCATTTCCAAAATCTGAAAAACCCGTTTCGAGATATTCTTATGTTACATAAAATATCTCAGAATCAGTAAAATTGCTGCAAATTTGAAAAATATCACGAAATTCCATGATTTCTCCCCAAAATTGCGTAACCATGGTAACAGCGAAATGAGGCAATTTTGCAGTGTTGGAAGTGGCCATGCAGTGGCAAATAAAACGGGCTACAGATTAGGTGCCTACGGCTATTTTTGACGAAGGTATGAAGAAAAAACCGTTTTTGAGCTTTTTGGTGACCCTGACCTTGACCCTTGACCGATCATGACCAAAAACAATAGGCTCCGAGAAGAACCGATTATACACTCTATCTATAAGTTTCAGGACGATTTTTGCAAAATTGTGGCCTGTAGAGCGGGGACATACAGACAAACAAACAAACGGAACTGATCAACATACTTGTCGAAATCTCTGATTCCGGCAAGCAACAAACAAACAGACAAACAGACATACGCAACTGAGTAATATGCTTGCCGAAATCTTTGATTCCGGCAAGCAATAAAAATAGATTCCATCCGAGGTGTTAGCCTTTATGCCCTAATCTACATGGTCTGTTTTATCCAGCAAGTGTACCTTAAAGATAATTGTATTCCTGTAATGTACAAACTTTTCTTTAGGAATAATGCGTACTCATATGCCAATTTAAATATGCAGAAATGCCTACTTTTCTGTTGATCAAATATGGCTGATTACTTTTTGTGTGTGTGCATTATTTGTCTCTATTTAGCTTTTATAAGTACCTTAGCTATAACTTGTAACAATAAGACCTCTTTCAGCTCATATTCAGATAAACTATATAGAAATATAAAATATCCAGACAACGGTTTTTACCGATTCCCCCGTTCTACAAGGAACTTGGAATAGTTTAATATGACATGAAAATTTCTGTATCAAGACCACAAACAAGGCTTTTGGAATCTTGGAATCTTCCATATAACCACACAAATTGATTCTAAATGTTTGTTTTGTTGTAATATGGTATGCACCTAGACCATGTAGTACTACTATGAGAAAATCAGCAATATTATAAAGAGATCACGAGCATCAATTTCATCAGGCCTATTTCCCTTTGATCACCATATCACATAACTTATGACAGTGTAGTGCCCAAGATATTTTTATGCTTTAAAATATTAGTACATACATTTGACTTTGACCTTGCGTACCCTCTGTAACTTCCGACAACTTCTGTTTAGTTGCACTTAACAGTGTAATAGTTTCTGGTAACGTGGTATGTGTTTTATATGCTACACGAAGGCGGCAAAGACAGACTCACCAACACCATGTGTTTATGAAACGGCCATGCTGACTAGAAGTAGTAATACATAGGTTCGCCAGGGGCGCTCGGATCAGTATTGTTTCGTACTATCATTGACCACTGTTACATCCCCCTTTCTCAAATAAAGAAAGTATGTTGTTCTTAAAAAAAACTCACACAGTCCTGTAATGACGAAAATTGCGTTGTGTCCCGGTACTCATATGTAAAGGAAAATAAAAGAAAGAGAAAGAAAAAAAATAATAATAATATAGTGTACCGAGGATAACTATTCTGTTCATGCATTATAAGCAATTACTCTAAACTACAGGAGTTGTCGTAACTGCAGTCCGTGATTGAAATTGACTACTTATGAATATACTAACTACTTGTGAATATACTCTTAGCAGCTATGTAAGGAATATTAAACTAAGCGATTCATCCAGCTATTTTGCAATGTGGATCTTAAATGTTCTGGATAAGTCGTTCTGGCCTCCTAACCATTCTGCCAGACTTTGTACGACGTTCATCAGTAGCGGGTGGCATTGGCTGCTCGAGTGGGTTAGCGAATGAAACGCGTCTTGGATTTGGTGGTAACGGTGCATCTGCAGAGATAACTTGCGAGTTATCAGTTGTGTTCTCCGGTTCAACCTGATGTCGAGTTTCACCGGGGTCTGTTGACGTATTCCCAGCGTTTGGCAATGGCTGTTGAGGTATATCTCTGATGTGCTGTCTATTACGTCGGAGAAAATGCCCATTAGTGGTCTCCACGATATACGATCTTGGTTGGCTTGCCTTTGAATACACGGTTGCCGGTTTCCATCGGTGCGTGTCTGGGTCTCGAATTGTCACGCTCTGTCCTGGGACTAATGGCGGAAGTTCTCTTTTTAGAGCTGACTGGTCACGATCGTATTTTTGTGATTCCTGGCGAGCGACAAGTTCCTGTTGAATGTCATCGCTGTTCCTGAGTAAATTTTCAGGTTCAGATGGGAGTATTGTTTTTAGCTTTCGACCAAGGAGTAACTCTGCCGGGCTTCCCAGGTTACTGCTGATTGGCGTTGCCCTGATCATCATCATTGCAAGGTCAAAATCCGTGTTTGTTGCTTTTGCCTTTATCGTTGTTTGTTTTATTATTCTTATTGTTCGTTCTATTAATCCATTGCCTTTGGAGAAGTTGTAGTGTGCTGGAATCCCAATGCTTTGGTAAACTCTGAGAATTCTTGGCTGGCGTAATGAGGGCCGTTGTCGCTAATAATTTTTGTTGGAATACCGTGTTCACACATGATTTGCTTCATGGTAGCGATAACGATTCGGCTTGGACTGGGTTATGGTAGCTTTCGCGTGAATGCATATTTGGTGTAGTAATCGGCTATGACTAAGTAATTTGTTCCGTCTAGCTCAAACAGGTCTGTTCCTAAGGTATGCCATGGTCTTGGGGGAACTTCAAACTGAAGAAGAGGTTCTGCAGGTTGGGAAGGTTTGAGTTCTTGACATGGTTTGCAGTTTGCGACCATCTGGACAATATCTTTTGTGATGTTTGGCCAGAAAACAGTTTCACGAGCGAGGAGTTTAGTCTTCTTCTGTCCAAAATGATTGGTATGCAGTTGTTCCAGAATATCATTTTGCATACTCCTTGGAATGAGGATTCTCCTTCCTTTTAGGATTAAGCCATTGCTTTAGATCATCTGGCAGGTCTCTGATATTGTCTGGCCAAATTATTACCTCTTTGAGACTGATCAGAGCAGCATCTTTCTTGGTTTAATCAAAAAGGTTACAAGGTCTACTCTGAGGTCGAGGTCGATCGTGGATGCGTTGGTTGGCGATGGTAAGCGACTTAGGCTATCGGCTAACTGATTGTCCTTGCCAGGCGTGAAGGTGACTGCAAAATTATAGCCTTGAAGTTTGACCATCATACCCTGGAGTCGCGGAGGTGCTGCGGCTAGTGGTTTGTCAAGAATCATGACCAGAGGTTTATGGTCAGTGATCGCGGTGAAGGTGCGGCCATACAGGTAATTATGAAACCGCTGCACTCCAAAAACTAAGGCAAGGAGTTTCCTCTCAATACACGCGTATCTCTGCTCCGCTGGAGTAAGGCTCTTACTCGCAAATGCGATTGGCTTGAGTTTGCCATCCGACGGTTGGAGGAGAGCCATGCCCAGTCCACGTAGACTGGCGTCACACTGAACATATGTGTCTTTCTTTTGGTCAAAATTCATCAGGAGTGACTCATTGGAAAGTGTGTTTTTAGGTCATCAAATGCTTTTTGATGGTGAGTTTCCCAGAGAAAATCTGAGTCCTTTCGAAGGAGGTCCCCGAGTACTGCTGTCTTAGTACTGTAGTTTTCAATGTAACAAGATAGGTATGTCATGAAACCAAGAAACTGATGGAGTTCTGATTTGTTGCATGGCTGTGGCATGGCTCGCAGGTCAGCTACTTTTCTGGGATCTGGTTTCATGCCTCTATCAGTGAACAGATTTCCCATTTTGTTTAGCCACTTCCATGAGGGTTGTCAGATTTCTGTCATGTTCTTCGGCGTCGGCCCCATAAACGATAATGTCATCAGAAATTCTGCACACTCCGGGACAATTCGGAATTATTCTGTCCATTTCAAGTTGAAATATGTCCTGACTCACTGATAAGCCAAATGGGAGCCGACAAAAACAGTATCACCCGAAGGGGGTCTGGAATGTGGTTAGATTTTGACTTCGTGGTCAAGTTTGACAGCCTAGTATCCTGCTTAAGCATCTAGCTTTGAGAAGACTCGCGCAGATGATAGCTTATGGTTGATGTCCTCTGTTGTTGGTGTTCCGTGTCGTGGTCTGATAAGGGCTCTGTTTACGTGTTTCGGATCGAGACAAACTCGAATGCTGCCATCTTTTTTAGTGACATATGTAATAGAACTCACCCACTCAGTCGGTTCTTCGATTGGACGAAAGACCCCTTGATTTTGCATCTCATCTAACTTGGACTTGACCTAGTCCTTGAGAGCTATAGGCACGCGTCTAGGCGGATCTACATTTGTCGGTACTTTGGGGTCAACAATAAGCTGAATCGGGAATTCACCAATAAGGTCAAATTGTTCAGGAAAAGACTTGATAAGGTCTTTCACAGAGATTATTGGTTCTTTGGTCGAGCTCTGTGTTGTGGACTTTGTTTCTGCGCAATTGAGGGTGACGACATTCAGCTTGGTGCATGACGACAGGCCAAGAACTGCCGGGCCTGGGACATCCACGACAAAGAAATTTGTATCCTTCCACGAGGAATCATCATATTTACATGGTATAGACACTGTTCGAACGCATTTGATGGGGGTCCCGTTTTATGCAGTGAGCTGTGTGTTTGTCGTCACAAGTTTCCTTGTTGAAGGATTGCCCTGTGCATCTAAGTTTTCAGGAAACATGTGGCGGTAGGTTCTGAGAGGCAAGGTGTTTGCCTGGGCCCCTGTGTCCACTATGAGTTGTAGTTTGTGAATGCCAAGTTTTATATTGACGGTAACAAAGGCTTCGTCTCGGTCTTGTTCAAAACACAGACTAGATACCGTGATAGCGTTTAAGGTGAAGCTGTCAAGGTCATTTTGGTCACTTCGATCGTTTGGCTCTGTGTCAACAACATGAACAGCACTTGTGTCTCTTGCGGGTCTGGTTCGGGAGGTGCTTTTACGCTGGAAAGGTGGTTTGTATTTTTTTTGCTGAGCTTTAGTCTTTCTGCAGCACTTTTTCCAATGCCCTTTATTGCCACAACCAGCACAGGTGTCTTCATAGGCGGGGCATTGTCGGGGTGGATGGTTCGTGCCACAGTTGCCACATAGTCGACGTCTCACCAACACCATGTGTTTATGAAACGGCCATGTTGACTAGAAGTAGTAATACATAGGTGCGCCAGGGGGCGCTCGGGTCATTATTATTTCGTTGAACACTGTTACAAACAGAACACATTAAAAGTATAAATCGATCCAATTATCTAATATCATAAAGTTTTATCATTATCTCTATGTTAAGATTGCCATGGCCGCACTTTTGGATTCCTGGTGTCACAGAGCTCATAAAAAAAAACTCCTTTTTAATTGCAATCGACAGAACACATTATAATACGTAGAAAATCGATCCAATATCATTAAGTTTTAAGCGACAACTTCAGTATAATAGCATTATCTCTATGTTAAGACTGCAGTGGTGGCCATCTTGGATTCCTTGGGGTCACAGGGTGCATAAAAATAAATATAACCTGCATTCATTCATCAGCTTAAGTGCAATTAAAATGAAAGCAAGCATTATCTTATTCAATTCCTAAGAAAACGTCGTTCTGTTACATGTGCAAGTACACCATATCCCCAACACTCAATAATTCCCAAGGGTAAAGGCGGCCATCTTGGATTTTCGGTGTTGGAGGGATATGAAAATTTGTTACCTAAAATTTTCAATTAGTTCATATCCTGTTTGTGCTAAATCAGTCATTTTCGCAATTTGGGCATCAAATTCCTACGGAATTACATCCCCGTCTACACTATTTGGCTCATGTTATATTGTTTTTTAAAACCGACAGAAAATAAAGATTTTTTATGTTATGTTATGTTTCAGGGTATCCGGGATTGGCATTTGGCTTCTGATTGTTGGATTATAGTATGGCATCGGACTGTGGACATCCAGGTTTTAGTTCACTTTTGGTGACACCCAACCTTCTACCTCAATTTCCAGTATGGCACGAAACGCTAGAGTCTCTTACACAGACACACGGTTGCGCTCCGCAACCCCCATTCGGAGCCTGTGGAACAGGCTAGAAACGCTATAATCTCTCCAACAGGCTGCAGGTGCCGCTACTGCTCTGCACCAGTACGTCTGTTATTGGACGCCATTTTTTCAAGGATCTTGAAAAACGGAAATGTCGTTTGTCATGCGCAAGGAACACCCCCCCCCCCCCCCCCCCCCCAGCATCCGGAGGTGAATCCAGAATGGATGTCGTCCTTGCACAGACCCGGCAGACCCCAATAGACAAGTAAACAACATTGTTGCTTGTTTGGCAAAAATAATCCACTTTTGCTGGTCTATTGCAAGGGTGGGATGATAGGGGGGATTCCTTGCGCATGCCAAACGACACTTCCGTTCTTGAGAAAAATGGCGTCCAATAACATACGTAAGGATGCATAGTCTCTCCGACAGACGCCAGGTGCCGCTACCGCTATGAACCAGGGTCGACACTAGTTTAGCGGCTTACTTGTATCTAGACTGGTACCGACTCTTTTTTATCTCCATTCAAGGAGGTAGAAAAAGCCGGTTCCAATGTATTTCTGAAGATAAGCTCATGATAATATACGCCAAGCGGACCTCTCTTAAGTAACCGCTTCATGTGTTGTGGCTCAAATTTACATACGTTTCAGTTTGCTGCCACATAAAACAGTTATATTGTAACTTATAGCTAAAATATTAATATGTTTCCTTTTCTGTTTCATGCGGCGTGTCCTCCCGGTATCACTTAGGTTACGGCCAGTCTTTGCTTTGTGCAACGCAGGTCACATAAATACATGTATGATAAACCGTGGCAAACCATCACGGCATCAGCTATGAACTTTAAAACGCAGGCCTGAGCATATAATATATATATTTTTTTATCAAACTTGATTATACTCTTCCATAATTTTGATTCCAGTGATTCAAACTCTTAAATGACGTATTGGTAAAACAACAAATTAGGCAATAAACAACACGGAGGACGCGACACTGTTTACATTACTTTTAAGACTCGTACACAATCACACGGTGGCGCCACCTCAAATATATGGTGGGTTACCAGTCTACACGCTAATACACACAAGTAAGCCGCTAAACTAGTGCCCACCCTGAACCAGTACGTCTGTTATTGGTCGCAATTTTTTTCAAGAATCTTGAAAAACGGGAACTACCCTAGCATCTGGAGGTGAATCCAGAATGGATGTTGCCCTTGCACAGACCCGGCAGACCCCAATAAAGACAAGTTAAAAATATTGTTTGTTTGTATGGCAAAAACAATCAACTATTAATTGTCTAATGCAAGGGTGGTATAGTAGGGGAGATTCCTTGCGCATACCAAAGTGAAACAACACTTCCGTTCCTAAGAAAAATGGCGTCCAATAACAGACGTACTGGTGCAGAGCGGTAGCGGCACCTTGACGTCTGTTAGAGAAACTAACTGATGCAAAGCAGTAGCGCGGCACCTGGCGTCTGTTGTAGAGACTAGAAACGGCTTCGAATGAATTTATCCATGAGTGTTGAATTCTCATTAGCCTTTTGGTCAATTAAAAATAAATTATAAATGAATAAGGAAAATAAATTATAGAGAGAAAATGTATTTATTCCTGTGGAGTCCGAGACCGGATAAAAAGAATAAGACTAAATGAATTCAGAAGTTATTATTTCTATTACACCCATGCCATCTTCACTCATACGTCGGAGTCCCGAGTTGGAGTCCGGTGAGGTCAAACATGTAGATGTTACAGCTAATATGAGAGAACATTCGTATTGTATTCTAGAAGGGTAAATAGTAAAACATCTATGCGCGAATAATTGTTATGGAACTACTATCTTTACAATATATATTATATGTTCTTTCGGGGTCCGGCGATTATAAATGTTGAGTCCGAGTCCGGGTTTTATCAAGTACCCACTTTAATATGTAGACTGGTACCCCGCCGGTACTTGGTAAAACCCGGACTCGGACTCCACATTTATAATCACCGGACCCCGAAAGCTCACCCTGCTTACCCTGATCATTTGGTAGGTCTGATGCCATGGATGTCTTTGTAAAACCATGATCATATGTATCAGTATTCTGGTGCCTCAGAGCTGAGGATTACTGGTATATATTTTGGAATAAACTGTGTAGAGAAAATAAAGTAAAATAAAAATAAGGATTTTCTGTAGAAAACACCATTTATATTCCAATATCCTTTTAAATATTCCAAATTTATTGAAACATTATTGTTACCTTTGAAATCTCAGGTTTTAAAGTAAAAAACTAAATTAAATGCCAGACTGCCTGGACAACATGCATGGTAGGACGCATGTGACCAGTACATAAAGAAAGTTTTTTTTTTTTAACTTGCATGAATTAACATTGACCTGAAAGTTTCCGAACAGTGGTTCTGTTCCCCACGTGTTGGCCAGTAGTGTGTTCATTTTCATTTTTATAGAATCAAAATGTGGTTGTAGTTCATTTGATAAATTATTCTAGGATATTATTGCATTTTTAAATTTGAGATTTAAGGTATTTTGATTTGTTAAAATTATTAGTTATTTTATTGTTTATATATTTCAATCATATATGGTTAATGATTATTGAATAGTGTTAGTGTTTAAATCTTACATGCAAATATGGTGTAGCAGCTTTACATATATTTCACATTTTGGAACTAAATTGAGAAACACCTGTATGTCTGCATGTTTAAGGAAGAAATTAAAAAAAAAATACAGGTATTATCAACAGGCCACCCAGCAGCCAAATAAAGAAAAGTATGTCATTTTTTTTTAAAAAAGTAGGACGTACAAGAATTTAAAAAAATAACTTATTTTATACTAATATGAATGAATTCATCAGTTACAGGGATTATAATTTTTACATTTTAACTAAGGGTTTTATTCATCATGATTTTGATGCATAAAAAATGATTGTCTTTTTTCAATTAAAGAAAATTTCTGTATCTCATAAATCCTGTAGACTTCATATTGTAGAGTTTAAATATATTAAGCTAAAGAGTTTTAAAAATATGATTGTCTTTTAAAGTGTACAAATGCTAGTATCTAAATAAAGTTGCTTACTGAGTGTTATTCAGTAACAAAAGTCATCCTAGACAATTAGTGCTTTATCTTTATCTTGATTTGTTCACAAGTTTCATGTCCTCAATGGCCTTGGTCAGTTTTTTTCTGTCCACATTCTAACAAAGCTTGAGCTGCTTGGATACCATGCATGTCTTTTCTGCTGCATGCTTTTGTCAATCTCTCACTGGCTTCCTTAATAATGACATTGCTAGCATCAATATCTTTCTGCAGTACAGACTGCTGTTTCAACAAATCCTCTCTAAAATCTGCCTTCCTTTTCAGTCCTCTAAAATCCTGCTTGTTCTTTTCAGCTTCTTTCTCTTTCCTTTGCTTTTCAAGGACTTCCTTGTACAATTTATAGGCATTCCTAAAAGCATGGACTGTCTTAGGATGTACCGACACCTTACTAGGCTCTCCACACATGTTAACGATGTTTTGCACTGTTCTGAGTCCATTAATAGAATTTTCCTTTAAACCTGCATTCGAGGTTGTCACCAGAGTTTTGTTCATGGAAAATCCTCTTTCCACATCAGCTTGTCCATGACTGAGAGTCAGGGCTGCTTTAAGGTAGCAGGACTGGTCAAAATCCTAAAAATTGGTATTTTTTCAATAAAAGGTATACGTAATATTGAATACTGGGCGGATCTTATGCAGCTGAGCACATTTTGGGTCGCCGGTTGCATTTTGTGAAAAAGGGTGATTTATATTCAGTAAACACCAAGGTGTGTTGACAGGGTGTTTGTAAACTAACTCCAGCCCTGCCACAGGCCTGTCAATCACTCTGCCCAAAGCCCTCACCTGGGTCATTCAGCCAATCGCGAGGTGCAAGAGTTTAATTAATGCATGGGCCAAGTTCCTCCGTGCAGGAGGTGGCAAGTACTGACGGTCGACGTTTGTTTGCCCAATCTAATTAGCTGAGCCTACATCTGATAAGCGTTGGAGAGCAACCCTAACTCTAGCTAATTAGTGTGCAAACAAACCCGTCCTTGTGAATGACCTGTTAGTGTCATTGGCATTTCTGTCTTTTGTCGGGTATGTTACGCCGAAACACAAACTTTCACTTGACATCATGTTATTTCTGCTATATCCTGAGCCTATCAACAGATTCGTAAAATTATTTTATAATAAGCTGCTTCATATCCCAACCATAACGTCTATGATATTCATTCTGTCAACACCGCAACAAATTAATATTACGCCAATGCCTAACGAAACTACGAGGGCCGACGACGCAAATCCCGAATGCCACTTAAAAAACTGGAGCAGTTGAATGATAACAAGAAGTTTCAGCGGGCCGAACCTACTTCCGTAATCAAACTGACGGCCAGCGACGATGAATCGTCAGATGACGGCATCTCTACGTTTACGCATGCAGGAAAACCGGAGGCCGACACCTATCGACTTTGGCAGTTATCAACTAAACGCGATATTGTCAGCCGCTGTTCTACTTTCCTCCAATAAACAATAAGTCCAGATTTCACATATGACTTGTATGTGTAAGCGAGATTTAAATATAAACTTTATTTATTTTACATGGATTGTACAACTATTTATAATAACTAATACGAGGCACTCTCCATGACACGGATGTTGACGCTCGGTAGTCGGTAAATATATAATTTATTTTATACGAGATTTGTATGATCGTTATAAACTCGTCTCTATTGTCAACTCCCAAATACCTATAATGTATGTAAACCGTGATAAGTAAATCAATCTTCGTTCTCCTTGAATGGCCATAGATCCCGCTGCCCTTGTTCCTGTGTAAACATGAGGTTACCTATTAGGCCCGGCTATGCACCTGTTCAGCCGCGGGTCCCGGTTGTCGAGTGCTCAGCGCACCTTGGCACTCGGCCAAAACTGTTAGCCCCGCCTACTGAAGACCATGCACGTGGTGTTTGACAAGTCGCTGGTGTGACAGGACAAACTTTTATCGTTTCAATACGTTTTTAAAGCAAAATAGTCAATAAATTCATGTTTTATAGCATGGTTTGATTAGAACCACCGTCTTGACCAAATTCATGTGACTGTCAACATGTAGTTGTGGTAATTTACGTGTGTAGGACGAATGATCTCTACGAATATAGTTTTTGGCCATTTTCTCGAAACATCATTTCACCTGAACACCTTATCTTTAGAGCGTTATTTCTCAGTAATCACTTGTTCGAAACATATCATCTTTGAGATATATAATTGTTAATATGTCTTCTAAAAAGCGTTTTTTTTATTTTATGCCTATACTAAATTTGAAGGATTCTGTTGAGGTAAAAGTAAAAAATGAAATGATTTGTGAAGATTTCAAAATTAAATACTCTGTAAAATCGTAATTTTTTAACTTAACTCACTAAACAAAAAAACTCCTGGGGATTATTATGTAAATTCCCGATTTATTTAAGAAGATTTTCTGTATCTGCTTAAGTTGTGCTGGAATAAACGATTTTTTGTTAAAAATTAAAATTTAATTAAAATTCTTACAAATTCAAACCTGTTTCTCGGAAACAAAGTTTATTATCACCAAACTATAGAGAATTTTCTTAGCTTTCAGAAAATGTATACTTTAGGGGGTATTAAAGCATTAGATTGTTCCATGCAAAGGAAAAACTGAAACAAAGTCAGGTCAGGTGGGGGGGGGGACCAGTCCTGCCACCTTAACCTGTCTTGCCAAGATTGGGTACTTTGAATGTCCAGCATGGTCAACCTGGGCAAGAACTGATTGCCAGTAGGAGTCAATCCGCTTGTAAGTAATAAATGGCTCACCAGATGAGTTTACACCTTCTGTCTCTATGAAAGTATCCTTTGCAATATCAGCACTGGCACACAACCTCCACTCATCAAGCAAACTGTCAATCTCTTTCCTTGACACTACCATGGGCATCTTCTGTGCTACCTTCTTAATGCTTTCTGTCGAGTTGTTACCTGTCCTCAGTAACGGATGAAGGCACTGGACATGCTTCAGTAATGAGTTGTCAAAAGGCAGTCTCTCCACAAGGTATGTTGTGATGGTCACTAAGAAATTCCTAGCATCCAGTCTAAAGGCTTCCACATACTTATGTGCTAATCGTTTAAGACAATCTGATGTAAGTGTTCCAAGTTTAAACTTGCCAGGCTTGAGCAAGTTTTTAGTCCCAGTGAGGTCAATTTTGGTGATAGATGGTCCAGTTGGATCTTCCAGCAACTCTGGTTTGACAAATATGTCCATAAGTTTGGTAACAAGGTCCAAGAGCTCATCATACAGAACATGTATGAGTGGTCCTTCAGTCTGCATCATGGTAAGGAACTTTGTGTATATATCCCCAACAGATTTAAGAAACTGCAGCCTTGTCAGAGTCACAGGATCCTTCAAACCCTCATGTATGATTTTGTAGTAAAATTATTTGGTTTCATGAGATTGCTTTGATTGGATAAATGTAAGGAAGTATTCTTTCAGAGAATCCCATTGATTACTAACTCTCTCCAAGACTGGAACAAGAGAGAGCCATCTGTTGCTGACATATCGAAGGAATAAGGTCTCTTTCACTTCCAACCGCTCCTGATTGGCCTTGAAATCTTCCTTCCTTGCAGCAAACTTGTGGAAATATTTGAAAACTGCATCAATGAATTCCTCAATTTACCACTCTGAAACATTCTGAATTCCATAGCCAAAGGAATTTTGAACAATGTGAAGGTTACAAGTCCCAATCCTAGCAGGAGAATTCAAGCCATTTTTTCTCAAATGTACATCCATTTCTTCCAAAAGTTTTTTGTTAACATTTGGCCCATCACTTGAAATCATTATTAATGATCCCAGCTCTAAGTTGTCCTCCTTCATACAGTGTAATAGTTTCTCCTTGAGTATATCAGCTGTTGCATGGTCAATGATATAGGTCCTGAGAAAGAAATTCTGCACACGGTGAGAAAAATTAGTGTTCTCACTCCAATATCGGATGTGTACATCCATTTGTTTGTTGCCTGCATCATTTGTTGACTCATCATAAGCTAGGGTGTAGTAGGCCCTGCTAGCCTTCACATCTTGTACAATTTCTTCATGAAAAAATGGACCCAGTCCATGTGAAATCCCATATGCAACCTGCAAAGTAAACGAATTTATAAATTTTCAAAACCAAAAATAAAGGTAATTTTTTTTTTCTGGCAACTTCTACTACCCCCCCCCCCCCCCCCCAACATCCCCACCCACTCACACCCTACATTTTTAATTCAAAGACCTTCCTACTAGATATTTAGAAACTACCTCCACTTTTGACAAAAATATATAATACCTCTATCCATTTATTATTGGAAGTGCTTATTTCTACACAACCCCCGTCCCCCAGGGAGTGGAAATAAGGGATGCTTATTTCAACTCCCCCTAAGAGGTACCAATCCCCATGTTAGATGGAACAGATAAGCGTTTGTTAGAATATATATTCATTTTCAGCAGCTCTATAGGATAAATATTAAAATATTTAAAATATATTTCAAAAGTAAAAAATGAATGTTACTGGGCTTACCTTTGAGATGCATATCTTTCTAATCAGTATAGTGCATGATAATGGCCTTAAAGCGTCCTATGTTACATTTATAGTTTTAATTTTTCTTTTAATCAAAGTTCTAGTGATTTCCTCCTATTTTGACACCACGGTAACATCTCTGAGAATGTTCAAGATGAAATCAATGGTATGGTTCTAGAAATGTGAAAATGTGTGTCCCTATTGCATCTACAGAAGTACTTAAGAGAGGAATTTGTAAAGAAAAGCAAATATTCAACCACCTTTATCGCTTGAAAGAATGAAGACCAAGTATAAATATTTTAAATGCCAAAATACTCAAGACTGTATTAGCTTTTATCATAAAGGTGGAAATAAGCATCCCTTATTACCACTTCCCCAAGGGGGAGTGGAAATAAGCATTCCTTATTTCCGTTCCTGGAGAGTGGAAATATGGCCTGCCTTTATTATGAGAATATCCAAGTAAACATAATTTACTTATATAATACAAATAATCTTACCTTTGTTCGTCCCAATGAGAATGATCCTGCTATTTGGCTGTCTGAAAACATTTGTTTGATTTCTTCATTTAGCTTGTCACAGGATGCATAGGGTAATCCACTTCCAAAGTCCATATAATTTCAGCATTTGTAACCTTGTCCTCCAGTTTCATGTCCCATTTTGAACAGCCTGGTTTACTAAATTCAAGACTCAGTCTCTTTGAACCATCACCAAAACTCTGAAAGCTAAATTTTTTTTGGTTGCTTGAAAGAGAAGCTGCAATTTGCTGATGTTTTTTTGTTTTTGCATGAGCCAGTAACTTTTCCTTGCCACGATTTTTGAAATCAACTGTCTTATGGGGGGCTATGCAATGATATTATTGCTGTTTCCTGCATCATAGAAGTTCCACTTTAAATTATCCTTTGATATGAGAGATCTTCAAGGATAAAAAGCTTTAATCCAATTTTTTTAAACCTTGTTTTGGAAAAAAATGGGAATTTATATATATAGGTCCAAAAAGTAGGAAAAGTAGGACATAGTAGGACAGGTGTTGAAAAAGTAGGAAAAGTAGGACCGCTGGGTGGCCTGTATCAATAACCCCTCATGTCATACTGGGTGATGTGTTTAGTTTCAATAATTCTCAACTTATTGATTAATTCAATTCATCCAGTCATTCATTTGTGCTATTTTCATTCAATATCTATATACAAGGTGCTGTTTTTTTTAATATAACGTATTTTTGAAAGCCCCAGATGCAGCATATTTATTCTCCGTTTGGTCCTTGTGCATATTTTTTTTTTTGTAGTTATTAGTAGGTGCTAATAAAATGAAGCATGAAAGTTGTTTGTCTTTTCAATCGGTTTAAACTAACCCTTGCATGTAACAATAATGTTTCAATAAATTTGGAATATTTAAGAGGAATATGGAACTATAAATGCTGTTTTTTCTATAAATAAAATCCTTTACAAGTTAAACTTCATGTAACCGTGGGATCGGGGACAAAGGTCAACTCAAAGGCCATGTAGCGAAAATATCTGTTTATTTGTATCGACGGTCGTAGTCCATGGCTTTGGTCATGGCATTGGCCATGGCTGGCGAACCAGAACAAATGTCTTGAATAACTGGTTCTGTACAGGTATTCTTTCTCGTATATCTTTTACACCATATATATATTAAATTCACATGCTATCACTGTCTGCAAATTCCCTTGATCTTGATCTTATCTGAAGCTGCTTGTAGATCTCTTTACAGACAGTGGGCCAAAGCAAGGACCCCACCCTTGTAAGCCGTTACATACCAAGACTTCTGGGTCATGACACAAAAAAAGTTCCCTATCTGTCTTAATTTTATGGTTTTTTTATAAATACGACATTGATATTAAAAATGCAATTACAAATACAAATACTGAAATAGGCTAAAAACATGTTTTACCAGCTATACTGGCACACACTAAAATATATTAATTCAAAACAATTATTTCCCAATGCATTCTCATGCATATACATCAGGTGATCCAGGTCAGTCCTGGATTCCCAAAACCTGCTAACACCATGACCTAAAAAATGTTGTCTCTGCAAAGCACAACCAGCCTGCTAAAAGCTGCTGTCTCTACATATTACAGGGACAATGTATCAAATGTACAATCGCACTAGGCAGAGATGAGTAAACTTATTGAGGCATTATGGTAAAATACTGGTATGACCAGAATCATTACATTCACATTTATGAATATTTTGCATATGATCATTTTAAAATTCCTGATACAGGCATATTAACCTACATCCATCCCTTCTTTTTTATTGCTTCGTCCTCGAGCAATGTTTAAAACAATAGTGAAAATGTTACAAAAATACAAAATTCAATCAAATGAATCAACATTAAGAACATAATAACTAGAGTGTTCCAGGTAATATTGACACAAATTAAGACAAATCAGCAAATATAAAAAACTAGACGACCATAGGTCGAACGCTTGCCGGAAATCAGAAGTGAAACACAGACGGACAGACAGAACATATTGTCGGTTTTCTATTAATGGAATGACTCTCAGGTACATTGCTAAGAATATGTGGCCCGTAGAATGACATATGAGACAAAAGAACAGGCAAGCAGACAAAGCTGACAACAAAAGACGAACGGACAGACATACTGACTTTTTGAGACAAGATTGACACCAGATGACTTAACCTAGTTATGGAGAAGATTCAAAGGAAGAAAATGAGTTATAATTTATGTAATTTAGATTTTTAGTTTTGGAGGTATGGCGAATTAATGATATACTTGGGAGGTTCGACTGTAGCGCCCTCTAGCGGACATACTCCGAAGACGACAAATGCATTTCGTATTATTAGTGTATGACATGAGATGTCCCAGTTTCAAAAGGATTCCGTCAAAGCTATGGCCTATAGAATGCTATATGTAAGGCGTAAGAACCAGCAAGCATGCGACTTTGAGGATAACGGACAAACAGATGGACACACTGACAAAGTGATAGAAGATTGAAACCAGATGCCTTAATCAAGTTATGGAGAAGACTCAAAGGAAAAGAATAAGCTATAGTTTATGTAACTGAGGCTTTTGGTGTAGAGATATGGCTAATACAATGGTATGTGTGTGAGGGTCGTGTGCAGCGCCCACTAGTGGCCGTATCCAGAAAATGAAAAATTTATTTCTAGATATTAATGTAAGACATAAGATGTAATAGTTTCAAAAGGATTCCTTCAAAACTGTGGCCTATAGAATGCTATATGTGAGACGCAAGAACCAGCAAGCAGGCGAATTTGAGGACAACTGACAAACAGACGGACACACTGACAAAGTGACTCAAGATTGAGTCCAGATGACTACTCCAGGTTATGGAGAAGACTCAAAGGAAGAAAAAAGCTACAGTTTATCTAACTGAGGTTTATAGTTTTGGAGATATTGCCAAAGCATGATATGTTGGGAGAGGTTCGAGTTCAGCGCCCCCTAGCGGCCATATCCGGAAAATGAAAAATTGGTTTCGAGATATTAGTGTAAGACTTAAGATGTAATAGTTTCAAAAGGATTCTTTCAAAACTGTGGCCTGTAGAATGCTATATGTGAGACGCAAGAGCAAGCAGGCGAATTTGGGGACAACTGACAAACAGACAGACACACTGACAAAGTGTCACAAAATTGTGACCAGATGACTACACTAGGTTATGGAGAAGACTCAGAGGAAGAAAATAAGCTATAGTTTATGTAATTGAGGCTTATAATTTTGGAGATATGTCCAAAATATGATATGTTCGGGAGGTTCGCATCCAGCGCCCCCTAGCGGCCCTATTCAAAAAGTGAAAAAACGATTTCGAGATACTAGTGTAGGACTTATAATATGTCAGTTTCAAAAAGATTCTTGCAATAATGTGGCCTTTGGCGCAAGATGAATGAGATCTCGAAATATCTCTATTCACGAGATATTTTACGAGATACTGCAAGACTTGTAATAAAATCTTGTAGTACTAGTTGAATGCTACCTGAAGCAAAAAACTAGATCACTCTAGCTTTAAAACTGACAAAGTTATAAAAATAAGACCCCTTTTTAGCTCAGCTGACTGAAAGTCATCTGAGCTATAGCGATCACTCTTTGTCCGTCGTCCGTCTGTCCGTCTGTCCGTCTGTCCGTCCGTTAACCAGGCACAAATCGTAACCGCTGGACCTAGAACCTTGTAACTTGGCATTCTGAGAGGTCCATGAAAAATCTCCTTGGAAACCAGAAATTAGGTCTCTGTTACCCATATCCTTCGAGCTATGGGGCCCCAAAGTACCACCCAGAAAAGTCCAAAATTTCATACAAAAACTTCAATATCTCATTAACTACTTGACTGATGGTCATGATTTTTGGCATACATATTGATCCTGAGATGTTCCATCAGTTCCGGAAGACTGGTGGCGCCACCTGTATTTTTCGATTTTTTACGAATTTTTTTCCTCTATTTTTGAGACCTTTAAAAATGTGAACATCTGTTAACAAGGCACAAATCGTAATGACTGGACTTAGAATCTTCGTTCTCGACACACTGAGAGACCTATGAAAAGTCTCCATGGAAACCAGAAATTAGGTCTCTGTTACCCATATCCTTCCAGCTATGGGGCCCCAAAGTACCCCCCAGAAAAGTCCAAAATTTCATACAAAAACTTCAATATCTCATTAACTACTTGACTGATGGTCATGATTTTTGGCATACATATTGATCATGAGATGTTCCATCACTTCCTGCAGACTGGTGGCGCCACCTGTATCGTTCAATTTTTTACGAATTTTTTTCTCTATTTTTGAGACCTTTCAAAATGTAAACATCTGTTAACAAGGCACAAATCGTAAAGACTGGACCTAGAATCTTCATTCTTGACACACTGAGAGACCTATGAAAAGTCTCCATGGAAACCAGAAATTAGGTCTCTGTTACCCATATTCTTCGAGCTATGGAGCCCCAAAGTACCCCCAAGAAAAGTAAAAAATTTCATACAAAAACTTCAATATCTCATTAACTACTTGACTGATGGTCATGATTTGTGGCATAACTATTGATCATGAGATGTGTCATCACTTCCTGCAGACTGGTGGTGCCACCTTTATTGTTCGATTTTTTACGATTTTTTCCTCTATTTTTGAGACCTTTAAGGATGCTGTCATCTGTTAGCATGGCACAAATCGTAACGACTGGACCTAGAATCTTCATTCTTGACACACTGAGAGGTCCATGAAAAATATCCTTGGAAACCAGAAATTAGGTCTCTGTTAACCATATCCTTCGAGCTATGGAACCCTAAAGTACCCCCAAGAAAAGTAAAAAATTTCATACAAAAAATTCAATATCTCATTAACTACTTGAATGATGGTCATGATTTGTGGCATAACTATTGATCATGAGATGTGTCATCTGTTCCTGCAGACTGGTGGCACCACCTGTATCGTTCGATTTTTTACGATTTTTTCCTCTATTTTTGAGACCTTAAGGATGCTGTCATCTGTTAACGTGGCACAAATCATAACGACTGGACCTAGAATCTTCATTCACGACACACTGAGAGACCTATGAAAAGTCTCCATGGAAACCAAAATTAGGTCTCTGTTACCCATTTTCTTCGAGCTATGGAACCCTAAAGTACCCCCAAGAAAAGTAAAAAATTTCATACAAAAAATTCAATATCTCATTAACTACTTGAATGATGGTCATGATTTGTGGCATAACTATTGATCATGAGATGTGTCATCTGTTCCTGCAGACTGGTGGCACCACCTGTATCGTTCGATTTTTTACGATTTTTTCCTCTATTTTTGAGACCTTTAAGGATGCTGTCATCTGTTAGCATGGCACAAATCGTAACGACTGGACCTAGAATCTTCATTCTCAATACACTGAGAGACCTATGAAAAGTCTCCATGGAAACCAGAAATTAGGTCTCTGTTACCCATATCCTTCGAGCTATGGGGCCCCAAATTACCCCTCAGAGTAGTCAAAAAATTCATACAAAAACTTCAATATCTCAATAACTACATCACTGATGGTCATGATTTGTGGCATAACTTTTGATCAAGAGGTGTTCCATCAGTTCCTGCAGACTGGTGGCACAACCTGTATTTGTTCGGGGTTTTTTTTACGAATGTTTTATCTATTTTTGAGACCTTTAAAGATATGAACATCTGTTAACAGGGCACAAATCATAAAAACTGGACCTAGAATCTTCATTCTTGACACACAGGGAGACCCATGAAAATTCTCCATGGAAACCTGAAATTAGGTCTCTGTTACCCATATTCTTTAGGCTGTATGGCTCCAAAATACCCCCCCGAATAATGGAAAATTTGATACAAAAAGTGCAGTATCTCAGTAACTACAACACTGATGGTCATGATTTTTGCATACATATTGATCATGAGCTGTTCCATCAGTTTCTGCAGAGAGGGTGCGCCACCTATATTTTTTTCAAATTTTTACAATTTTTTTTTCACTTTTTTCGAGACCTTTGAAGATGTGGTTATCTATCAAGAGGGTATAATTTGCAACAACTGGACCTAGAAACTTCATTCTTGTCATGCAAGGAGGCCCATGAAGAGTGCCTGTGGAAACTTGAAATTAGGTCTCTGTTACCCATATCCTTCAAGCTATAGGACTCTGAAGTATCCCTCAGAATAATGGACAATTTGATACAAAAGCTGAAGTATCTAAACAACTAATATGGAGATCATCATGATTCTTTGCATGGATATTGACCATTAAGTGTTTTTAGCTCAGCTGACTGTAAGTCATCTGAAGTATCCCTCAGAATAATGGACAATTTGATACAAAAGCTCAAGTATCTAAACAACTATTGCAGTGATCACCATGATTCTTTGCATGGATATTGATCATGGAATGTGTCATCAGTTCCTGCAGTATGGTGGCGCCACCTGTATTTTTTTTATTTTTACGAATTTTTTTCCTTATTTTTGAGACCTCATAAGATGCGGTCATCCGTTAACATGGCACAAAACGTAACAACTGGACCTAGAATCTTCTCTCTTGACATGCTGAGAGGCCCATGAAAAGTTTCCTTAAAAACTTGAAATTAGGTCTCTGTTACCCATAACCTCTGAGCTATGGGGCTCCGAAGTACCCCCCAGAATAATGGAAAATTTGATACAAAAGCTCAAGTATCTGAACACTTATTATATTGATCACCATGATTCTTTGCATGGATATTGATCATGAAATGTTTCATCAGTTTCTGCATTCTGGTGGCGCCACCTGTATTTTTTCAATTTTTAGCTCAACTGACTGAAAGTCATCTCAGCTGTAGGGATCACCTTTTGTCCGTCCTCCGTCCGGCCATCCAGGCGTCTGTCTGTTAACAGGGCACAAATCGTAACCGCTAGACCGGGAATCTTCTTACTTGAAAACCTGGGAGGTCTATGGAAATTCTCCTTGTAAACCTGAAATTAGGTCACTGTGACCTATATTCTTCGAGCTATGGGGTTCTGAAGTACCCCCCAGAATAATGCAAAATTTAATACAAAAGCTCAAGTATCTGAACAACTAATGCATTAATCACCATGTTTTTTTGCATGGATATTGATCATGGAGTGTTTCATCAATTTCTGGAGATTGGTGGCGCCACCTATATTTTTTTTATTTTTTACGATTTTTTTTCTCTACTTTTGTGATCTTTAAACATTTGGTCATCTGTAAACAGGGCATAAATCATAATGACTGGACCTAGAATCTTCTGTCCTCACCCCCAGGGAAGCCCATAAAAGGTCTACATGGAAACCCGAAATAAGGTCCCTGTTACCCATATTCTGTGAGCTATGGGGCTCTTAAGTTCCCCCAGAATAAAGATTTGGTCATATATTAACAGGGCACAAATCATAATGACTGGACCTAGAATCTTCTGTCCTCACCTCCAGGGAAGCCCATAAAAGGTCTACATGGAAACCCGAAATAAGGTCCCTGTTACCCATATCCTTCATGCTCTGGGGCTCCGAAGTACTCCCCAGAATAAATATTTGGTCATCTGTTAACAGAGCACAAATTATAATGACTTGACCTAGAATCTCCTTTCTTGATATGCTGGGAGGCCCCTGAAAAGTCTCCTTGTGCACCTGAAATTACATCTCTGTTACCCATATCCTTCATCCTATGCGGCTTTGAAATACCCCCCAGAATAAACATTTGGATTTGTTAACAGGGCACAAATCATAATAACTGGACCTAGAATTTTATTTTTTGACATGCTGGGAGACCGCTGAAAAGTCATCTTGTAAACCTTGAAAATAGGTGTCTGTTACCCATATCCTTCATGCTACAGAGCTCCATAGTACCCCAATGAATATTGGATGATTTTATACAAAAGGTCAAGTTTGGAAAAAGTATTTCATTCAAATTTGACATTCAGATGATAAAATTACTTTTGTCAATGTCTTCCTGGTCAGCTGAGCGTCATGACCCCTGGGTCACTTGTTTTCGAATATAATGACTTTCCCCCAAAACTTGTAACCATGGTTACGGCAAATTTGAGTCAGCTACACACCAGATGACAGGCCTTGGAATGACGATTAAAATGAGCTATTGTTGAAGTAGATACGGCTAATAGTCACAAAGATATGAAGAAAAAACGGTTTTGGGAAGATTTGACGACCTTGACCTTGACCTTTCACCTATTTTAACCAAAAACAATAGGGCACCTAGAAATTATGTTTTTCATCATCCCTGTAAGTTTCAAGGTTATTGTGGCAAAATTGTGGCCAGGAGAGTGGTGACAAACAAACAAACAAACAAACAGACAGACAAACAGACATACGAAACTGACCAATATGCTTGCCGAAATCTTTGATTCCGGCAAGCAAAAAACATAATATACGTGACTAAATATGCTCTCAAGGTTGTAATGTTATAGTAAAACCCTAAGAATATGACTTCATTTCCTTTAAACTGTTGTCTCTTTCTTTTGTATTAGTTGGCTAGCTACATGTCTCTCTAACACTGATCGTGGTAATTTATGGGGATTACTGTGTTTGCCAGCTGTTGTTCTTACAGTTGTCCTGATTGGAGGTTGCTCGGTGACACCACCACTGGTAGCTCCTGAAGATTCTCCCTCTGGTGTTAACTCGTTATATGTTGGGTGGGATAAGTCTGTATCGCTTGTACCATCAAATTCCCTCAAAGATTGTCCTGCGGAGTAATAGATGTTTATCTGTACATCATCCTCATCCGAACTACTTGAGTAAGGAGTGCTCCTGAGAACCTTAACTCGCCGCTCCCGAACTGTCCTTGGTGCTGGTTGGGTAGCTTATTGTTCACTTCTGTTTACCCACTTTGCTTTCCCAACTCCATTCACAGGTTCAATTAAATAAATGTTTTGTTTATGATTGCAAGACAGTATGGTGTATCGTTCAGGGGAATATGCATCCTGGAACTTATTCCTTCCTTTCTGACTATGGTCTTGTTAAAAAACTTCCATGCCAACTGCTAAATGATGGTCTTTTGCAGTTCGATCATAATATGCCTTGCGCATCTTTGCTCCAGTCGTTCTTGTGCTGTTCGATAAACATCTTTCAGTTTTTCTTGATGCTTCACAACCCAATCAGATATATTCTTTTCTGGTGTTGATGTTACTGGATGGTTCAATAAGTCATCTTGAACAAGATTGTTGAAACTGCGAGTTTCTCTTCCATACATCAGGAAGAATGGAGAGAATCCAGTAGACCCATAGGGAGTGGTATTATAGAAGAATACTAATTCTTCAATGTACTCTGTCCATTTTCTTTTCTTTTCGGGTGGTAATGACCTCAGTAAATTATGTAAAGTTCTATTAAATCTCTCGCACTGGGCATTCCCCTGTGGCCTGTATGCTATTGTACGAGTTTTCTTGACGCCATATAGGTCACACAAATCCTTCATAATCTTTGCTTCAAAGTCCCGTCCTTGGTCGGAATGAAGTCTTTAGGGGAACCAAACCTCCTAAACCAGTGGTTGACTAACACTCTTGCCACAGTTATTGCTTTTGATCTCTCGTTGGAATAGCAATAGCACATTTGGTAAAGATGTCTGTAAGGACTAATACATTTTCATACCCACTGGAAGATTTTTCGAGCTGAGTGAAATCCATGGCAACTACCTCTAATGGTTTGGAGGCTAAAAGGCTTCCAAGTGGACACTTGTATTTTACTGGTCTACTCAGTACACACCTTTCACACTGCTCTACAAAGTGTCTAATCTCTTGGTGCATTTTTGGCCAGAAAAAAATTCTCTCTAATGAGCAATTCTGTTCTTTCAGTACCCTGGTGTCCATAGTGATCATGACACTCTTTCAATACTTGTTCTTTCAGTATCATAGGGAGTAGTAACTGCTGTAATTTGCCTTTCTGTGGGTCTTCAGTTATTCGAAATAGGACTCCCCTTGATTCTTTTAACCGATCCCACTGTCGCAGCAGAAGTTGGACTTCCCTTGATTCCTTTTTCCTCTGACTACAAGGTGGTTTTGCTCCTTCCTTCCAGAACTGCTTAATGCGGCCTATCACCATATCTTTATCCTGGAGTTGTGCCATTTCAGCAGGATCCATGATGGGTAATGTGGTTGCTTTCATTGCACTTTCTTCCTGCTCAGACATACAGCTACTTCCTATGTGACTGATCACAGTTTCACAGGCTTTAATCTGAACTTCAGCTGTGACACTAGTTGACTGCAGAGCCATGGCACATGTGTTGATTACTTCCTCAGAATCCATGTCATTATCCCTTGGTCTGTGTTTCTGGCGACTCAGAAAGTCTTCATTTGCATTTTCTTTACCTGAGCGATATTTGAATGAGAAATTGAAAGGTGCCAGTGCCGCAACCCATCGCTGTTCCACCGCTGGTAATTTTCCACGCCCCATCACATAAGTTAATGGGTTATTGTCAGTAAGTACCAGACATAAACTTCCGATGAGATAATCTTTGAATTTATCTGCTACTGCCCATTTTAATGCCAACAGTTCTAATTTTCTTGAACTGTATCCATCTTTATTCTTTTCACCACCTCTCAAACCTCGGCTTGCATATGCTATAAGACGCTGTACACCACCCTGCTCTTGGCTGAGCACAGCTCCAAGTCCCTGGTCTGATGCATCAGTTTCCAGAATAAAAGGCTTGGTAAAATCAGCATAAGCCAGGATTGGTGTCGATGTTAGCTTGTCCTATAGGACTTGAAATGCCTGATCATGGCGAGTTTCCCAATACGGGAACACTTGATTGTTTCTCTGATGACCTTTCTTGTTCTTTCTCGACGCAGATCCAACTAGCTCATGCAAAGGAGCAGCTATTTTAGCGAAATTTTGAACAAAGCTACGATAGTAGGAGCAAAATCCCAAAAATCTTCTCAGTTCACGCACAGTGGTTGGTACTTCATATTGTTTCACTGCGACGACCTTTCCAGGATCAGGACGAATACCATCCTTTGACACGATATGGCCCAAATATGTCACCTCTTCTCTAAATAGAGCACACTTTTCTGCCTTAAGTTTGAGGTTGTGCTTGGCTAAGGTACTGAAGACCTTCTCCAGCCTTTCCAGATGTTCTTCAATTGTGCTGGAGAAAACGATAATATCGTCAAGGTAAACTAAAAGAATGCGGAAAATATCCCCTCGGAAAACCTGATTCATCAGCCGTTGGAAAGTGGATGGTGCTGTAGAAAGTCCGAATGGCATCCTGCGATACTGATATAGGCCCATCGGAGTTGTGAATGCAGTCTTCCTTCGGTCACCAGGAGCGACCTCAATTTGATGATATGCTGAAGTCAAATCCAATGTTGTAAAATATTTGGCCCCTGATAATGCATCCAAAGACTCCTCAATCCGGGGTAGTGGAAAAGCATCCTTCCGGATTTTGGTGTTCAACTTTCGGTAATCAACACACATACGGATTTCATTATTCTTTTTTCGCACTATAACAATAGGGGACGCATACTCTGAGTTGCTTTCTTCAATAATACCTTGTTGGAGGAGGTCATTAAGATGTTCTTGAACGTCCTGCCACAACTGAGGTGGAATTCGTCTAAATGGTTGAACGACAGGAACATCATAAGTTGTATGGATGCGATGCTGAATTGTTTGGGTACAACCCAGCATTTGGCCGTCTGCAAAGAATACATCTCGATGCCTTAGGATTGCCGCTTTCACCTGGTCTAATTCGTCTATTGTCCCAACTAAATGAGACAAATCTACTTTAGGCATTTGGTCACTGTTCCTCTCGGGACTAGACTTGGGTATATTTTCATGTTCTGAACAGCTGACAATGACATTGCTCTCACTGCAGGACAGATGACGTCTACTCCTCCTTTCTGACACAACTTCCACCATGTGACACATTCCAACTCTTGTTCCTGGAAGTAATTTTAAATCTTTTAACCCGGTGTTGACCACCTGAATTGTTGGCTGGGTTAGTGCGACTAGGCCCGGTACCAAATATAAACTGCCCATGATACCCTTTTCAAATGGTTCAACCAAACACACTTCACCTTGAACAGGAGTGGTGATAGGTACATCTGTGACTGTGCCTGCTTGTAGGACATGTGACTTGCATCCTGTTACCCGTGCAAATCCTGCACTGGAGGAATGTTTTTCTCCATGGTTGTGTATATCTTTCTCATCTGTGCAAACTGAGGCAAATGTTGCAGTATGTTAGTTCCCCTGGAACCTCAGCCCTCATACTCTCTGCGTCTGGAATGTCTTTTACCACTAGAAGTCCTACTTGCGGTACTGTAATTCCACTAACTGTGACATCAGCGAGGAATAATCCTTCATATGGAACGACCAACCCATTTGCCCCACTGATCTTAAACTGATCAGTTGCACTGTGAAATTGCTGTATTACTGGTTGCAAATGTCTCCTAAAAAATTCCTCACCAATCATAGAAATCTGAGAACCTGTGTTAACTAAAGCTAAAATACTCTGATTGCATATCTGAATTGAAGTTACTGGTTTCCCTCCTACTGTTTTCTGAATAATCTCTTCCACGGATTTTTTGCTGTGTGGCCTCATTTACGTTGCGTCGTCCCATCGTATGGCCAGCACCAACGCTGGGACGTTCTAGTTTGGGTTTTGCGCGGGGTAGTTGTCTCGTGGAGTTTGATAGGTCAAAGGAGTCCCCTAGCGCTGCTCCCTGTAACCCCTGAACGCCATAAGGAGATACTGATGGAGGTGGCAATGCGGTACTCCCTGGAGGAACTGGCATCCGGTTGTTATTTACTGGAACTGAATGGTAATACCCAGGCATCTGGTAAGGGTTGTAGGGATGCATGGGTACTGGCATAAGATGAGCTGCTTGGGTTCTCACCTGCTTTTCCTTTTTGTTCTTCCATTTTGGGCAATCACTCTTCATATGTCCAGGTTCTCCACAAAAATAACATTTTATCTCCCTTCGTTCCTGGGTTCCCCTTAATGCCTGGTTGTCATCCACCAATTTTGCAAGAAGCTGCTGTTGTTTATCTATTTGAGCCTGTTGTTTCCTCTGCAGAGTGAGCAAGTCAATAATCTGGTTTTGAAGGGTTCCTGAATTTTCACTGGCTGAAGTTACACAAGTCTCGTTGGCCCAGGCATCAGTCTTAGTTTGTTCTTCTGCTTGCCAAAGCAGTGCCTCTTCTCTTATTTTGGAGAACGTCAACTGATCATTGGACCTTATCTTTCCTTAAGGACTCGACGGAGATTAATGCCTTTGACATTTTCTGCGAATTTATTTCTTAAGGCCTTATCCTTATTAGCAACAAACTCACTGTTAACCTTCAGAACTCTTTCCAACAGTTCCATGAGACTGTACGAAAAGTCTCGAAGACTTTCACCTGATTTCTGCCTTCTATTGTTATACAGATTTTCTATTTCAGATATGGCCATTATCTCACCAAAAGCAGAGCGCAGGATATCAAATATCTGCTTTGCAGTCATCCTCTTTTCTTTTGGGACATATTCAACTTCTAGAAGGGCTTTGTCTTCTAAGCTGCTTAAGATATAGTCAACAGCTTTCACTTGGTCCAGACCTTGGAGAGATATATATCGCTCCATATCTGTGATCCATCGATCTAATTCCTGCCTGTTCCCACCAAACTTTTTAACTTTGGGTACTTTCAGGGGAGTCTGTACCACTACTTTGAGTGTAACCCTAGCCCCTTCAAACTCCTCTTTAAGTTGATCAAACTGATTCTGTAAGTCCTCTAACGTAGCCATGATTACAAGGATTACAATCTCAAAATCTCAAACAGTTTCAATTGTCAACAACTACATTGATCTATATAAGAAGTAGTTTGGCTAATGCTAACAAACCAACATCAGCCCAATAACTTTGATCTTTGTACATTTAAAATAAGTCACCTAACCTGTGATACAAAATCATTTCCCAATTACGGAAAAAAACAACATGCAACTCGTTCAAATCAAAACATTATCAAATAATTATCAGCTCAAACATCAGCACAAACATTACTGCGCAAGCTTATGTTCAACTAAAGTTATAATCCATCAAGTCATAAAAAAAGATAAAAGCACTGCAGGGTGCCAATAGAACAACAGACCATGCATAAACCGTAATACATGTACTGCTATAATAATTTTCTGTTAAATGATGAAGTATGGTTCAGATGAATAATAGCTCAAATGTATGATGCAAGCTGATAAAATACAACAGAAAATGAGCTAATTCAAATTTGTATATAACTTATCCGAAACTGTCCACTCCGCTCCCGCCAGCCATCACGGAGAACCTGACAGTCAGTCCTTGGGTATCGCACCATCGATCGCACCATCGCACACATATCAGATCGCCAATGTCCACCACCTTAAGTTGGAACAGCAAGGTATCCCACTTCTGACACCAAAGATGTAACCGTGGGATCGGGGACAAAGGTCAACTCAAAGGCCATGTAGCGAAAATATCTGTTTATTTGTATCGACGGTCGTAGTCCATGGCATTGGTCATGGCATTGGCCATGGCTGGCGAACCAGAACAAATGTCTTGAATAACTGGTTCTGTACAGGTATTCTTTCTCGTATATCTTTTACACCATATATATATTAAATTCACATGCTATCACTGCCTGCAAATTCCCTTGATCTTGATCTTATCTGAAGCTGCTTGTAGATCTCTTTACAGACAGTGGGCCAAAGCAAGGACCCCACCCTTGTAAGCCGTTACATACCAAGACTTCTGGGTCATGACACAAAAAAAGTTCCCTATCTGTCTTAATTTTATGGTTCTTTTTATTAAATACGACATTGATATTAAAAATGCAATTACAAATACAAATACTGAAATAGGCTAAAACATGTTTTACCAGCTATACTGGCACACACTAAAATATATTAATTCAAAACAATTATACATCAGGTGATCCAGGTCAGTCCTGGATTCCCAGACCTGCTAACACCATGACCTAAAAAAAATGTCTCTGCAAAGCACAACCAGCCTGCTAAAAGCTGCTGTCTCTACATATTACAGGGACAATGTATCAAATGTACATTCGCACTAGGCAGAGATGAGTAAACTTATTGAGGCATTATGGTAAAATACTGGTATGACCAGAATCATTACATTCACATTTATGAATATTTTGCATATGATCATTTTAAAATTCCTGATACAGGCAGATCCACCTACATCCACTTTAAAAAAACTTCTGACTGTGAAGAAAATTATACCAAAATTATATTAAGTCATTATACTTCAATTATTATCATAATTCACAAAATTTAATTCTTGTGATAAAATGAATTAATTGCATGAGTGTTGAATTCTCATAAGACTTTTTGGTCAATTAGAAATAAATTTTAATGAATAAGAAAAATGAATTAAAGAGAGAAAATGTAATTATTCCTGTGGAGTCCGCAGCCGGATTGAAGAATAAGAGAACATTCTTTCAGAAGTAATAACATTACACCCATGCCATCTTCACTAATTTGTCGGAGTCCGGTTTAATAAACATGCATTGTAGATGTTACAGATAATATGAGGAAACATTCGTATAGTATTCTTAAAGAGTAAATACTAAAGCATCTAACACACGTAAAATTGTAATGAAACAAGCCATACAATATATAAAAGCTGTTGTTTCGGGGTCCGGCGATTATTACTGTGGGGTCCGGGGTCCGAGTCCGGGTTTTACCAAGTACCTACCCCGCCCTATTATGGCCTTCAGCCGATTTATGATTGTAGAGAACCATAATGGAGCGGGGTACCAGTCTACAATTTATGCGCATGTCAGGATAACCATGGATAACTTCCGGTTGTCCTTTGACAACAGTAAATCTGTGATGCTCTTTGAATTTTTCCGATAAAGGTTACTTACTGACACTGTTTCTTCACCGATCAGCCAACACTATGGCGGCATTATTTGCCTGTACGAGATGTCACAAAAGACACCCTTTTGATGAGCTCTCTGAAGGAGAACAGCTGTGCAAGGTAAAATTGTGCCGGTCCAATAATCGGCTGATAAAGGGACAGCAGCAGTCCCCCTAAACACTAGCCACCAAGGGTGACTATAAAATGTTAGATATATCTGAGAGTACATTTTATAGACACCACCCCATGTATGCACTTGGGTGGGGTTCTAACCTGTGTATGATCTTGGTCTATAAAGGGAGAAAACCCCTCAGTAACTCGAGTATCTCATTTTTTAAAGACAACATTATGTTATGGTAAGCTAATTGCATAAATACCCTTCTTAATTAAGTCTTTAACTCGTACAAAACTGGACCAGTACACATAACATTGTCGCCGCTACATATTCATTCTAAATGCGTCTGTCATGGCGGTTATGGGCAGAACGACCCCTGTCTTCTTAGACCAAAATACACAATAACTAAAGTAAAATACACTTGCAGTTGCCAATATGTTGCAGTTGTATTGAAAATAAGATACTTTTGTCATAGTGAAGAAGTTTTTATGTCACCCCATCCGTGAAACTGAAAATAAAACGGTCTTTTTCGGAAAATACGATCGTATCGTGGTCAAATACCACTTATCCCTATATATGGGGAGGCGACGAAACAGTCGTCCGTTAACGGTGCAAGACGTTTCGTCGCTGCAGGCGGCTACCTAAACACCCTAAACACCGGTGTTATGGGTATTTGTGACGAAACACCCACTTAACTTTAAATCTAAACCCAAAACGTAACACCAATCGATAATTAATCATGTGATGAATATATCTCAGCAATATTGTTTCATAAATTATGACATAAAGATAAAAACGAGTGTTTCATGCCGTGCTCTAGCCCTAGCACCCGTCCTCTCTTACTACGCTACGCTATGCGAGAGCCCTAGAAGATGATTTGAGGAAACTGGAGACATTCCACATGACAATTAAATTCTTATATTTCATCTGAAAATGTTGTATTCGTTAAGAAATAAGGATATTCTTATCAAATACGCATATAACATACCACATAGACAGTGTTTGTCCATTTTAAATGTTGATTTGAAGAATATGTATTATCCTAATAAACGGTGATACACGGGGAACAATGTCTGCTCTGGGTTTTCCCCCAGCCACGGCTGGCCGGCAGCCCCCTGTGTAACCAGTGGTAACGGGCTGTGTTGGCTCAGCGAGCAAAGGTCACGCAGTTCATTGTTTTAGATTCTGAGACAGTTTCAAGCGCAAGGGTTGCAAAGTTATAAAAGTGAGTCTTGTTTACATGTATACTAAAACATAATATTTAGCTGAATTTCTTTGTCATTCGAATAAAGTACTATATCTCCCTTAGACTACTTAAAGTTTCCTTGTCATAAACGCCCTATTTGATTTTACACAATATTTTTTCCGACAAGGGTTTAAAGTTCTCCAGTTTACTCTGAAGCTTTTTATGCGGCGGTATCCAGGGTCCTGGATACCACCGCATTTAATGCAGTTAGCCGTGCTCGGATGACCGGCGCCCACGGCAGCTATTTATTCCAGCTATGTCCCTGCCCCCTAGTGGCACTAGTCGCAATCAAGCAGCGCACTTGTAGGTCGTTCAAAAAACTATTGCTTACTTTTATTTTACAGAATAGTGGCACAATTCTGCATTAGCATATGCAACAGATGATGATTAATTGACTAATGCAAGTGTTTTGCTTCAAATTTAAAAGGGTGTTTTGTCACACGTACCCCAAAACACCAGTGCCCAAAACACTGGTGTTTTGGGTGTTTAGGCGGACCCAACAGCAGTGCTTCGGGTACTACTCCATTCCACGAACCATGGTCCACATCATTTTTTATTTATTTGGAGCGAATATAGAATACCTTAGACACCCTGGTTAGGAGAACTTCCTAAAGAGGGTGATACAGTTGATGGGGATAGAGAGGAAAAATGGGGTGTAGTCTTTTTAGGGTTCACTTCAGATAATACTATTTTTGTCGTGTGACTGTTAACTTCTGAGTATCTTACTGGCATGCATGTCTGGGAGTAGGGGTGGGAGTCAGTTCCTTTTTCATAATCTATCATCGGTTTGGGTAAACCGATCGATGATCGATATTAATTGGATTAGACAAATAAAAAGAAATATGCAATTATCTGTGAAACTGTACTTTCTTAACCCAGTATTATGTCTTAGTAATTCTACCTTATGAAAATAGGTTTTTGCCTTTTTTTATATTTTCCTATTATAACTAAGATATGCTATTCAAAGTTTCATTTTAACTAATTATAATAATCAAGAAATAAACCACAGTCCAGGATATCTACTTGCTGGCCCTCAGGAATACTCCCGCCTATCATTTTAACTTCACCACCCGCAAGGAATTTCATTTTAAAACAATTATGACGACTTACGACATGCATACTGATTTCACAGGCCCACCAGAAAAATTACAGGCCAATGTAATTTTTGGTAAAAATTTTTAAAAAGTAATTGAAAGCTAAAATATATATAACTCAAGTGGCAGCTGCACTTGGCATTAGTTGAAGAGATTATTTCTAAGAGAATGTCGCAAAACTGGCATACACCTGGAGAATTATGAAACATTTTAACGCCATATAGCCCATATTTTGCAATGAACATCTCGTTAGAAAACTCTCTGCTAATTCTGCAGCTTCCTGCCAGTTCACAGAGTTTTAATAAGTCCTCAGTTCTCTCATCTACCGTGTCATACTCAGTTAGATACGGAGGTTATTTGGGAACTCAGGCTCATCATATGAAGTGCGGAAAAATAACATTAAGACATTCTGGGAAAAAAACATTCAAATTATGATGTAATCGATAGTTGCCTTTGGTAATTGAGCGCTTAAAAGTGGCAGCAAACCGACTGACTTTCGAAAAAACTCGATGATCGGCCCACCACTATCTGGGAGCCACTATAAACGCAGGCTTCAGAGTGACTGTAGGATCACTCAAGCACTGTCTCGACGAGGTTATGGCTATGACTCGTATGAGTGTATACGGACGGACGTAATGATGTTTAGGATTTATGTAATGGAGGAGTGCAAATGGCAGATTAAAATAAGTGGCCAAATCAAGCAGCAGTATGACTTCATGCATATCCTATGGTAGTTTGGCTGAAGCCCGCGTTCTGTAGTAGTACCAATGTGTGGTACATATCTGTGGTACCCCCTCCCCCCCCCTGTGGGAAGTAGAGACATAATAATGGAATGAAAAATAATGTAGAATAAGTGGGGGGAGACCAGTGCAGGGACTGGGCTAAAGAAAGAAAAGATTGTAGCCAAATGTCAGAGGTACGACCTGAAGTGTAGCAATTGTGAATGTGTGAGATTGTGTGAACAGGTGTTACTTGATGATGTAATGGCTAACTGGGGGAATCCTATGCGACATGGCGGTGTTGGTTGAGCAAGAAGGGTGCGAGAGAAGTACAGGTTACATATGATAGAGAAATGGGAGGAAACTGACAAATATAGGTATATCAGTCAAAATTTCAAAATCAGAATTTTACAACAACAAAAATATCACAAGATAAGGCTTGACTTCAGGATCAATAATCAGTTTGAATAAAATAGATCTGATAACTATGATTAAAGTTATTGCAATTTTAGCTCAGCTGACTGTACGTCATCTGAGCTATAGCGATCACTCTTTGTCCGTCCTCCGTCTGGCTGTCCGGCCATACAGCCGTCAGTGCGTTAACAAGGCACAAATAGTACCCACTGGACCTGGTACTTCTAACTGTATATCCAGAGAGGTCCATGAAAAATCTCCTTGGAAACCTGGAATTAGGTCTCTGTTACCCATAGTCTTCAAGCTATTGGGCTCCGAAGTACCCCCCAGAATAATGAAAAATTTGATACAAAAGCTCAAATATCTTAACAACTTATGCATTGATCACCATGATTTTTGCATGGATATTGATCATGGAGTGTTTCATCAGTTTCTGCAGACTGGTGGCGCCACCTGTATTTTTTCGATTTTTTTACAATATTTTTTCTCTATTTTTGAGACCTCAAAAGACGCCGTCATCTGTTAACAGGGCACAAATCTTAATCTCTGAACCTGGAATCTTCTCACTTTACACCCAGGAGGTCCATGAAAAGTCTTCTTGGAAACTTTGAATTAGATCTCTGTTACTCATATTCTTTAAGCTCCAATCAGTTTCTGCAGACTGGTGGTGCCACCTGTATTTTTACGATTTTTAGCTCAGCTGACTAAGTCATCTGAGCTATAGTAATCACCCTTTGCTCGTCGTCCGTCTGTCTGTCCGTTAACCTGGCACAAATCGTAACTGCTGGACCTTGAAACTTGTAATTTGACATTCTGAGAGGTCCATGAAAAATCTCCTTGGAAACCAGAAATGAGGTATCTGTTACCCATATCCTTCGAGCTGAGTACCCCCAAGAATAGTAAAAAAATTTTATACAAAAACTTCAATATCTCATTAACTACATCACTGATGGTCATGATTTTTGGCATACATATTGATCATGAGATGTTCCATCAGTTCCTGCAGACTGGTGGTGCCACCTGTATTTTTCGATTTTTTTCTCAATTTATGAGACCTTTAAAAATGTGAACATTTGTTAACAGGGCACAAATCTTTAAGACTGGACCTAGAATCTTCATTCTTGACACACCATGAGACCTACGAAAAGTCTGCATGGAAACAAAAAATTAGATCTCTGTTACCCATATCCTTCAAGCTACGAGGCCCCAAAGTACCCCCCCCCCCAGAATAATAAAAATTTCATACAAAATAACAACATCACTGATGGGCATGATTTTTGGCATGCATATTTATCATGAGATGTTTCATCAGTTTCTGCAGACTGGTGATGCCACCTGTATTTTTTAAATTTTTATCGAATTATTTTCTCTGTTTTGAAACCTTTAAAAATATAAACTTCTGTTAACAGGGCACAAATTATTAAGACTGGACCGAGAATCTTCATTCTTGACACAGTGAGAGACCTATGAAAAGTCTCCATGGAAACCAGAAATAAGATCTCTGTTACCCATATCCTTTGAGCTGTTGGGCTCACAATTACCCCCCCAGAATAATGGAAAATTTGATAAAAAAAACTGCAACCTCTGAATAACTACAACACTGATGGTCATGATTTGTGGCATACATATTGATCAAGAGGTGTTCCATCAGTTCCTGCAGACTTGTGTTGCCACCTGTATTTTTTCAAATTTTTACAATTTTTTTTGTCTCTATTTTTTAAGAACTTTAAGGATGTATTGATCTGTCAACAGGGTACAAATTGTAACAACTGGACCTAGAATCTTCATTCTTAACACACAGGGAGACCCATGAAAAGTCTCCGTGGAAACCTGAAATTAGGTCTCAGTTACCAATATCCTTTAAGCTGTATGGCTCCAAAATAAGCCCCCCCGAATAATGAAAAATTTGATACAAAAACTGCAGTATCTCAATTAATACAACACTGATGTTCATTATTTTCAGCATACATATTGATCATGAGCTGTTCCATCAGTTTCTGCAGACTGGGTGCACCAACTCTATTTTTTTCTCAGTTTTCCAAATTTTTTTTTCTCTATTTTTGGAGACCTTTAAAGATGTTGTTATCTGTCAACAGGGTACAAATCATAACAACTGGACCTAGATTCTTCATTCTTATAATGCATCGAGGCCCATGAAAAGTGTCTGTGGAAACCTGAAATTAGGTCTCTGTTTCCCATATCCTTCAAGCTATAGGACTCCAAAGTATCCCTCAGAATAATTGAAAATTTGATACAAAAGAAGAAGTATCTGAACAACTAATGCATTGATCACCATGATTCTTTGCATGGATATTGATCATGGGGTGTTACATCAGTTATTGCAGACTGGTGGCGCCACCTTTATTTTTTATTTTTTTATGATTTTTTTCTCTATTTTTGAGACCTTAAAAGATGCCATCAACTGTTAATATAGCACAAATCGTAACGACTAGACCTAGAATCTTCTTTCTTGACATGCTAGGAGGCCCATGAAAAGTCTCCTTGGAAACCTGAAATAAGGTTTCTGTCACCAATATTGTTCGAGCTATGGGGCTGCGAAGTACCCCCCAGAATAATTAAAAATTTGATACCAAAGTAGGGCACAAATCATTACCATGGGGCCCAAAATCTTGTAACTTGACATCATGAGAGTTCCTCAAAAGTTCTCCCAAGAAACCTGAAATTGGGTCACAGAGACCTTAATTCTCAGAGTTTTGGGGTATGTTTGAGCACCCCAGAAATAATGCAAAATACAACAAATTGCCAGATTCCTCATGAAAGGCTGGTTGGATTGTCATCAAATTTGTTGTGCTTATGGGTCTTGATGAACTTAAGCTAATATGCATGAACAATGATGCCACCTATCTTAATTGTCTGTGCAAGGACATATTATCAACATGTCAGTCAGCTGAGCGTCATGACCCGTGGGTCACTTGTTCTGTTTCAGAGAATGAGCCATATCTGACCCTACTTTCCAGCAAAACCTGTGACCACCAGCCAGTCCAGGCAGGCAGCTAATTAGTAAGGGGGCGTCCCCATGTCAGTTAATTAGGGTGTGTGTCGTGCGCATCCACTATGTAGGGTTACTGTCAGACACAGCTGTCAACACTGTCTTAATTAAGGATTGATTCATTTGTAGGATTCTGAATACTTTAAATATATATGATTTGAATTTCAATTATGATTCTTATATGTCAAAATTGACAGGAAAACAACATAAAATGCCTAAAGTCAAAGAAACAAGACACATTTTTATCACAAATTTATTTACTCCATACCAAAAAAACACAAAACTTGGTGGGAATGGAGGGAATCAAATTTAAACTGGCTCCACTATTTGAATGAGATAGTGAAGATATTACATCTATCCACAATACACATTTTGATTTATTTTGTACAAAAGTCAAGATATTGAAAGCATATTGATTGATTAATTGTTCAGCTTGAACTTGTTGCAAAGCTTGCAAAAACTCCCCTCGAGACAGCTCCTCCAACTGAAAGCAAAAATTGGAAAGGTTGAATACCATGTAAAATAAAGGACATTGATTATATGATCAAAATAATTAAAAAACTATGAAAAAAAATATTTATTTTTGCTTTCCTTGATTTCATAAAATACTGTGGTTGCCTTTTTATTCGCGAGGGTTTTAATTTCGCGATATTCGCGAATGGGAAATAATCGCGAAAATGAATCCCTCGGGAATAATTGGCCTATTGAGTATGTTCTTCTCATTTAGTGTAGCCAATACTTGTATGGGAATTGGTTAGAACAGTGAGAAATTTTATAATAAGTTACATCCATGCAGGTACACGGGAAACGTTCCCTTAAATTTGAACTAAACTACTTGTGCTGTGTTCGGGTCCATCGTTATATGAGAAGAATATCACAAACTCATGACTTATTCTCATTTATAATACACACAGGAATGGATTTACCAAATATTTGATATAGGTTCTGGTGAGATCGCGAAAATGAAACCCTCGGATAACATTATAAATGGAGAAATCGGGAAATTTCAGCCTCGCGAATATGAAGCCAACCACAGTATATCACAAATTACAACATATATATAAGGGTTGGTTTGAGGTATTTTGGGATCACACTGTTATCAGTTTATATATTTTATACTACAACACTATTGTATTTTATCAATTTTAAAACAATAAATGGCAATATTCATGTTTTTTCAAGAGGCCAATTTCAGAGCTGAATATAGGGACTAAAATAAATTATATATAACTATTTGAAAAATATTCCCATTAAACAAGGTTTCATTTATCATATTTGTATTTCTCAGAAGGTTTGGTATAGGTATTAGGATATAATTTCACGGAACAAATCGTTGTATGAACAAAATCTTTTATGGCCGGCTGTTATCAGCAAATCATAGCTAAGCATAGCGGTTACTGCAGCGTGGGCTACACGTGTATATTATGTTATGCATTATCCGATTGGTCCACTGTATAAGGATATTGGTAATACAGTTTCGTGGGAAACTACATCGTATCCACGCTGTGTTCAGTTGTAAAAACCTGCGTGCCTCGTGTTAAACATATATAGTATATAAATAAATTGGATCACCATAAATATATCTATTATAAGGTATATCATCATCCAAATTAGGCCTGCTATTAAATTATGACCTGGTAAAAAAAATTCCATTTTCCAACCCCCGCCCATGTCTCCATTTCACCCACCGTCGTCACGATGGCTGCATCAGCAAAACTGAGCACTGTCAGAAAATGACAAAGCCAGGACGACTGGTTGCAGTACGAAACTGACGAATATGATTACGTGTCAGTGATATGGTGCAGCCTCCACCTCTTGCAGAATTTGATCCAATCCCTGCCCTTGTTCACTGGGAAGGGAAAAAGACCAGAAGAGGCAAATACAGGGAGGGTTCTGCTGCAAAATAGTTTTGAAGACTGGCCAAAGATGACTAGGGGTCACCTGGTGACTATGTTTGTGAAAGATGAATAAAACATACTTGGATATGTTTTTTAGCGAACCTGTGAGCTTATTTGATGGTGTGGCGTCGTCCGTCATCTGTCGTGCGTCGTATGTACGTTAACCCATATTATCTTTAAAATGGCAAGAGTAAGCATCACGAAATTTTATGCAAAAAATTAGTCATCTAAAAAACTTTATCGGATTTTGCTTATTTTTTGGCTAACTGCATTTTCTTAGATTTTATTGGGAAAAAGCTAAAAAAGCTTTAAAAATCTTCTTCTCCGAGACTGTTCAGCCAAATTGTTCAATTTTTCACAGAAATGATTCCTTGAACAATCTTTCTCAAGTTTGTTCACATGATTTACATATCTCCAAAACTATACACATTGTCACAACATTGATTGCAGAATCTGATACTAGATTTAATGCGTTTATCCTCCTGGGGACTCTGTCATATTCTACAGGGGTTAAATTTTAATTATAAATCAAATATATATAATAAAAAAATGTCTGGGAACTTATTTTTTTCCTTTTAGAAAAAAGCCGCCAGATGGCACTGCAGCAATCATTATTGTGCCATATCTCCAAAACAAAACAGTGTCACAACATTGTTTGCAGCATCTGAAACTAGATTTAATGCGTTTATCCTCGTGGGGACTGTCATATTCTGCAGGGGTTAAATTTTAATCATACATCAAATAAAAATAATTAAAAATAAAATACCTCGAAACTTAATTTTTTCTTTTAAGGAAATAGCCGCCAGATGGCGCTGCAGCAATCATTATTGTGCCATATCTCCAAAACTATAGACAGTGTCACAATATTGATTGCAGCATCTGAAACTATATTTAATGGGTTTATCCTCGTGGGGACTCTGTCATATACTTCCATTACCATGGTGACCTAATATAGGTTACAATTCTTGATTTTCAAAATATGGAGAAGTATATCATTAATTCCCCATACCTCCAAAACTACAAATCTAAATTACATAAATTATAACTCATTTTCTTCCTTTGAATCTTCTCCATAACTAGGTAAAGTCATCTGGTGTCAATCTTGTCTCACAAAGTCATTCCATTAATAGAAAACCGACAATATGTTCTGTCTGTCCGTCTGTGTTTCACTTCCGATTTCTGGCAAGCGTTCGACCTATGGTCGTCTTGTTTGTTTGTTTGTCATCACTCTCCTGGCAACAATTTTGCCACAATCACCTTGAAACTTTCAGGGATGATGGACAACCAAAATTCTAGGTGCCCTATTGGTTTTGGTCAAAATAAGTTAAAGGTCAAGGTCATCAGAACTTCTCAAAACGGTTTTTTCTTCATATCTTTGTGACTATTAGTTGTATCTACTTCAACAATAGCTCATTTTAATCGTCATTCCAAGGCCTTTTCATCTGGTGTGTAGCTGACTCAAATTTGCCGTAACCATTGTTACAAAATTTGGGGGAAAAGTCATGATATTCGAAATTAAGGGGTCTTATTTTTCTAACTTTGTTAGTTTTAAAGCTAGAGAGACCTAGTTTTTGCATCAGGTAGCATTCAACTAGTACTACAAGATTTTATTACAAGTCTTGCAGTATCTCGTAAAATATCTCGTGAATAGAGATATTTCAAGATTTCATTCATCTTGCGCCAAAGGCCACATTATTGCAGGAATCTTTTTGAAACTGACATATGGTAAGTCCTACACTAGTATCTCGAAATTGTTTTTTCATTTTTTGAATATGGCTGCTAGGGGGCGCTGTACACGACCCTCAAACATATATCATTACATTGGCCATATCTCTAAAACCCAAAGCCTCAATTACATAAACTATAGCTTATTTTTTCCCTCTGAGTCTTCTCCATAAACTGATAATGTCATCTGGTCTCAATCTTGTGTCACTTTGTCAGTGTGTCTGTCTGTTTCTCAGTTGTCCTGAAATTCGCCTGCTTGCTGGTTCTTGCGTCCCACAATAGCATTCTACAGGCCACAGTTTTTAAAGAAGCATTTGAAAACTGATGCATATTATGTTTTACAGAAATATCTCAAAACATATTTTTCATTTTCCGGATATGGCTGCTAGGTGGCACTGCACATGACCCTCACACATATCATTATATTGACCATATCTCTAAAACCCAAAGCCTCAATTACAGAAACTATGGCTTATTTTCTTTCTCTGAGTCTTCTCCATGATCTAGAAATGTCATCTGGTCTCATTCTTGTGTCACTTTGTCAGTGTGTCCGTCTGTTTGTCAGTTTTCCTCAAATTCACCTGCTTGCTCTTGCGTCTCTCATATAGCATTCTACAGGCCGCAGTTTTGAAAGAATCCTTTTGAAATTATTACATCTTAAGTCTTACACTAAAATCTCGAAACCAATTTTTTATTTTCCGGATATGGCCGCTAGGGGGCGCTGAACTCGAACCTCTCCCAACATATCATGCTTTGGCAATATCTCCAAAACTATAAACCTCAGTTACATAAACTGTAGCTTTTTCTTCCTTTGAGTCTTCTCCATAACCTGGAGTAGTCATCTGGACTCAATCTTGAGTCACTTTGTCAGTGTGTCCGTCTGTTTGTCAGTTGTCCTTAAATTCGCCTGCTTGCTGGTTCTTGCGTCTCACATATAGCATTCTATAGGCCACAGTTTTGACGGAATCCTTTTGAAACTATTACATCTTATGTCTTACACTTATATCTAGAAATAAATTTTTCATTATCGGGATATGGCCACTAGTGGGCGCTGCACACGACCCTCACACACATACCATTGTATTGGCCATATCTCTTCACCCAAAGCCTCAGTTACATAAACTATAGCTTATTTTCTTCCTTTGAGTCTTCTCCATAACCTGATTAAGGCATCTGGTTTCAATCTTCTGTCACTTTGTCAGTGTGTCCATCTGTTTGTCCTTTATCCTAAAAGTCGCCTGCTTGCTGGTTCTTACGCCTTACATATAGCATTCTACAGGCCACAGCTTTGACGGAATCCTTTTGAAACTGGGACATCTCATGTCATACACTAATAATACGAAACGCATTTGTTGTCTTTGGAATATGTCCGCCAGAGGGCGCTACAATCGAGCCTCCCAAGTATATCATTAATTCGCCATACCTCCAAAACTAAAAATCTAAATTACATAAATTTTAAATCATTTTCTTCCTTTGAATCTTCTCCATAACTAGGTTAAGTCATCTGGTGTCAATCTTGTCTCACAAAGTCAGTATGTCTGTCTGTTCGTCTTTTGTTGTCAGCTTTGTCTGCTTGCCTGTTCTTTTGTCTCATATGTCATTCTACGGGCCACATATTCTCAGCAATGTCCCTGAGAGTCATTCCATTAATAGAAAACCGACAATATGTTCTGTCTGTCCGTCTGTGTTTCACTTCCGATTTCCGGCAAGCGTTTGACCTATGGTCGTCTAGTTATAGTCGCCAGCCTAGGTCTGGCGACTATAGGCTAATCGTCGTGTATGTTTGTTTGTTGCTTGCCGGAAATCTTCGATTTTCGCAAGCTGGTTGGTCAGTCGCGGATGTCTGTTTGTTGCTTGCCGGAATCAGAGATTTCGACAAGTATGTTGATCAGTCCCGTATGTTTGTTTGTTTGCATATAATGTTGTCCGTGCACTACAGGCCACAATTTTGCTGCAATTGCCTTTAAACTTATACAGATGCAATATGATCGTCCAGAATAGAAGCCTATTGTTTTTGGTCATAATCGGTCAAAGGTCAAGTTCAAGGTCATCAATAGGCCTCAAAATTGTCTATCCTTCATATCTTTGTTAAAAATAACCGTAGCCACTCAAACTGTAGCCCGTTTTATTTGCCACTGCATGGCCACTTCCAACACTGCAAAATTGCCTCTTTTCGCTGTTACCATGGTTACGCAATTTTGGGGAGAAATCATGGAATTTTCTGATATTTTTCAAATTTGCAGCAATCGTACTGATTCTGAGATATTTTATGTAACATAAGAATATCTCGAAATTGTTTTTTCAGATTTTGGAAATGGCCGCCAGGGGGCGTTGCAGATGAAAAAACATGAAAATTTGTTTTGGTGCTATACCTCCAGAACTATTAAACATTGGGCCATTTCCATCACAGCACCTTAAACTTGGGTCCATGGGCTTATTTTTGGGCATAGGTGCCAAAGTGCGCTATTGCCAGATTTCTCTATTTTTGGGGTAAAACTTTTGAATTTTCAAATATGCAGTTTTCAGCTTCTAACTCTGTCAGTTTTTATGCCAGAGAGGTCAAACTTTTTGCATCTTGTAGCCCTTGGTGAGTTCTCGGTGACCCAATCAAAAAGCTTGCGAAATCTCGCACCGTTTCTCGTCGAATGAGATTTTCGCGAATTCACGGTGACATGCCCTATAGGCCACAGATATGCAGGCATCGTTTTGAAATTGACACATGTTACGTCATACATTAATATCTCGAAAGTAATTTTTCAGTTTTTGGAAAATAACCGCTAGGGGGCGCTGCACTGCAACCCTGTACCTACTTTCTTTGTTTAACCATATCTCCACAACTACACCGTTTAGGTACATAAACTGTACACCATATGAATCGGCATTTCATGGCCTTTCTGCCCATGGCCACTTTTGTTCAATCATACACGGTCCCCACAAGTTTTAGCAACTTTGTAAAAAATGGAAACCCGCATGCACATATACATATGCCATCACGCATGCATGCACGCGTTTTAGTATGAATGACAGACACGCTTTCCCGTGAGTGCAAAAATTAAAGCGTTCGCTGTATAAAATAAGTAACTACGGACATTCTTTGCCGGCCGGTTTGCCATTTCTGTCGCGTTATAGTTTATTGCTTGCCGGAATCAGAGATTTCGACAAGTATGTTGATCAGTCCCGTATGTTTGTTTGTTTGTTTGCATATAAAGTTGTCCGTGCACTACAGGCCACAATTTTGCTGCAATTGCCTTTAAACTTATACAGATGCAATATGATCGTCCAGAATAGAAGCCTATTGTTTTTGGTCATAATCGGTCAAAGGTCAAGTTCAAGGTCATCAATAGGCCTCAAAATTGTCTATCCTTCATATCTTTGTTAAAAATAACCGTAGCCACTCAAACTGTAGCCCGTTTTATTTGCCACTGCATGGCCACTTCCAACACTGCAAAATTGCCTCTTTTCGCTGTTACCATGGTTACGCAATTTTGGGGAGAAATCATGGAATTTTCTGATATTTTTCAAATTTGCAGCAATCGTACTGATTCTGAGATATTTTATGTAACATAAGAATATCTCGAAATTGTTTTTTCAGATTTTGGAAATGGCCGCCAGGGGGCGTTGCAGATGAAAAAACATGAAAATTTGTTTTGGTGCTATACCTCCAGAACTATTAAACATTGGGCCATTTCCATCACAGCACCTTAAACTTGGGTCCATGGGCTTATTTTTGCGCATAGGTGCCAAAGTGCGCTATTGCCAGATTTCTCTATTTTTGGGGTAAAACTTGAATTTTCAAAATATGCAGTTTTCAGCTTCTAACTCTGTCAGTTTTTATGCCAGAGAGGTCAAACTTTTTGCATCTTGTAGCCCTTGGTGAGTTCTCGGTGATCCAATCAAAAAGCTTGCGAAATCTCGCACCGTTTCTCGTCGAATGAGATTTTCGCGATTTCACGGAGACATGCCCTATAGGCCACAGATATGCAGGCATCGTTTTGAAACTGACACATGTTACGTCATACATTAATATCTCGAAAGTAATTTTTCAGTTTTTGGAAAATAACCGCTAGGGGGCGCTGCACTGCAACCCTGTACCTACTATCTTTGTTTAACCATATCTCCACAACTACACCGTTTAGGTACATAAACTGTACACCATATGAATCGGCATTTCATGGCCTTTCTGCCCATGGCCACTTTTGTTCAATCATACACGGTCCCCACAAGTTTTAGCAACTTTGTAAAAAATGGAAACCCGCATGCACATATACATATGCCATCACGCATGCATGCACGCGTTTTAGTATGAATGACAGACACGCTTTCCCGTGAGTGCAAAAATTATAGCGTTCGCTGTATAAAATAAGTAACTACGGACACTCTTTGCCGGCTGGTTTGCCATTTCTGTCGCGTTATAGTTTATTGCTTGCCGGAATCAGAGATTTCGACAAGTATGTTGATCAGTCCCGTATGTTTGTTTGTTTGTTTGCATATAAAGTTGTCCGTGCACTACAGGCCACAATTTTGCTGCAATTGCCTTTAAACTTATACAGATGCAATATGATCGTCCAGAATAGAAGCCTATTGTTTTTGGTCATAATCGGTCAAAGGTCAAGTTCAAGGTCATCAATAGGCCTCAAAATTGTCTATCCTTCATATCTTTGTTAAAAATAACCGTAGCCACTCAAACTGTAGCCCGTTTTATTTGCCACTGCATGGCCACTTCCAACACTGCAAAATTGCCTCTTTTTGCTGTTACCATGGTTACGCAATTTTGGGGAGAAATCATGGAATTTTCTGATATTTTTCAAATTTGCAGCAATCGTACTGATTCTGAGATATTTTATGTAACATAAGAATATCTCGAAATTGTTTTTTCAGATTTTGGAAATGGCCGCCAGGGGGCGTTGCAGATGAAAAAACATGAAAATTTGTTTTGGTGCTATACCTCCAGAACTATTAAACATTGGGCCATTTCCATCACAGCACCTTAAACTTGGGTCCATGGGCTTATTTTTGCGCATAGGTGCCAAAGTGCGCTATTGCCAGATTTCTCTATTTTTGGGGTAAAACTTTTGAATTTTCAAAATATGCAGTTTTCAGCTTCTAACTCTGTCAGTTTTTATGCCAGAGAGGTCAAATTTTTTGCATCTTGTAGCCCTTGGTGAGTTCTCGGTGATCCAGTCAAAAAGCTTGCGAAATCTCGCACCGTTTCTCGTCGAATGAGATATTCGCGATTTCACGGTGACATGCCCTATAGGCCACAGATATGCAGGCATCGTTTTGAAACTGACACAAACCACGACGACACGTGGCATACCCGCAATTGGCGACAGGGTCCTTACAGTGGGCGGCCGGCGTGTGCAGCCGTCCGTGACGGCCTTTCCGGGCCTTATCTATGATCATACATGTTGGAGGCACAGTCCTAACTTTATTGCTTGCCGGAAATCTTCGATTTTCGCAAGCATGTTCGTCACCCGCGTATGTTTGTTCCTTCATCTTATGTTTTACATTAATATCTCAAAACTTATTTTTCATTTTCCGGATATGGCTGCTAGGGGGCGCTGCACTAGACCCATCCAAACAAATCAGTTTTTGGACATATTTCCGTAAGAGTAAACCTATATTACACAAACTGTAACTTATTTTCTTTCTCTTGGCCTTCTGCAAAACATGGTAACGTCATCTGGTGTCCATCTTGTGTTACTTTGTCTGTATGTCTGTCTGTTTGTCAGTTATCTTAAAATTCGCCTATTTGCTGGTTCTTGCATCTCACATAAAGCAATCAACAAGCCAGATATTTGGAGGAATCCTTTTGAAACGATTACATCTCATGCCATTCACTAATATCACGAAACGCATTTGTCGTCTTCAGGATATGTCCACTAGAGGGCGCTGCAGTCGAACATCCCCAATATATCATTATTTGGCCATATCTCCAAAACTAGAAACCTCAATTACATAAATTATACCTTGTTTTCTTTCTCTGGGTCTTCCCCATAACCTGGTTAAGTCATCTTGTCTTCATCTTGTGTCCCTTTGTCAGTATGTCTGTTTGTTTGTCAGTTGTCCTCAAATTCGCCTGCTTGTTTGTTCTTTCGTCTCACTAATAGAATTCTACAGGCCACAGTTTTGAAAGAACTTTTTTAAACTATTAAATCTTATGTCTTACAGTTATATCTCGAAACAAATTATTAGCGAATCTGTGAGCTTATGCTATGACGCAGCGTCGTCCGTCGTCAGCATGTTAACCAAAGCTATCTCAAAAACGGCAGGAACTAGCACTACCAATTTTTTTTGTAAATAAACAGTCATCTGAAAAGCTCTATCGTATTTTGTTTATTTTTTGGCTTTCTGCATTTACTGAGATTTTATAGGAAGCTAAAAAAAGCTTTAAAAATTTTCTTCTGCGAAACTGTCCAGCCAAATTGAACAATATTTCTAAGAAATGATCTCTTGAACAATCTATCTCAAGTTTGTTTGAATGGTTTCAGTTCGGAGATTGAACAGAAGGTTGAACTTAGTCATCTGTCCAAAAAAGCAAACTAAAATGAAAATCTCAGAAACGGCTAGAGCTGTCATTACCAAATTTTATACCTATGTTTGTCTCATATGTCATATCTGAAATTGAGGTATTGGTGGCGCCACTTACATTGATCTGTTTTTTTACAAGGGAAAATGTAATTTTAGACTCTCCAGCTTATACTCTGTTTTATGATGAAACTGTTAAGCTGATTGGTTAAAACTTTACAAGAATTTTTCTATGGTAGGTTTCTGCCAGATGTATAAGAAGAGATTGGGTAAATGCAACTTTAAAAAAGCAGTGTAACCAATTGAAAACTATGATTTATTTTCTTCTTCTGAATCTACTCGATAATCTGAGTAGGTCATCTGGTCTTATTCTTGTGTCATTTTTTGAGTATGTCTGTCTGTTTGTCAGTGATCCTAAATTTCGCCTGCTTGCTGGACCTTGCTTCTTGCAGTTAGCAATTTTCAGGACACAGTTTTGCGAGAATCCTTTTGGAACTGGAACAACATCTTATTTCTTACATTAAATTCTCAAAAGATATGGCCGCTACCATATATTGGCCATACCTCCGACACTATAAACTCTACCTACTAAAACTATAGCTCATTTTGCTTCTCTTTACGTTCCCAACTTTTTTCTGGTAGTCTGTTTTCTCAGGTGTGTCAGTATATCTGTCTGTTTTGAGCTATGTCTGCTTTCATGATCTTTTGTGTGATATATGTCATTCAACAGGCAAAACTTTCCAGCAATCGCTCTGAAAGTCATTCAATTGATAGAAAACCGACAGTTTGTCCTGTTTGTTTCGCTGTCTTATTTCCGGCCATTTCCGGCAAGCGTTTGACCTCTGGTCGTCTAGTCTGTTTGTTTGTTTGTCTGTCCAGTCTCTACAGGTGGCAATTTTGATCCCATCGCTTTCAAACTTTCACAGTTTGTGTAAAATCAAAAATGCAAGAAGCCTATTGTTTTTGGGCAATATAGGTCAAAGGTCAAGGTCAAGGTCATCAAAAGTTCCTAAAGTGCTCTTTTCTTCATATCTCCATTACTATTTGTCATAGCCACTTCAAACATGGCTCATTTTAATCGGCATTCCAAGGCCTTTCTTCTGATATATATGTTGCTGAAATCTGCTGTTTCTATGGTTACACATTTTTGGGGAAAACTCATGATTTTCGAAAATAAAAGGCCTAATTTTTGTAACTTTGTCAGTTTTATAGCTAGAGAGGTCTGGTTTTTTGCATAATGTAGCCCGTCAAGAGTTCTCGACGATCCAATACCAAGTCTCGCCTATTCTAGCATGAAATCTTGCCTTACGAGATATTTCGTGATATCATTAATGATACCCTAGATGCCACAAATTTGAAGTATTTGTTATGAAACTGATATATTTTATATCCAACAGCAATATCTCGAAAAATTATTTTTCCATTTTTTTAATTTGACCGCCAGGGGGCGCTGCAGCGAATACACAGTGACATATCTTGTTTTGACCATATCTCCAAAACAATTGATCTTACTTACATAAATTATAGCTTATTTTCTTGTCCTGAGTCTTCCCTATATTCTGGTTGGGTCATCTGGTCTCAATCTTGTGTCACTTTGTCAGTGTGTCTGTCTGTTTGTCTGCTGTCCACAATCACGCCCGCTGGTTGGTGTAGCATGTTACATATAGCAAAGTACAAGCCATAGTTTTTAACGAATCTTTTTGAAACTAGTACATCTTATATCTGAGACTAATATCTAGAAACAGGTATTTCATTTTCTGGCTGTGGCCGCTAGGGGGCGCTGCAGTCAACCCCGCTCCAACATGTCGTCTTTCGGCCATATCTCCAAAAATGTTAGATGTAATTACATATATTATAGCTTATATTCTTGCCTTGAGTCTTCTGGATGTTATCGATGGGTCATCTGGCCTGAATCATTTGTCACTTTGTCAGTATGGCCGTCTGTTTGTCCGGTGTCTTCAGTTTCGCTTGCTTGCCGGTGCTTGTATCTTACATATAGCAATGTACAGGCCACATTTTTGCACGAATCCTTTTGAAACTGGTACATCTTCTATCTTGTACTAATATCTAGAAATTTGTTTTTCATTTTGTGAATATGGCCGCTAGGGGGCTCAGCAGTCAACCCACCCTAGCATATCGTCTTTTGACCATATCTCCAAAAATATAAGTAGTATGTACATAAATTAGAGCTTATTTTCTTGCCCTGAGTCTTCTCATCAAATAGTGATGTCATCTGGTCACAATCTCGTGTCATTGTCTCAGTATGTCTCTCTGTTTGCCAGTTGTCCACAATCACGCCCGCTCGTTTGTGTAACATGTTACCTATAGCAATGCACAAGCCATAGTTTTGCACAAATCTATTTGAAACTGGTACGTATTATGTCTTGCACTAATATCGAGAAATGGGTTTTTTATTTTCTGGCTGTGCCTGCTAGGAGGCGCTGCAGTCAACCCAAGCTGACGTATCATGTTTTCAGACAGAACTCTGTCAAGTTTAGTCGTATCTTCACAAACTTAGGCTCATCCTTTTTCTCTTGGCGATAACTCCAAAAATATTTGATGTATAAACTTGTTGCTTGCCGGAATCAAAGATTTCGACAAGTATGTTGATCAGTTCGGTATGTTTGGTTGTCTGTCTGTCTGTCTGTATGTCCTCGCTCTACAGGCCACAATTTTGCACCAATCGCTTTGAAACTTATAGGTAACGTGTAAGATCGGTTCTCCTCGGAGCCTATTGTTTTCGGCCATGATCAGTCAAAGGTCAAATTCAAGGTCATCAATAGGCCTCAAAATTGTCTATCCTTCATATCTTTGTTAAAAATAACCATAGCCACTCAAACTGTAGCCCTTTTTATTTGCCACTGCATGGCCACTTCCAACACTGCGAAATTGCCTCATTTCGCTGTTGCCATGGTTATGCAATTTTGGGGAGAAATCATGGAATTTCATGATATTTTTCAAATTTGCAGCAATCGCCCTGATTCTGAGATATTTTATGTAACATAAGAATATCTCGAAATTGTTTTTTCAGATTTTGGAAATGGCCGCCAGGGGGCGTTGCAGATGAAAAAACATGAAAATTTGTTTTGGTGCTATACCTCCACAACTATTAAACATTGGGCCATTTCCATCACAGCACCTTAAACTAGAGTCCATGGGCTTATTTTTGCGCATAGGTGAAAAAGTGCGCTATTGCCAGATTTCTCTATTTTTGGGGTAAAACTTTTGGATTTTGAAAATATGCAGTTTTGAGCTTCTTACTCTGTCAGTTTTTATGCTAAGGAGGTCAATTCTTTTGCAACTTGAAGCCCTTGGTGAGTTCTTGGTGATCCAATTAAAAATCTCGCAAAATCTCACACCGTTTCTCGCCGAATGAGATTTTCGCGGTTTCAATGAAAGGTGCCCTAGGGGCCACAGAATTGCAGGAATCGTTTTTAAACTGATACCTGTTATGTCACACATTAATATCTTGAAGGCAGTTTTTCACCTTTGGGAAAATGACCACCAGGGGGCGCTCCACTGCAACCCCATACCTAGTATAATTGTTTAGCCATATCTCCAAAACTAAACATTTAAGATACATAAGCTGTACACCATATGAATGGGCATTTCATGGCCTTTCTGCCCATGGCCTCTTTTGTTTAATTATGCACGGTCCCCACACGTTTTAGCAACTTTGTAAAAAATGGAAACCCGCATGCACATATACATATGCCATCACGCATGCATGCACGCGTTTTAGTATGAAAGACAGACACGCTTTCCCATGACTGCAAAAATTATAGCCTTTGCCGTATAAAATATGTAACCACAGACACTCTTTGCATGACATGCAAATAAAGCACACACTGTGTCCCTTTCATAAGTAACATGCATTCAGTCCGGACCTGCTTTTTTTCAGTCCGCGCCTGTGAATTAGGCCCACACGGTTGCTATGGTGGTTGCCGGAAGCTTTCGGGCTCTGTAACCTGCACGCGGGCCCGTTTGACATTTCTGTTAAGAGGAGGAGAAACGCAGGGACTGGACAACGCTTGATTTGACGCATCCATATATGAGTCCATATGGACATTTTATATGCCAGTTTCAGAAAGTCATAAGACACAGCCTATATGTTCCTGTACCCCCTCTTTTGTTAAACATTGGCAAACAGAGTAAAAAATGTTACATTTACCCTACATATGCGCGTCACTCTTCACAGCAGCTCCTAATGAGTTTAAACAAAATGTAACAATCTTGGTCCTGTCGAAGCGCGTGTCCCAGTCAATGTATTGATGTGGTCATGTGCATGCGAAGATATGTTTTCTCCTGTGATTACTTATATACATGTACTTGGCATATATCTCTGGTGAAAAGGTTAGTAACTGTTTAATGACGAGGATACGAATTTAATTGTATAGTTCTTTTTATATTGTACCCATGTTGAAAATGAACCAATGGACATTCACTTGCATTCAAAGATGCAAGATCGCTGTTATGGATGTTAGTTACAGATTTGTTGTACTGACAAAGCGAGAACTTGACTCAAATTTTGGTGATCGACATATATATTCTCATTATTCAAATGAAAAAGAATACCGAAAAACATCAAGAATCTACCGAAATACAATGAAAGGTAGGCCTACATTCTTGAATAATTAAGCTGTTCATTAAAGTAAAAGGGAAGATGCATCTTTTGGTAATTATTAAAACAAATAAAAAAAATTCACTTGGAATCACACATGCATGAGATAGTACATGGGACTTAATGACCACCATGAATAAGTAATAATAAGAATACGATCATTACACTGTTTATTTCAACAATACACAAGATAAATAATATTCATTGACAATATATAATAATATACAAAGTGTTAAATTTCAATAGTTATAGTTAAAGTAAAATTAATACTTACTTTATTACAGATTAAAGGATATTATTTTCATGTAAATAATATCTGGATGTATCGCATGCAGTGTCTTTTTTTTTACTAAAAATATTTATCTCACAAATTCACCATAAGATTTTATTGACAGTTCTCATTGTCATATATACAATATACTTAAATTATTACATACGGAACATGAAAGTTAAAAGGAAGATTTAAAAAAAGTATTGCCATAGGCCTATGAAACTTGAACTTGGAGAGCGGCACATTTTATTTTACCCTCCAAGAGAAGCCAAGAAAGGATAACTGGCAGAACAGTGGGATTTGGGCCGCTCATACAGGTCTTACCCACCAGTATATAGTATATGTCTTATACATGTACATAAATGACCTGTGTGGCGGTTTTGACCCCACCATACTTGGGTTTTGTTACTTAAATGATATTATTTTGTCATTTCATATATAAATATTTATATATATATATATATATATAAATATATATATATATATATATATATATACGTATATATATATATAAACATATATAAACACACACACACACACACACACATATATATATATATATATATATATATATATATATATATATATATATATATATATATATATATATATGGACTGGTCAAACCACATCTTTTAACAAAATAAAAAATATTTAGGACTCTCATAGTTAATATCCGTATCATACATGCATTTAATTTTTTTTTCTTCTTGTGTATAAACAGGGTGGTTCCTATTTAAAATATCAATATACATACAGACAATCTTTAAAAATGATTTCAATTTCTGTTACACGTGTAGCCTGTTTTATTCAATAATTCACTCAGTATATTCAATTTAAGTTAACATACTTGATATATATAATTAACCATTTTGTGATGTTCACACGTCATCTGTGATTTAATTGTCCATATTTACAGGAATTCTGTAAAATAAATGTCCCTTGGTGCCATTGTTTTGGCCATGATCTGTGAAAGGTCAAAGTCACAAAAACCCCAAAAATAGTTTTTTTTCCCTCATATATTTGTTAATTTAAGTCGTATCTACTTCAACCCTAGCTCATTTTCATTGTCATTCCCAGGCCTTTCTTTTGGTGTGTAGATGCCTCAAATTTGCTGTAACCTTAATTACGCATTTTTGGGGGAAATTCATGATGGGGTCTTATTTTTCTAACTTTGGGAGTTTTAAAGCTAGAGAGGTCTAGTTTTTTGCATCAGGTAACATACAAGAAGTGTTATTTGATTATATTACAAGTCTTGCAATATCTCGTACAACATCATGTCAAACGAGATATTTTGAGGTATCGCTTAGTAATAGCATGAGTCCACAAGTAAGCAGGAATCATTTTGAAACTGATATATCTTATATCTTACAGTATTATCCCAAAGCAGTTTTTCATTTTCCAGATATGGCCGCTAGGGGGCGCTTGATGCGAACCTCCCCAACATATCATGTTTTAGCCATATCTCAGAAATAATAACCCTCAATTACATAAACTATAGCTTATTTTCTTCGTCTGAGTATTCTCCATAACCAGGTAAAGTCCTCTGGTGTCAATCTTGTGTCACTTTGTCAGTATGTCTGTCTGTTTGTCAGTTAATGTAAGCTGTCTCTGCTTTCATGTTTTTATTTGAGATATATGTCGTTCAACAGGCCACAGAATCCGAGAAATCACTCTAAAAGTAACTAAAAAATATAGAAAACCGACAGTTTGATCTTTCTGTCCGTCTGTCTATCATTTTAAAATTCCGGCAAGCGTTCGACCTATGGTCGTCTAGTTTGTTGCTTGCCGGAAATCTTCGATTTTCGCAAGCTGGTTGGTCAGTCGCGGATGTCTGTTTGTCTGTTTGTTTGTTTGTTTGTTTGTCTGTCCAGTCTCTACAGGTCGCAATTTTGATCCCATCGCTTTCAAAGTTTCACAGTTTGTGTAAAATCAAAAATGCAAGAAGCCTATTGTTTTTGGGCAATATAGGTCAAAGGTCAAGGTCAAGGTCATCAAAAGTTCCTAAAGTGCTCTTTTCTTCATATCTCCATTACTATTTGTCATAGCCACTTCAAACATGGCTCATTTTAATCGGCATTCCAAGGCCTTTCTTCTGATATATATGTTGCTGAAATCTGCTGTTTCTATGGTTACACATTTTGGGGGAAAACTCACGATTTTCGAAAATGAAAGGCCTAATTTTTCTAACTTTGTCATTTTTAAAGCTAGAGAGTTCTAGTTTTTTGCATCAGATAGTACTAAATAAGCTTTTTATTATACAAGTGAAAGTCTCGTAAAATCTCGCACCATTTCTCGTCAAACGAGAATTTTCGAGATTTCATTAAATATGGCTTACAGGTCGCATTTTTTAAACTATGACTTTGAAAATGACATATTTTGTGTTATTTAGAAATATCTCGAAACCAATTTTTCATTTTTTGGAAATAGCCACCAGGGGGCGTGGTACATGAAACACTGTCACATATCATTTTTCTGCAATATCTCAAAAAATATTAAACGTGACACCATTTTTGGGGTCGTATCTGAAACTAGGAACATTGGCTTATCCCTTCGCACATGTTGCTTTGTGCTGCCGTTACCATGGTTACCAAATTTTGGGGTAAAACTTGACAATCTGAAAATTCGGAGTTTTCCAGCTTCTCTCTCTGTTGATATTTGCGATAGAAAGGTCTGGTGTTTGGCGTTAGACAGCATCCCTCTAGTTCTTAGTCATTCAATCGCAAGTCTCGTCATATCTCGCACCGTTTCTCGTGAAACGAGAACACGTGACCATTCAAAGAAATGCCTATAATTATGTCATTTTTCACGCTACAGACACATGGTTTGCAGCGCTGGATAGCGGCTGACACTCGCAGTCACATTCAGGGGTCACATTGTTAGTCTCGTCAAATCTCGCGCCGTTTTTCGCCAAACCACGAAGACACGTGCCGTCGCCGCAAGTGGCGGCAGGGTCCCTACGGTGGGCGGCCGGCGTGTGCAGCGGTGCGTGACGGCCTCTCCGGGCCCCATCTATGATCATACATGTTGGAGGCACAGTCCAGACTTTATTGCTTGCCGGAAATCTTCGATTTCGGCAAGCATATTGCTCAGTTGCGTATGTTTGTTCCTTCATCTTATGTTTTACACTAACATCTCAAAACTTATGTTTCATTTTCCGGATATGGCTGCTAGGGGGCGTTGCACTAGACACATCCAAACAAATCAGTTTTTGGACATATTTCCGTAAGAGTAAACCTATGTTACACAAACAGTAACTTATTTTCTTTTTTCTTGGCCTTCTGCAAAATATGGTAACGTCATCTGGTGTCCATCTTGTGTTACTTTGTCAGTATGTCTGTCTGTTTGTCAGTTATCTTCTAATTCGCCTACTTGCTGGTTCTTGCATCTCACATATAGCAATCAACAAGCCAGATTTTTTGAGGAATCCTTTTGAAACGATTACATCTTAAGCCATTCACTAATATCACGAAACGCATTTGTCGTCTTCAGGATATGTCCACTAGAGGGCGCTGCAGTCGAACATCCCCAATATATCATTATTTGGCCATATCTCCAAAACTGGAAACCTCAATTACATAAACTATACCTTATTTTCTTCCTCTGAGTCTTCCCCATGACCTGGTTAAGTCATCTTGTCTTCATCTTGTGTCCCTTTGTCAGTATGTCTGTTTGTTTGTCAGTTGTCCTCAAATTCGCCTGCTTGTTTGTTCTTCCGTCTCACTAATAGAATTCTACAGGCCACAGTTTTGAAAGAATCTTTTTTAAACTATTAAATCTTATGTCTTACAGTTATATCTCGAAACAGATTATTAGCGAATCTGTGAGCTTATGCTATGGTGCAGCGTCGTCCCTCGTCTGTAGGTTAACCATAGTTATCTCAAAAACGGCAGGAACTAGCATTACCAATTTTGTTTTGTAAATAAACAGTCATCTGAAAAGCACTATCGGATTTTGATTATTTTTTGGCTTTCTGCATTTACTGAGATTTTATAGGGAAAAAGCTAAAAAAGCTTTAAAATTTTTCTTCTACGAAACTGTCCGGCCAAATAGGCCAATATTTCTAAGAAATGATCTCTTGAACAATCTATCTCAAGTTTGTTCGATTGGTTTCAGTTCGGAGATTAAACAGGAGGTTGAACTTAGTCATCTGCCAAAAAAGCAAACTAAAATTAAAATCTCAGAAACGGCTAGAGCTGTCATTACCAAATTTTATACCTATATTTGTCTCATATGTCATATCTGAAATTGAGGTATTGGTGGCGCCACTTGCATTGATCTGTTTTTTACAAGGGAAAATGTAATTTTAGACTCCAGGCTATACTCTGTTTTATGATGAAACTGTTAAGCTGATTGGTTTAAACTTTACAAGAATTATTCTATGGTAGGTTTCTGCCAGTTTTATAAGAAGAGATTGGGTAAATGCAACTTAAAAAAAAAGCAGTGTAGCCAATTGAAAACTATGATTTATTTTCTTCCTCTGAATCTACTCGATAATCTGAGTAGGTCATCTGGTCTTATTCTTGTGTCATTTTTTGAGTATGTCTGTCTGTTTGTCAGTGATCCTAAATTTCGCCTGCTTTGCTGGACCTTGCTTCTTGCAGTTAGCAATTTTCAGGACACAGTTTTGAGGGAATCCTTTTGGAACTGGAACAACATCTTATTTCTTACATTAAAGTCTCAAAAGAAATTTTTAATGTTTGGGATATGGCCGCTACCATATATTGGCCATACCTCCGACACTATAAACTCTACCTACTAAAACTATAGCTCATTTTGCTTCTATTTACGTTCCCAACTTTTTTCTGGTAGTCTGTTATCTCAGGTGTGTCAGTACATCTGTCTGTTTTGAGCCAAGTCTACTTTCATGGTCTGTTGTGTGATATATGTCATTCAACATGCTAAACTTTCCAGCAATCGCTCTGAAAGTCATTCAATTGATAGAAAAGCGACAGTTTGTCCTGCTTGTTTCGCTGTATTATTTCCAGCCATTTCCGGCAAGCGTTCGACCTCTGGTCGTCTAGTCTGTTTGTTTGTCTGTCTGTCTACTCTCTACAGGCCACAATTTTGCAGCAATTGCTTTCAAACTTACACAGCTGGTAGACAAGCAAAAGTCCTGGAGGCCTTTTGTTTTTGGGCAAGATAGGTCAAAGGTTAAGGTCAAGGTCATCAAAACTTCTCAAAACGGTTTTTTCTTCATATCTTTGTTACTATTAGTTGTATCTACTTCAAATATAGCTCATTTTAATCGTCATTCCAAGGCCTTCCATCTGGTGTGTATCTGACTCAAATTTGCGGTAACCATGGTTACGTATATTCGTCTTGTTGTCAGCTTTGTCTGCTTGCTTGTTGTTTTGTCTGTTATGTCTTTCTATAGGCCACAATTTCTCAGCAAACACTCAGAGGGTTATTCAAATGATAGAAAACCGACAATATGTTCTGTCTGTCCGTCTGTCTGTCATTTCAACTTCTGGCAAGCCCTCGCCCTTGATGGGAAACTTAAAATGACAGAAGCCTATCGTTTTTGGTCAATATAGGTCAAAGATCAAGGTCAAGGTCATCAAAAGTATACAAAATGCTATATTTATTCATATCTGTATATTCCTATTTGTCCTATCTACTTCAACAGTAGCTCATTTTAATCGTCATTACAAGGCCTGTTTTCTGGTGTGTAGCTGACTAAATTTGCCCTAACCATGGTAAAGCATTTTTGGGGAAAAGTGCTGATATTTAAAAAAAAGTGGTCTTACTCTGTCAGTTTTAAAGCTACAGAGGTCTAGTTTTTTGCATTAGGTAGCTTTCAATTAGTACTAAAAGGTTGCATTAAAAGTCTCGCAATATCTCGTATAATATCTCGTCAAACGAGATATTTCGAGATTTTATTCATCTTGCCCTGGAGGCCACAGTGTTGCTGGAATCTTTTTGAAACTGACATATCTTAAGTCCTACACAGGTATCTCGAAATGGTGTTTTCATTTTTTTTAATACGGCCGCTAGGGAGCGCTGGATGCACACCTCCTCAACATATCATGTTTTGGCCATATCTCTAAAACCCGAAGCCTCAATTACATAAACTATAGCTTATTTTCTTTCCCTGAGTCTTCTCCATAATCTGGTTTAGTCATCTTGGTTCAATCTTGTGTCACTTTGTCATTGTGTCTGTCTGTTAGTCAGTTGTCCTCAAATTTGCTGCTTGCTCTTGCCTCTCACATATAGCATTCTACAGGCCACAGTTTTGAGGGAAACTATTACATCTTATGCATTACAGTAATATATCGAAACAATTTTTTCATTTTCCAGATATGGCCGCTAGGGGGCGCTGCACACAACCCTCCTCAACATGTCATTCTTTGGCCATATCTCGAAAACTATATACCTCAATTACAGAAACTATGGCATATTTTCTTCCTCTTGGTCTTCTTCATAAATTGGTCAAGTCACCTTGTCTCAAGCTTGTGTCACTTTGTCAGTATGTCTGTCTGTTTGTCAGTTGTCCTCAAATTCGCCTGCTTGCTGGTTCTTGTGTCTCACATATAGCATTCTAGAGGCCACAGTTTTGAAAGAATCCTTTTGGAATTAGTACATATTATGTTTTACACTAATATCTCGAAATATATTTTTCATTATCCGGATAGGGCCAGTAGGGGGCGCTGAACACGACCCTCCCACTTATATCATTATATTGGCCATATCTCCAAAACTCAAAGCCTGAATTATATAAACTATAGGTTATTTTCTTCCTCTGAGTCTTCTTCATAACCTGGTGTAGTTATTTGGACTCAATCTTGAGTAACTTTGTCAGTGTGCCCGTCTGTTTGTCAGTTGTCCTCAAAATCGCCTGCTTGCTGGTTCTTGAGTCTCACATATAGCATTCTACAGGCCACAGTTGTAAAAGAATCCTTTTGAAACTATTACATCTCATGTCATACACTAATATCTCGAAACAAGTTTTTTTTATTTTCTGGAGATGGTCGTTAGGGGGCGCTGCACTAGACCCTCCAAACATATCATTATATTTGCCATATCTCCAAAACCCTAAGCCTCAGTTTCATAAACTATAGCTTATTTTCTTCCTCTGAGTCTTCTCTATAACCTGGATAGTCATCTGGTCTCAATCTTGTGGAACTTTGTCAGTATGTCTGTCTGTTTGTCAGTTGTCCTTAAATTCGCATGCTTGCTGGTTTTTACGTGTCACATATACCATTGTACAGACCACAGTTTTGCAGGAATCCTTTTGAAACTGATGCAACTGATGTCATACACTAATATCTCGAAAGTATATTTTTCATTTTTGGGATATGGTTGCTAGGGGCGCTGCACTCGATCCACTGCAACATATCAGTGCTTGGCCTTTCCTCCTAAACTGTGAACTTTATCTGCACAAACTATAACTCATTTTTAGCGAACCTGTGAGCTTATGCGATGGTGTGGTGTCGTCCACCGTCTGTCGTCCGTCGTCTGTATGTTAACCCATACTATCTTGAAAACGGCAAGAATTAGCATCACGAAATTTTATGCATAAAATTAGTCATCTAAAAAACTATATCGGATTTTGCTTATTTTTTGGCTAACTGCATTTTCTTAGATGTTATAGGAAAAAACCAAAAAAGCTTAAAAAATCTTCTTCTCTGAATCTGTTCAGCCAAATTGTCCAATATTTTACAGAAATGATTCTTGGAACAATCTCTCTCAAGTTTGTTCGAATGGTTTAAGTTCGGTGATTTTTGGCCGAGTTACAGGATGTTGAACTTAGTCATCTGTCCAAAAAAGCATACTAAAATTACAATCTCAGAAATGGCTTGAGCTATCATCACCAAATTTTATGCCAATGTTGGTCACATGAGTCATATCTGAAATTGAGGTATTGGTGGCGCCACCTGCATCGGCCTTTTTTGTACGGGGGTCATCAGTGCCTGTATCATACTGACAGCTACAAATAACTTCTTCTCTGAAAGGAAATGGCCAAATTGTTTAATATCGCACATAAATGATCCTAGGGTAGTGCTTTCTGAAGTTTGTTCAAATGGTCTCAGTTCAGTGACTTTTGGCTAAGTTATGGGAAGCTGAATTTAGTCATATGCCATAACAGCCCATTTTAGCTAAGTGGCTACAAAAATCTTCTTCTCAAAAACCACTGGGCCAAATTCTTAAATCTCACACAATAATTATCCTTAGATGTTGATAATTCAAGTTTGTTCAAATGGTCTCAGTTCAGTGACTTTTGGCTGAGTTATGGGAAGCTGAATTTAGTCATATGCCATAACACCACATGTAAGCTAAGTGGCTACAAAAATCTTCTTCTCAAAAACCACTGGGCCAAATTCTTAAATTTCACACATTAATTATCCTTAGATGATGATAATTCAAGTTTGTTCAAATGGTCTCAGTTCAGTGACTTTTGGCTAAGTTATGGCGAAGCTGAATTTATTCATATGCCATAACAGCCCATGTAAGCTGAGTGGCTACAAAAATATTCTTCTCAAAAACCACTGGGCCAAATTCTTAAATCTCATACATTAATCATTCTTAGAAGTTGATAATTCAAGTTTGTTCAAATGGTTTTGGTTCAATGATTTTTGGCTGAGTTATGGGAAGCTGAACTTTGCCATTTTGCTGTATTTTCCCATATGAGTTATAAACCTACAAAACATTTTTCGACTGATGATACTGAGGCCAGTTTGTTTAATATTTTGCAAGAATAATTCCCTGAATCATTCTTATAATAATTGTCTTTTAAGGTTTCAAAAAATTAATTTTGGCTGAATTATAAAGATTGAATTGAGTCATTTTACCATATATGTTAGCTGTGTGAAGCAGATACATCTAGCCTAGCACCAGTTTATCAGCATCCATTACATCATACCTCTAGACATTTAGATTTCAGGTTATCTATGGAAAATATTGACAAGAATGTTTTTTAAAAGCTTTTAAAAAATGTAGATTTATGATATTACATATCATCTGTACACTTTTCATAATTTCTCAGGAATAGCAGGAGCTACCATCTCCAAATTTTATGCAATTATCAGTCACATATCAAATGTTGATGGATTCAGCTTATTTTTGCTATCTGCATTTACTTAGATTTTACAGGGGAAAAGCTGAAAAAAACTTCTTCTTCTTGTAAAGAGTCCAGCCAAATTGTTCAATATTTTACAGAAATGATCCCAGAGACGAGCCTTCTCAAGTTTGTTCAAATGGTTTGTGTTGGATAAATTTTAGCAGAGTTACATAACAGGCCAAGATTGTGTATGTTTCTTGAATAGGTTGAGAAACTGCAAACTGTTTCAGATTTGGCAACAGATCAAGAGTTCATTCAGTGCAGCCAGATTTAGGTCAAGAGTTCAATCAGTGCAGCCAAGCACAAGGCATGTGATCACCTCATGGGCAGCATGTGATCATTTCATGGGTAGCATGTGATCACCTCATGAGTATCATGTGATCACCTCATGTTCATTCAGTGCAGCCAGGTACAGGTCAAAAGTTCACTCAGTCTAGCCAGGTGCAGGTCAAGAGTTCACTCAGTGCAGTAGCCTGAGCCAGTAATTTGTCACAGTACACTTGGGGCAACAGCCTTTCTCACCTAAGCCTGGTCAGCCCCGTGCATCAGACTCAAGGTAAGTTTGATGTATTGGGCTGATATTCTGACCTGTCTATGTGTCTTTAATGGCTTTCTTGTTCACAAGAATGGTGTTGCCATCTACAATGACTTTTGCAAAGTGTATGTGCCTGCTTAATTCTACGGAAGAATTTGATATATCAGCCTGAAATAGGGCATATTTATACATGTCAAATAGCTTTGTCGTATACAAGACTGGTGGTGCCACCTACAATAATTTTTGTGTTGTGTGCACCCATGCCAGAATTTCAGCAGTGATGTTTGTGTATTGTTTCTTGTTCAAAATGTTTAGTACTTGCATTGTTCATATATATGTAAAGTAGTGGTTCAGCATTGAAGCGTTATACCTGGTGTATATCCATATGCACAGGTTCGCATTAGGCCTGTAGGCCTTGTTTGTTAACAAATAACTATAATTTATTCCTAAAACAACCCTAACAATACAATACACTGTATCAATGCAAGTATACATAGCAACAAGTCAATACAATCACACAGAAAGATAATGGTACAATACCTGAATACCAACAGTGTCACCAAAATAAGTCCTTTTAATGTAAGCTCTCGGAGAATGACAGTCCAGTGGAAAGTTCTTGCAACAACACAGAAAGTAAACTGAAGTCCAATGTATAAAATCCAGGAAAGTTCTTGAAATATCTATAATTGCCGCATTCGTCGGATAAGGTCTTAGAATCTGACACGCTTCTGCGTCCACTGGTATGTGCTCTGCTGTCTGCCCCCTGGTTCTAAAAAACAGCCCTTTACCTTCACACCCTAAACTGGGAACCCTCCACTTCTCGAACAGTCTACAAAGAACTCTACTTCACAGTAAACACGTGTTTCAGGAATTCTCTAGAAAGACATAGCCGCGTGTCTCTACACATACCAGGCTAATCACGTGACCCACGACCGAGCGTGAAAACCCAAGGACCACATGACAACGAGAGTTCAACCAGTAAGGAATGTAACAACAACACGAGTTATGCCTGTGTCACATAAAAGAGCACCTGTAACATCATACCCAAAATTGGTGACGCCACCTGCCACCATTTTTGCACAGCGTCTGTCTGTTTGTCTGCCGTGGGCTAAAATCACTCATATCTCAGTAGTGGTTTGACTTATCCTGCATAATATTTTGCATGTTTATGCATCTTGGATAGCTTTCTCGATTTTGTTGCAGGTGGCGACACCTACATTTATGTATACGCTGCAGACATTTAAGCTTATATCTCAGGACTGGTGTGACATTTCCCCCTGAAATTTTTCATGTGTTTAGAATTCACATAGCTCTCAATCATACACAATATTTGTGGCGCCACCTGCCACCATTTTTGCACAGCGTCCTCCTGTTTGTCTGCTGTGGGATAAAATCACTCATTTACAAGTAGTGGTTTGACTTATCTGCCTTAAATTTTGCATATGTATACAACTTGGACGGCTTTCTGGATTTTGTGGTAGATGGAGCAACCTACATACACAATTTGGCTGCAGACATCCATGCTAATATGCAACACTTCACTCTATTTCCCCTTGCCACTCAATCCATGCCTCACTTCACCCGTTCCACTCAGATTTAGGCGGATACACGTAGTCGCTTGTCGACTACCCGTATTCTAGTTGTATTCGTTTTGTTCAGCTATTCAGCAGGCTGCCTATTAAGTTAGCACAGTCGTATTTACAGCAGTTTAGTTGTTTATTTTTATACAGAGTTTAGCCATCTTTAACTGGTATTTAATCAACATAATAGGACTTTGTGTATGGTCCTGATATTATTATATTGTATTATTGCAGGCTAATTGTCTGATTTACAAGAATAGTTGAAATAATATCAGATTGATAACTATGAAATTATTTAGATAAAAATTCTATTCTAGATACTTGACAAATTATTAAAACTTTCCTTACAGGTATGCCGCAGCAACTTTCCAGTAGTGAAGTGTACATACTGCAGAGGAGAGTTTCAACAGGAGGAGTAAGATATTGCTGCATTCACTAGCTGTATATGAATTCATGTTTTACACAGTATAAGCTGGAATGGGGCTGTAACAATTCACACTTGCAAGCATACTTACTTATCCTCTTCACACCAATTGTGGTGTATAACACTGAACAATAGCATCCGCCATTTGTCCTGGTCTTTGGCTGTGGTAGTTGTTTGTTGCAAGCTGTACCCTCCCATCTCATCTCTCTCTTTGTCTAACAGTCTTCTCCAGGTTACTCTTGGTCTGCCTTTCTTCCTTTTTCCTTCTGGTTTCCATGTTAAAACTATCTTGGTGTGATGATCTCTATCTTGTCTAAGTACATGCCCTATCCATTTCCATGTTGTTTAACATTTTTAGCTCAGCTGACTATAAGTCATCTGAGCTATAGTCATAGTCGATTGTCCGTCGTCCATCTGTCCATCAGGATGTCCGTCCGTAAGACTGGCACATTTCGACACCATTGGACCTACAAATCTGAAATTCGGCATACTGTTAGATGTCCCCAAAATCTTCTACCATGTTGAAAATTTGGTCAATAGGACCTTGTCAATAGGACACCATTGGACCTACAAATCTGAAATTCAGCATACAGTTAGATGTCCCCAAAATCTTCTACCATGCCGAAAATTGGGTCAATAGGACGTCGTTCCTTCGAGATATTAAGAAAAAACCTATTTTTTTATTTAAAATCTATTTTCATACTTCAGGACTGCCTAATATCAAAACCACTCATCTGGTTTTCTTCATATTTACCATTAATATTCCTTTATATAATTCTTATGTACATGCCAGAAATTAAGTCTGTATTATATTTTAAAAAAAGTTATGGGCCCAAACATAATTGACTTTGTAAAAAAATCAGGGAAGATATTTGGTCACTTAAGACCAAAAATGTTAAAGTTAGGGACTTTTATTCAGTAATATAACTTTAATTAATCAAAATTTAATTGTATACCCAATTGTATATCAAACTCTGTTAAATTTTTAGCTCAGCTGACTATAAGTCATCTGAGCTATAGTCGTGGTCCATTGTCCGTCATCCGTCCGTCTGTCCGTCCGTCCGTCCGAAGATGTGGCACGTTTTGAAACCGTAAGACCTAGGAATACTAAAATTCGGCATAATGTTAGATGTCCCCAAGATCTCCTACCAAGCCGAAAACTGGGTCTTTGCAAAGTCGTTCCTTTGAGAAATTAATAAAAAACCTCAATTTTTTATTAAAAACCTATTTTCACACTTCAGGACTGCCTAATATCAAAACCACTCATCTGTTTTTCCTCATATTTACCATAAATATTCCTCTATATAGTTCCTATGTTCATGCCAGAAATTATGTCTGTATTATTTAATTTAAAAAAGTTATGGGCCCAAACATAATGCATTTTGTAAAAAATCAGGAGAGATATTTGATCACTTAACACAAAAAATGTTAAAGCTATCGACCTTTTTTCCAGTAATATAACTTTAATTAATCAAAATTAAATTGTATACCCAAAATTAGATGAAAATCTTTTAAATTTTCTAAAATATTAATAAAAATAAAAAATTGGTACCTTAAATTTTGCCCAACTTTGACCATGGCACGTTTTTTTCCTGTAAGTACTGTGGATTTAATTTTCACAGCATGTTTTTGTTAGCATTTCAACTGTTAACACCAAAAATTTGAAACCAGTTGATCAAAAACTGTAGATTTTAATAAGTTTTCAAGCACCATGTAACATATTGTTTACATCTAGCTAGTGTTATGCAGTTTGCAAGAGCTCAGCTCCCCAGCTTCAGCTCTTAGTTCCTTAAATTCGGCATACAGTTAGATGTCTCCAAAATCCCCTACCATGCCAAGAATTTGGTCACTAGGACTTAATACCTTCGAGATATTAATGAAAAACTTCATTTTTTCATTAAGAACCCATTGTTACACTTCAAGACTGCCTAATATCAAAACCACTGATCTGACTTTAATCATAAATAATATACATATTTTTCATTCTCTATGCACATGCCAGAATGATGTCAGTATTGCCTAATTGTTTTAAGTTATGGGCCCAAACATAATGCACTTTGTAAAAAATCAAGAAATATATTTACTCCCTTAACAAGGGCATTGCTGAAGCTAGAGATTTTTTTGTCAGGGATGTAACATTATTTAATCAAGATTCAATTGAATACCCAAAATTAGTTCTGAATTTTTCAAATTTTATTAGTTATTAGTATAAATATAAAATTAGTACCTTAAATTTTGCCCAACTGTGACCATGGCACGTTTGTGTCCTGTGAGCACTGTTGATATAATTTTCATATCATGCACACATTAGGATTTCAGCTTTTTAGTTTAGAAAGCTGAAAGAAATTGGCCAAAAATTGTAGCTTTTATTAATGTTTTTTATGAGACCCTGTCAGACTTTGGCTCTCTCCAGCCCCTCTTGAGTCACCTGTATGTTGACCTTGTTGACCTTTCATCAAATTATGCACGCTTGAGGCGAGGCATACAGGAATCCAGGCAGCTTATGGCCAGCCACAGTTAATCCAGGTGTCCAACCCAACTCATCTAGTAGTTTTAACCAACAACATAACAATAAACAATAAATTAATAAATTTTTATTGGTTTTTAATAACAAATTAAAGAAAAATAGAAAAGGAATTTGTTAGTTTATAATAACAGGAAATTAACTTGCAGTTACTGATGATATAAGAATCTTGTATCGATGGGTAGAATGTCACATATTCCAAATAACACCATGCAGTCACCTATGGCATTTTTCAGTTCAATTTTAATGATAAAGAAGTAAATCATATTATTCATTACTAATCATTAGGGATCATATGAAGGAAATTAATGATAGACAAAGATGCAGTTGATAATATTAATCTAGATTCCTACTGTGTCTAGTGAGTACATTGATGTGAAATTAGTCCAAAATGAATTTTTTACAGTTATTTTTTAATATAAATAAAAGCCATAAAACCAGGTACTTATGATCATTATTTAAATGTGTGAATTTTGTATATTCTGGATTCTCAACATCATTGGTTGTTGAAACTGAATAAATACCAGACATGGTGCGAATACTTTGTAATTGTATTTAAATAAGAATATGATTATGTACTCCATTATAAAATTTCTTGCATAAAGAATAGGAATTCAGGTAAAAATGAAAGTATATGAATACTCGTGCAAATACTTTCAAAATGTATTCATGAATGCATTCATGAATATATTCTTTAATATTATTTTAATAATCATATCAGTTATAATTCATTTTAAAAAATCATATGATTCTCTTATTATTTTTTATAAAAATTATATTTGGGACAATATTTGTAATTTTTTTTAATAAATAGTTAAACTCTTATATTATATGTTCTGCTTATAAGTTGTATGGCCAAGTCAAAATCTGTGTGACAATAGTACTCCATTTGTTGATAAATAAATGAAATCAATCCTCTTCCCTGTCTCCAAAGGTACTATCAAAATCATACATAAGCTAAACAACAACAACTCATAATACAGCTTATATTTATTACCACACAAAACCAGCATGTGCCTCATTTCTAAATAATATTTTTTATCATATATAACAGCTGAGCGTCGTGACCCATAGGTCCCTTGTTTAAATATTAGCAAAAATATAAAATTGGTACCTTAAATTTTGCCCAAATTTGACCATGGCACGTTTTTTCTCGTAAGTATATTTAATTTACTTTTCACAGCCGGGATACATGTGGATTTAATCTATTGAATTCTGAAATTTGAAAGTAAAAGCTTAAAAATTATTCTAATTATTGAAGTTTTCAGATGCTCTAATGTATTTGCATTTTGTATATCCAAGACCCCACTCTTTCTCACTACAGCCTTGCCTAGGTAACCTTATTAGTGATGCAGAACTGGCAGAACACCTCTGCTGTTATAAACATACACTTATTCTCATGGGCCCTACCCTAACACCCCCCCCCCCCCCCCCACCATCACCAATTATATTGCAATACATGGTTTGTTATTGTCAACTGTATTTCTTTAAATACAAAGCTGTTTTTGATCCAATGTGCACAACTTTTCTTGAAATATTAATTCAAGAAGTAATCCAAGAGATGCCACGTTGTTCTGATGTAGCATTTTTAAGAAATTATTTCCTTTTAAAAAAATAAACAAAATATTAACCCATCAGAAACCATAATTTGATAATATATGAAACAAATGGATAAATAAAAGTGCAATTTAAAATTGTGAATTCTGGAGTGTTATTTTCATATATTTATTGCTTTGCAAATTTAAAAATATATTTTATAAAAAAAAAATATATCTGTGTGCATAATGTGATGTTACCTGACTAAATAAGTATAAATGTTGATGCAATTTAGATTTGTGAATCAATTTAAATATTCAGATATATATGATATACTGTGAATATATAGTAAAATTTGTAAACTTAAAAAAGGACTTAACAAAAGAAAAAAATAGGATCTAATGCAAATATTTGTTCATTATTTTCCTGTCTCAGTAGAATGGAAATTAAAGTTATTTGCTTTGTTTTCCAACTCTCTGCCTTTTTTTAAATATTTAAAAATAATTTCATTAAAATTAAATTTTATCCTTTACCTATATGCAGAGGTGCTGTAACTCCCACCACTCCCTGCAAGCACCATTGAATTTAATTCCGTATTCTGTATTTATATCCAAAGGTGTTGTAACTCTCTACCCCCCCAGTCATTGAACCCTAGTTTAAGTTATTAGCATAAATAAAAAATCAATACCTTAAATTTTGTCCAAATATGGCAGAGGCACTTTTTTTCACAGCATATATATGTCAAGGCCCAGATCGTGATTTGGACCGATCTCAGATCTGTCCAGCCCAAATTGCGATCCCAGTTCAGGCCGGCCCAAACTGTGATTGCAATTCAGGCTGGCCAGATCTTAGATCTGTCCAGCCCAGATTGCGATCGCAGTTTAGTCCGGCCAGATTGTGATCCTGTCTTTCTTGCTTCAGGATCGCAATCTGGGCTGGACAGATCTTAGATCTGTCCAGCCTAGATTACAATCCTAAACTTGACCAGCCCATATTGTTCATATGCATCACAGTATCTCAATACTGTTTTCTTCATGACAGTCTAGTCAGAGTATTAGTTTTGCAATCATATATTTAGAACTTTACTATATAAATAAGTAGGAGGGCCCCTTTCCTCTTAGCTTTTCATATGCTTATATATATGATAAACATTACAATAGAATATTTTGCCATTGAAAAAATTTCAAACTTCAGCTGAGCGCCATGACCCATGGGTCCCTTGTTTAAATATTAGCAAAAATATAAATTTGGTACCTTAAATTTTGCCCAAGTTTGACCATGGCACGTTTCTTTCTTCTAAGAACATCTGATTTACTTTCCACAGTCGGTATATATAGATTTAATCTGTTAAATTCTGAAATTTGAAAGTAAAAGCTTAAAAATTATTCTAGTTATTGAATTTTTTCTGAGGCTCTAATATATTTATATTAACCTCCAGACCAGCCATGTCTGGTCCCTACAGCCTTGCCTGGGTAAACTTATTAGTGATGCAACACTGCTGTCACAATGTAGAATCACGAGGCAACCCTGACCTCCCCCCCCCCCCCCCCCACCCAACCAGATATGTTGCATTAGTTGCATTCTTTAATTGCATTGCTGATTCAGATTTAGTGTATACACCTTTTCCTGAATCAAGTGTTATTTTCAGATATTTATTATTTTGCAAATTTCAAAATATATTTTAAGAAAAAATAAATACATCTGTGTATATAATGTGATGTTGCCTTAGCAGATTAACTATAAATGTTGATGCAATTTAGAATTGTTTATCAACTTAAATTTTCAGTAACATGTATAGTAACATTTATCAATTCTGTCCAAAATTTTCCTTAACAAAAAATTGATGTATTAAAAAATTAGGATCTAATGCAAACATTCGTTCAGTATTTTTCTGCCTCAGAAGAATGGGAATTAAAGTGATTTGCTTCGTTTTTCTATCTCTCTGTCTGTTTTTAAATATTCAGTAATAATGAATAAAACTTTATTTTACCTTTAAGCACTTTTGGATTAAATTTTGTAAATTGTATGTTTATGCAAAGGTGTTGTAACTTTCCTCACTCCCTGCCACTGAGTATTTGTTTGGGTCAATATTCTTCTGGCAACTGCATAAAATTTATTACTGGTAAATAAAGAAAAAACTATACAGAGGTACAAAGGTTTTTTTAGCTCAGCTGACTGTAAGTCATCTGAGCTATAGCAATCACCCTTTGTCCGTCGTCCGTCTGTCTGTCTGTCCGTCCGTTAACCTGGCACAAATCGTAACCGCTGGACCTAGAATCTTGTAACTTAAGATTCTGAGAGACCTATGAAAAGTCTCCATGGAAACCAGAAATTAGGTCTCTGTTACCCATATCCTTCAAGCTATGGGGCCCCAAAGTAACCCCCCAGAATAGTTAAAAATTTCATACAAAAACATCAATATCTCATTTACTACATCACTGATGGTCATGATTTTTGGCATACATATTGATCATGAGATGGTTCATCAATTTCTGCAAACTGGTGGCGCCACCTGTATTTTTCGATTTTTTACGAATTTTTTTCTCTATTTTTGAGACCTTTAAAATATGAACATCTGTTAACAGGTCACAAATCCTAATGACTGGACCAAGAATCATCATTCTTGACACACAGGGAGACCCATGAAAAGTCTCCATGGAAACTTGAAATTAGGTCTCTGTTACCCATATCCTATGAGCTATGGCACTCCAATGTACAGCTCAGAATAATGGAAAATTTGATACAAAAGCTGAAGTATCTTAACAACTAATGCAGAGATCATCATAATTGTTTGCATGCATACTGATCATTGAGTGTTTCATCAGTTTCTGCAGACTGGTGGCAACATCTGTATTTGTTCGGGTGTTTTTACGAATTTTTTTCTTATTTTTTGAGACCTTTAAAGATATGAACATCTGCTGACAGGGCACAAATCATTACAACTGGACCAAGAATCTTCATTCTTGACACACAGGGAGACCCATGAATAGTTTCCATGGAAACCTGAAATCAGGTTTCTGTTACCCATATCCTTAAGCTGTATGGCTCCAAAATACCCCCCAGAATAATGGAAAATTTGATACAAAAACTGCAGTATCTCAATAACTACAACACTGAGGCTCATGATTTTTGGCATACATATTGATCATGAGGTGTTCCATCAGTTTCTGCAGACTTGGGGCGCCACCTCTATTTTTTGCTCAGCTGACTATAAGTCATCTGAGCTATAGTCGTGGTCCATTGTCCGTCGTAAGTCCGTCTGTCCGTCCATCCGTCCGTCCGTAGATGTGGAACGTTTTGAAACAGTAAGACCTAGGAACCTAAAATTCGGCATAGTGTTAGATGTCCCCAAGATCTCCTACCAAGCCGAAAACTGGGTCTTTGCGACTTTGTTCCTTTGAGAAATTAAGGAAAAACCTCAATTTTTTATAAAAAAACCTATTTTCACACTTCAGGGCTGCCTAATATCATAACCACTCATCTGTTTTTCCTCATATTTACCATAAATATTCCTCTATATAGTTCCTATGTACATGCCTGGAATTTTGTCTGTATTATATAATTTAAGAAAGTTATGGGCCAGAACATAATGCATTTTGTAAAAAATCAGGAAAGATATTTGATCACTTAACACAAAACTTGTTAAAGCTATGGACTTTTTTTCAAGTTATATAATTTAAATTAATCAAAATTAAATTGTATACTCAAAATTAGATCAAAATCTTTTAAATTTTTTAAAATATTAACAAAAATAAAAAATTGGTACCTTAAATTTTGCCTTACTTTGACCATGGCACGTTTTTTTTCCTGTAAGTACTGTGGATTTAATTTTCTCAGCATGTTTTTGTTAGCATTTTGTCTGTTAACACCAAAAATTTGAAACCAGTTGATCAAAAACTGTAGATTTTATTCAAGTTTTCAAGCACCATGTAACATATTGTTTACATCAGGCAAGTGTTATGCAGTTTGCAAGAGCTCAGCTCCCCAGCTTAAGCTCTCAGTTCGTAAAATTTGGCATACAATTAGATGTCTCCAAAATCCCCTATCATGCCAAGAATTTGGTCACTAGGACTTAATACCTTTGAGATATCAATGAAAAACTTCATTTTTCAATTAAAAACCCATTGTTACACTTCAGTACTGCCTAATATCAAAATCACTGATCTGACTTTAATCATATATAATATACATGTTTTTCTATACATTCTCTGTGCACATGCCAGAAATGATGTCAGTTTTGCGTAATTGTTTTAAGTTATGGGCCCAAACATAATGCACTTTGTAAAAAATCAAAAAATATATTTACTCCCTTAACAAGGGGCTTGCTGAAGCTAGAGATTTTTTGTCAGGGATGTAACATTATTTAATCAAGATTCAATTGAATATCCAAAATTAGTTCTGAATTTTTAAAATTTTATAAGTTATTAGTATAAATATAAAATTAGTACCTTAAATTTTGCCCAACTTTGACCATTTCAATTTTGTTTCATGTGAGCTCTGTTTATATAATTTTCATATCATGCACACATAAGGATTTCAGCTTTTCAGTTAAGAAAGCTGAAAGAAATTGGCCAAAAATTGTAGCTTTAATTAATGTTTTTATGAGACCATGTCAGACCTTGGCTCTCTTCAGCCACTCTTGAGTCACCTGTATGTTGACCTTGTTGAACTTTCAGCAAATTATGCACGCTTGAGGCAAGGCGAACAGAACTGTTCAAATATGTTTTAGCACACATTTCTTCTGTAGTATGCAGACATCAAATGATGGTGTCGAGCAGTTCAATTTGTAGCTACTGTCAAGCCAAATTACGCTCCTTGCTTTCAATTTTAGCGCTATTAAATGCGTCCCCACTGTTATCAAAGCCACGCTTCTCAGATAACCTTTAAAGTTTAAAATAGTATGTACTCTTGTCCATAACTATATATTCAGTAATATTCCCAGCAGTAAATGTCACATACAAGTATATACCAGGTCGAAAACGCTTGAATACGCTGTGTCAAGCTGTATCAAGTTATACGCAGTGAACAGTTAATGGAAGAGCCACCCTGTGTTCAGTATATAAAAGGCCAGAAACGCTTGATTACGCTGTGAGCTGAATCAGTTAAAAATTTAACGAGAGGAAAGTGTCGTGAAAATGAATTACGCTGTGCCGTTATAAGGACCAAACCCCTGTATTTCGATGGAACAAATGCTACCAGTTGTACATGGAGAACAGTAAATGGAAGTGCCACCCCGTGTTCAGAAGGAAACAATGATACCAAGTTCAAGACCAAAATGAAATGTATGAAATACCTCATTACAAACTTATCAGAAATGATCAAATAGCTGTCAGAGGAACAACAAACAAAAGACTATCTCATGGTTTAGCCATTTATATACATGAACAGCTGAGTCCCCATGTAACCCTTCACCGCCACACAACACCAGATTTTGAGTCATCTCTTCTCTATATTCACACTCAAACTCAGTCACTTCAGATTGTTTTCCTCTATAGGTCACACGCATGTCTCATCAGTAACTTATTCTCTAAACTTCAAGTTTTAGTCTCTCAAGTTGACCTCAACCTGCCAATAGTGATCATGAGCGATTTCCATATTGACATTTCTAATATAATATATAACACCAAATTAACACAATTATGTCAACTCTTTAAATGTCAACAACTAGTCAAGAGAACCAACCAATGACCATGGAAATACCATAGATCTTGTCTTTACTAACTGTTTAAATGCTTCAGTTTCAACATTAGAAAACACATTGTCAGATCACAAGATATTATTAGCAACAATCCCCCATTCTTCAATTCTGATCAAACATGGCAACTTGTAATAGCTTAATCTACCATTTCTTCTCTATAGATACTTTTTGAGACATTCTGTTTCCTCTCCCATTCAGCAACAACTGCTTCCCAAAACATCAGTTTTCTACTTTTCCATAATTATTTTGATTTATTAAATGTGTATTTTTATACTTGCAAATCTCCACTTCCTTCCTCTGTAATTTACAACATCTGGTTATTACCAATGCAATATTTTAGACACACATTCTTGTACATATTTAAAAATACTGATACTTCTATATTACTTCCACTTAATTACATAATTAACTAGCTGATAGATAGGTTTACCGGGCTTATTAGCGGGGTTGGGGAGATTTTTAGCTCAGCTGACTGAAAGTCATCTGAGCTATAGCGATCACTCTTTGTCCGTCGTCCGTCTGTCCGTCCGTTAACCAGGCACAAATCGTAACCACTGAACCTAGAACCTTGTAACTTGGGATTCTGAGAGGTCCATGAAAAATCTCCTTGGAAACCAGAAATTAGGTCTCTGTTACCCATATCCTTCGAGCTATGGGGCCCCAAAGTACCCCCCAGAAAAGTCAAAAATTTCATACAAAAACTTCAATATCTCATTAACTACTTGACTGATGGTCATGATTTTTGGCATACATATTGATCATGAGATGTTCCATCACTTCCTGCAGACTGGTGGCGCCACCTGTATTTTTCGATTTTTTACAAATTTTTTTCTCTATTTTTGAGACCTTTAAAAATGTGGACATCTGTTAACAAGGCACAAATCGTAAAGCCTAGACCTAGAATCTTAATTCTTGATACACTGAGAGGTCCATGAAAAATCTCCTTGGAAACCAGAAATTAGGTCTCTGTTACCCATATCCTTCGAGCTATGGGGCCCCAAAGTACCCCCCAGAATAGTAAAAAATTTCATACAAAAACTTCAATATCTCAATAACTACAACACTGATGGTCATGATTTTTGGCATACATATTGATCATGAGATGTTCCATAAGTTCCTGCAGACTGGTGGCGCCACCTGTATTTTTTGATTTTTTTACAAATTTTTTCTCTATTTTTGAGACCTTTAAAGTTATGAACACAGGGCACAAATCATTAAAACTGGACCTAGAATCTTCATTCTTGACACACAGGGAGACCCATGAAAAGTCTCCATGGAAACCTGAAATTAGGTCTCTGTTACCCATATTCTTTAAGCTGTATGGCTCCAAATTACCCCCCAGAATAATGGAAAATTTGATACAAAAACTGCAGTATCTCAATAACTACAACATTGATGGTCATGATTTTCGGCATACATATTGATCATGACCTGTTCCATCAGTTTCTGCAGACTGGGTGCACCACCTCTATTTTTTCAAATTTTTACGATTTTTTTTCTCTTTTTTTGATACCTTTAAAGATGTGGTTATCTGTCAACAGGGTACAAATCGCAACAACTGGACCTAGAATCTTCATTCTTGTCATGCAAGAAGGCCCATGAAAAGTGCCTGTGGAAACTTAAAATTAGGTCTCTGTTACCCATATCCTTCAAGCTATAGGACTCCGAAGTATCCCTCAGAATAATGGACAATTTGATACAAAAGCTGAAGTATCTGAACAACTAATGGGGAGATCACCATGATTCTTTGCATGGATATTGATGTTTGTAAGTGTTTTTATTAGTTTCTGCAGACTGGTGGAGCCACCTGTATTTTTGTAACCGCCAAAACGAAGTTTTGTAGATACCATGTTTTTGACCGGGTTCCTCCGCCGTTGCCACGTTTGTTTCCAGAGAGCTCCTCTGGGACTTGATTTTATCAGCTTTCCAAGCTCATTTCTCGGGAATCGTTTGACTGATCAGGAAATAAAATTTATACTAATGTAGCCCTTGGATAGCTCTATAACATACACAAAAAATGGTGGCGCCACCTGTAACCATGTTTGCACAGTGTCCATCTGTTCATCTGCCTTTGGTTAAAATCACTCATATCTCTGCAGTGAATTGACTAATTCACCTGAAATTCGGCATGTGTATACATCCTGGATAGCTTTCTTGATTTTATGACAGGTGGCGCCACCTACATTCTCATTCACGCTGATGACATCCAAGCTCATATTTCGGGAACCGTTTGACCGATCGGGCCAAAATTTTGCATGTATATAGATCTAACATAGCTCTTTATCATACGCTAAACTGGTGGCGCCACCTGCAACCATTTTTGCACAGCGTCTGTCTGTTTGTCTGCCGTGCAATAATGTCACTCATATCTCGGCAGTGGTTTGACATATCTGCCTAAAATTTTGCAGTTTTATACATCCTGGATAGCTTTCTTGATTTTATGACAGGTGGCACCACCTACATTCACGTTCACGCTGATGACATCCAAGCTCATATCTCGGGAACCGTTTGACCGATCGGGCCAAAGTTTTGCATGTGTATAGATCTAACATAGCTCTTTATCATACACAAAACTGGTGGCACCACCTGCAACCATTTTTGCACAGCGTCTGTCTGTTTGTCTGCCGTGCAATAATGTCACTCACATCTTGGCAGTGGTTTGACATATCTGCCTAAAATTTTGCAGTTTTATACATCCTGGATAGCTTTCTTGATTTTATGACAGGTGGCGCCACCTTTATTCTAGTTTATGCTGCAGACATCCAAGCTCATATCTCGGGAACCGTTTGAACGATTGGGCCAAAATTTTGCATGTGTTTAGATCTCACATAGGTCTTTATCATACACAAAACTGCAACCTTTTTGCACAGAGTCTGTCTGTTTGTCTGCTGTGGGCTAAAATCACTCATATCCATGTAGTGGTTTGACTTTTCTGCCTAAAATTTTGCATATGTATACAACTTGGACTTCTGGATTTGTGGTAGGTTGCACAACCTACATACACATTTAGGCTGCAGACATCCATGCTAATATGCAACATACCTCACTCTGTTTCCCCTTGCCACTCAATCCATGCCTCACTTCACTCTGATTTTGGCAGATACACGTAGTCACTTGTCGGCTACCCGTATTCTAGTTTTTTAAGTTTACACATTTTTTCTCTATTTTTCAGATATATAAATACAGACTAAATCTTGGCCTGTTGGTTAATCTGTTTGATGCTTCAGTTGAATGGGTATCTACCATTCTGATGATAAAATTTCCTTTTGTGAATCTCTTCCTAGTCAGCTGAGCGTCATGACCCATGGGTCACTTGTTTTAACTGAGATGTGAAATGTTGGCTCATTCTTTTTATTCTAAAAGTTAACAGAAAATATAGGTTTTCAGTGGGAAACTGTCTCCATAAGATATGTATAAACATTTTGACATGATTGCAGAATAACTCACGCACCTCTCTGAGGCACACACTTCTGTGAACAAAAAACGTTTCTATGTCCTGCTGCTTGTATCTTAATTTTGCTTTTAAATTACATGAATCCTAAACATCATACCGTCCGTCCGTATAAACTCACTTGCTGATAAACTCGGTGTACTGGGCTTTTTCCGCCGTTTGGGAGATATATTTACTGAGATATTGAATGTTGGCTCATTTTTTATTATAAAAGTTAAAAGAAAATATAGGTTTTTAGTGGGATACTCTCGGAATACGATATGTACAAATAATTTTTACTGTTATTTTGTGGCGCTGTGCTCTTGGCAAAAATCATATCCCGGTATGTTTACCTTAAAGACCTGGTCAGTGATGGTTTACATTGCGAACCGTTATGAGACGCGGAGGCATACAGTGTTTCGTTGATATTTGACTGGTTTCTATCGTTGGACGTATAAAGAATAGGTTGATGTGAGGAACTCATTAAAGATTAATTAAATGTACGTTGCAAGGATACTGTTCCTGAAGAAGGAAACGGAAATATGCATACATCTTAAGTAGCATGCAGAAGCGGACCCAGCGGGTCTCCATGCAGTGGGTCCATATCCCATTTTCAGACCCCCGACACCACCCAAGCCCTGTTCCTGATATTGGGACCTTGAATTAGGTTTTGTCATTAATCCTCCTGGGTTGAACCCTCCATTTCATAAAGCGAGAAACATGTGTTTTTCTCTTCTACTGACCAAGCACGTGGGTCAAATCCCTCATTGAAAGCAAGCGTTATTCATATGAACCATAGTCCTTAGTGTTAGAGGTTAAGTGACCACGATGTACGCATTCCGGTGATTGCCGAAGGCAGTTCGGCTGTGCTCGGTAAAAAATGGAAAAATCACTCAAAATTATATGTATATTAAAAATTTTTTTTTTTTTAATATCGCCTATGTCACTGCGGGGTTAATAACCTTTAAAATGATGTATGGCACATTATTGTACACAACGTTGTTTTAGAGAACACTGCGAACAAACATGAACTGAATTCCTTTTATAAGTATTAGATACAAAAATTACATCCGTCAAAATGAAGCTTACAGACCTACATACAACAATGGTGTTACAATTATATCTGTCACATTCAGCTGAGCGCCTTGTTCTCGCTTCTAATGTGTTTGTTCAATATAAAGTTCATTGTTGCAAATTTTTGTTTGCCACTGAATTTTTAGCTCAGCTGTCTGTAAGTCATCTGAGCTATAGTTGTGGTCCTCTGTTCCTCTGTCATCCGTCTGGCTGTCCAGCCCGCTGTCCATTCATTAACAGGGCACATTTTGAAACCATTGGTCCTACAAATCCAGAATTTGGCATTCAGTTAGATGTACCCAAAAACTCTTACCATACCAAAAATTGGATCTCTAGGACTTCGTTCCTTCGAGATATTAACCCTTTACTGTTTGTATTTGGTTGTCACAAAACACCCCCCTTACTGTTCAGATTAATTCTACGTTTCTCACACTTTCAATTTTGACACACTGTACATTAATGTTATGATTGATAATGTGATCAATTTTTGGTGGATCCTTATGAAATTTTTAACACATATTACAGAGATACCAAGCAAGTGGTTAATGACCTAACCAATCATAAATTTCACATATATCTATTAGTAGAACCAGGTAAGTTAGGTAAATTCAGGTAAGTTTATTGTCTTTATTGTTTTAGCATATTTGTACATGAATGTCTATAGTATATCCGAGTGAAGACATTGTAGAATTTAGGAACAATAAGGGAATTATCATCCGCCGGTACCTTGTGTATTGTCATGGAAGATCTAGGTAAAACAGGTTAATGAAATATGATTAAGGTTATTTAATTTATTATAGGTTGGGAGTTCTGAAATAAATTAGACAAAACAATATATGATTTGTTCTAAGAAATTTATAAAAAAAATTAACTTGTATATTTGACATGAAATATCATGTTGATTTAAATAAGGGTAAATTGCAATTGCCTACCTGTTCAGGTATGAAGAACTAATTAAGACCAGGTGAACTTCAAAGAAAGGTGATAAAAAATGTAAACTGACAGATTTATCTATCAAATATGTATAAAATCCTATGAAAGTAGCCAGAAGTCCACCAGAATGGTTAAATCTAACATTTATATATGTATTTCAACCTTTGTAATGTTAACTTTGACCGTTTTGGTACTCCCGGTAAAGTGTGTATTTCCCGTTTTGTCGCCCGGTGACAGTTCTTTTCGGGGAATCCCCGTGGAATTGCATGATGGTTAACAATGTCAAAACGATGTCAGACGTCTTTTTTTATCTAAAGACATAATAAACATTCTCGAATTTCAGTCAGTTAACTTTATTTAACATCTTTTCATATTTATTTTGTTCAAAACATATTCTGAGATTTGTCAAAGCACGAAGTCTATCGAGCGGAAAGTCCGACGGCCGCCATCTTGAAAATTTGTGACATCGCTCGACCTTCATAACAGGCATCATAAACACAGAAAATGGCTTTAGGAATGAGAAATATTCACATTTTAAGTACAAAATGATAATAATTTAGATAGATACCGATCTTTTGTGGAAGTTTTATTTGAGTTATTGTCATAACAACCCGGCACAGTCAGTTGAAACATTGCGCTTGTTGGCGACCCTTGTGTCACTTGCCGACTCATTTCAAGCAATCGGCTTGCCAACAGAGTCCTAATTAGAATTTAAATAATATTCACGAGAAATTCCCATGTAAATAAATAAAAAATTATCAACTTTACGGTAGGGGTGTCCCTGAACAATATGGAAATGTGTTCAATGGCGTGGAATAGATATTTAACGCAAATAATTAGCAGGGAAAAATGCATTAGGACGGTGAGTCCATCGTGCTTTATCGTGGCTTATGAATACAGCGTATTAGTTTTGTGACGGGCGTCCAGGGGGCATCCAAAACAGCAATCGGTTAAGGGAAAATCACAACCTCTTATCTGTTTTTGATCATATTTGATAAGCACATTCTTCTATACATTTCCTAAGTACATACTAGAAATAAGGTCAGTATTGCATAATTTGTTGAAGGTATGGGCCTGAACATAATGCACCTTTAAATAAATCAGAATATACATTTACTCACTTAACCTGAGAATTGCTTAAGCTAGAGACTTTTTTCAGGGATATAACTTCATTTAATCAAGATTTAATTGTATACCCCAATTAGGTCTGAATTTGGGAATTTTTTAAGTTTTAAGCATAAATAAAAAGTCATTACCCTAAATTTTGCCCAACTTTGGCCAGGACATGTTTTTATTCCTGTAAATACTGTGGATTTAATTTGCACAGCATGTTATTGTACATATAAGCATTTAATCTGTTAATTGTGAAATGTGAAAATATAAGCTCCAAAATTAAGCTAGTTATTGAACTTTATTTTAGGCTCTTATTGTATTCAGTTGCATATTCTGGCAGCCCACTTTGGTCACTGTAATACAGTACAGTTCTGTCTGCTTACCTGATCTGTCATTGGTCACTTTGTGGCAGGGTTTGTTATTTAAGGTACTTGGGAAAGCTGGCTGATTCTTGGTCAGGCTGCCTGAAGTGAAAACCACTGAGAGTCCCCTACCCCCTCCTTCTGTCTGTCTCTCACTCTTTCTCTCGCACATTTGAGAGTTTACAGGTTCAATGAACAAAATGCATCTTATAATTTCATATTTCTTTGGTATTGTTGATGAATTTTATATTTTTTATTTATTACAAAATAAATTTTCAGGTCTTGCTACATCTTCAGTCAGTCAATCCCATGCTATACAAATTGAAAATTTATAATTTTAAATTAAATTTTTAAAAAATGTGATGAAATATTATATTTTGATAAGTACTAGTTGACACAATTTAAGGTTTGATAATGGCATTAAGGCACTTATAGTCATTAACAATGCTGTTTTTAGCTCAGCTGACTATAAGTCATCTGAGCTATAGCAATGGTCGGCTGTCCGTCCATCTGTCCCTCTTAGTGTGGTGCCCTCTGTCCTTTAAACTAGCACATTTTGAAACTGTTGTATAAACGAATCTGAAATTCGGCATACTGTTAAATGTCCCCAAAATCTCCTACCATTCAAAAAATTGGGTCACTAGGACTTTGTTCCTTCGAGAAATTTAGGGAAAACCTCAATTCCCCATGAAAATCCCATTTTTAGCTCAGCTGACTATAAGTCATCTGAGCTATAGTCGTGGTCCATTGTCCGTCGTCCGTCCGTCTGTCTGTCCGTCCCTCGGTCCGTCTGGATGTCCGTCCGTAAGACTGGCACGTTTCGACACGGTTGGACCTACGAATCTGAAATTTGGCATACAGTTAGATGTCCCCAAAATCTCCTACCATGCCGAAAATTGGGTCAATAGGACTTTGTTCCTTCGAGATATTAAGGAAAAACCTCAATTTTTTATTAGAAATCTATTTTCACACTTCAGGACTGCCTAATATCAAAACCACTCATCTGGTTTTCTTCATATTTACCATAAATATTCCTCCATATAGTTCCTATGTACATGCCAGATATTAAGTCAGTATTATATAATTTAAAAAAGTTATGGGCCCAAACATAATGGACTTGGTAAAAAAATCAGGAAGATATTTGGTCACTTAAGACCAAAAGTGTTAAAGTTAGGGACTTTTTCCAGTAATACAACTTTAATTAATCAAAATTTAATTGTATACCAAAAATTAGATCAAAATCTGTTAAATTTTTTTAAATATTGGCTAAAATATAAAATTGGTACCTTAAATTTTGCCCAACTTTGGCCATGGCATGTTATTTTCCTGTAAGGACTGTGGATTTAATTTTCACAGCATGTACACATAAGGATTCAATCTGTTAAAATCTGAAATTTGAAAATAAAAGCTGCAAAATTAGGCTAGTTATTGAATTTTTTTTTAAAGCTCTTGCTGTATTCCCTTACATTGTCAAGCAGTCCACTTTGATGACTGTAGGTCATTCAGTGCACATCTCTATGCTCCCCAGGCTGTTGACATAATTTTAGATGTCCCCAAAATCTCCTACCATACTGAAAATTGGGTCATTACGACTTCGAGATATTAAGGAAAAAAAACTCCGTTTTCCATAAAAAAAGCCATTGTTACACTTCAAGGCTGCCTAATATAAACCACTGATTTCTTTTTGATCGTATTTAGTATTCACATTCTTTCATACATTTTCTATGAACATACCAAAAATTAGGTCAGTATTGGGTATTATTTTGAAGTTTTTTTAAAAATCAGGAAATATATTAACTCACATGAGAATTGCTGAACCTAGAGACTTTTTTCAGGAATATAACTTTATTTAATCAAGATTCAATTGTTTACCCAAAATTAGATCTGAATTTTGCAAAATTTTCAAGTTATTAGCATAAATAAAAAATCAATACCTTAAATTTTGTCCAACTTTGGCACTGTTGATTTAATTTTCCCAGCATATATGCATAAGGATTTAATCTTTTAAAATCTGAACTTTCAAAAGAAATTGATTGGAATGAAAAGCTTTTATTCATGTTTTCATACACCATGTCAAGTGTTGTTTACATCTAGCCTACCTAGTAGTACAGCCTTCACTTGCATTATGTAACCCACCCCAGGCAGCTTACCTTGGCCCAGCTTGGCCACTTCTAGCAGGCTTCCCCTCTGCCCTGCACTCATGCCCCCCCCCCCCCAGCTGGTGCATAAACTAGATGAATGTTATAATTTTTCTGTATTTTATTTTATTCTTTGACATGCTACATTTTAGATTTTGTATTGTACCACAAGGGTTAAAATGATTAAAGTGTACATTTAATTGTGTCCACAAAGTGGTGTATTGCTGTTAAAGTGTGGATGTTCATTAGATAAGTAATTCCTTACTTCAGAAGAGTAAAAACTTCACCAGGTGTGAAATTGACTATTAATTCCAGTAATTAATTAAAACTGGGATAGTAATTAGCACAATGATATTGTTTGTCCCTCATTCAACCAACAGTGTGTATACTTTATTTGAAAAGATGTTTTATTTTATCAAATTTACTTTTATTTTATTTTGGTGAATAAAATTAAGCATGTCCTGAAAACTCCAATGTGCAAAACTTTTTAATAGTGATTCAAGGAATATTCTTGTAGATGCCATGTTGTGGCATTATTTTCTTTTAAAATCAGTTTAAACATTTATGATTTTAAAATGATAAAATATATGTGTATGCATAATATGACCCAATGTTTTTTACTCTGTATATATAATGATTGCAACTTTTGCAACAATTCTAATATTTTAACTTATATTTTCAGGTTTTTTAATTAAAAATTTATAAACCTGTAAATAAAAAAATGATTCAGATAAAAACTTCTTAATGGAAAAAGTGGATCTGCTTAAAAAATAGGATTATATATAAACTTAAATGCATTATTCTCTTGAAAGTGAAATAAAGGTATTTGTCCATTCTTTCCACTTGCCTGTCCATCTGTAAATTTTTGTATGCAACACAGTATCTCAAAACTTTTACTGTTTTTCTTCATGACAGTCTTGTCAGAGTATTAGTTTGCAATCATATATTTAGAACTTTACTTTAACCAAGTAGGAGGGCCCCTTTCCTCTTAGCTTTTCATATTCTTATATAAATGAAAAGCATTACAATAGAATATTTCTACATCCACCTTCGTGCTGCCCTCACTTTTCCCTTCTCCGAACCCCATCCCAAAGTCAGCCTCAGTAAGCAAGAACAAGATGAAACAGATATATTCATACTTTAATATTTTGTATAACTATTCGTCCATAGGTACCTATGTACATGCCAGAAATTATGTCAATATTGTGTAATATGTAGACATAGTGGGCATCACAGTAATGTACCTTGTCAAGACTAAAGAGATATTGTGTCATACAGTCATATATTCATAAATCACTTCATCAGCATAGTTAATCATAACATCATATCTGTCAAATTGAACTCTTGCAGACTACCATACACTTTAGATCCTTCAACAAATAGCCTTATCATCATTCGACTACTGCTTATTACTGCTGTCATTGCATTCATATTTGCTCAAATATACTACAATTTTCAACCCCTCCTAAATAAATAAAAAATAAACCACTTTATTTGACTCTATTAATCCATCAGTCAGGTAATTTCATTTATCATTTACTCACATATTACATTACATTCCTTTATAATAGCCCAACATGTACATGATATTCATAAGCTTTATCGACTCGATATAGTATTACAGTGGAGAAACATTTATAGTCCAATCACGATCAGCTGAGCGCCGTGACCCATGGGTCCCTTGTTTTAAAAATCAGGAAATATATTTACTCACCTAACATGAGAATTGCTGAACCTAGAGACTATTTTTCCAGGAATATAACTTTATTTAATCAAGATTCAATTGTTTACCCAAAATTAGATCTGAATTTTGCAAATTTTTCAAGTTATTAGCATAAATAAAAAATCAATACCTTAAATTTTGTCCAACTTTGGCACTGTTGATTTAATTTTCACAGCATAAATACATAAGGATTTAATCTTTTAAAATCTGAAATTTCAAAGAAATTGATTGGAAAGAATAGCTTTTATTCATGTTTTCATACACTATGTCAAGTGTTGTTTACATCTAGCCCACCTAGTAGTACAGCCTTCACTTGCATTATGTAACCCACCCCAGGCAGCTTGCCTTGGGTCAGCTTGGCCACTACCAGCAGGCTTCCCCTCTGCCCTGCACACAACCCCCCCCCCCCCCAGATGGTGCATAAACTAGCTGAATGTTATTATTTTCTGTATTTGATTCATTCTTATTCTAGGCTATGCTACATTTTAGATTTTGTATTGTACCACCAGGGATAGTGTACATTTAATTGTGTCCACAAAGTGATGTATTGCTATGAAAGTGTGGATGTTCATGAGATAAGTAATTCCTTACTTCAGAAGAGTAAAAACTTCACCAGGTGTGAAATTGACTATTAATTCCAGTAATAAATTAAAACTGGGATAGTAATTAGCACAATGATATTGTTTGTCCCGCATTCAACCAACAGTGTGTATACTTTATTTGAAAAGATGTTTTATTTTATCAAATTTACTTAATCTTTTATTTTATTTCAGTGAATAAAATTAAGCATGTACTGAAAACTCCAATGTGCAAAACTTTTTAATAGTGATTCAAGGAATATTCTTGTAGATGCCATATTGTGGCATTATTTTCTTTTAAATTCAGTTTAAACATTTATGATTTAAAAATAATAAAATATATGTGTATGCATAATATGACCCAATATGAGATACACTCTGGATATATGATGATTGCAACTTTTGCAACAATTCTAATATTTTAACTTATAGTTTCAGTTTTTTACTCTGTATATATAATGATTGCAACTTTTGCAACAATTCTAATATTTTAACAAATATTTTCAGGTTTTTTTTATTAAAAATCTATAAAACCTGTAAATAAAAAAATGATTCAGATAAAAACTTCTTAATGGAAAAAGTGGATATGCTTAAAAAAAATAGGATTATATATAAACTTAAATGCATTATTCCCTTGAAAGTGAAATAAAGGTATTAGTCCATTCTGTCCACTTGCCTGTCCATCTGTAAATTTTCATATGCATCACAGTATCTCAAAACTTTTACTGTTTTTCTTCATGACAGTCTTGTCAGAGTATTAGTTTGCAATCATATATTTAGAACTTTACTATAACCAAGTAGGAGGGCCCCTTTCCTCTTAGCTTTTCATATTCTTATATAAATAAAAAGCATTACAATAGAATATTTCTACATCCACCTTCATGCTTCCCTCACTTTTCCCTTCTCCGAACCACATCCCAAAGTCAGCCTCAGTAAGCAAGAACAAGATGAATCAGATATATTCATACTTTAATATTTTGTATAACTATTCGTCCATAGGTACTTATGTACATGCCAAAAGTTATGTCAATATTGTGTAATATGTAGATATAGTGGGCATCACAATAATGTACCTTGTCAAGACTAAAGAGATATTGTGTCATACAGTCACAAATTCATAAACCACTTCATCAGCATAGTTAATCATAACATCATATCTGTCAAATTGAAAGCTTGCAGACTACCATACACTTTAGATCCTTCAACAAATAGCCTTATCATCATTCTACTACTGCTTATTACTGCTGTCATTGCATTCATATTTGCTCAAATATATCACAATTTTCAACCCCTCCTAAATAAATAAAAAATAAACCACTGTATTTGACTCTATCAATCCATCAGTCAGGTAATTTCATTTATCATTTACTCACATATTACATTACATTCCTTTATAATAGCCCAACATGTCCATGATATTCATAAGCTATATTGACTCGATATAGTATCACAGTGGAGAAACATTTATAGTCCAATCACGATCAGCTGAGCGCCGTGACCCATGGGTCCCTTGTTATACACTTCAAGACGGCCTGATGTCATAACCATTGCTCTGTTTTTGAACATATTTAATATACATACAGTAAAACCTGAGAGTTAAGACCATGTGATGTGCCACACCAAACGTGGTCTTAAGTCACAGGTGGTCTTCAGTCTCAGGTGGTCTTAAAGTCTCAGCATGAAGCAAACAAAGATTATCAAGGCATCAATATGTCTACATGAACATTTATTTATTGTATTCGCCAAAATGAAGTTTTGCAGATACTATGTTTTTGACCGGGTTCCACCGCCGCGCGTGGCGGCGGGGGGCGTTTTTTTCTAGAGAACTCCTCTGAGACTGCTGAACGGATTTTTACGAAACTTGCACCAATTATCGGGTCACATGTGAACTGGTGCCTAAGCAATTGGCCTAGACCTCTGACCTTTCCTCTCTGCCCAGCGTCCGTTTGTGTTTGTATCCACACATAAACCCACATATCTCGGAAACCGTTTGACCGATCAGGAAAAAAAATTTCATACAAATGTAGCCCTTGGATAGCTTTATAACATACACAAAAAAATGGTTGCTCCACCTGCAACCATGTTTGCACAGTGTCCATCTGTTCATCTGCCTTGGGTTAAAATCACTTGTATCTCTGCAGTGATTTGACTGATTCACCTGAAATTCTGCATGCTTATACATCCTAGATAGCTTTATTGATTTTATGACAGGTGGCGCCACCTACATTCACGTTCACACTGCAGACATTCAAGCTCATATCTCAGGAACCGTTTCACCAATCAGGAAAAAAAATTTACCTAAATGTAGCCCTTGGATAGCTTTATAACGTACACAAAAATTGTGGCGCCACCTGCAGCCATTTTTGCACAGTGTCCATCTGTTTGTCTGCCTCGGGTTAAAATCACTCATATCTCTGCAGTGGTTTGACCAAATTACCTGAAATTCAGCATGCGTATACATCCCGCATAGCTTTCTTGATTTTATGACAGGTGGCGCCACCTACATTCACGTTCACACTGCAGACATTCAAGCTCATATCTCAGGAACCGTTTCACCAATCAGGAAAAAAAATTTACCTAAATGTAGCCCTTGGATAGCTTTATAACGTACACAAAAATTGTGGCGCCACCTGCAGCCATTTTTGCACAGCGTTCATCTGTTTGTCTGCTGTGGGTTAAAATTACTCATATTTCTAAAGTGGTTTGACCAAATTACCTGTAATTCGGCATGTGTATACATCCTGGATAGCTTTCTTGATTTTATGACAGGTGGCGCCAGCTTCATTCATGTTCACGCTGCAGACATTAATGCTTATATCTCCGGACTCGTTTGACCAATCAGGAAAAAAAAGGACACAAATGTAGCCCTTGGATAGCTTTATAACATACACAAAAATGGTGGTGCCACCTGCAGCCATTTTCGCACAGCGTCCATCTGTTTGTCTGCTGTGGGATAAAATCACTCATATCTCTGCAGTGGTTTGACTTTTCCACCTGAAATTTTGCATGTGTATACATCTTGGATAGTTTCTCCTTTAAATAACAGGTGGCGCAACCTAAAATCATGTTTATGTGACAGACATCCATTCTTATATGTAACACATGTTTTCCCCCTTGCCACTCAATCCATGCCTCACTTCACCCGTCCTACTCTGATTTTGGCGGATACATGTAGTCGCTTGTCGACTACCCGTATTCTAGTTTATCATACAAATACATACTGGATATATGTATATCAAAATAATCAAGATATTCACAACAATATTTACAAGTTAACAACAATATTTACTTAAAACAATGAATCAATCTTGCTCTGTTTAACAAATAACAAAGGGAATATTGTTTATAATTATCAAAGAAAGCTGGTCCATTTATAACTTTATTAAACAGGCCTTTGAAGAGCCTGTTTGTCATATTGCAAAAACACAAACCGCAAATTAATGATGTACCATGAGTACACACCAAGTCACTTTGTTGATTACGGACTTGTGCTCTATGTTATTAGAAGCAGACCCCGTTAAAATCTCAATAAACTTCAAAGCTGGTATGAAGGGATCAATAATTAGATTACAGGTGACTGCTCACATTATCAAACTGTCTCTCTATATTGGTAACAAATGCCACAAACTAGGTCTGTATTATATAATTTTAAAAATTTATGGGCCCAAACATATTGCACTTTGTAAAAAATCAGGAAAAATATTTGGTCACTTAACACAAAAAAATGTTAAAGTTAGGGACTTTTTTCAGTAATATAACTCTAATTAATCAAAATTTAATTGTATACCCAAAATTAGATCAAAATCTTTTAAATTTTTAAAAATATTAGCAAAAATATAAAATTGGTACATTACATTTTGCCCATATGTGACCATGGCATTTTTTTTTTCTTGAAAGAACATTTAATTTATTTTTCATAGCCGGGATACACGTGGATTTAATCTGTTGAATTCTGAAATTTGAAAGTAAAAGCTTAAAAATTATTCTATTATTGAAGTTTTTCAGATGCCCTAATGTATTCTTTTTTTTTTTATTCATAACAATACATTAATTCACAAATATGATTCGCAAGATCAGTATGTATACAATGCACATAATATAGCTTGGTGACACACTTTTTGCTTTTTCTGATCTATTATATTTCATATTAAGGTGTTAACAAATATATAGCATTGATGAGTAGATAATGGCCCAATAAATACCATATTTAATTCATATATTCAAATGCCAGGCATGCGTATTAACCTATTCCTTTTGAAATATTCAAACCTGTCTTTATTGCTTACTATATTTTATTTTGTACTTGAACTTGTTTAATTCAAGTAAGACTTTCAGCAGACAAGAGTTTTCCCCATTTTTCCATATGTTTGTTTAGCTTACCGTTCTTATTAGGAATGTATTTCTCTATGTCCATAATTTGTCTAATATATACTACTGCCCCTTTCAAGTATGGTTTTACCTTCTTACACCTGCTAATGTAATTATATCTTTTAACATATAAAATCAGACTACCAATTAATCCTGTATATTCCCCAATAATTATGGATTGACCTTCAAACATTTGGGGATAAGGTAAAACCTTTATCAAAAACATCCATGAAGAGAATTCTCTCCACAGTAATTGGGCAAATGTGCATGACCAGAACAGGTGTTCATATGTTTCATCCAATTCTTTGCAGAATGTACAGTATGGATTTTAATCTAATTTGATTTTGAACAATATTATTTAAATACAATGTTCTACTTAATATTTTATATTGGAACATTTGAAGATGAACTGCATTTGTCAGTTTTGGAATTTTAGAAAATGAGGCAAGTACCTCATCACAATTATTAAGATTATAATCTCTCTTCCACATGTAAAGTGTATTTTCTGGAATTTCAAAGATTTTCTCTATTAGTTTGTTATACACTAGTTTTGTAATTTTCCTCATATGTGTTATGTCATCAACTTGATGTTTAACTTTGTTGTTGGGGAATCCACTTGACTTAACAATTTTCTTCCATGAATTAGGTATTGCCTCTAAAATTCCTTGATATGTTAAAAGTTAATATGCATATTTAATTTTGCACTTAATTCTTCATATCTTAAAAATCTACATTTTCCTTTACCTATGTGTACAATATCTAATATGTACCTTAAATTTGCTGTATACCATTTATTATAGCAAATCACATCATTAGCAATTTTAATATATGAGTTATACCATAAAGTCTGATTCATAATATCTTCCATGGAACAAGGTGTAGCAAAATTAAAGTTACACCATGCATGTATTGAATCTCTCCAGAAAGAGTTCCCAATATTTAAAACTGACTTGCAGTCCTCTGCTGATAAATTACATCTAAAGATGAACTGCCTAAGTGGAAACAGATCAAGAATGTGATTTTTCTATATATTTTCATCATGCCTCTGCAGAAGTTTATGCACCCAACTGATTTTAATAGCTTCATTCTGTGTTTGGATATGCATCATATTAAGACCACCTTTATTGTATGGTGCAATTAAGGTACTGCATTTCACTTTATCAGGTTTATTAGACCATATGAATTTATAAATAATACTATTTAGTTCCTAAAAATAATCTAATGAGGGACCAGGCAGTGTTGAAAATAGATATATTGTGACAAAGCACTACATTTCAGAATAGTAATTTTCCCCATAGTTGTCAGTTTTCTCATTGATCAAGCTTGCAAGGTTCTTTTGATTGTATTCAGTTTTTAGCTCAGTTGACTGAAAGTCATCTGAGCTATAGCGATCACTCTTTGTCCGGCGTCCGGCCAGCTGTCCATCCGTCTGTCTGTCCGTTAACAAGGCACAAATCATAACCGCTGGACCTAGAATCTTGTAACTTAAGATTCTGAGAGGTCGATGAAAAATCTCCTTGGAAACCAGATTTTAGGTCTCTGTTACCCACATCCTTCGAGCTATGGGGCCCCAAAGTACCCCCCAGAATCGTCAAAAATTTCATACAAAAACTTCAATATCTCATTAACTACATCATGGATGGTCATGATTTTTTGGCATACATATTGATCATGAGATGTTCCATCAGTTCCTGCAGACTGGTGGCGCCACCAGTATTTTTCGATTTTTTACGAATTTTTTTCTTTATTTTTGAGACCTTTTAAAATGTGAACATCTGTTAACAGGGCACAAATCGTAAAGACTGGACCTAGAATCTTCATTCTTGAAATAGTGAGAGACCTATGAAAAGTCTCCATGAAAACCAGAAATTAGGTCTCTGTTACCCATATCCTTCGAGCTATGGGGCCCCCCAGAATAGTAAAAAATTTCATACAAAAACTTCAATATCTGATTAACTACATCACTGATGGTCATGATTTTTGGCATACATATTGATCATGAGATGTTTCATCAGTTTCTGCAGACTGGTGGCACCACCTGTATTTTTCAATTTTTTACGAATTGTTTTCTCTATTTTTGAGACCTTTAAAAAATTTGAACATCTGTTAACAGGGCACAAATCGTAAAGACTGGACCTAGAATCTTCATTCTTGACACAGTGAGAGACCTATGAAAAGTCTCCATGGAAACCTGAAATTAGGTCTCTGTTATCCATATCCTTTGAGCTGTGGGGCTCCCAATTACCCCCCAGAATAATGGAAAATATATCAAAACAAACTGCAACATCTCAATAACTACAACACTGATGGTCATGATTTTTGGCATACATATTGATCAAGAGGTGTTACATTAGTTCCGGCAGACTGGTGGCGCCACCTGTATTTTTCAAATTTTCACAATTTTTTTTCTCTTTTTTTGAGACCTTTAAGGATGTAGTTATCTGTCAACAGGGTACCAATCGTAATGACTGGACCTAGAATCTTCATTCTTTACACTCAGGGAGACCCATGAAAAGTCTCCATTGAAACATGAAATTAGGTCTCTGTTACCTATATCCTTTGAGCTGTGGGGCTCCCAATTACCCCCCAGGATAATGGAAAATTATATAAAAACAAACTGCAACATTTCAATAACTACAACACTGATGGTCATGATTTTTGGCATACATTTTGATCATGAGGTGTTTCATCAGGTTCTGCATAGTGGGTGCACCACCTGTATTTTTAGCTCAGCTGACTATAAGTCATCTGAGCTATAGTCGTGGTCCATTGTCCGTCCGTCTGTCCGTCCATAGATGAGGCACATTTTGAAACCGTAAGACCTAGGAATCCAAAATTTAGCATAATGTTAGATGTCCCCAAGATCTCCTACCAAGCCGAAAACTGGGTCTTTGGCCGGGGCATATAGTTTTACCCATGTCCGTCCTTCTGTCATTCCGAAATCAAACAGTTGTACGGACTTTTTTTCGCAATGCCTGCAGATATTGGCCTGATTTTTGGTGTGTGGGCAGATAATGACCAGTTACAGGTCAATTTCGTGTTTCGTCCCCGTTGACCTACTTTTGACTGTTTTACGGCTCCTAAACTTAGAAAATTTCATGAAAAATAGAAATTTTCATGACAAATACACATGTACGGACTTTTTTTCGCATTGCCTGCAGATATTGGCCTGATTTTTGGTGTGTGGGCAGATAATGACCAGTTACAGATCGAGTTCGCGTTTCGTCCCAGTTGACCTACTTTTGACCGTTTTACGGCTCGTAAACTTAGAAAATTTCATGAAAAATAGAAATTTTCATGACAAATACACATGTACGGACTTTTTTTCGCAGTGCCTGCAGATATTGGCCTGATTTTTGGTGTGGGCAGATAATAGCCAGTTAAAGATTGAGTTCGCGTTTTGTCCCGCTTGACCTACTTTTGACCGTTTTATGGCTCCTAAACTTAGAAAAATTCATGAAAAATAGAAATTTTCATGACAAATACACATGTGCAGCTGTTTTTAGCCCTCAGCTCATAGGCTGATGGGCTATTGTTGTCACCCAAGCTGTCTGTCTGTCCGTCCGTCCATCTGTCTGTCCAGTGTCTGTCTGTCCGTCGTTCCGCGTCACAACTTTTACCTTGTGAGCGGGATATCTCTAAAAGGATTCAACGTTGAAATTTTTATTTCATCAGTGAAGATGTATATCGATAAAATCTCGGTCAAGTTCGAAGATCGGTGACCTTGACCCATTTTTCTACATTTTAGAGCTGATATAGAAAAACACTCAGAAGTTTATATCTCAGGAACCGTTGTGTGGATTTTCACAAAACTTACTATGATCATGGGGACTGATGGTCTGTATGTGCTGCACAATTTTGGTGGCACCACCTGGAATTTCTGATTTTTTAGCGAACCTGTGAGCTTATGCGATGGTGTGGCGTCGTCCGGTGTCCGGCGTCCGTTGTCTGTACGTTAACCCATACTAACTTTAAAACGGCAAGATTTAGCATCACAAAATTTTATGCAAAAAAATTAGTCATCTGAAAAACTCTATCAGATTTTGCTTATTTTTTGGCTAACTGCATTTTCTTAGATTTTAAAGGGAAAAAGCTAAAAAAGCTTTGAAAATCTTCTCCTCCAAAACTGTTCAGCCAAATTGTCTTATATTTCACAGAAATGATCCCTGGAACAATCTCTCTCAACTTTGTTTGAATGGTTTAAGTTCAGTGATTTTTGGCTGAGTTACAGCTAGTTGAACTTAGTCATCTGTCCAAAAAAGCATACTAAAAATTACAAACTTAGAAACGGCTGGAGCTATCATCACCAAATTTTATGCCAATGTTGGTCACATGAGTCATATCTGAAATTGAGGTATTGGTGGCGCCACCTGAATCAGCCTTTTTTGTACGGGGGTCATCAGTGCCCATATCATACTGACAGCTACAAATAACTTCTTCTCTGAAACAATATGGCCAAATTGTTTAATATCTCACAGAAATGATCCTAGGGTAGTGTTTTCTGAAGTTTGTCCAAATGGTCTCAGTTCAGTGACTTTTGGCTAAGTTATGGGAAGCTGAATTTAGTCATATACCATAACAGCCCATTTTAGCTAAGTGGCTACAAAAATCTTCTTCTCAAAAACCACAGGGCCAAAGTTTTAAATCTCACACATTAATTATCCTTAGATGTTGATAATTCAAGTTTGTTCAAATGGTTTTGGTTCAGTGATTTTTGGCTGAGTTATGGGTAGCTGAACTTAGCCATTTTGAACTTAGCCATTTTGCTTTATTTTCCCATATGAGTTATATACCTGCAAAACATTTTTAGACTGACGCCACTGAGGCCATTTTGTTTAATATTTTACAAGAATAGTCCCCTGAATAATTCTTATAATGATTATCTTTTATGGTTCCAAAGAATGAATTATGGCTGAATTATAAGGATTGAATTAAGTCATTTTACCATATATGGTAGCTGTGTAAAGCAGATTCATCTAGCCTAGCACCAGTTTATCAGCATCCCTTACATCATGCCTCTAGACCTTCAGATTTCAGGTTATCTATAGTTAATATTGACAAGAATGTTTTTTAAAAGCTTTTAAAAAAAGTAGATTTATGTTTTTAGATAAAATTCATACCAGGCAATGTTAACAATCACAGGTATACAGCTCTATGTGAGTATATAAAGACAGCTATACATAGATTATAAATAATTGGTATCCATACTCAACTTAATTCAAGATTTTGCCATCAATGAGATGTATCTGTATTATAATTTTGCATTCAATATGCATCTGTAGTAATTTTTAGTGAGCCTGTGAGCTAATTTGATGTTGTGGCGGCGTCCATAGTCCATCTTCTGTAAGTTAACCCATACTATTCGAAAACGACTGGAGCTAGCATCATGAAATGTAATGTAAAAAATTAGCCATCTGAAAAACTCTGCATTTTCTCAGATTTTATAGAGAAAAAGCTAAAAAACCTTAAAAAATCTTCTCCGACAAAACGCTCAAGCCAATTTGTTCAATATTTCACAGAAACAATCTTTTATATCATCTCTCTCAAGTTTGTTCAAATGGTTCAAGTTCAGTGAATTTTTGCCAAGTTACAGGAAGTTGAACCTAGTCATCTGTCTCAGAAACAGCCGGAGCTATCATCACAAAATTTTCTGCCAGTGTTGGTCACATGAGCCATATATGAAATTCAGGTATTGGTGGTCACCTGCATTGACCTTCTTTTGTACGGGGGTCATTGGTCATCTGTACATTAACCCATAATTTCTCAGAATAGCAGGAACTACCATCCCCAGATTTTATACAATAATCTGTCATATATCAAATGTTGTGGGATTCAGCTTATTTATGAAAAACTGCATCTTTTATTATTCTAGATATTTTGATAAAAAGTTTATGAATATGTCAGCTTGAAAAAATGCATTTTAGCCAAAGTCTTTCAGTATGTGTAAACAGATTTGCCAACAGGCTAAAATTGTGTCTGTATATTTAAATAGGTTAAGAAACTGCCAACTGTTTCAGATTTGGTAATAGATCAAGAGTTCATTCAGTGCAGCCAGATATAGGTCAAGAATTCACTCAGTGCAGCCAAGCACAAGGCATGTGATCCCCTCATGGGTGACATGTGAACACCTCATGGGCACCATGTGATCACCTCATGGGTGTCATGCCTCTCAGGGCTGCATGTGGAGCCAATCTATTTATAGCTTTGGCAGACTGCCAACTGTATCAGATAAGGCAACAGGTCAAGAGTTCACTCAGTGCAGCCAGGTACTGGTCAAAAGTTCACCCAGTCCAGCCAGGTGCAGGTCATGAGTTCACTCAGTGCAGTAGCCTGAGCAAGCAAATTTGTCACAGTTCACTCAGGCACCTGCCTTTCTCACCTAAGCGTGGTCAGCCCCATGCATTAGACTTAAGGTAATTTTTATGTATTGGCCTGATATTTTGATCTGTCTATGCGTCTTTGATGGGTTTCTTGTTCACAAGACAGGTGTCACCACCTACAATGACTTTTGCACAGTGTGTGACTTTTTTGCCTGCTTATTTCTATAGAGGAATTTGATATATCATCCTGAAATTAGGCATATTTATACCTATCGAATAGCTTTGTCATATACAAGACTGATGGTGCCACCTACAATAATTTTTGCACAGTGTGTGTCCCTGCTTATTTCTCAAGAGGGGTTTGATATATCAGTCTGAACATGGGCATATGTATATATCTCTGATAGCTTCGTTGTATACAAGACTGGTGGTGCCAGCTACAATCATTTTTAGCTCAAATGTCTGTAAGTCAACTGAGGTGTAGGAATGGCGCTTTGTCCATCGTCCATACGGATATCCGGCCGTCCATTAGCAGGGCACAATTTGTAACAGCTGGTCCTAGAAACTTCTAAGTGATAATCCAGGGAGGTCAATAAAAAATCTCCTTGGAAACCTGAAATTAGGTCACTGCGACCTATAACCTCCCAGCTATTACCTTGTAAGTACCCCCCAGAATATTAAAAAAAAATTGATACAAAAACTCCAATATCTTGATAATTAATGCATGTATTGTCATGAAACTTGCCTTGAATATTAACCATGACTAGTTTGGTCAGTTCCCGAAAACTGGTGGCGCCACCTTTATTTTTTCATATTTTTAGCAAACCTGTGAGCTTATGCAATGGTGTGGCGTCGTCCGGCGTCAGTTGTCCGTTGTCTGTACGTTAACCCATACTATCTTGAAAACGGCAAGAGTTAGCATCAAGAAATTTCCTGCAAATAATCAGTCATCCAAAAAACTATATCGGATTTTGTTTATTTTTTTTCTAACTGCATTTTCTTAGATTTTATATCGAAAAAGCTAAAAAAAGCTTTAAAAACCTTCTTCTCCAAAACTGTCCAGCCAAATTGTCCAATATTTCACAGAAATGATCCCTGGAACAATCTTTCTCAAATTTGTTGGAATGGTTCCAGTTCGGAGATTTTTGGCCAAGTTACAGGAAGTTGAACTTTGTTAACTCTGCAAAAAAGCATATTAAAATTTAAATCTCAGAAACGGCTGGAGCTATCATCACCAAATTTTCAGCCAATATTGGTCACATTGGTCATATCTGAAATTGAGGTATTGGTGGCACCACCTGCATCGGCCTTTTTTTACGGGGTCATCAGTGCCTGTATCACACTGAGAGCTACAAAAAACTTCTTCTCTGAAACGATATGGCCAAAATGTTTAATATCGCACACAATTGATCCTAGGGTAGTGCGTTCTGATGTTTGTTCAAATGGTCTCTTTTCAGTGATTTTTGGCTAAGTTATGGGAAGCTGAATTTAGTCATATGCCATAACAGCCCATTTTAGCTCAGTGGCTACAAAGATCTTCTTCTCAAAAACCACTGGGCCAAATTCTTAAATCTCACACATTAATTATCCTCAGATGTTGATAATTCAAGTTTGTTCAAATGGTTTTGGTTCAGTGCATTTTGGCTGAGTTACGGAAAGCTGAACTTAGCCAGTTTGCTGTATCTTCCTATATGAGTTATAAACCTGCAAAATGTTTTTCGACTGATGCCACTGAAGCCAGTTTGTTAAATATTTTACAAGAATAATCCCTACAACAATTCTTATAATAATTGTCATTAATGGTTCCACATGAATGATTTTTGGCTGAATTATGGAGATTGAAATGAGTCATTATACCATATATATTAGCTGTGTGATGCTGTTACATATAGCCTGGCACCAGTTTATCAGCACCTATTACAACATGCCACTAGACATTTAGATTTCAGGTTATCTTTGGTTAATATTGACAAGAAAGTTTTTTAAAAGCTTTAAAAAAATTTAGATTATGATTTAAGTTATTCATCTTACCAGGCAATGTTACAATAATGGATATTTAGCTCTCTGTGGCTATATAAAGACAACTGTATGTGGATTATAAATTATTGGTATCCCTGCTCCACTTAATTCAAGAATTTGCCATCAATGAGATATATCTGTATTTTAATTTTGCATTCAGTATGCATCCGTAATAATTTTACATATATTCCTGATTTCTTTTTTTTTAAAGTCAGCTGAAAAACATTTTGTATTTGGAAAATAAATTTCAAAGTTATTTCAAGTAGGGACCACTTTTGTGTAAAGATGGCAGCACTTGGTTTACCATTGGCAGATTGCCAGTGCCTTGATGTTGGCCATTAGCCAAGATGATGTCAGCTCTATAAATAGTTTAAGCACAGTGCCAGGATTGGAAGAAGTGCAGCCAGATATAGGTCAAGAGTTCACTCAGTGCAGTAGCTGCATTCTATTTATAGCTTTGGCAGACTGCTCACAGCATCATATTTGGCACCAAAGTTCAGCCTGAATCTATTTATAGCTTTGACAGACTGCCAACTGTGTCAGATTATGCAATATGTCAAGAGTTCACTCAGTGCAGCCAGGTACGGGTCAATAGTTCACTCAGTCTAGCCAGGTGCAGGTCAAAAGTTCACTCAGTGCAGTAGCTTGAGGCAGCAATTTGTCACAGGTCACTCGGGGGCAACTGCCTTACACACCTAAGCCTTGTCAGCCCAGTGCATCAAACTCTGGGGAAGTTTTATGTATTGGACTGATATTTTTACCTGTATATGCGTCTTTGATGGTATTCTCATTTACAAGACAGGTGGTGCCGCCTACATTGACTTTTGCAGTGTATGCGCCTGCTTATTTCTACAGAGGAATTTGATACATCGGCCTAAAATTGGGCATTTATACATATCGGGTAGCTTTTTAGTGTACAAGACTGGTGGCAATATCTACAATAATTTTTGCACAGTGTTTGTCCCTGCTTATTCCACAGTAGGGTTTTGACATATCAGTCTGACATTGGGCATATTTATATATCTCTTCGTTGTATATAAGACTGGTGGTGCCAGCTACAATCATTGTATCCGCCAAAACAGAGTTTTGCGGATACTGTGTTTTCAGTCGGATGCCGACGCTGCCGCCATCACCGCATAGGTTTCCGGAGAACTCCTTTTCGTTGTGTGCACCTATGCAAGAATTTCAGCAGTGATGTTTGTGTGATTGTTTCTTATTCAATATGTTTAGTACCTGCATAGTTCTTATACATGAGAAGTAATGGTCCAGCATTGAAGCATTATACCTGGTGTATTTCCCAATGCACAGGTTCGCATTATGCCTGTAGGCCTTGTTTAAATATTAAGTAATTGTGAATGAACTTTTTTATCCTATGTATTATACACTATAATGATACAGAGATGCTGTAAATCCCATCATAACCCCCCCCCCCACACACACACACACACACATACACAAACACACACCAACACCACCAAGTCCTTGCATCTGTGAACTGGGGAAATTAGTTATATTTCAACTGTATACATTTATAAAATTAAAAAATAAATATATATAATAATATATATTATAAAAAAAATAGATCCAATTGAACAAATATGTAAACTACTGAACTGTCAACAATCAAAAAGCCAACCAATGATCACTGTAATAATATACATCTTATGGTCACAAACTGCTCACATGCTTCAATTTAACAATAGGAAATGCATGGATTGGTCACAAAATATTAGTTGCTACATTTTCTTATTCATCAATACTAACCAATCATGTCACCAAGCCATGGCCTATATTACCTTTTCCTCTTAGACTTTATCTCCATTTGATATTAAATAAGATTTTTACCTTCAAAGTAAACTTCGGCTGAGCGCAGTGACCCATGGGTCCCTTGTTTAATTAAAATTATATTTAGCACAATAATTGCTATTAATTTTTAATAAATGGTTTAACTCGTATCATTTTATGCTAGTGCTGCTCTTGGGTATGGGTAACCTGTAATTATTGAATAACAGTTAAATCCTGTGTATGATAATTAACATGACTTACAGTGGACATTTTTTTCAAATACTTCTGCTGCAATGTAGATAAAGTTATTAGGCCAAAGTTAAACCTGTATGACAATAGCACCCCTTTTCCAGATGTAAATTATATAAATGACATCAGTCCTCTTCCCTCTCCAAGGATTTGATCAAAATCTTTACATAACTTGAGTTAAACGCCATCATCCTCATAAATATGCTTATATTACCACAAAAAACCCAACATTTGTTTACCCCTTACTCAAAATCATATTTTATGATCATAAATAACAGCTCAGCACCGTGACCCATGGGTCCCTTGTTAGCTAACCTGTGAGCTTATGCGATGGTGCGGCGTCGTGCGTCGTGTGTTGTGCGTAGTACGTCATGCGTCGTGCCTAGTCTGTACGTTAACCATAGCTATCTCAAAAACTGCAGGAGCTAGCATCACTAAATTTTTTGCAAATAATCAGTCATCCAAAAAACTATATCAGATTTTGTTTATTTTTTTCTAACTGCATTTTCTTAGATTTTATAGGGAAAAAGCTAAAAAAGCTTTAAAAATCTTCTTCTCCGAAACTGTCCAGCCAAATTGTCCAATATTTTACAGAAATGATCCCTGGAACAATCTTTCTCAAGTTTGTTGGAATGGTTCCAGTTCGGAGATTTTTGGCTGAGTTACAGGAGGTTGAACTTTGTTAACTGTGCAAAAAAGCATATTAAAATTTAAATCTCAGAAACGGCTGGAGCTATCATCACCAAATTTCATGCCAATGTTGGTCACATAGGTCATATTTGAAATTGAGGTATTGATGGCGCCACCTGAATTTAAATTTGTGAAATTTGTATATCCTGGATTCTCAACAGTTTTGTTGACTGAAACTGAATAAATATGAGACATTGAGTGAATAATTGTATTCAAATATGATTAAAAAATTCAATAGTTTGATAATGAAAATTAATACAAATACTAATACAGGTAAAAAGAAAGAATTTGAGTGCAAATACTTTCAAAATGTATTCATTAATGCATCCATGAATATATTATAATATTATTTCAATAATCATTTATTTCAAATAAATAATTAAAAGAAATCTTTTCAGATGTGACTGTTAATATTTTTAATTAAAATAATATTTTGCCCAACAATTCCAATTAATTTTTAATGAACAGTTTAACTCTCATATCATTTGTGCTAGTGATACTTTTGGCTATGGGCAACTTGTAATTATTGAATAACAGTTAACTCCTTTGTTAAAAGCATGCATGATAATTAACATGACTTACAACGGACGTTTATTTCCTGTTACTAGTGTTAGTGCTGTGGATTTAATTTTCACTGTATGTACACATAAGCATTTCATCTGTTAAAATCTGAAATTTGAAACCAATTGATCAAAACTGTAGATGTCATTCAAGTTTTCAAGCACCATGTCTTGATTGTTTCCATCAAGTCAGTGAAATGTGTGCTCCGAAGAAGTGTTACATAACTGGTTCAACTTCTGCCTCTGTGATTGTCTGGGTCAGGCTGGGTCAGGCAGTAATTACCAGAGAGCCTCTCTCTCTTTCTTTCTCTCTCTCTCTCTCTCTCTCCATGACAGTCCAGCTCACTCTCTCCTGCTCTCTCTCTCTGTCTCTTTCTCTCCTATTCTCTCTCACCCCTAAGCTTCCCATCCTCCCTGTCCCCAATTCTGTTGACAGGTTCTATAAAACAGATTAATTAGCTATGAATATTGAAGCAATTTTGAAATGTGAATCAACTGAAATATTCATATATATGTATGTTATACTGTAAATGTGTAGTTACATTTTTAAACCTGGAAAAAAATGATGTATTGAAAAAAGGAATTAAAGCAAATATTGTTAATTTTTCCTTGCTCAATAGAATGGGAATTTAAATGATTTGCTTTAATTCTCCACCTTTCTGCCTGCATAAATATTTTAAAATTATGAATAAACATTTTCCCTGTAAGCACTTGAATTAAATTTCATATCCTGTATAAAATATGCAACGGTGCTGTAACTCCTGCCATCCCCTTCCCTCACCCCATAGAGTCCTTGCTCTTTGGCACTGTGAACAATAGTTCTATTGCTATTCCATAAAATTTCATTGCATTCATATTTGCTCAAATATAATGCAATTTTAAACCCCTCCTATATAGATAAAAAAATAAACCACTATATTTTACTCCATATTAATCCATCAGTCAGGTTATTTCATACATCATTTACTCACATATAACATTATATTCCTTTATAAAAGCCCAAAATGTCCATGATATTCATAAGCTTTATAGGCTCAATATAGTATCACAGTGGTGATACATTTATTGTCCAATCACGATCAGCTGAGTTCCGTGACCCATGGGTCCCTTGTCTTAATATTTATCTGGAGTTTTCTCCTTTATATTTTCTATATACATGCCAGAAATTAAGACTGTTAAGTGTAACTTATTTAAGTTATGGGCTTGAACATATTGGACTTTGTAAAATTCAAGAAAAATATTTGCTCACTTAACATGAACATTTTTGAAGCTAAAGACTTTTTTTCCAAGTATATGTCTTTGTTTGATTAAGATTCAATTGTATATCCAAAATTAGATCTGATTTTTGTAAATTTTTTAGTTATTAGCATAAAAATAAAATCAATACCTTAAATTTTGCCAAATTTAAACATGGCATTTTTTTTTCCAGTAAGAATTGTTGATTTAATTTTCACAGCATTAAACATACATATTTAATTTGTTTAAATCTGCAATTTGAAAATAAAAGTTTGAAAATTAATCTAGTTATTTCTTGAGGCTCTATTGTCACTTGCTTTGTCCAGATGCAGGCAACTCACTCCTGGTCACTTGAAGTCAGCTATGCCAGGGTTTCTGATTTATTACAGGCACTGGGGGAAGATCCCCTGCTGTAATTTTGTTTGGACACGATAACTCAAAAAAATATTTTAAGAATCTTTACCAAACTTGACATGTGCATAGATATGGGTAAGAGGATGAAGCCTATTTAAAAATGGGGTCATGACCTTTACTAGGAGAGTAACCTTGACCTTGAATAGGTCCATTTTGGGGGAAAATCACACAAATTCTTAAATATCTCAAGAAATCTTGCATGGATTGATCCAAAAATCAACATGACCAAAGATCTTGAATAGTGTTGTCATGTACCAGAAACTGGTGGCGCCACCTGTTATCCTTTTCTTGTTTTTGTGCTGTTTCATTGCCACTTAACAGGACTGTGCACATAATAAGTAAAAAACTAATGGACAGATTTCTGTTATATTTTGCATATTCATAAACATGGGTTATGGGATGATGTATATTTAAATTGGGGTCATAACCTTTCCTATGAGAGTGGCCTTGACCTTGAATATTGCCATATATGGTGAAATCACACAAAATCATAAATCAAATTGACAGAAGATTTTGGATAGCTTGGTCTTCTGCGGAAGACAGGTGGTGCCATCTTCTGTCCTTTTCTTGTTTTTGCGCCTTTTAATACCCCATCATTGACAATTGACAGTACTGCACATGTGAGCATTGTAAGTCTAAAACTAATGGACAGATTGGGCTATATATGTGCTATATATGTCCCTTATAAGTGACATATAACTCACATATAATTCCAGTGTATGCACCTTCTTTTGAAAGGTGTTTACTCTTTTCTTTATTCCACAAGGAATTACGTTAGATGTTAGAAATTAAGGTTTGTGTGTGTGTGTGTGTGTGTGTGTGTGTGTGTGTGTGTGTGTGTGTGGTGAGCTTCTTGCACTGTGCAATCTCTTGAAATCAAAGCTGGCCTGCAGTCACACTGGGGGTCATCAACTTCATACAGTCATATGGACGCAAACACATGAAACATAACAGTATGAAAACACAGTATCCAAAATAAATATTTATTTACACATTTGTAAACTGAAAATAATATTTTCATAAGATTTGTAAAACTCCCTGGTTAAGTCAGATTTGAAAGTGTTGTCATTTTAGGGAATGAAGGCTGGAAGGAAATATACACCCTTGCCACACTCTAAATCCTTTTCTGTCTATTCCTGTTTGACCTGTAAAAACAAATGTTACCAGTCTAAGTATACACATATAGTCATTATTGCTCACATTAATTATTTAATTAAATAAGCTTAAAGATTATCTTTTCACATTGATGCTTAGTATTGCTTTTCTTAACATAAATATTATTTTACCTTATCTGGAGTCAACACAAGTCAAAAAAGAAAAGAATTTATTTCACTGAAAGTACATCTGCTCTAGGGGTTTTAAATGTTCTGAAAATATGCCTGTTTAACATTTAGGATTATAAGTAAATAGAGTTTGACTTCTCAATTACTAACACAGGAAGAGTTTTCCAGTTATACAGAATATATACAACAATTCAGATTATCAAATATACTGCATGGTCACAGGACAGATACTGTGGCCTAAAGATGCTCATAGGTTCAGAAAGTAGGTTACTCAGTTGAAACAATTTTAACATGTAAGCAGTCATATGAATATCCCATATGCACAATAAATGTTAACCACCAAATTTTCACTTCAAATATTGTATGCTCCAGCTATTTGATAAAAAAAAACTTACAAATCATAACATTGCCCATTAGCTAAAAGATTTAAATGTTACTTTATATGATAAACTGAATATGCTTACCAGACAATTCTTGCAAGGGCTGGAGATATCTGGGCTCTCCTTATACTTTCACCACCATTTCTTCATACTGGTTCAGAGAAAAGTAAAGAAACCATTACAAATCATAAAACCAAGGTTGTTCGAAATAAATAATTAAGAACATGGAGTCTTGCATATTTTGACATTTAAGTAGACAAATGGACTAAAAAAAGGCCTCACATTAAATCATTTTACTAAAATAGTACATCAATGATATATTGGTTGTCAGTAATGTTCAAAATGACATCTTGACCTTTAATGGTGAAATGGCACTAAGAAATCATTCAAGGTGGGAAAAAAAATCCACTTTTGATTGACCTGTAAATTGAACCAGATTTGATTTCTCTTTGGGAATCAAAATAGTGCCTAATGAAATCATCTGATCCTTAGTGAAAAAAAAACTTTTGAGCATGTGTAATGAACAATTCTTAACCACATTATGACTTTGAGCACTCTAGCACTAGCTTTATGTGATCATGTCACAGGGACATTTTGAAATTAAATCAACATGTATTCCGAAGTACAAATAGCATCACTAAAAAGGCATGTTCTTAGCTTTATGTTGATGTATAGAACATGCACATTGTTACTAAACAGAGGCAACAGCTTTAGCTTTTGACAGAAGCTGGTATTTTGTAAATATGGACCACCTAATAAAGAATGAAATGCATAATTGTGTATTTTCAGGGCAAAACAAGATGAGTGAAAGTCATCTTAATACTATCACTGATTTAAACATGCAAAAAGAACTGAAATAATGCAAGAGTTCTCACCAATGAGACATTTTTCATCTATAAATTCCCCTTCTGGTTGACAAACTCAACTTGTTCCACATATGATCCCAACGGTTACTGGATGTTGTCATTCACACAGGAATGCAATCTCTTTGTCCCAGGGAACACAGCAAGAACAGCTGAGACAGCTAGCAAGACCTTGGCTTTATCAGTAACAGTCATGGGGGGGGGGGGGGGGCGAGGGGTGTTACATATTTCTGTGAATACAGTATTACTACTCATTACTGAGCCTGAAGAATTCTGGTTATTGTCACTATAAGGATGCAGACATTTGTTTTTGTAAAATAACAATGCTTTGACAAAATTGTTGATTTTGTATGGCAATATTTTACAGCTGGAAGGCAAGTGTGTTGTAGCTGTTAGAACTATATAATCATAAATCCAATGAAATATTAGGATAATGTTTAGGGTTTACCATAATTAGTCAGTAGCATACCACATCAATACCCTATGTTCTGTATTTATGGAGTAGTTATCAGTGGTTATTGGATTCTGAAGTACTTGTATATAAACTACATTCCAAAAGAAATGTTTCTTATAATATACTAGTATCAATGCCACAAAATATAAACAATATGTATTTTTATATTGTGTTTTGATTAAATGATTTTTTTCTGCATGAATACTAGTGTTAAATGTTCACATCACTTAAGGAATAAATCTGATAAAAAAGTAGCAGAATATAATTCCTAATTATTAGTATCATTTTTAGCTCAGCTGACTGAAAGTCATCTGAGCTATAGCGATCACTCTTTGTCCGTCGTCCGTCTGTCCGTCTGTCCGTCCGTTAACCAGGCACAAATCGTAACCGCTGGACCTAGAACCTTGTAACTTGGGATTCTGAGAGGTCCATAAAAAATCTCCTTGGAAACTAGAAATTAGGTCTCTGTTACCCATATCCTTCGAGCTATGTGGCCCCAAAGTACCCCCCAGAAAAGTCAAAAATTTCATACAAAAACTTCAATATCTCATTAACTACTCGACTGATGGTCATGATTTTTGGCATACATATTGATCATGAGATGTTACATCACTTCCTGCAAACTGGTGGCGCCACCTGTATTTTTCGATTTTTTACGAATTTTTTTCTCTATTTTTGAGACCTTTAAAAATGTGAACATCCAGTTAACAAGGCACAAATCATAAAGACTGGACTTAGAATCTTAATTCTTGACACACTGAGAGGTCCATGAAAAATCTCCTTGGAAACCAGAAATTAGGTCTCTGTTACCCATATCCTTTGAGCTATAGGGCCCCAAAGTACCCCCCAGAATAGTAAAAAATTTCATACAAAAACTTCAATATCTCAATAACTACATCACTGATGGTCTTCATTTTTGGCATACATATTGATCATGAGATGTTCGATCAGTTCCTGCAGACTGGTGGCGCCACCTGTACTGTTTGATTTTTTACGATTTTTTCCTCTATTTTTAGCTCAGCTGACTATAAGTCATCTGAGCTATAGTCGTGGTCCATTGTCCGTCGTCCGTCCGTCTGTCCGTCCGTCCGTCTGTCCGTCCGTAGATGTGGCACGTTTTGAAACCGTAAGACCTAGGAATCCAAAATTCGGCATAATGTTAGATGTCCCCAAGATCTCCTACCAAGCCGAAAACTGGGTCTTTGCAACTTCGTTCCTTTGAGAAATTAAGGAAAAACCTCAATTTTTTATTGAAAACCTATTTTCACACTTCAGGACTGCCTAATATCAAAACCACTCATCTGTTTTTCCTCATATTTACCATAAATATTCCTCTATATAGTTCCTATTTACATGCAAGAAATTATGTCTGTATTATTTAATTTAAAAAAGTTATAGGCCCAAACATAATGCATTTTGTAAAAAATCAGGAAAGATATTTGATCACTTAACACAAAAAATGTTAAAGCTATTGACCTTTTTTCCAGTAATATAACTTTAATTGATCAAAATTAAATTGTATACCCAAAATAAGATGAAAATCTTTTAAATTTTCTAAAATATTAATAAAAATAAAAAATTGGTACCTTAAATTTTGCCCAACTTTGACCATGGCACGTTTTTTTCCTGTAAGTACTGTGGATTTAACTTTCACAGCATGTTTTTGTTAGCATTTCAACTGTTAACACCAAAAATTTGAAACCAGTTGATCAAAAACTGTAGATTTTATTCAAGTTTTCAAGCACCATGTAACATATTGTTTTCATCAAGCTAGTGTTATGCAGTTTGCAAGAGCTCAGCTCCCCAGCTTCAGCTCTTAGTTCCTTAAATTCGGCATACAGTTAGATGTCTCCAAAATCCCCTACCATGCCAAGAATTTGGTCACTAGGACTTAATAACTTCGAGATATTAACGAAAAACTTCATTTTTCCATTAAAAACCCATTGTTACACTTCAAGACTGCCTAATATCAAAACCACTGATCTGACTTTAATCATAAATAATGTACATATTTTTCATTCTCTATGCACATGCCAGAATGATGTCAGTATTGCGTAATTGTTTTAAGTTATGGGCCCAAACATAATGCACTTTGTAAAAAATCAAGAAATATATTTACTCCCTTAACAAGGGGCTTGCTGAAGCTAGAGATTTTTTGTCAGGGATGTAACATTATTTAATCAAGATTCAATTGAGTACCCAAAATTAGTTCTGAATTTTTTCAAATTTTATAAGTTATTAGTATAAATATAAAATTAGTACCTTAAATTTTGCCCAACTGTGACCATGGCACGTTTGTGTCCTGTGAGCACTGTTGATATAATTTTCATATCATGCACACATTAGGATTTCAGCTTTTTAGTTTAGAAAGCTGAAAGAAATTGGCCAAAAATTGTAGCTTTTATTAATGTTTTTAGCTCAGCTGACTATAAGTCATCTGAGCTATAGTCGTGGTCTATTGTCCGTCGTCCGTCCGTCTGTCCGTCCGTCCGTCCGTCCGTCCGTAGATGTGGCACGTTTTGAAACCGTAAGACCTAGGAATCCAAAATTCGGCATAATGTTAGATGTCCCCAAGATCTCCTACCAAGCCGAAAACTGGGTCTTTGCAACTTCGTTCCTTTGAGAAATTAAGGAAAAACCTCAATTTTTTATTGAAAACCTATTTTCACACTTCAGGACTGCCTAATATCAAAACCACTCATCTGTTTTTCCTCATATTTACCTTAAATATTCCTCTATAAAGTTCCTATGTACATGCCAGAAATTATTTCTGTATTATTTAATTTAAAAAAGTTATGGGCCCAAACATAATGCATTTTGTAAAAAATCAGGAAAGATATTTGATCACTTAACACAAAAAATGTTAAAGCTATCAACCTTTTTTCCAGTAATATAACTTTAATTAATCAAAATTAAATTGTATACCCAAAATTAGATGAAAATCTTTTTAATTTTCTAAAATATTAATAAAAATAAAAAATTGGTACCTTAAATTTTGCCCAACTTTGACCATGGCACGTTTTTTTCCTGTAAGTACTGTGGATTTAATTTTCACAGCATGTTTTTGTTAGCATTTTAACTGTTAACACCAAAAATTTGAAACCAGTTGATAAAAAACTGTAGATTTTAATAAGTTTTCAAGCACCATGTAACAAATTGTTTACATCAAGCTAGTGTTATGCAGTTTGCAAGAGCTCAGCTCCCCAGCTTCAGCTCTTAGTTCCTTAAATTCGGCATACAGTTAGATGTCTCCAAAATCCCCTACCATGCCAAGAATTAGGTCACTAGGACTTAATACCTTCGAGATATTAATGAAAAACTTCATTTTTCCATTAAAAACCCATTGTTACACTTCAAGACTGCCTAATATCAAAACCACTGATCTGACTTTAATCATAAATAATATACATATTATTCATTCTCTATGCACATGCCAGAATGATGTCAGTATTGCGTAATTGTTTTAAGTTATGGGCCCAAACATAATGCACTTTGTAAAAAATCAAGAAATATATTTACTCCCTTAACAAGGGCATTGCTGAAGCTAGAGATTTTTTTGTCAGGGATGTTACATTATTTAATCAAGATTCAATTGAATACCCAAAATTAGTTCTGAATTTTTCAAATTTTATAAGTTATAAGTATAAATATAAAATTAGTACCTCAAATTTTGCCCAACTGTGACCATGGCACGTTTGTGTCCTGTGAGCACTGTTGATATAATTTTCATATCATGCACACATTAGGATTTCAGCTTTTTGGTTTAGAAAGCTGAAAGAAATTGGCCAAAAATTGTAGCTTTTATTAATGTTTTTTATGAGACCCTGTCAGACTTTGGCTCTCTCCAGCCCCTCTTGAGTCACCAGTATGTTGACCTTGTTGACCTTTCATCAAATTATGCACGCTTGAGGCGAGGCATACAGGAATCCAGGCAGCTTATGGCCAGCCACAGTTGATCCAGGTGTCCAACCCAACTCATCTAGTAGTTTTAACCAACAACATAACAATAAACAATAAATTAATAAATTTTTATTGGTTTTTAATAACAAATTAAAGAAAAATAGAAAAGGAATTTGTTAGTTTATAATAACAGGAAATTAACTTGCAGTTACTGATGATATAAGAATCTTGTATCGATGGGTAGAATGTCACATATTCCAAATAACACCATGCAGTCACCTATGGCATTTTTCAGTTTAATTTTAATGCTAAAGAAGTAAATCATATTATTCATTACTAATCATTAGGGATCATATGAAGGAAATTAATGATAGACAAAGATGCAGTTGAAAATATTAATCTAGATTCCTACTGTGTCTAGTGAGTACATTGATGTGAAATTAGTCCAAAATGAATTTTTTACAGTTATTTTTTAATATAAATAAAAGCCATAAAATCAGGTACTTATGATCATTATTTAAATGTGTGAATTTTGTATATTCTGGATTCTCAACATCATTGGTCGGTGAAACTGAATAAATACCAGACATGGTGCGAATACTTTGTAATTGTATTTAAATACGAATATGATTATGTACTCCATTATAAAATTTTTTGCATAAAGATTAGGAATTCAGGTAAAAATGAAAGTATATGAATACTCGTGCAAATACTTTCAAAATGTATTCATGAATGCATTCATGAATATATTCTTTAATATTATTTTAATAATCATATCAGTTATATTTCATTTTAAAAAATCATATGATTCTCTTATTATTTTTTATAAAAATTATATTTGGGACAATATTTGTAATTTTTTTTAATAAATAGTTAAACTCTTATATTATTTGTTCTGCTTATAAGTTATATGGCCAAGTCAAAATCTGTGTGACAATAGTACTCCATTTGTTAATAAAATAAATGAAATCAATCCTCTTCCCTGTCTCCAAAGGTACTATCAAAATCATACATAAGCTAAACAACAACAACTCATAATACAGCTTATATTTATTACCACACAAAACCAGCATGTGCCTCATTTCTAAATAATATTTTTTTATCATATATAACAGCTGAGCGTCGTGACCCATAGGTCCCTTGTTTAAACCTTTGAGGATGCTGTCATCTGTTAGCGTGGCACAAATCGTAACAACTGGACCTAGAATCTTCATTTTCGACACACTGAGAGACCTATGAAAAGTCTCCATGGAAACCAGAAATTAGGTCTCTGTTACCCATATCCTTCGAGCTATGGGGCCCAAAATTACCCCCCAGAATAGTCAAAAATTTCATACAAAAACTTCAATATCTCATTAACTACATCACTGATGGTCATGATTTTCGACATACATATTGATCATGAGATGTTTCATCAGTTTGTGCAGACTGGTGGCGCCACCTGTATTTTTCAATGTTCACAAATTGTTTTCTCCATTTTTGAGACCTTTAAGGATGTAGTTATCTGTCAACAGGGTACAAATCGTAACGACTGGACCTAGAATCTTCATTCTTGACACACAGGGAGACCCATGATAAGTCTCCATGGAAACCTGAAATTTGGTCTCTGTTACCCATATCCTTTGAGCTATGGCACTCCAAAGTACAGCTTAGAATAATGGAAAATTTGATACAAAAGCTAAAGTATCTGAACAACTAATGCAGAGATAACCATAATTGTTTGCATGGATATTGATCATGGAGTGTTTCATAAGTTTCTGCAGACTGGTGGCACCACCTGTATTTGTTTGTTTTTTTTTACGAAATTTTTCTGTATTTTTGAGACCTTTAAAGATATGAACATCTGTTAACAGGGCACAAATCATAAAAACTGGACCAAGAATCTTCATTCTTGACACACAGGGAGACCCATGAAAAGTCTCCATGGAAACTTGAAATTAGGTCTCTGTTACCCATATTCTTTAAGCTGTATGGGTCCAAATTACACCCCCCCCCCCTCCATATATAATGGAAAATTTGATACAAAAACTGCAGTATTTCAATAACTACAACACTGATGGTCATGATTTTCGGCATACATATTGATCATGAGCTGTTCCATCAGTTTCTGCAGACTGGGTGTGCCACCTCTATTTTTTTTTCAAATTTTTACGAATTTTTTTCTTTTTTTTGAGACCTTTAAAGATGTGGTTATCTGTCAACAGGGTACAAATCGCAACAACTGGACCTAGAATCTTCATTCTTGTCATGCAAGGAGGCCCATGAAAGGTGCCTGTGGAAACTTGAAATTAGGTCTCTGTTACCCATATCTTTCAAGCTATAGGACTCCGAAGTATCCCTCAGAATAATGGACAATTTGATACAAAAACTGAAGTATCTGAACAACTAATGCAGAGATCACCATGATTTTTTGCATGGATATTGACCATTAAGTGTTTTTATTAGTTTCTGCAGACTGGTGGAGCCACCTGTATTTTTGTATCTGCCAAAACGAAGTTTTGTGGATACTATGTTTTTGACCGAGTTCCTCCGCCGTGGCGGCGTTCGTTTCCAGAGAGCTCCTCGGAGACTAATGGACCGATTTTTCCCAAACTTACACCTATTATCGGGTCACATGTGAACTGGTGCCTAACCAATTTGCATTGACCTCTGACCTTTCCTCTCTATCCAGTGTCCATTTGTGGGTCTGTTTCCACTCATAAACCCTCATATCTCGGGAACCGTTTAACCGATCAGGAAATAAAATTGATACAAATGTAGCCCTTGGATTGCTTTATAACATACACAAAAAATGGTGGCGCCACCTGTAACCATGTTTGCACAGTGTCCATCTGTTCATCTGCCTTGGGTTAAAATCACTCATATCTCTGCAGTGAATTGACTAATTCACCTGAAATTCGTCATGTGTATACATCCAGGATAGCTTTCTTGATTTTACGACAGGTGGCGCCACCTACGTTCACGTTCACGCTGATGACATCCAAGCTTATATCTTGGGAACCGTTTGACCGATCAGGAAATAAAATTTATACAAATGTAGCCCTTTGATAGCTCTGTAACATACACAAAAAATGGTGGCGCCACCTGTAACAATGTTTGCACAGCGTCTGTCTGTTAGTCTGCCGTGGCCTAAAATTACTCATTTCTCTGTAGTGGTTCGACATAACTGCCTAAAATTTTGCAGGTTTATACATCGTGGACAGCTTTCTTGATTTTATGACAGGTGGCGCCACCTACATTCTAGTTAACGCTGGACACATCCAAGCTCATATTTCAGGAACCATTTGACCGATTGGGCCAAAATTGTGCATGTGTTTAGATCTCACATAGGTCTTTATCATACACAAAACTGGAGGGGTTACCTGCAAAGATTTTTGCACAGTGTTTGTCTGTTTGTCTGCCATGGGCAAAAATCACTCATATACATGTAGTGGTTTGACTTTTCTGCCTAAAATTTTGCAGGTGTATACAACTTGGACAGATTTCTGGATTTGTGGTAGGTGGCACAACCTACATACACATTTAGGCTGCAGACATCCATGCTATTATGCAACATTCCTCACTCTATTTCCCCTTGCCACTCAATCCATGCCTCACTATCCGATTTTGGCAGATACATGTAGTCACTTGTCGGTTACCCGTATTCTAGTTTTAAAAGTTTACACATTTTTCTCTATTTTTGAGATATATAAATACAGACTAAATCTTGGCCTGTTGGTTAATCTGTTTGATGCTTCAGTTGAATGGGTATATACTACCATTCTGGTGATAAAATTTCCTTTTGCGAATCTCTTCCCAGTCAGCTGAGCGTCATGACCCATGGGTCACTTGTTTAATATACCTAAAATTCAGAGGAAGCTGGTTACTTTGACCCCCATATTACCATACTTCTTCAGTATTTGTTCAGTAAAATTCATTTTGTTTGAAAAACATAAAGAGTTTGGACTTGGAAGTTTCTGTAGCATTTTTGTTCCCTCCGAAAATTTCTAAGTCCTATCATGTGGCACAATAAGCCTCAAAGTACCTATATTATTAATACGGAGTTGGGTTTTTTCTAGACCACGGTTTACCTGCTTCCGTTCTGATTTGACTCTCCAAATTCGGCAGACGTATTGGTGGTGTGCTCTTCTAGGACAAGTTTGTTTTATTTTGCGGGATTATGCCCTTTTAAGCTAAATAATTAAGAATTTCAACTTTCCCATTACGTGCTGCTATTTCTTTTTTGCTGCAAGGTCCTCCACGCCCGTGACGCTTTTTCAGGAGGCGCCTAGGGGATTTTCACTGGCCTGTTAAGATCGTGGCCAGAGCGCATGTCCTGCCCAAAGGGCATTTCCGTGCAATACGTGGTCACGCGGGTCCACTTTTGTCCCAATTGATCCCCAATTGTTAGGCCTCTAAAGGAATTTTTCTCTAAAAAAGAAGTAAAGGCTTTCAATCCAAAGACCACATGACTCCGCTTTCAATGCCAGGGCTCCTCAGTTTTGTCAACACTGCGCACTGAGTCCAGTAATGTGGCCATCGTTTGACAATTTTTTTATGGATTACAGGTATGTTGATTTTTATACATTCAGAATATCTTTCCATGATAGCCATGGTTTCAAAAGTTCGGCCAAGTCATATGTTTATGAAGTTGGTTTTTTTTAAAAAGAAGACTGGCAACTTAATTTTCATTTAGGTTGGGTAGGGGGGTGGGGTTTGGTTCACATATATTTGTTAAGATCCGTTGTCTGTAGGGACGGTGAAACATGAAAAAAATATCACCAGTACATCTTTAATTTGATAACAAACTAGAATCTGTAGGCAGGACGTACAGACCTCCACCAGAATCTCCTTTAATATCAGTCACGTGTTCACGCGTATGCATTTCATGTGTTAACACTGTTATGCTTCGGTAACACGAGTTCACCTTGAAGAGTGGCAGAACAAATAAATACAAATGGGTGGCTTCCACACGGGGACAAAGGAATGGTCCTTTGTGATAATGGTGTATAAGAAAATATATATTGTGTTTATTCTTATTACCTCCAAGATGAAATGGACTATTGAAGTGTCTTTACCCTAACCCTCTGCAATTGTTTGGCAAAACAATTTTGGCCTGACACGCATTTCAGAAGGCGACCCGTAATCCTCACTGAACCCCATTTCCATTATATCGCCTGTTAAGGATTTTTAATGTGCAAAAGGAAGTAAAGATTTTGAATTCAAGCGCGGAACACGTCGACATGAATCTTGTAATAGGGAGCACTTATCCGTTGAGTGGACACAAAGAGCTGAGACCCTTTACAGGATCACCCTTTTATAGGTTTACAGGTATGTTGATTTTATACATTCAGAAGCATCATTCCATGATAACCATGGTTTCAATTGTTCGGCAGATTTATGGGTTGTTTGAAAAAAGTTTTCTTCCAAAGGAAGCCCCGGGGGGGGGGGGGGGGGGGCTAGGATTGCACACACTTCTAAGGGTCCTAAATCTCTTGAGGACTTGGAAACCCCGCCAAAATCTACTAATCAGTCGTTCGATCATATGTGCACGTTTCATGTAAAACATTGTCATGGGTTTCACCAAGCGAGTGGCAGAACAAATACATACAAATGGGCGGCTTCTACTCGGGGACAAAGAATTAGCCCCTTATTCCTTTGGGGAATTATGATTATGGCACTTAAGAAAAAAAATGTTATGGTGATTCCGATTACCTCCAAAAATTGAACAGATTACGGATGCAGTTTAACTCTACCCCTCTAGAGATTTTCAGCAAAATCTGTATATTCCATTTTGCGTTAATTTTCTAAAGGACAATGCAATGAACCAAAGCTGAAGTGGTTTCTTTGCTAAATGCTTTCATCGAAATATATCAATCTGCTTTCTTTTTATCTGGGAGAGTTGTCAATTTTGCATCAGACCTGCTTATTCCATGACAATTTACAGTATTTAAACCAAAACTTTAATACTGTTAGAATATATTTTTCTGGGGCTATCTTTTTCACATTGGCAGCTATACGTTTCGCGTACAAGAGACTTCAAAGACGTGCATGCGTATACAAATAACGCATGTGTCTGTTAACATGCCTTAGACTATACCCTCAACTTGCTACACTGAATAAACATCGTGTTTCATGATGTCGCCTGAGCTTCATCCAATACAAAGCATCTTTCATATAATTTCAGGGAAGAACGCTTCTTTATAAAATTTATTATATTAATATCTACAATATTTCCTAAGCAATAAGCTGTCGGACCTATGTTGTTTATTGGGAAAAAAATTCTCACTGAAAAATTTGTGCACTCTGTATATGCCTCACGTCTCTATCCAAACTTGATTTTTTTGTGTGATTTCTGGAATAGTATTATCTTTCTTTTTATGTTGATATTTTGGGAGAGGGTGTCCATGGAGAATTCTAACAGAAGTCATCTTTATATCATACAAGTGAAACACATGACAAAGTTCCTGCAAAAATCTTAGGATTAAAATATGCGTCGTTTAGTTCATATCAGCTCATTACAAAAATATGCATCAGATAGAACCGTGGATTTTCTACGGGTGCAGCTAGTATAAACATATAACTGACATATAACTGACTTATACAGAGCTCCTTCATGTGCATGCTACCTTACATCTCCCATACAAGTCACATATAACTGAAATATAGAGAATAGCTTTAAGTCTGACTCCCTTATAGCTAACATATAACAAACATACAACTCCCTTATAACTCGCATATAACAATGCCTGGCTTAACATATAGCTGCAATATAAATATAACTCACATACACAGCACTTATATGGGATACACAAGGGACATATAAGGCTCGTATATGGGACATATAAGGCACATACATGTGAGTAATTTTCATTTTCGTAAGGGACAGCTTATCAAAATGCCAACCAATAATCATGGTAATACTATAGACTTTATGTTCAAAATTTGCTCACATGCTTCATGTTTCAACAATAGGTAACACATGGTCAGATCACAAAATATTATTTGCAACAATTTCTTACTCATCAATAGAAATCAGTCATATCAACCAACCAAGGCCTAGCTATATTACCTCTTCCTCTCAGACTTTATTTCCATTTGATATTATTTTAGTTTTTAATCTTTAAGGTTAACTTCAGCTGAGCACAGTGACCCATGGGTCCCTTGAATTTTGCTGTAATATCAATTTGGAAATATTAAATTGCATTTGTCTTTCTTGTTCAGGAAATCAAGTACTTCCTCAATATGCAAGAAATGTGTGCACAATGTGAAGTTATATGGAAAGGTATGTTAGAATTTAAATACTTTTTACAGTTACATAGATTATATAGTGAACATGCATTACACTGCTGAAATATCAAACCCCAATAGTAAATTACTTTTAGAGGGTTTGAACAGCCATAAAGTGTAATGAAATTTTAAACTCAGAACTTAAAAAGTCATGCATTGTGGCGCTTGGTGGTGTAATGGATGGGGCGCTGGACTTGTGATGCAAGGTTGTGGGTTCGCGTCCCATTCTAACCGCTGTCTGCGCTAAGACTCCTAGGCAAAGTCTTTACCACAAGGGTACATTCTCTTGACCCAGGAGTAAATGTGTTCTAGTCATGGAAAGCAGCCAGATGTAGAACCATTAGCCTGATATGGCTGCTTGAATTGTATGCTCCCCAGGGAGTCAAGCTACAAGAATGAACAGACCTGAAAGACCAGGAAGGCCACCTAGTACAGCCTTCAGGGAAAAATTTATTTTAAAGTTATTTCAAGTATGGACCATTTCTGTGTACAGATAGCAGCACTTGGATTACCATTGGCAGATTCCCAAGATTCGCCAGTGCCTGGATGTTGGCCATTGGCCAAGATATTTTCAGCTCTATAAATTGCTTTGGCACAGTGCCTTGATTGGAAGAGGCCTGTATGCTGCAGTCTGACTACTATAACAGCTTGGTTTGGTGTTTTCATGGTAAGTTCATTGTATTATTTTTAACAAGTCAATGCAAGTCTGTTTATTTCAAAGTTATTTCAATAAGGGACCTTGAAATTTGAAATTTCTAAAATTCAACATGTTCATCCATCTTGGAAATTTTTCTCGCAAACTGGACAGGTGGTGCCACCTGCCTTTGTTTTTGTAAAATAAATAAATGCCCTTTTCTCTGGAGTGATTTGCAGTATTGGCCTGAATTTGTGCAAATCCATAAATCTTGAACTCCTCCCTCTTGTACTCAAGACTGGTGGCTCCATCTGCAATCAATTTCATGTGGCTTCTATTTGTACAAGTGTTTTGGGTGAAAATTGCTCATTTCTCAGTAGTATTTCAAGGTATTGGTCCGAAATTTGGCATGTTCATCCATCTTGGAAAGTTTTCTAAAAAAAAAAGACAGCTGGTTCCACTTATCTTTCTATAAGTCTCCTTACCTTTCTTATAAGTCATCTGAGCTATAGTCATGGTCCTTTCCCACTTTCCATCCAGCTGGCCGTCTGTTAACAGGGCACATTTTGTCACCGTTGGACCTACAAATCCAATATTTTGCATACCGTTAGATGTCCCTAAAAATCTCCTACCATACCAAAATATTGGGTCACTAGGACTTTGTTCCTTCCAGATATTAAGGAAAAGCCTCTGTTTTCCATTAAAAACCCATTGTTACACTTCAAGACTGCCTAATATCAAAACCACTGATCTGTTTTTGATCATATTTAGCATGCATATTCTTCCATACGTTTCCTATGTACATACCATAAATTTGGTCAGTATTGCTTAATTTGTTGAAGGTATATGGGCCCAAACATAATGCACCTTGTAAAAAATCAGGAAATATATTTACTCACTTAACATAAGAATTGCTGAAGCTAAAGACTTTTTTTCAGGGATATAACTTTATTTAATCAAAATTCAATTGTATACTGAAATGAGGTCAGAATATTATAAATTTTTTAATTTATTCTCATAAAAATAAAATCAGTACCTTAAATTTTGCCCAACTTTTTTTCCCTGTAAGCACTGTTGATTTAATTTTAATATCATGCACACGTAGGGATTTCAGCTTCAACATTCTGAAATTTGAAAGGAATTGACCATAAACTGTAGCTTTTATTAAATTTTTTATGAGACTATGTCACACCTAGGCTTTACTGAAACCCCTCTATATGTCCTCTTGCTGACCTTTCAGGCCAATTATATGCATGCTTGAAGCAAGACATACTCTGCAGCCAGCCAGCTCTAGGGTGGCTTCAGCTGGATTTAACTGTCAAACCCCCCTCCTATAGAAGTTATTTTTACCAAAAACATAACAATAAATATAATTTAAAAAAATTATTGGTTTATAATAACTTTAAGAAAAATTAATTGAATAGGAATTTTATAGTTAATGAGTAACAGGGAATTACCTTGCAATTACTGATGTTTTATGGATCTTCCATGGATGGCTGAAAATGTATTCCAATTGACACCATGCAGTCACCATTGGGTATTTATCATTTCAATCATAAAAATGAAAAAAAAAAAATTAATAAAATTGTTTACTATTAGGGAATATATGAAGCAAATTAATGATAGACAAGGATGCAGTTGATTTTATTTAATTAAACTAAATTTCCAGGTCTTTACCAGGTGGTTAATTTGTTGGTTTATATTTATTACAAAATTTATAAAAAAAAAATTGAAATATGTCAAAAATTTAAAATATTAATCAGACAAGTGCTCATTAAAGATGTCAATATATTTGACCAAGGAGTTTACAGGACTGGAGTAACAACTGTCAGAAGCCCTGCCAGGTCGCGAGTGTCAGTCGTGCGCTAATTGCAATTAAGACATGATAAGCCCATTAACTCTATTGGACGCCTATTGTGCCGCGGTGTCAGGCGCAGCGGCGGCACAGCCTTTGATAAAGCGAGCCTGCTAGATGTTACTTCTTCGGTCCGCTGTAGCTCGCTGAAGCGGAGAGCGATATATCCAGTAACTGAGCAGTAAATCACTGGAATAACATTGACCGGAATTATGAATGCGCAAATGATTTGTTTTGTCAAGAATTATGCGCAACAAATATATCTAGAGAGGTGTCGTGTTGAGAAATCACTTGACCAATTTTTAGCTCAGCTGACTGAAAGTCATCTGAGCTATAGCGATCACTCTTTGTCCGTCGTCCGTCTGTCCGTCTGTCCGTCCGTTAACCAGGCACAAATCGTAACCGCTGGACCTAGAACCTTGTAACTTGGGATTCTGAGAGGTCCATAAAAAATCTCCTTGGAAACCAGAAATTAGGTCTCTGTTACCCATATCCTTCGAGCTATGTGGCCCCAAAGTACCCCCCAGAAAAGTCAAAAATTTCATACAAAAACTTCAATATCTCATTAACTACTTGACTGATGGTCATGATTTTTGGCATACATATTGATCATGAGATGTTACATCACTTCCTGCAGACTGGTGGCGCCACCTGTATTTTTCGATTTTTTACGAATTTTTTTCTCTATTTTTGAGACCTTTAAAAATGTGAACATCTGTTAACAAGGCACAAATCATAAAGACTGGACTTAGAATCTTAATTCTTGACACACTGAGAGGTCCATGAAAAATTTCCTTGGAAACCAGAAATTAGGTCTCTGTTACCCATATCCTTTGAGCTATGGGGCCCCAAAGTACCCCCCAAAATAGTAAAAAATTTCATACAAAAATTTCAATATCTCAATAACTACATCACTGATGGTCTTCATTTTTGGCATACATATTGATCATGAGATGTTCGATCAGTTCCTGCAGACTGGTGGCGCCACCTGTACTGTTTGATTTTTTACGATTTTTTCCTCTATTTTTGAGACCTTTGAGGATGCTGTCATCTGTTAGCGTGGCACAAATCGTAATGACTGGACCTAGAATCTTCATTTTCAACACACTGAGAGACCTATGAAAAGTCTCCATGGAAACCAGAAATTAGGTCTCTGTTACCCATATCCTTCGAGCTATGGGGCCCAAAATTACCCCCCAGAATAGTCAAAAATTTCATACAAAAACTTCAATATCTCATTAACTACTTGACTGATGGTCATGATTTTCGACATACATATTGATCATGAGATGTTTCATCAGTTTGTGCAGACTGGTGGCGCCACCTGTATTTTTCAATGTTCACAAATTGTTTTCTCCATTTTTGAGACCTTTAAGGATGTAGTTATCTGTCAACAGGGTACAAATCGTAACGACTGGACCTAGAATCTTCATTCTTGACACACAGGGAGACCCATGATAAGTCTCCATGGAAACCTGAAATTTGGTCTCTGTTACCCATATCCTTTGAGCTATGGGGCCCCAAAATACCACCCAGAATAGTAAAAAATTTCATACAAAAACTTCAATATCTCAATAACTACATCACTGATGGTCTTCATTTTTGGCATACATATTGATCATGAGATGTTCGATCAGTTCCTGCAGACTGGTGGCGCCACCTGTACTGTTTGATTTTTTACGATTTTTTCCTCTATTTTTGAGACCTTTGAGGATGCTGTCATCTGTTAGCGTGGCACAAATCGTAATGACTGGACTTAGAATCTTCATTTTCAACACACTGAGAGACCTATGAAAAGTCTCCATGGAAACCAGAAATTAGGTCTCTGTTACCCATATCCTTCGAGCTATGGGGCCCAAAATTACCCCCCAGAATAGTCAAAAATTTCATACAAAAACTTCAATATCTCATTAACTACATCACTGATGGTCATGATTTTCGACATACATATTGATCATGAGATGTTTCATCAGTTTGTGCAGACTGGTGGCGCCACCTGTATTTTTCAATGTTCACGAATTGTTTTCTCCATTTTTGAGACCTTTAAGGATGTAGTTATCTGTCAACAGGGTACAAATCATAACGACTGGACCTAGAATCTTCGTTCTTGACACACAGGGAGACCCATGATAAGTCTCCATGGAAACCTGAAATTTGGTCTCTGTTACCCATATCCTTTGAGCTATGGCACTCCAAAGTACAGCTCAGAATAATGGAAAATTTGATACAAAAGCTAAAGTAACTGAACAACTAATGCAGAGATAACCATAATTGTTTGCATGGATATTGATCATGGAGTGTTTCATAAGTTTCTGCAGACTGGTGGCACCACCTGTATTTGTTCGTTTTTTTTTACGAAATTTTTCTGTATTTTTGAGACCTTTAAAGATATGAACATCTGTTAACAGGGCACAAATCATAAAAACTGGTCCAAGAATCTTCATTCTTGACACACAGGGAGACCCATGAAAAGTCTCCATGGAAACTTGAAATTAGGTCTCTGTTACCCATATTCTTTAAGCTGTATGGGTCCAAAATACCCCCCCCCCCCCAGAATAATGGAAAATTTGATACAAAAACTGCAGTATTTCAATAACTACAACACTGATGGTCATGATTTTCGGCATACATATTGATCATGAGCTGTTCCATCAGTTTCTGCAGACTGGGTGTGCCACCTCTATTTTTTTTTCAAATTTTTACGAATTTTTTTCTTTTTTTTGAGACCTTTAAAAATGTGGTTATCTGTCAACAGGGTACAAATCGCAACAACTGGACCTAGAATCTTCATTCTTGTCATGCAAGGAGGCCCATGAAAGGTGCCTGTGGAAACTTGAAATTAGGTCTCTGTTACCCATATCCTTCAAGCTATAGGACTCTGAAGTATCCCTCAGAATAATGGACAATTTAATACAAAAACTGAAGTATCTGAACAACTAATGCAGAGATCACCATGATTTTTTGCATGGATATTGACCATTAAGTGTTTTTATTAGTTTCTTCAGACTGGTGGAGCCACCTGTATTTTTGTATCCACCAAAACGAAGTTTTGCGGATACTATGTTTTGACCAAGTTCCTCCGCCGCAGGGGCGTTCGTTTCCAGAGAGCTCCTCGGAGACTAATGGACCGATTTTTCCCAAACTTACACCTATTATCGGGTCACATGTGATCTGGTGCCTAACCAATTTGCATTGACCTCTGACCTTTCCTCTCTATCCAGTGTCCATTGTGGGTCTGTTTCCACTCATAAACCCTCATATCTCGGGAACCGTTTGACCGATCAGGAAATAAAATTGATACAAATGTAGCCCTTGGATTGCTTTATAACATACACAAAAAATGGTGGCGCCACCTGTAACCATGTTTGCACAGTGTCCATCTGTTCATCTGCCTTGGGTTAAAATCATTCATATCTCTGCAGTGAATTGACTAATTCACCTGAAATTTGTCATGTGAATACATCCAGGATAGCTTTCTTGATTTTATGACAGGTGGCGCCACCTACATTCACGTTCACGCTGATGACATCCAAGCTTATATCTCGGGAACTGTTTGACCGATCAGGAAATAAAATTTATACAAATGTAGCCCTTTGATAGCTCTGTAACATACACAAAAAATGGTGGTGCCACCTGTAACAATGTTTGCACAGTGTCTGTCTGTTAGTCTGCCGTGGCCTAAAATTACTCATTTCTCTGTAGTGTTTCGACATAACTGCCTAAAATTTTGCAGGTTTATACATCGTGGACAGCTTTCTTAATTTTATGACAGGTGGCGCCACCTACATTCAAGTTAACGCTGGACACATCCAAGCTCATATCTCAGGAACCATTTGACCGATTGGGCCAAAATTGTGCATGTGTTTAGATCTCACATAGGTCTTTATCATACACAAAACTGGAGGGGTTACCTGCAAAGATTTTTGCACAGTGTTTGTCTGTTTGTCTGCCATGGGCAAAAATCGCTCATATACATGTAGTGGTTTGACTTTTCTGCCTAAAATTTTGCAGGTGTATACAACTTGGACAGATTTCTGGATTTGTGGTAGGTGGCACAACCTACATACACATTTAGGCTGCAGACATCCATGCTAATATGCAACATACCTCACTCTATTTCCCCTTGCCACTCAATCCATGCCTCACTATCCGATTTTGGCAGATACATGTAGTCACTTGTCGGTTACCCGTATTCTAGTTTTAAAAGTTTACACATTTTTCTCTATTTTTGAGATATATAAATACAGACTAAATCTTGGCCTGTTGGTTAATCTGTTTGATGCTTCAGTTGAATGGGTATATACTACCATTCTGATGATAAAATTTCCTTTTGCGAATCTCTTCCCAGTCAGCTGAGCGTCATGACCCATGGGTCACTTGTTGAATAGATGCGAACACTCTACATCAACTTATGCCGTGATTCATGACGGACGACTGGTAAGTGTAAACCTTACTTTCCCTGAATAACTTCGGAATTATAAAAAATTCCATCAGTTCCCACACTTCTGACTTATATTAATAATTGGCCATGTATTATAGTATTCTGACGATAAAAAAAAAATTTTTAGCTTATGCTCGGATGACTTTCATTTTGATGGATAACAGCGAGCCATTGTCCGCTCTGTCACTGACGCCGTTGTTCTCGTATTATCGCCCATATGTACCGCAGCCAAGCTATAGCTCAGGCGTCATTAGCAACTACAGATTCACACACGTTTCCCACACATATGAACATATGTAGAGCCCCGTTTTTTCCGTTTTATAAATTCTCATTTTCCGTTTTAATAAAATAAAGATTCCGGAATTTTCCGTTTTATCATCATATTTTAAATAAAATAATCTACATGCTCTTAAAAGTCAAATATTTGTGCAATTTCTATTAGTTGGATTTATTTTCAATATAAATAATCAAATTATGTAGCTATCATGACTGATGCAAAATTTAATTTATTAAATCTGTATAAGGAGTAATAAAGAAAACGACCATTACACACTTGTTTATTACTGTAAGTGTATAAAACAAATTACAAGATAAATAATGTTGCCATTTCTTCATTTTCACAGCCACAACTAACACTGTTAAACAGATATCATTATAATTTATGTGCACAGTGCTGCACATTATGTGGATCAGCACTGTTAATGCTAAGATGTTTTACATGATTGTCAACACAAAATTCAGTCAAATGAAAGTTCTTTGTTAAAGTTCATGATACTAAGCATTTTGGTAGTTTCTTCTGTCAGACTGACCCTTCTATCAGAGAGCATTAGTTTGTAGCAAGAAAAGGATCTCTCAGTGTCAACACTAGAAACTGGGAACCAGAGGTAGGCATTTGCAATGGCAAACAACTTGGGGAGACGATTTGCCAAACTTGACCAAAATGTGATGAAATTGAATGGGTCAGGGAGATGTTCTGTAACACAGAGTTGTTGATATATCAGCCATTCATCAGCAACCTCCTGTTCATTTTGGCTCAGACCAGAGAGTGCACTGTAGTGACAAATGTTCTGTGAGAGTGAAGGAACCTGTCTAGGGTCAAGAACCCTACATGCTTTGTAGATATGGTGGCCTGGATGATTGTCAAAGTGTTTCTTCAGTTTATCCAGTGCCTTCTGGAATATTTCTGTGAACTTTAATCGCCATGTATGTCTCTCAGATAAAGGGATGTCATCAAGGACAGCTTGTGAGTTTGGTCCATACATAGTTTGGTCAGGGGATACTCCATGTGAAAGAAACAGCTTGAGATCTTCCATGCGGTTGTAAACCAGTGGTGACTGTGGGGTGTTTGTTCCTTCCAGTAAAGTGATAGCTGTTGATAGCTTTGGACCAACATCGCTGAGAAAGGCAAATGATATCTGAAGCTCCTCTAGAGTATCTGGATCCTGTAAGAGAGATACCACTGCCATCACGGCATTAGCATGAGATTTTTCATTTCTGAAGAAGTCCAAGTAGTATTGTAGATGTGCATGGTGGTAGGAAATTGCTCGAAACCATGTCCCCCATCGGGTCTGAACAGGCTCAGGTGGAAGTGTTGGATTCTGAACATGTCTTTCCTTCAAAAACTGCAAGTATCTCCTCTTTCTGCTTGGTTTTTTGAAGAAACATGATTTCATCATGTTGACAAATTTTTCTGCAGTGGAGAAAGTTGTATGGTGTGTGAAAGTATCCCCTACCAAATTTACAATATGAGCTAGGCAGGGTACATGTACAGCTCCAGGCATAAGTCCATGCAGAACATCTTTGAATGCTTTTTTACAATAGGCTGCACTGTCGCTGACGATTGCAAGAACATCCTTGTATTCCAGTTCATATGTGTGGATGGTATTGACAACAGCCCGGGACACCGTGGAATAGTTGCATGCATCAAGGAAGTGACAGTCTATCAAATACTGGCCAGAACTGATCACTGGAAAATATAAAATAATGGAAATAAATTCTAAGAGCTTTTTACTTAGTATAACTTCTACCATATGACTTGTTCTAATTAAAACACATAAAAATATTAAAATGATAAACTTTATGAAAAAAAGGCCTAATGGAGGGGGGGGGGGGGAGAAAAAGTTTGAAGAGGCATTAAAAGACATACCATTTAAAGTGTCTATTTTTTGTTGATCTTTTATCCATTATTTATTGCATGTAACTGGCAATAGTTCTATATCATGAGTAGACATTTTATCACAATGATTTATATGCAGATAAAAAAATAAAGAATATTCTAAAAATTAATATTTAAAAACTTACGTGCCACTACATTTAGCACTGATGCATCTCTTATGTCTGTGGTTTCATCAAAAGCTAAACTGATCTTCTTTCCCTTGAGGCCAGCACGTAGTTGTGCGCGATGTTCCTCAAACACTCTTGGCAGATATCGTCGTCTCAGGGTATCTTCCCCCGGCAGTGCCCCACCTTGTTTGCAGTAGGTTTCCATGAAACCTTTCATTTTTTCACCTTTATGCAAAGGAATATCAAGGCTGACGCACATTTTTACAAAGTCGCAAATAAATTTTTGTCTCACAGCCATAGAAGACGATAGCTTCTCTGAATGCAATGTCACCTGACAAGCCTCTTTTCCCTTCGAACTACTTGCTGTGGCAGCTGTAGGTTGACGTTTATCTTTGCGGGTGATGTGCTTCTTGCTTGACAAATGGTCCTTCACAGTGTCCACACGCTGGAAGTCCAGCGTGTGCTGACAAAACCGGCAAAATAGTTGGTCACCATCCGCATACAAATCGTCTTTGAACTGTTCTGCTCGCTTGGACGCAGTTAACGTTGATCGTTTCAATCGTTTGGTGGCCATTTTGCCCAACTGTACACGCGGTATCAGAGCGTTCCCGCTTCGCAGTCTTGACCTATTTGCATATTGAAATGGATATGCGAGACCCTGACTGGCGCTCACGCACCCAGGCAAATTTCAAATGTGACTACTAGTCCTACCGGACTGGTTGTATTTCATACGCAAACACGATTATGGAGAAGGGAATACTGGTCCGTTTGGGACTAGAAATAGTCGCATAACATCGCACCAAACAGCCTTGTGCTGTTGCACTATGACAATATCGCCGCTCATGACATGAATGTTTTACCTGTTTACCATTTTTCGCGCAATACGACGATTTAGAGCCGAAATGTGTTAGCCTTTCTGTTGTAAAAGTTGTTAGTGCAGTTCGAAAGATTGTTTTTACAGACCTGTTTTAAAGATTTTTCTTTATTTGCAGTATTTATTTACTCTAAATCTGACTTTCCGTCATATTCCGTTCACGTAATAGGATTCCGTTTTGAGACCCTGATTCCGTTTTTCCGTCCGTTTTTCCGTTAAAACGGAAAAAACGGGGCTCTACATATGGTGTTCAAACTTATGATTGTTTAAAAATTTATATTAAATACTACCGGAGATAAAATTGGGGAGAAACTTACTCATCCTTGTCACAATAATTCCGAAGTCACGCCGAAGGGGGTTTCTCGCGCTGTATCAATTAGCACCGGGCTTATCAGCGGTATCTCTTTGTGCCTTAGAGCAGCGAGTTTTATGACCCCCATCAGCAACATCCGACACGGCCAGACTCTCACTTGATACTCCATCCCTGTAAACTCCTTGATTTGACATATGACATTTAGACTCATAGTTGTAACAGCTGTTACATGATACTAGGTAAATAATCAAAATTTAAAGTACTGATTCCTTTATTTCTGTTTTTTTTTTAACATTTTATTCACATTAAATTACATTTTAGTTAATAAAATAAAATATGCCCAATTCCAGATTGCTCCTTGTATTATATATTGGGTGTTTTGATCCTTGGGATATTTTTAACATATTTATTGGTTTCATAGCTGAAATAACTTTTCTATTTTTTTTCCTGATACATGTTTAAAAAAATAAAAAATATTCAAATGTGATAAAAAAATCAGGTCTTAGACAAATTCTCCTTATGATGTCTATATTGTTAATAGATGTCATTAGTGTGTGCCATAGGGTGTAGAAAGTTATGTGACAGTATTCAAAGGTGAATATAATAGTTTTATAAATGAAAATCAGGTTCTAATGAGCATTATTGTATCCCCAGACAAAGTCGGGATACTATGGTTTCACGACGGTCCCGCCGCCGCCGCACAAAAACCTTGAGAGTGGGATAACTCAAAAAATATTTCAATGATCTTTTTCAAACTTTACATTTGTATAGATATAGGTAAGGGGACGAAGCTTATTTAAAATGGGGTCATGACCTATGCTAGGAGAGTGACCTTGACCTTGAATAGGTCAATTTTTGCTGAAAATAACACAAATTCCTAAATATCTCAAGTAAGCTTGCATTGACTGGTCCAAAATCAAGGTGACCGAAGATCTTGGATAGCCTTGTGATAAACCAGAAACTGATGGCGCCACCTATTCTCCTTTTCTCTTTTTTTACGCCTTTTAATACCCCCATAATTGCCACTTGACAGTACTAACTGTAAGCATTATAAGTCAAAAACTAATGGACAGATTTCTTTCATATTATGCACATGTAGAGAGATGGGTTATGGGATGAGGTCTATTTACATTTGGGTCATGACCTTTACCATGAGAGTGGCCTTGACCTTTAATGTGTCCATATTTGGTGAAAATCACACACCTCTAATGATATCTCCAGTGTTGATAGCCATATGGATTTCAACGTGACTTATGTATGGCCCACCACTAAAGTAAGAACCCTATAGGTTCTAGGGTCATGAGGTCAAAGGTCAAGGTCACCGGACTTGCATCTTAAAAGATACTATGGATGCATTTTAAGCAAAACTTTCATCCCAGGTCTTCCATCTTGAATATAAAGCTCACTTGCCAATAGTGGATGATCCATATCAATTTTGGGGTCACAAGGTCAAAGGTCAAGGCCACAGGAGCTATCTGTCAAAAATTAGTTTCTGGATGATAATTCCTGCTTTTATTGATGTATTGATTTCAAACTTGACATTTATAAGTCCCATTAAAAAAGCAAGACTCCAATTGATTTGGGGTCATGAGATCAAAGGTCAAGGTCACAGGACATCTTTAAAAAGATTGTGGATGCATTTTCAGCCAAACATTTCATCTCAGACCTTTCATCTTGCACATATAGTTCATCTGCCAATTAAGAAGACCCCTATCAAATTTGAGGTCACAAGGTCAAAGGTGAAGGTCACATGAGCCATCTGTCCAAAAATTAGTTTTTGGATGATAATTCCTGCTTTTATTGATGTATGGATTTCAAAATTAACTTGTATATTACCCTTTGGGAAAGCAAGACCCGAATTAATTTTGGGGTCATGAGGTCAAAGGTCAAGGTCACAGGACCCATCTTTAAAAAGATTGTGGATGCAATTTCAGCCAAACAATTCATCTCAGATCTTTCATCTTGCACATATAGTTCACCTGCCAAGAGTGGAAGACCCCTATCAATTTTGGGGTCACAAGGTCAAAGGTGAAGGTCACAGGAGCCATCTGTCCAAAAATTAGTTTCTGGATGATAATTCCTGCTTTTATTGATGTATGCATTTCAAACTTGACTTGTATATGTCCCATTGGAAAAGCAAGACTAGAACTGATTTTTGGGTCATGAAGTCAAAGGTCAAGGTCACAGGACACATCTTTAAAAAGATTGTGGATGTATTTTCAGCCAAACAATTCATCTCAGATCTTTCATCTTGCACATACAGTTCCCCTGCCAATAGAGGAAGACGCCTGTCAATTGTGAGGTCACAAGGTCAAAGGTGAAGGTCACAGGAGCCATCTGTCCAAACATTAGTTCCTGAGAGGATAATTCAAGCTTATAAGCTAATATATGGATTTCAAACCTGACTTATATATGGCCCATCAATAAATCTAGACTTGTATTCATTTATATATAAAAATGGATGATCAGTATCAATTTTGGGGTCACAAGGTCAAAGGTCAAGGCCACAGGAGCCATCTTTCAAAAAATTAGTTTCTGGATGATAATTCCTGCTTTTATTGATGTATAGAGTTCAAACTTGACTTATATATGTCCCATTGAAAAAGCAAGACCCCAATTGATTTTGGTGTCATGAGGTCACAGGACCAACATCTTCAAAAAGATTGTGGATTGATAAATGGAAGAAACAATAATTGCTTGCCAAGTGTCAGTATATGCTGCTAAAAATGGGGGCCTATTCTTAAAAAGGGGGGCCTACTATGTCTGGGGATACTCTGGCACCTGCGGTGCCAAGAAATATCTAGTTTAAATTTGTGAAATTTGTATAACCTTGATTCTCAATAGTGTTGTTTGATTTAAACTGAATAAATATGAGATATTGATTGAATACTTTATAATTGTATTTGAATATGAATAGAAATATTCAATAGTTCAATCACGAAAAATATTTGTACAGGTAAAAAGAAGGTATTTGAATGCCATGCAAATACTTCAAAATGTATTCATGAATACATTCATGAATACATTTATAATATTATTTCAATAATCATTAAAAAAAATTAGATAATACTGTTAGTATTTTTAGCATGCCTGTGAGCTTATGTGATGGAGCAGTTTCATCCATCTGCCATCCACCCTTGTCCGTACGTTAACCCATGCCATCTCAAAAACAGTTGGAGCTAGCATCACCAAATTTTATGCAAAAAATCAGTTATCTTAAGAGCTCTATCCAATTTTGCTTCTTTTTTGAGCTCAGCTGACTAAAAGTCATCTGAGCTATAGTCGTGGTCCATTGTCCGTCGTCCGTCCATCCTTCGTGCCGTCCGTCCGTAGATGTGGCACGTTTTGAAACCGTAAGGCCTAAGAATCTGAAATTCAGCATAATGTTAGATGTTCCCAAGATCTCCTACCAAGCCGAAAACTGGATCTTTGCGACTTCATTCCTTTGAGAAATTAAGGAAAAACCTCAATTTTTTATTAAAAACCTATTTTCACACTTCAGGACTGCCTAATATCAAAACCACTCATCTGTTTTTCCTCATATTTACCATAAATATTTCTCAATATAGTTCCTATGTACATGCCAGAAATTAGGTCTGTATTAAATAATTTTAAAAAGTTATGTGCCCAAACATAATACATTTTGTAAAAAATCAGGAAAGATACTTGATCACTTAACACAAAACATTTTTAAGCTAAGGACTTTTTTCCAGTAATATAACTTTAATTAATAAAAATTAAATTGTATACCCAAAATTAGATCAAAATCTGTTAAATTTTTTAAAATATTAGAAAAAATAAAAAATTGGTACCTTAAATTTTGCCCAAATTTGACCATGGCACATTTTTGCCTGTAACTGCCCGGGATTTAATTTTCACAGCATGTTTTTGTTAGCATTTCATCTGTTAACATCAACAATTTGAAACCAGTTGATCAAAAACTGTATATTTTATTCAAGTTTTCAAGCACCATATTACATATTATTTACATCAAGCTAGTGTTATGCAGTTTGCTAGAGCTCAGCTCCCCAGCTTTAGCTCTCAGTTCCTAAAATTTGGCATACAGTTAGATGTCTCCAAAATCCCCTACCATGCCAAGAATTTGGTCACTAGGACTTAATTCCTTTGAGATATTAATGAAAAACTTCATTTTTCCATTAAAAACCCATTGTAACACTTTAAAGACTGCCTAATATCAAAACCACTGATCTGACTTTGATCATATATAATATACATATTTTTCTATACATTCGCTGTGCACATGCCAGAAATGACGTCAGTATTGCGTAATTGTTTTAAGTTATGGGCCCAAACATAATGCAAAAATCAAGAAATATATTTACTCCCTTCACAAGAGGATTGCTGAAGCTAGAGATTTTTTGTCAGGGATGTAACATTATTTCATCAAGATTCAATTGAATACCCAAAATTAGTTCAGAATTTTTCAAATTTTATAAGTTATTATAGTATCAATATAAAATTAATACCTTAAATTTTGACCAAATTATACCATGGCACGTTTGTTTCCTGTGCGCACTGTTGATATAATTTTCATATGAAGCATACCTAAGGATTTCAGCTTTTTAGTTTAGAAAGCTGAAAGAAAATGGCCAAAAATTATAGCTTTTATTAATGTTTTTGTCAAGTATTCCAAATAACACCATGCACTCACCTATGGTATTTTTCAGTTCAATTTTTTAATGATAACAAAAATAAATCATATCATTCATTACCAATCATTAGGGATCATATGAAGGAAACTAATGATAGACAAAGATTCAGTTGATAATATTAATCTAGATTCCTACTGTGTCTAGTGTGTAGATTGATGTGAAAGTAGTCCAAAGTGAATATATTACATTTTTTTTTATATATAAATAAAAGCCATAAAACCAGGTACTATTAATCATTAATAAAATTTGTTTTCTAGTAAATTTGTTAAACTTGTTTTCTGGATTCTCAACATCATTGTTTGGCTAAAACTGAATAAATACCAGACATGGTGCAAATACTTTGCAAATGTATTTGAATACAATTATGAATAATTATAAAATTTCTTGTTTAAGAATGGAAATTCAGGTAAAAATGAAAGTATTTGAATACCAGTGCAAATACTTTCAAAATGTATTCATGAATGCATTCATGAATATATTCTATAATATTATTTTAATAATCATTTCAGTTATATTTTATTTTAAAAAATCATGATTTTCTTTTTTTTTTAAATAAAAATTATATTTTGCACAATATTAGTTATTAAATTTTAATAAATAGTTAAACTCTTATATTATATGTGCTGCTTATAAGTTATTTGGCCAAGTCAAAATCTGTGTGACAATAGGACTCCATTTGTCAATAAAATAAATGAAATAAATCCTCTTCCCTGTCTCCAAAGATACTATCAAAATCATACATAATCTAAACACCAACATCTCATAATAAAGCTTTTATTTATTACCACACAAAACCAGCATGTGCCTCATTTCCAAATCATATTTTTTTATCATATATAACAGCTGAGCGCCGTGACCCATGGTTCCCTTGTTTCTTGCGGCTCAATTATAGTCATTTGCTTTGATTACAGATTACAGATGCAGGGTCCCACTCCAGGTCACTGGAAGTCAGCTATGCCAGGGTTTCTGATTTGTTACAGTCACTGGGGGAGATCCCCTGCTGTGACAGGTGTACAGTTATTCTTATATCCCCCCCACCCCACCCCCCCCACCCCCACCCCCCACCCCCCCCACCCCCACCCCCCACCCCCCCCACCCCCCCCCCCCCCCCCCCGGCATGCCCAAACCACCAAGTGTTATGCAGTAATTGTTATTGTTTTCACTGTATCTCCTTAATTGTAATGCTGTTTCCACTCCGATATGCAAAAAATTTCCTTGAAAAAGTAATTCAAGGTGTAATCCCAAAGATGCAATGTCGTGTAATGTAGCATTTTAAAAGAAATCAATTTTCTTTTAAATGATTTTAACAAATATAATTGAACCCATCAGTATGTTTAAATTTATAAAATATGAAGCACATTATGGATAAATAAAGACACAATTAAAAATTGTGAAATCTAAATCAAGTATTTTTAGATATTTATTGTTTTGCAGATTTAAAAGATATATTTTTGTGGTAAAAAATAAATAATCTTTTGTATGCATGATGTGGTGTTATCTGACAAGATTGAGATTTATGATGATGCAGTTGAGAATTATGAATCAATTTTTATATTCAGATATATGTTATATTGGAAATGTATAGAAATATAAACTCAAATAAAAAAAAAAAATTGATGTGATAAAAAAATGAGGATTTAATACATACATTTGATCATTATTTTCCTGCCTCAGCAGAATATGAGATCAGGCTTTGTTTGCCCTGTTTTATGTTGTTAATTAGTTATATTTCAACTGTATACATTTCATAAAAAACATATATAATTAATAATATATATTTTACAAAAAAATAGATTCAATTGAACAAATGTGTAAACAACTGAAATGTCAACAGTTAATCAAAAAGCCAACTAATGATCATGGTAATAGTAGACAGATCATTTGTTCACAAACTGCTCACATGCTTCAGTTTCAACATTAGGAAACACATGGTCAGGTCACAAAATATTATTTCCAACAGTTTCTTGCTCATCAATACAAACCAATCATATAAACCAACCATGGCCTTTATTACCGCTTCCACTTACACTTTATCTCCATTTGATATTATTTGAGATTTTACCTTCAAGGTCAGCTTCAGCTGAGCACAGTGACCCATGGGTCCCTTGTTTTAAATATTGGCAAAAATATAAAATTGGTACCTTAAATTTTGCCCAAGTTTGACCATGGCCTGTTTTTTTTCTTGTAAGGACATTTGATTTACTTTTCACAGTCGGTATATATATCGATTAAATCTGTTAAATTCTGAAATTTGAAAGTAAAAGCTTAAAAGTTATTCTAGTTATTGAAGTTTTTCTGAGGCTCTAATGTATTTACATTTTGAACCTCCAGACCAGCCATGTCTGGTCCTTACAGCCTTGTCTGGGTAAACGTATTAGTGATGCAACACCGCTTTTACAAATGTAGAATCACATGTGGCAACCCTGCCCCCCCCTTCCCCACCCACCCAACCAGATATGATGTATTACTTACATTCTTTAACCGATTGCTGTTTCTGATCCAATATATACAACTTTCCAATCCTGAATCAAGTGTTATTTTCATATATATATTTTTTTTCCAATTTAAAAAATATATTTTTAGAAAAAATAAATACATCTATGTTTCTATTAAAAATCTTATCATACTTCAGGACTACCTAATATCAAAACCACTCATCTGGTTTTCTTCATATTTACCATATATATTCCTCTATATAATTACTATGTACATGCCAGAAATTTAGTCTGTATTATATAATTTGAAAAAGTTATGGGCCCAAACTTAATGGATTTTCTAAAAAAATCAGGGAAGATATTTGGTCACTCAAGACCAAAAATGTTAAACCTGGAGACTTTTTTTCAGTAATACAACTTTAGTTGATCAAAATTTAATTGCCAGTATACCAAAAATTAGATCAAAATCTGTTAAATTTTTTTAAATATAAGCAAAATTATAAATTTGGTACCTTAAATTTTGCCCAAGTTTGACCATGGCATGTTCTTTCTTGTAAGAACATTTGATTTACTTTTCACAGTTGGTATATATATATATATAAAATATGGTATATATATATATATATATATATATATATATATATATATATATATATATATATTATATATATATATATATATATATATATATATATATATATATATATCTGTTAAATTCTTAAATTTGAAAGTAAAAGCTTAAAAATTATTATAGCTATTGAAGTTTTTCTGAGGCTCTAATGTATTTACATTTTGAACCTACAGGCCAGCCATGTCTGGTCCCTACAGCCTTGCCTGGGTGAACTAATTAGTGATGCAACACTGCTGTCAACTTATGTAGGATCATGCGGCAACCCTGACCAACCCCCCCCCCCCCCCACCCCCACCCCCCCTCCCCCCCAGCCCAACCAGATATAAAAATATATCAAAAATATATTTTAAGAAAAAATAAATACATCTGTGTATATAATGTGACGTTGCCTGAGCAGATTTACTATAAATGTTGATGTAATTTAGAATGTTAATCAACTTAAATTTTCAAATATAATTGATATGTACTGTAAATGTATAGTAAAATTAATAAATTTTGTCCAAAATTTCCCTTAACAAAAAATTGATGTATTAAAAAAAGAGGATCTAATGCAAACATTCGTTCAGTATTTTTCTGCCTCAGTAGAATGGGAACTAGAATACGGGTAGTCGACAAGTGACTACGTGTATCCGCCTAAGTCAGAGTGGAATGGGTGAAGTGAGGCATGGATTAAGTGACAAGGGGAAATAGAGTGAAGTGTTGCATATTAGCAAGGATGTCTGCAGCCAAATTGTGTATGTAGGTTGCGCCACCTACCACAAAATCCAGAAAGCCTTCCAAGTTGTATACATATGCAAAATTTAAGGCAGATAAGTCAAACCACTACATGTATATGATTATGAGTGATTTTAGCCTGTGGCAGACAAACAGATGGACGCTTTGCAAAAATGGTTGCAGGTGGTGCCACCAGTTTTGCGTATGATTAAGAGCTATGTGAGAACTATACACATGCAAAACTTTGGCCCAATCAGTTAAACGGTTCCCAAGATATGAGCTTGGATGTCTGCTGCATAAACTATAATATAGGTGGCGCCACCTGACATAAAATCAAGAGAGCTGTCGGGGATGTATAAACCTGCAAAATTTTAGGCAGATATGTCAAACCACTGCAGAGATATGAGTGATTTTATCCCATGGCAGACAAATAGACAGTAGCTGTGCAAAAATGGCTGCAGGTGGCGCCACCAGTTTTGCGTATGATAAAAGAGCTATGTGAGATCTATACACATGCAAAATTTTGGCGCAATCGGTCAAACGGTTCCCGAGATATGAGCTTGGATGTCTGCAGCGTAAACGTGAATGTAGGTGGCGCAACCTGTCATAAAATCAGAAAAGCTATCCAGGATGTATAGGCATGCCAAATTTCAGGTGAATTAGTCAAACCACTGCAGAGATATGAGTGATTTTAACCCAAGGCAGACGAACAGATGGACACTGTGCAAACATGGTTGCAGGTGGCGCCACAGTTTTGGTGTATGTTTTAAAGCTCTTCAAGGGCTACATTTGTGCAAAAAATTTTTTTTTCGCTCAAACGGTTCCAGAGATATGTGGGTTTATGTGTGGAAACAGACGCACAAACGGACGCAGAGTGCAGAGGAAAGGTCAGAGGTCAAAACAAAATCGGGGCGCAGCGGTTCACATGTGACCCGAACATAATCCCGGGTTTTGTAAAATTCCGCCCAGCGGTTACAGAGGAGTTCTCAGGACACCTACGCCGCGGCAGCGGTGGGCTGAAAACATAGTATCCGCAAAACTCTGTTTTGGCGGATACAATTAAAGTGATTTGCTTTGTTTTTAGCTCAGCTGACTATAAGTCACCTGAGCTATAGTCGTGGTAATTTGTCTGTCGGCTTTTTGTCTGTCAATCCGTTAAACTGGCACGTTTTGAAAACTTTAGACCTACAAATCTGAAATTCGGTATACAGTTAGATGTCCCCAGAATCTCCTACCATACAGAAAACTGGGTCATTAGGACCACGTTCCTTCGAGATATTAAGGAAAAACCTACATTTTCCATAAAAAAACCATTGTTACACTATAAGACTGCCTAATATCAAAACCACTGGTCTGAATTTGATCATAGTTAATATGCATATTCTTCCATACATTTTCTATGTACATACCAAAAATTTGGTCAGTATTGCGTCGGTATTTGTTGAAGTTAGGGGCCTGAACATTGCAGGGATATAACTCCATTTAATCAAGATTCAATTGTATACCAAAAATTAGATCTGAATTTTTCAAATTTTATAAGTTATTAGCATAAATATATAATCAGTTCCTAAAATTTTTCCCAACTTTGGGCATGGCACATTTTTTCCCTGTAAGCACTTTTGGTTTAATTTTCATATCATGCACACATTAGGATTTCAGCTTCCAAATTCTGAAACTTGAAAGGAATTGACCAAAACTGTAGCTTTTATTACAGTTTTTACGAGACCATGTCACACCTAGGCTGTACTGAAGCCCCTCTATATGTCCCCATATTGACCTTTCATGCTTGAAGCGAGGCATATACTGCAGCCAGCCATCTCTTGGTTAGCTTCAGCTGGATATAGCTGTTCAACCCCCCTCCTCTTGCAATTGTTTTGGCCAAAAACATAACAATAAACAATAATTAAAAAAATAATTGGTTTATAATAACAACTTTAAGAAAAATAAATGGAAGAGGAATTTCATTGTTAATGAGTAAAAGGGACCTTGCAATTACTGATGTTTTATTGATCTTTCATGGATTGGTGAAAAAATATATTTCAAATGAAACCATGCAATCAGCATTGGGTATTTTTTAATTTCAATTATAAAAATGAAAATTAAATAATTAAATAAAATTGTTGTTTACTGTAAGGGATTATGTGAAGCAAGTTAATGATAGACAAGGATGCAGTTGATCATATTAAATTAATCTAAATTTCCAGGTCTTTTCCAGTTGTTTAATTTGTTGGTTTAGTTTTTATTACAAAATTAAAAAAAAAATGAAATATGTCAAAACTTTTAAAAAAATACTCAAACAAGTGCTAATTAAAAATGTCAATATGTTTGACTAATAACATTAAGACTCAAGGCTGTATCAGCTATTACATGATACTAAGTAAATAATCAAAATTTATATTTCTGGTAATTTTATTTCAGTTAATAAAATTAAACATTCCAAGCTCCAGTTTGCTCCTTGCATAATATATTAGTTTGTTTTGGGTAATTTAAAACATGTATAAGTTCCATAGCTGAGATTATTTTCTTTTTTTCTGATACATATTTAAAAAAAAATAAAAATATTCAAATGTGATAAAAAATCAGATCTTAAAGACAAGTTCTCATTATAATGTCTATAATGTTAATAATTGTCATAAGTGTCTTGACATTGATGTGAAAGTATTCAAAAGTGAATATAATATATTTGTTTATAAATTAAAAGCCATAAAACAAGGTAGTTACAATCATTATTTAAATTTGTGAAATTTGTATACCCTGGATTCCCAACAGCTTTGATCTACTGAAACTGAATAAATATGAGACATTGAGTGAATACTTTAATAATTGTATTCAAATATGATAAAAAAAATCCAATAGTTCGATAATGAAAATTCGTACAAATACTAATACAGGTAAAAAAGAAAGAATTTGAGAGCAAATACTTTCAAAATGTATTCATGAATATATTTTATAATATTATTTTGATAATAATTTATTTCAATTATATTATTAAGATAAATCTTTTCAGATGTTACTGTTAATATTTTTAGCGAACATGTGAGTTTATGCGATGGTGTGGCGTCGTCTGTCGTCGGGGGTCTGTCATTTGTACGTTAACCCATAATATCTTGAAATTGGAAAGAGTTAGCATCAAGAAATTTTATGCAAAAAATTAGTCATCTAAAAAACTCTATCGGATTTTACTTATTTTTTTTGCTAACTGCATTTTCTTAGAGTTTAAAGAGAAAAAGCTAAAAACCCTTTAAAAATCTTCTTCTCCGAAACTGTTCAGCCAAATTGTCCAATATTTCACAGAAATGATTCCTGGAACAATCTCTCTCAAGTTTGTTCGAATGGTTTAAGTTCGGTGATTTTTGGCTGAGTTACAGGAAGTTGAACTGAGTCATCTGTCCAAAAAGTATACTAAAATTACAATCTCAGATCTCAGAAACAGCTGGAGCTGTCATCACCAAATTTTATGCCAATGTTGGTCACATGAGTCATATTTGAAATTGAGGTATTAGTGGTGCCACCTGCATGGGCCTTTCTTTGTACGGGGGTCATCAGTGCCGGTATCATACTGACGGCTACAAAAAACTTCTTCTCTGAAACCATATGGCTAAATTGTTTAATATCGCACAAAAATGATCCTAGGGTAGTGCTTTCTGAAGTTTGTTCAAATGGTCTCAGTTCAGTGACTTTTGGCTGAGTTATGGGAAGCTGAATTTAGTCATGTGCCATTACAGCCCATTTTAGCTCAGTTGCTACAAAGACCTACTCAAAAACCACTTGGCCAAATTCTTAAATTTCACATATTAATTATCCTTAGATGTTGATTATTCAAGTTTGTTCAAATGGTTTTGGTTCAGTGATTTTTGGCTGAGTTATGGGAAGCTCAGCTCAGCCATTTTGCTGTATTTTCCCATATGAGTTATTAACCTGCAAAACTTTTTTTGACTGACACCACTGAGGCCAATTTGTCTAATATTTTACAAGAATATTCCCTGAATAATTCTTATAATAATTGTCTTTTATGGTTCCAAAGAATGAATATAGGCTGAATTATAAAGATATAATATAGTCATTTTACCATATATGTTAGCTGTGTAAAGCAGATACCTCTAGCCTGGCATCAGCATCTGTTACATCATGCCTCTAGACATTTAGATTTCAGGATATCTATGGTTAATATTGACAAGAATGTTTTTTAAAAGCATTTAAAAAATGTAGATTTATGATTTTAGATATTTCTCATGAAAGGCAATGTTTAGAATCACAGGTATACAGCTATCTGTGTGTATATTAAGACAGCTGTACATGGATTATAAATAATTGGTATCCATAATCAATTAAAGATTTTGCCATCAATGAGATGTATCTGTATTATAATTTTGCATTCATTATGCATCTGTAGTAATTTTTGGCAAACCTCTGAGCTACTGGATGGTGTGAGGGAGTCCATCGTCTGTACGTTAACCTATACTATTTGGAAAACGACTGGATCTAGCATCATGAAATTTAATGCAAAAAAATAGCCATCTAAAAAACTCTGCATTTTCTCAGATTTTATAGAGAAAAAGCTAAAAAAATCTTCTCCTCTAAAACAGTCAGGCCAAATTGTTCAATATTTCACAAAAATAATCTTTTATACCATCTCTCTCAAGTTTGTTCGAATGGTTCAAGTTTGGTGAATTTTGGTGGAGTTACAGGGAGTTGAACTTAGTCATCTGTCCAAAAAACATACTTAAATGACAATCTCAGAAACGGCCTAAGCTATCATCACCAAATTTTATGCCAGTGTTGGTCACATGAGTCATATATGAAATTCATGTATTGGTGGCGCCACCTGCATTGACCTTTTTTTGCACGGGGGTCATATGTCATCTGTACATTAACCCATAATTTCTTAGGAATAGCAGGAGCTACCATCCCCAGATTTTATGCAATAATCTGTCACATATCAAATGTTATGTGATTCAGCTTACTTTTTAGCTCAGCTGACTATAAGTCATCTGAGCTATAGTCGTGGTCCATTGTCCGTCTTCCTCCGTCCGTCCGTCCGTCCGTCCGTAGATGTGGCACGTTTTGAAACCGTAAGACCTAGGACTCCAAAATTTAGCACAATGTTAGATGTCCCCAAGATCTCCTACCAAGCCGAAAACTGGGTCTTTGCTACTTAGTTCCTTTATGAAATTAAGGAAAAACCTCAATTTTTTATAAAAAACCTATTTTCACATTTCAGGACAGCCTAACTACGAAACCACTCACCTGTTTTTCCTCATATTTACCATATATATTCCTCTATATAGTTCCTATGTACATGCCAGAAATTAGGTCCCTATTATATGATTTAAAAAAAGTTATGGGCTCAAACAATGCATTTCGTAAAAAATCAGGAGAGATATTTGATCACTTAACACAAAACATTTTGAAGCTATGGACTTTTTTCCAGTAATATATCTTTTATTAATCAAAATTAAATTGTATACCCAAAATTAGATCAAAATCTGTTGAATTTTTAAAAATATTAGCAAAAATAAAAAATTGGTACCTTAAATTTTGCCTAAATTTGACCATGGCACTTTTTTTCTTATAAGAACATTTGATTTAATTTTCACAGCCAGTTTACATATGGATTTAATCTGAAGAATTTTGAATTTGAAAGTATAAGCTTAAAAAATAGTCTCGCTATTGAAGTTTTTTAGAAGACTTAATGTATTTGTATTTTCTAGCATCATGACCCTACTTTTGTTTACCTGGTAATCCAAAAATTGGCATAATGTTAGATGTAATTGTAATTATTCATATTCTTCCATACATTTCCTATGTACATACTAAAATTTAGGTCAGTATTGCATAATTTGTTGAAGTTATAGGCCCAAACATAATGCACTTTGTAAAAAATCAGGATATATATTTACTCACTTAACATATAAATGGCTGAGACTTTTTATCAGGAATTTAACATCATTTAATCAAGATTCAATTGTATACGGAAAATTAGATCTGAAATTTGAGATTTTTTTAAGTTATTAGCATAAATATAAAATCAGTACCTTAAATTTTGCCCAACTTTGGCCACGGCACAATTTTTTCCTGTAAGTACTGTGGATGTTATTTTCACAGCATGTACACATAAGGATTAAATCTGTTAAAATCTTAAATATGAAAAATAAAAGATGCAAAATTAGGCTAGTTATTGAATTTGTTTGGAGGCTCTTGTGGTATTCCCTTACATTGTCAAGCAGTCCACTGAGGTCACTGTAGGTCATTCAATGCAACTCTATGCTCCCCAGGCTGTTATGTAATCCCATCACTCCGGCAACCCCATTCTGTTGACAGACCTGTACTCTAAACAAGATGAATCTTATAATTTCACATTTTTCCAGCGATGAACAGTAACAACAGAGACCCCTCACTGAACCCACCGCTTCGACACACAGGACTAATATACAAGACAAAGCTGATAATTTTAATGTTAAAAAATTATTTTTGTTGAGACTTGGACAATTTTGATTTTTTTTTAAAGAAAAAAATGTTCAGAAATTTAATCCTAATATTCATATATGGTAAAATATTAGGACCTAATGAAAGTGCTAACTGACAAGATTTAAGAAGATATAAATACTTTGTAGCATTTCGTTCATATCTCTTAAAGTTGGTGGGGCCTAGTTATCTAGTTTTTAAAATTAGAAATATTGGTCAAACTTTGTGGGATTAATTTTTAACTCATATGGCGATATATTTAACTTTTGAAAAAATTACCTTCACACATTATTTGTTTATGAAATGGAACTTTTATATGACACCGTAAGCCCATTTTTTCCCTTGGTGCATCACTAAATGGTTTCAGGCCAAAGGTTTCAATTATTACACAGTCCATATGCTTTAGCTCATGTCCATTATTCTATAATTTACAGAGTTTCATTTAAGCTGGGCCATTTTCTCTTAGCTTTTCAAATGGTAATATACATGGAAAAACCATAAGAAACAAAAATATTTTGCAGTTACTAATATTTTCCAAAATTCAGCTGAGCAACGTGATCCATAGGTCCCTTGTTTTGCTATCTGCATTTACTTAGATTTTATAGGGAAAAGCTGAAAAACCTTTAAAAGTCTTCTTCTTGTAAACGGTCCAGCCAAATTGTTCAATATTAACAGAAATGATCCCAGAGGCAAGCCCTCTCAAGTTTGTTCAAATGGTTTGCATTTGATGAATTTTAGTGAAGTAACACAAATTTGAACAGTCATTCGGCCTAGTAAGCATACTGACATAGTAATATCAGAAATGACAGATGCTAGGATTACCAAGTATTGTGCAAATGTTAGTCACAACTCATATTTGAAGTTGCAGATTTTGTGGTGCCACCTACATTGACCTATTTTTTTTTGGGGGGGGGGGGGGCAAAAACCCCATAATTTTAGCCTCTTTCAGCTTAAAATGTTTATGATGAAACTGTCAAGTTGAATTGTTCAATTTTTTAAAAGAATTATCCTAGGACATGGTTCTTTCAATCATATCAGAAAAGCTTAAGTTGGTCTTATGGCCATTATTATGTCTTTTTCAAACTGAGGACTGCAAAACTGTTATTCTACAAAATTATTGTTTCAATTATAACTTCTGTAACATTGCACACAAAAATTATTTGTAGGTGGCCTTTGTTCAAGTTTACTTGAATGATTTTTGGCAGAATTAATGGACCTGTAACAATGAAAGGACTGCATCTTTAATTATTCTAGATATTTTGATAAAAAAGTTTATGAATATGTCAGCTTGAAAAAAAAACATTTTAGCAAAAGTCTTTCAGTATGTGTGTACAGATTTACCAACAGACCATGATTGTGTATGTATCTCTAAATAGGTTGAGAAACTGCCAACTGTTTCAGATTTAGCAACAGATCATGAGTTACTTCAGTGCAGCCAGATATGGGTCAAGAGTTCAACAGTGCAGCAAAGCACAAGGCATGTGATCACCTCATGGGTGACATGTGAACACCTCATGGGCACCATGTGATCACTTCATGGGTTCACTCAGTGCAGCCAGGTATAGGTCAGGGGTTCACTCAGTGCAGTAGCTGCATTCTATTTATAGCATTGGCAGACTGTCCAGCGCATCAGATTTGTCACCATAGTTTAGCCTAGATCTATTTATACCTTTAGCAGACTGCCAACTGTGTCAGATTATGCAACAGGTCAAGAGTTCACTTAGTGCAGCCAGGTACAGGTCAAAAGTTCACTCAGTCTAGCCAGGTGCAGGTCATGAGTTCACTCAGTGCAGTAGCCTGAGCCAGCAAATTTGTCACAGTTCACTCGGGGCAACTGCCTTTCTCACTTAAGCCTCATCAGCCCCATGCACCAGACTCAAGGTAAGTTTGATGTATTGGCCTGATATTTTGACCTGTCTATGTGTCTTTGATGGCTTTCTTGTTCTCAAGACAGGTGTCGCCACCTACAATGAATTTTGCACAGTGTATATGCCTTCTTATTTCTACAGAGGAATTTGAAATATCAGCCTGAAATTGGGCATATTTATACATATCGAATATTTTATCGTATACAAGACTGATGGTGGCCTACAATAATTTTTGCACAGTGTGTGTCCCTGCTTATTTGTATCCGCCAAAACGAAGTCTTGCGGATAGTTTGTTTTTGACCGGGTTCTGCCACCGCGGTATTCGTTTCCGGAGAACTCCTCTGAGACTACTGGACTGATTTTTCCAAAACTTACACCAATTATTGGGTCATATGTGAACTTGTGCCTAACCAGTTGGTGTTGACCTCTGACCCTCCTCTCTGCCCAGCGTCCATTTGTGCATCTGTTTCCACACATAAACCCACATATCTCGGGAACCGTTTGACCAATCAGGAAAATTTTTTTGTACAAATGTAGCCCTTGGATAGCTTTATAACTTACACAGAAAATGGTGGCGCCACCTACAACCATGTTTGCGAAGTGTCCATCTGTTCGTCTGCCTTGGGTTAAAATCACTCATATCTTGCAGTGGTTTGACATATCTGCCTAAAATTTTGCAGGTTTATACATCCAAGACAGCTTTCTTGATTTTATGAAAGGTGGTGCCACCTACATTCTAGTTTACGCTGCAGATATCCAAGCTCATAACTGGGGAATCGTTTGACCGTTTGGGCCAAAATTTTGCATGTGTATAGATCTCACATAGCTCTTTATCATACGCAAAACCGGTGGCGCCACCTGCAACCATTTTTGCACAGCATCTGTTTGTTAGTCTGCTGTTGGCTAAAATCACTCATATCTCGGCAATGGTTTGACATATCTGCCTAAAATTTTGCAGGTTGATACATCCTGGACAGCTTTCTTGATTTTATGACAGGTGGCGCCACCTACATTCACGTTTACGCTGCAGACATCCAAGCTCATATCTCTGGAACTGTTTGACCGATTGGGCCAAAATTTTGCATGTGTATAGATCTCACATAGCTCTTTATCATACGCAAATCTGGAGGGACCACCTGCAACCATTTTTGCACAGCGTCCATCTGTTTGTCTGCCGTGGGCTAAAATCACTCATATCACTGTATTGGTTTGACATATCTGCCTAAAATTTTGCAGGTTTATACATCCTGGACAGCTTTCTTGATTTTATGACAGGTGGTGCCACCTACATTCACGTTTACGCTGCAGACATCCAAGTTCATATCTCTGGAACCATTTGACTGATTGGTCCAAAATTTTGCATGTGTATGGATCTCACATAGCTCTTTATCATACACAAAATTGGAGAGACCACCTGCAGCCATTTTTGCACAGTATCCATCTGTTTGTCTGCTGTGGGCTAAAATCACTCATATCTCAGTAGTGGTTTGATTTATTTGCCTAAAATTTTGCATGTTCAAACATCTTGGAATGCTTTCTCAGTTTTTTTGGCAGGTGGCGCCACCTTCATTTATGTTAAAGCTGCACACATTCAGGCTTATATCTTAGGACTGGTTGGACATATCCCCCTGAAATTTTGCATGTGTATAGATCTCACATAGCTTTTAATCATACACAAAATTGGTGGCGCCACCTGCCACCATTTTTAGCTCAGCTGACTGTAAGTCATCTGAGCTATAGGGATCATCTTTTGTCTGTCCGGCCGTCCGGGCGTCTGTCCGTTAACAGACCACAAATCGTAACCGCTGGACCTGGAATCTTCTTACTTTACATCGAGAGAGGTCCATGAAAAATCTCCTTGGAAACCTGGAATTAAGTCTCTGTTACCCATATCCTTCTAGCTATGGGGCCCCGAAGTACCCCCCCCCCCCCCCCAGAATAGTCAAAAATTTCCTACAAAAACTTCAATATCTCATTAACTACATCACTGATGGTCATGATTTTTGGCATACATATTAATCATGAGATGTTTCATCAGTTTCTGCAGACTGGTGGCACTACCTGTATTGTTCGATTCTTATGATTTTTTTTTCTCTATTTTTGAGACCTTTAAAAATGTGAACATCTGTTAACAGGGCACAAATCATAACAACTGGACCTAGAATCTTCATTCTTAATTATGAGAGACCTATGAAAAGTCTCCATGGTAACCAGAAATTAGGTCTCTGTTACCCATATTCTTTGAGCTATGGGGCCCCAAAGTACCCCCCAGAATAGTAAAAAATTTCACAAAAAAACTTCAATATCTCATTAACTACATCACTGATGGTCATGAATTTTGGCATACATATTGATCATGACGTGTTCCATCGGTTTCAGCAGACTGGGTGCGCCACCTCTATTTTTTTCCAAATTTTTATTAATTATTTTCTCTTTTTTTGAGACCTTTAAAGATGTGGTTATCTGTCAACAGGGTACAAATTGTAACAACTGGAACTAGAATCTTCATTCTTGTCATGCAAGGAGGCCCATGAAAAGTGTCTGTGGAAACCTTTAATTAGGTCTCTGTTACCCATATCCTTTGAGCTATGGCACTCCAAAGTACAGCTCAGAATAATGGAAAATATGATACAAAAGCTGAAGTATCTGAACAACTAATGCAGAGATCACCATAATTGTTTGCATGGATATTGACCATTAAGTGTTTTTATTAGTTTCTGCAGACTGGTGGAGCCACCTGTATTTTTTTTAAGTTAATGCATTTTTAGCTCAGCTGACTATAAGTCATCTGAGCTATAGTTGTGGTCCATTGTCTGTTGTCCGTCAGTCTGTCTGTCCGTCCGTCTGTCCGTCCGTAAGACTGGCACATTTCAACACCATTGGACGCACAAATCTGAAATTCGCCATACAGTTAGATGTCCCAAAAATCTCCTACCATGCCGAAAATTGGGTCAATAGGACTTCGTTCCTTCGAGATATTAAGGAAAAACCTCAATTTTTTATTAGAAATCTATTTTCACACTTCAGGACTGCCTAATATCAAAACCACTCAAATGGCTTTCTTCATATTTACCATAAATATTCCTCCATATAGTTCCTATGTACATGCCAGAAGTCAGTATTTTTTAATTTAAAAAAGTTATGGGCCCAAACATATTGGACTTTGTAAAAAAATCAGGAAAGATATTTGGTCACTTAAGACCAAAAGTGTTAAAGGTAGGGACTTTTTTTCAGTAATACAACTTTAATTGATCAAAATTTAATTGTATACCAAAAATTAGATCAAAATCTGTTAAATTTTTTTACATATTGGCAAAAATATAAAATTGGTACCTTAAATTTTGCCCAAGTTTGACCATGGCACGTTTTTTTCCTGTAAGTACTGTGGATTTAATTTTCATATCATGCACACATAAGCATTTCATCTTTGAAGTTTAGAAAGCTGAAAGAAATTGGCCAAATATTGTAGCTTTTATAATGTTTATATGAGACCATGTCAGACCCAGGCTTAATCCAGGCCCTCTTCAGTCACCTGTATGTTGACCCTGTTGACCTTTCATCAGATTATGCATGCTTGAGCGAAGCATACACTTGGGCAGCCAGGCAGCTAATGCCCAGCCACAGTTGATCCAGGTGTCCAACCCAACTCATCTAGTAGTTGTTTTAAAAAACAACATAACAATAAACAATAAATTAATAATTTTGTATTGTTTTTTTATAACAAAAAATAATAGAAAAGGAATTTGTAAGTTGATGAGTAACAGAAAATTAACTTGCAGTTACTGATGATGTAAGAATCTTGTATGGATGGATAAAATGTCAATGTCAATGTTATTCCAAATAACACCATGCAGTCACCTATGGTATTTTCAGTGAAATTTTAATGATAAAAAAATAAATCATATTATTCGTTACTAATCATTAGGGATCATATGAAGGAAATTAATGATAGACAAAGATGCAATTGATAATATTAATCTAGATTCCTACTGTGTCTAGTGTGTAGATTGATGTGAAAGTAGTCCAAAGTGAATATATTACATTTATTTTTTTAATATAAATAAAAGCCAAAAAACCAGGTACTTATGATCATCATTTAAATTTGTGAATTTTGTATATTCTGGATTCCCAACATCTTTGTTTGGCTAAAACTGAATAAATACTAGACATGGTGCTAATGCTTTGCAAATGTATTTGAATACAAATATGAATATGTACTGCATTAAAAAATTTTATTGCATTAGAATGGGAATTCAGGTAAAAATGAAAGTATTTGAATACCAGTGCAGATACTTTAAAAATGTATTCATGAATGCATTCATGAATATATTCTGTAATATTATTTCAATAATCATTTCAGTTATATTTTATTTTAAAAAATCATATTTTCTTATTATTTTTTAGCGAACCTGTGAGCTTATGCAATGGTGTGGCGTCGTCCGGCGTCCGTAGGCCGTCGTCCCTCGTCTGTACGTTAACCCATACTATCTTGAAAACGGCAAGAGGTAGCATCATGAAATTTTATGCAAAATATTAGTCATCTAAAAAACTATATTGGATTTTCCTTACTTTTCGGCTAACTGCATTTTCTTAGATTTTATAGGGAAAAAGCTAAAAAAGCTTTAAAAATCTTCTTCTCCAAAACTGTTCAGCCAAATTGTCCAATATTTCACAGAAATGATTCCTGGAATAATCTTTCTCAATTTTGTTCGAATGGTTTAAGTTCGGTGATTTTTGGCCGAGTTACAGGAAGTTGAACTTAGTCATCTGTCCATAAAAGCATACTAAAATTACAATCTCAGAAAAGGCTGGAGCTATCATCACCAAATTTTATGCCAATGTTGTTCACATGAGACATATCTGAAATTGAGGTATTGGTGGCGCCACCTGCATCGACCTTTTTTGTACGGGGGTCAATGGTGCCCGTATCATACTGACGGCTACAAAAAACTTTTTTTCTGAAACCATATGGCCAAATAGTTTAATATCGCACAGAAATGATCCTAGGGTAGAGCTTTCTGAAATTTGTTCAAATGGTCTAAGTTCAGTGACTTTTGGCTGAGTTATGGGAAGCTGAATTTAGTCATATGCTGTAACAGGCCATTTTAGCTCAGTGGCTACAAAGATCTTCTCCTCAAAAACCACTGGACCAAATTCTTAAATCTCACACATTAATTATCCTTAGATGTTGATAATTCAAGTTTGTTCAAATGGTTTTGGTTCAGTGATTTTTGGCTGATTTATGGGAAGCTTAACTTAGCCATTTTGCTGTATTTTCCCATATGAGTTATAAACCTGTAAATTTTTTTTTGACTGACCCTACTGAGGCCATTTTGTTTAATATTTTACAAGAATAATCCCATGAATAATTCTTAAAATAATTGTCTTTTATGGTTCCAAAGAATGAATTTTGGCTGAATTATAAAGGTTCAGTTGAGTCATTTTACCATATATGTTGGCTGTGTGAAGCAGATACACAGATACATCTAGACTGGCACCAGTTTATCAGCATTTATTACATCATGCTTCTAGACATTTAGATTTCAGGTTATCTATGGTTAATATTGACAAGAATGTTTTTTTAAAGCTTTTAAAAAATGTAGATTTATGATTTTTAGATATTCCTTATGCCAGGCAATGTTTACAATCACAGCTATACAGCTCTCTGTGGGTATATAAAGAGGGCTGTACATGGATTATAAATAATTGGTATCCATAGTCAAATTAATTCAAGATTTTGCCATCAGTGAGATGTATCTGTATTACAATTTTGCATTCAATATGCATCTGTATTAATTTTTAGTGAACCTGTGAACTAATGCGATGGTGTGGCGGCATTTGTCTTCTGTACGTTTATCCATACTATTTTGAAAATGATTGGAGCTAGCATCATGAAATTTAATGCAAAAAAATTAGCCATCTGAAAATTTTCTTAAATTTTATAGAGAAAAAGCTAAAAAAAAACTTTAAAAATCTTCTCCTCCGAAACACTCAAGCCAAATTGCTCAATATTTCACAGAAATAATCTTTTATACCATCTCCCTCAATTTTGTTCAGGAAGTTGAACTTAGTCATCTGTCCAAAAAAGCATACTAAAATGACAGTCTCAGAAACAGCCAGAGCTATCATCACCAAATTTTTTGCCAGTGTTGGTCACATGAGTCATATATGAAATTCAGGTATTGGTGGCGCCACCTGAATTGACCTATTTTGTACGGGGGTCATTGGTCATCTGTACATTAATCCATAATTTCTCAGGAATAGCAGGAGCTACCATTCCCAGATTTTATGCAAGAATCTGTCACATATCAAATTTTGTGGGATTCAGCTTATTTTTTTGCTATCTGCATTTACTTAGATTTTATTAGGAAAAAGCTGGCAATATTTTAAAAGTTGTCTTCTTGTAGACGGTCCAGCCAAATTGTTAAATATTTTACATAAATGATCCCAGAGGCAAGCCCTCTAAGTTTGTTCAAATGGTTTGCATTTGATGACTTTTAGTGGAGTTACACAAATTTGAACAGTCATTCGGCCAGGTAAGCATACTGACATAGTACTCTCAGAAATGCCAGAAGCTAGCATTACCAGGTATTGTGCAAATGTTGGTCACATGACTCATATTTGAAGTTGTAGATTTAGTGGTGCCACCTACATTGACCTGTTTTTTATGGGCAAAAAAACTCATAATTTTAGCCTCTTTCAGCTTAATGATGAAACTGTCAAGTTGAATTGTTCAATTTTTCAAAAGAATTATCCTAGGACATCGTTCTTTCAATCATATCAGAATATACTGAGTTTGTTGATTTTTGGTTGAGTTGTGAAAAGATTAAGTTGGTCTTATGGCCATTATTATGTTTTTTTCAAAGTGAGGACTGCAATAGTGTTCTTCTACAAAATTATTTTTTTCAATTATATCTTCTGTAACATTGCACAAAAATTATTCTTAGGTGGCCTTTGTTCAAGTTTACTAGAATGATTTTTGGCAGAACTATTGGACCTTTAACAATGAAAGTACTGCATCTTTTATTATTCTAGATATTTTGATAAAAAGTTTATGAATATGTCGGCTTGAAAAAAGAAATTTTAACCAAAGTCTTTCAGTATGTGTAAACAGATACTGTGGTTGCCTTTATATTGGCGGGGCTGAATTTTCGCGGTTTTTATATTTTTAAAAGTTTCACGGGGTTCCTTTTTTGCGCTCTATCATTGGTCTAGTAGTATATTTTTAATTATCAAAAATAGTTTCATTTACCGGTGATTTCACTATTATCTAGGTCTCCTATTTCTCTGCCCGGATATCGCATGTTCGAACAATCACAGACGGCTAAGCCGATGCCTGCGGGAAGCATTGACCCCGCTGGCTGTAATTAGTTCAGGGCCGAGGCTCATTAAAAACAACTCAAATGTTATTAAGGTGTGTCGAGAAACCAACCTGTAACTACAAAACGGTATATTAAGTTTGTTTAGGGAAACTGTCTTGATAAGGGTATCTTACTCCTGTTAATTAAAAAGTCGAGTCGTAATCACCTGCTCAACCAACAAGGGACGCCTGTAGGTAGCCCCCTTGTTTCAGTATCAAAGGCAGGGATGTGCCCAGAATAATTTGAATGCCGTTTATATATGTTGCTAATTACTTCCATATAGGTGGAAGAAGGAACCGTATTCAGTTTCTCATGGTTAAAATCTGAAGCAAAACATAATATTCCACTGTTTTAAGGCACTTTGGCCCCAACATGAACTGCGACCTTTCAAATATATTCAAAACTCACATCATCACTAGCCAATCATACATCGTTTGGCGCGTCATGATTTCACAGAATTAGTCTTTTATACAATTACAAGGTGGCGCAACCCTAGCGGCTATGTTCACTACTTTAGTGGCAAATTTTATTCATTAACATGACTAAATACGGCACAATGTGAACGAGTACCTTCTACTCAATATTCATTTTTAAGCGGCACTGGATGTCATCTAACTTGGCACACATACACGTAATTTTTAAATATTACTGCCCAGCGGGCATTGACACTTTCCAGTCATGTGCCGGGGGAAAGGAATAACTCCCGGGCGCGTCCACCGGAGTTAGCACGCACCTGCAAAGGGTACCGGTTTTTTGCATCAAAGCCAACCGATATTATTTAAAATGGGCCCAGCATTCTCCCTGAATCATTTATCGTATATGCACCAGGCTTGATGGACAATCACTACATAGCTGAAGATAAATATCAACTGTCGCAAACTATCGGCAGCTTCTGAAATTAATGATTATGGTCTGGTATATGTGCATTCAAAACTGTGCGGTTTCATTTTCGCGGTCAGGGAGCGACCGCGAATATCGCGAATTTAAAACCACCGCAAATAAGAAGACAACCGCAGTATACCAACAGGCCAAGATTGAATCTGTATCTTTAAATAGGTTGAGAAACTGCCAACTGTTTCAGGTTTGGGAACAGATCAAGAGTTCATTCAGTGCAGCCAGATATAGGTCAAGAGTTCAATCAGTGCAGCCAAGCACATGGCATGTGATCACCTCATGGGTGACATGTGAACACCTCATGGGCACCATGTGATCACTTCATGGGTGTCAAGCCCCTCAGGGCAGGGCCCCTGCATGAGCTTATGCAATGGTGTGGCTACTATTTCAGATTTGGCAACAGGCTAGAGGTCAGTCTGGATCTATTTATAGCTTCGGCAGACTGCCAACTGTATCAGATTAGGCAACAGGTCAAGAGTCCACTCAGTGCAGCCAGGTATGGGTCAGGAGTTTACTCAGTGCAGTAGCTGCATTCTATTTATAGCTTTGGCAGACTGCCAACTGTGTCAGATTATGCAACAGGTCAAGAGTTCACTCAGTGCAGCCAGGTACAGGTCCAAAGTTCACTCAGTCTAGCCAGGTGCAGGTCATGAGGTCACTCAGTGCAGTAGTCTGAGCAAGCAATTTGTCACAGTTCACTCGGGGCAACAGCCCTTCTCACCTAAGCCTGGTCAGCCCCATGCATCAGACTCAAGGTAAGTTTGATGTATTGGCCTAATATTTTGACCTGTCTATGTGTCTTTGATGGCTTTCTCGCTCACAAGACAGGTGTCGCCACCTACCATGACTTTTGCACACGTTTTTCTCAGGAGGGGTTTGATATATCAGTCTGAAATTGGGCGTATGTATATATCTCTGATAGCTTCGTTGTATACAAGACTGGTGGTGGCAGCTACAGTCTTTTTAGTGTTGTGTGCACCTATGCCAGAATTTCAGCAGTGATGTTTGTGTAATTGGTTCTTATTCAAAATGTCTAGTACTTGCATAGTTCATATACATGAAAAGTAATAGTCCAGCATTGAAGCATTATACCTGGTGTATTTCCCAATGCACAGGTTCGCATTAGGCCTGTAGGCCTTGTTTTTAATAAAAATTATATTGGCACAATATTTGTTATTAAATTTTAATAAATAGTTAAACTCTTTTATAATATGTGTTGCTTATAATTTATATGGCCAAGTCAAAATCTGTGTGACAATAGCACTCCATTTGTTAATAAAATAAATGAAATCAATCCTCTTCCCTGTCTCCAAAGATATTATCAAAATCATACATAAGCTAAACACCAACAACTCATAATAAAGCTTATATTTATTACCACACAAAACAAGCATGTGCCTCTTTTCCGAATCAAATTTTTTATCATATATAACAGCTGAGCGCCGTGACCCATGGGTCCCTTGTTTCTCTATTCTTGAGATATATTAATACAGACACAATCTTGGCCTGTTGGTTTAGCTGTTTGATGACTCAGTTCAATGGTTATATACTACCATTCAGATGATAAAATTTCCTTTTGCAAATCTCTTCCCAGTCAGCTGAGCCTCATGACCCATGGGTCACTTGTTGCACAAGTCCTTCTGTTTGTCTGCTGTGGGATAAAATCACTCATATACATGTAGTGGTTTGATTTATATGCCTGAAATTTTGCATATGTATGTAATGGGTGGTGCAACCTACATACACATGTCGGCTGCAGACATGCATGCTTATATGCAACACACCTCACTCTATTTCCCCTTGCCACTCAATCAGTGCCTCACTTCACCCTTTCCACTCTCTTTTGGCAGAAACACATAGTCGCTTGTCAACTACCCATATTCTAGTTCTCAGGAGGAGTTTGATATATCAGTCTGAAATTGGGCATATGTATATATCTCTGATAGCTTAGTTGTATACAAGACTGGTGGTGCCAGGTACAATCATTTTTGTGTTGTTTGCACCCATGCCAGAATTTCAGCAGTGATGTTTGTGTAATTGTTTCTTATTCAAAATGTTTAGTACTTGCATTGTTCCTTTTCATGAGAAGTAATAGTCCAACATTGAAGCATTATACCTGATGTATTTCCCAATGCACAAGTTTGCATCAGGCCTTTAGGCCTTGTTTAATTAAAATCATATTTTGCCAATAATTCCAATTAATTTTTAGCTCAGCTGACTGAAAGTCATCTGAGCTAAAGCGATCACTCTTTGTCCTTCGTCCGTCTGTCTGTCCGTCCGTTAACCAGGCACAAATTGTAACCGCTGGACCTAGAACCTTGTAACTTGGGATTCTGAGAGTTCCATAAAAAATCTCCTTGGAAACCAGAAATTAGGTCTCTGTTACCCATATCCTTTGAGCTATGGGGCCCCAAAGTACCCCCCAGAAAAGTAAAAAATTTCATACAAAAACTTCAATATCTCATTAACTACTTGACTGATGGTCATGATTTTTGGCATACATATTGATCATGAGATAATACATCACTTCCTGCAGACTGGTGGTGCCACCTATATTGTTTGATTTTTTACGAATTTTTTTCTCTATTTTTGAGACCTTTAAAAATGTGAACATCTGTTAACATGGCACAAATCGTAAAGACTGGACCTAGAATCTTAATTCTTGACACACTGAGAGGTCCATGAAAAATCTCCTTGGAAACCAGAAATTAGGTCTCTGTTACCCATATCCTTCAAGCTATGGGGCCCCAAATACCCCCCAGAATAGTCAAAAATTTCATACAAAAACTTCAATATCTCAATAACTACATCACTGATGGTCATGATTTTTGGCATGCATATTGATCATGAGATGTTCCATCAGTTTCTGCAGACTGGTGGCGCCACCTGTTTTGTTCGATTTTTTCGAATTGTTTTCTCAATTTTTGAGACCTTTAAGGATGTAGTTATCTGTCAACAGGGTACAAATCTTAACGACTGGACCTAGAATCTTCATTCTTGACACACAGGGAGACCCATGATAAGTATCCATGGAAACCTGATATTAGGTCTCTGTTACCCATATCCTTTGAGCTATGGCACTCCAAAGTACATCTCAGAATAATGGAAAATTTGATACAAAAGCTGAAGTATCTGAACAACTGATGCAGAGATAACCATTATTTTTTGCATGGACTTTGATCATGAGCTGTTCCATCAGTTTCTGCAGACTGGGTGCGCCAACTCTATTTTTATGCCCCCGCCACAAAGTGGCCAGGGCATATAGTTTTACCCATGTCCGTCTTTCCGTCCTTCTGTCCTTCCGAAATCAAACAGTTGTACGGACTTTTTTTCGCAATGCCTGCGGATATTGGCCTGATTTTTGGTGTGTGGGCAGATAATGACCAGTTACAGATCGAGTTCGCGTTTCGTTCTGGTTGACCTACTTTTGACCGTTTTACAGCTCCTAAACTTAGAAAATTTCATGAAAAATAGAAATTTTCATGACAAATACACATGTACAGACTTTTTTTCGCAATGCCTGCAGATATTGGCCTGATTTTTGGTGTGTGGGCAGATAATGACCAGTTACAGATTGAGTTCATGTTTCTTCCCGGTTGTCCTACTTTTGATCGTTTTACGGCTCCTTAACTTAGAAAATTTCATGAAAAATAGAAATTTTCATGACAAATACACATGTACGGACTTTTTTTCGCAATGCTTGCAGATATTGGCCTGATTTTTGGTGTGTATGCAGATATTGACCAGTTACAGATTGAGTTCGCATTTCCTCCCCGTTGACCTACTTTTGACCGTTTTACGGCTCCTTAACTTAGAAAATTTCATGAAAAATAGAAATTTTCATGACAAATACACATTTACGGACGTTTTTCGCAATGCCTGCAGATATTGGCCTGATTTTTAGTGTGTATGCAGATAATGACCAGTTACAGATTGAGTTCGGGTTTCGTCCTTGTTGACGTACTTTTGATTGTTTTACGGCTCCTAAACATAGAAAATTTCATGAAAAATATAAATTTTCATGACAAATGTACATGTACAGCCGTTTTTAGCCCTCAGCTCATAGGCTGATGGGCTATTGTCGTCACCCAAGCTGTCCGTCTATCCGTCCATCTGTCTGTCAGGTGTCCGTCCGTCCGTTCCGCGTCTGTTAACTTTTACCTTGTGAGCGGGATATCTCTAAAAGGATTCACCGTTGGAATTTTATTTCATCAGTGAAGATGTATATTGATAAAATCTCGGTTAAGTTCGAAGATGGGTGACCTTGACCCATTTTTCTACATTTTAGAGCTGATTATAATAAAACACTCAGAAGCTTATATCTCAGGAACCATTGTGTGGATTTTCACAAAACTTACTATGATCATTGGGACTGATGGTCTGTACGTGCTGCACAATTTTGGTGGCGTCACCTGCAATTTCTGATTTTTTAATGAAATTTTATCGGATTTTTCAATTTTGGCCTTTGTGCAGGATATCTCCAAAGGTATTCAACTAAGGAACTTCATTACTTCAGTGCTTTTGCATCATATTTACAAAATCTTGGTCAGGTTCAAAGATGGGTGGTCTTGACCTACTTTTCAAGGTCACAGATCTTAGTATAGAGAAAAAACTTAGGGGGATATTTCTCAGGAAGTATTTGGTGGATTGTTATAAAACATGGTACATACCTCTCCAATTTAAATTTATAACTGATTACCAGCTTTTGCTAATATTCTAGTTTCGCAATGCAATGCTTACAGATACTGGCCCAATGTTTGGTCTGTGGGCGCATAATGACCACTTACAGGTCGGGTTCGCGTTTAGTCCCAGTTAACCTATTTTTGACCATATGACAGATCCTGAACATAGAAAATTTCATGAAAGACAGAAATTTTTATGAAAAATGCACATGTATGGACTTTTTTTTACAATGCCTGCATACTGGCCTGATTTTTGGTGTGTTCCTTGATAATGACCCGTTACAGATCGAGTTTTCATTTTTCCCTTCTTGACCTACTTTTGACCATACAACACCTCCTGAACTTAAAAATTTTTTACAAAATTTAACAAATGTTTCTAATTTGCCCCGGGCGGGGGCATTCATGTCGTACTGACACATCTATTTTTTTCAAATTTTTACAAATTTTTTACTCTTTTTTTTTTGAGACCTTTAAAGATGTGGTTATCTGTCAACAGGATACATATCGCAACAACTGGACCTAGAATCTTCATTCTTGTCATGCAAGGAGGCCCATGAAAAGTGCCTGTGGAAACTTGAAATTAGGTCTCTGTTACCCATATCCTTCAAGCTATAGGACTTCGAAGTATCCCACAGAATAATGGACAATTTGATACAAAAGCTGAAGTATCTGAACAACTAATGCAGAGATCACCATGATTCTTTGCATGGATATTGACCATTAAGTGTTTTTATTAGTTTCTGCAGACTGGTGGAGCCACCTGTTTTTTGGATCCGCCAAAACGAAGTTTTCGACCGGATTCCTATGCCGCTGCTGCATTCATTACCAGAGAGCTCCTCTGAGACTAATGGACCAATTTTTCCGAAACTTGCACCAATTATCGGGTCACATGTGAACTGGTGCCTAACCAATTTGCGTTGACCGCTGACCTTTCCTCTCTATCCAGCGTCCATTTGTGGGTCTGTTTCCACACATAAACCCTCATATCTCTGGAACCTGTGACCGATCAGGAAATAAAAAATATACAAATGTAGCCCTTGGATTGCTTTATAACACACACAAAAAATGGTGGCGCCACCTGTAACCATGTTTGCACAGTGTCCATCTGTTCATCTGCCTTGTGTTAAAATCACTCATATCTCTGCAGTGAATGGACTAATTCACCTAAAATTCGTCATGCGTATACATCCTGGATAGCTTTCTTGATTTTATGATAGGTGGCGCCACCTACATTCACTTTCACGCTGATGACATCCAAGCTCATATCTCGGGAACCGTTTGACCGATCAGTAAATAAAATTTATACAAATGTAACCCTTGGATTGCTTTATAGCATACACAAAAAATGGTGGTGCCACCTGTAAATATGTTTGCACAGTGTCCATCTGTTCATCTGCCTTGGGTTATAATCACTCATATCTCTGCAGTGAATTGACTAATTCACCTGAAAATTGTCATGCGTTTACATCCTGGATAGCTTTCTTGTTTCATGACATGTGGCTCCACCTACATTCACGTTCACACTGATGACATCCAAGCTTATATCTGGGGAACCGTTTGACCGATCAGGAAATAAAATTAATACAAATGTAGCCCTTTGATAGCTCTATAACATACACAAAAAATGGTGGCGCCACCTGTAACCATGTTTGCACAGTGTCCATCTGTTCATCTGCCTTGGGTTAAAATCACTAATATCTCTGCAGTGAATTGACTAATTCACCTGAAATTCGTCATGCATATACATCCTGGAAAGCTTTCTTGATTTTATGACAGGGGGCGCCACCTACATTCACGTTCACGCTGATGACATCCAAGCTCAAATCTCGGTAACCGTTTGACCGATTGGGCCAAAATTTTGCATGTGTATAGATCTCACATAGCTCTTTATCATACGCAAAACTGTTGGCGCCACCTGCAACCATTTTTGCACAGCATCTGTCTGTTTGTCTGCCGTGGGATAATGTCACTCATATCTGGGCAGTGGTTTGACATATCTGCCTAAAATTTTGCAGTTTTATACATCCTGGATAGCTTTCTTGATTTTATGACAGGTGGCGCCACCTTCATACTAGTTTATGCTGCACACATCCAAGCTCATATCTAAGGAACCATTTGACTGATTGGGCCAAAATTGTGCATGTGTTTAGATCTCACATAGGTCTTTATCATACACAAAACTGGAGGGGTCACCTGCAACCATTTTTGCACAGTGTCTGTCTGTTTGTCTGCCGTGGGCTAAAATCACTCATTTACATGTAGTTGTTTGACTTTTCTGCCTAAAATTATGCATATGCATACAACTTGGACAGCTTTCTGTATTTGTGGTAGGTGGCACAACCTACCATAAAAGTCATTGCAGAAGTAGCGACTTGTACTAGGAAATCGTATTCTAAAAATTAGAATTTTCTAGCAAAGTCAGGGTGCGACTTGTAATACGTACTTATCCCGTTTCTGTCAGCTTTCCCGGTACATTGAACGACATCAGTTGAGCGATAATCCAAACCTTGAACCAGTGCTTTGTGAAACGTCTTTCCCAAATTATTTACACTCTTAGCCATCTCTTTTAAAAAAACTGCCTTATATTTTGTGAACTGACGGGATTTTTATATAATTAACATTAAATGCAAATTATAAATTTGATCAGTTTAAGGTCTACCCGTTCTGACAAGTCGAAATTCAAGTGACACTTCCTAATCTGCGTTACCGTTATATCATGAGTCAATTTGACGCATATTCCAGTCTGCCACTCTTTGATGAACATTTTCTATCGTTTAATCTTTATGGGTATGCGTGTCATTATGAAAAACTAGCGGTTTCATATCCGTTTACATGTGTAAAGTTGCGTCACATTCAAGCTTGATCCACTCCAGACACTTCAGACATTCTTTTGCCTGCCCGGTTGATCGCTGAATACCAGCTGACCTTTGAAGCCGTGTAGGGGAAGTTCAAGCCCCGGGTCACCCGTGCAATGACCTTTACATCCCCAGGTCAACTAAGCCTGCCGTGACTTATATCCACAGTTATAAACTCCCATATTAGTCACTCTCAGGTCACTCTCACCATCTCGTGGTTTTCAAGCATATTGGATAACAATGTAATAACGTTTCACGTGAGCTGCAAATATACGATTTGCTTCGTGTGTTACCTGGTCGTGTCTCTTTCAGGACGAACGTATGCCCGGTCAACAATATGGCGGCAAGCATGCATTACGGTCAATCGTGCGTTGACGTATTCGTGATTTTTTTTAATGAAGGCCCTTAAATCAATACAATGAAATAACAAACACCATACAGGTTTATATTTTATTTACTTAAAAATGCCACATACCTACCTGAATTCCACAGGAACCGGCATCGTTTTGTGTTATGACGGATCAGGTTCAACACGGCCAAGTTTGCCATACATACAAGCCATTTGAATATAATCACTGATAACGTTGGAAATTGTGAGTTTCCATATATTTAAAGGAAAAATCATTAGTCTCAGTAAATATAATACCCGTAAATTCAATTATGTTTATTTTACATTAACTGACCGGTCAATAAAACGTTCATTATCCCCTTGTTGACTGACATATTTCCATGATTTCAGTTAAACCATGCATGTGCCGTGCCTTGATGGTAAGTTGTAACAATTAATTCAAGGGTTACTAAATTCAGTTTTAGAGCCCATTTCAGAAATTAGGTGAATAAATTCAAACTACATTATTCTTTCCATCCTTCAGTTGTCTTTAGTCAGTTAAAATCATGCCGAATGCCACGGAAGGGGACTCGTCACGCGTGCGCCAACTAATCATAGTCTAATGAATCAACCCTACTTTTGACAATCTTTAACAATGTAAAGAGTTGCTCGATTGTGATCATAATTTTTCTCAGACATTTTTAATTTATTAATACAGTCATTTGACTTGATATTTTCATTGTATCGCCAGACATAGTCTGGAGATACTATGGTTTAGGCACGGTTGCGCCGCCGCCGCCGCCGCCGCCGCAGAGATTTCTTTTGGACACAATAACTAAAAAAACATTCCAAGGATCTTTTTCAAACTTGACACATTTATGGATATAGGTGAGAGGACGAAGCCTATTTAAAATGGGGTCATGACCTCAACTAGGAGAGTGACCTTGACCTTGAATAGATCCATTTTTGGGGAAAATCACACAAATTCTTAAATATCTCAAGAAATCTTTCATGGATTTATCCAAAAATCAAGTTGGACAAAGATCTGGGATAGTGATGTCATGTACCGGAAACTGGTGGTGCCACCTAGTATCCTTTTCTTGTTTTTGTGCCATTTAATACCCCCATCATTGCCATTTGACAGTACTTTTAGCATCACAAGTCAAAAACTGATTGACAGATTTCTTTAATATTATGCATGTACATAGGTATGGGTTATGGGATGATGTATAATAAAATTGGGGTCATGACCTTTCCTTTGAGAGTGGCTTTGACCTTGAATTTTACCATATATGGTGAAAATCACATAAAATCATGAATATCTTAAAAAGGGATGCATGGATTGGTCCAAAAATCAAGTTGACGGAAGATCTTGGATAGTTTTGTCTTTTGCAAAAGATAGGTGGTGCCACCTGTTGTCCTTTTCTTGTTTTTTGCGCCTTTGAATGCCCCGTCATTGCCACTTGACAGTATATACTGTGAGCATTATAAGTCAAACAGTAATGGACCGATTTCTTTCATGTTATGCATGTATATAGATATGGTTTTTGGAATGAGGTATATTTAATTTTAAATTTAATTTTAAAATTTAATTTAATTAAAATTTTTTTTTTTAATTTAATTTTTTTTTCAAATGTTGGATATTTTGGAATGCAGTTTATTTCTCAAACAAGTTACTCCAAACATACATATACAACTCAATACATCATTAAATATATACTTCTATTTATACATAACCTTTTACATAACAATTGCCTTCACTTTAAATATTCCTGTATTTTGTACAAATGTTTCTCACATTCATTGCTAAAATACAAATACATCACATTATATCAACAAAATACCACAAAACCTCATTTGTCTGGCGATACTCTGGCACCAGCGGTGCCAAGAAATGTCTAGTTCTAATGTTACTTTAGCTAGTACGAAACGTCAATAATGACATCATTTCACAGCACAAAATGTTATTCGACGCAGCTGACTCTGGCACTGTACAAATCTTACCTGACAATTGAACCCCGACTTTATATGTTATGATTCTGTTGTTATTCCTTAAATATAAGCATTGTATTAAAGCTGTCAAATTATTTTTATGTTTAAATGGTTTATCTAGTTTATAAACCACATAAGTACTGTGGGGACGTTGGTTGTAGTCTTGCACCGCAAGGAATGATACTTCAATTCCAAAAGTATCAGGTGGTTTGGATGCCTCTGAAGTCTGGGTGCGACCTATATTATGGACTTTTCCTGAAACTAAACTTGAACGGCTATTCCCCAGGGGGACTTTAAAAGTCAGGGTGCGACTTGTAATAAGGATGCGACTTCTGCAACGACTTTTACGGTACATACACATTTAGGCTGCAGACATCCATGCTAATATGCAACATACCTCACTCTATTTTTCCCTTGCCACTAAAATCCATGCCTCACTTCACCCGTTCCACTCTGATTTTGGCAGATACACGTAGTCACTTGTCAGTTACCCGTATTCTGGTTTTTTAAAGTTTACACATTTTTTCTCTATTTTTGAGATATATAAAAACAGACTAAATCTTGGCCTGTTGGTTAATCTGTTTGATGCTTCAGTTGAATGGGTATATACTACCATTCTGATGATAAAATTTCCTTTTGCGAATCTCTTCCCAGTCAGCTGAGCGTCATGACCCATGGGTCACTTGTTAATGAATAGTTTAACTCTCATATCATTTGTGCTTGTGGTACTTTTGGCTATGGGCAACCTGTAATTATTGAATAACAGTTAACTCATTTGTAAAAAGCATGCATGATAATTAACATGACTGACAGTGGACATTTATTTCCTGTTTCTAGTGTTAGTGCTGTGGATTTAATTTTCACAGCATGTTCAACTTCTGACCTAGCTACTGCCTCTGTGTTGGTCTGGGTCAGGCTGGGTCAGGCAGAAATTACCAGAGAGCCTCTCTCTCTCTTTCTGGAAGTCTAGCTCTCTTTCTCTCTCTCTCTCTTTCTCTCAGTCTTTCCATTACAGTCTAGCTCACTCTCTCTTGCTCTCTCTCTGTTTCTCTCCCATTCTCTCTCACCCCTAACCCTCCCATCCTCCCTGCACCCCATTCTGTTGACAGGTACTATAAACAAGATTAATTAACTATGAATGTTGAAGCAATTTAGAAATGTGAATCAACTGAAATATTCATATATATATATATATATATATATATATATATATATATATATATGTGTGTGTGTTATACTGTTAATGTGTAGTTTCATTTTTAAACCTGGATAAAATGATGTATTGAAAAAAAGGAATTAAGGCAAATATTGTAAATTTTTCCTGGCTGAGTAGAATGGGAATTAAAATGATTTGCTTTGTTTCTCCACCTTTCTGCCTGCGTAAATATTTAATAATTATGAATAAACTTTTTTCCCTGAAAGCAATTGAATTAATTTTCATATCCTATATAAATGTGCAAGGGTGCTGTAACTCCCACCATCCCCTTCCCCCACCCCATAGAGTCCTTGCTCTTTGGCACTGTGAACAATAGTTCTGTTGCTATTCCTGAAAATTAAATAATTAAAAATATATACAGAGAGACTGAGGCATTGTAACTCTCATCATAACCCCCTCCCCCATCAATCCTTCCACCTGTTAAGTGGGGATTTATGGCTACTGTATACATATGAATGTTATGAACTGTCAACAGCTTATAAAAAAGGTAACCAATGGTAACACATGGTCAGATCTCAAAATATTATTTGCAACAATTTTCTTCAATCATATCAACCAACCATGGCCAAGATTACCTTTTCCGATCAGACTTTATCTACTTTTCATAATTTTTTAGATTTTAACCTTCCAGGTGTTTAAGTACTGTTGAATGCTCCATCCCCTCTCTCTCTGTCTCTCTGTCTCTCTCTCTCTCTCTCTCTCTCTCTCTCTCTCTCTGTCTCTCTCTCTCTCTCTCCTTTTCTCTCTACATCCACCTCCTTGCTGCCCTCACTGTTCCCTTCTCGGAACCCAATCCCAATGTCAGCCTCAGAAAACAAGAACAAGATGAATCAGATATATTCATACTTTAATATTTTATATAACTATTCGTCCATAGGTACATGCCAGAAATTATGTCATTATTGTGTAATATGTAGACATAGTGGGCATCAAAATAATATACCTTGTCAAGACTGAAGAGATATTGTGTCATACAGTCACAAATTCATAAATCCCCTCATCAGCATAGTAAATCATAACATCATATCTGTCAAATTGAAATCTTGCAGACTTCCATACACTAAAGATCCTTCAACAAATAGCCTTATCATTATTCTACTACTGCTTTTTACCACTGTCATTGCATTCATATTTGCTCAAATATATCGCAATTTTCAACCCATCCTAAACAGATTAAAAAATAAACCAGGTGCTATATTTTACTTTATTAATCCATCAGTCAGGTTATTTCATTTATCATTTACTTACATATTATATTACGTTCCTTTATAATAGCCCAACATGTCCATGATATTCATAAGCTTTATCGACTCGATATAGTATCACAATGGAGAAACAGTTATAGTCCAATCACGATCAGCTGAGCGCTGTGACCCATGGGTCCCTGTTTGCTATCTGCATTTTCTTAGATTTTATAAGCTTAAAAAACCTTTATAAATCTTCTTTTCTGAAATTTTCAAGCCCAATTGTTCAATATTTCAAAGAAATAATCTCTGAAACTATCTCTCTCAAGTTTGTTAGAATGGTTCCAGTTCGGTGAATTTTGGCCAAGTTACAGGAAGCTGAACTTAGTCATATGGCCAAAAAAGGACACTTAAATTACAATATCAGAATTGGCTGGAGCTATCATCACCAGAGTTTATACTGATGTTGGTAACACTACTCATATTTGAAATTGAGGTATAGGTGGGGCCACCTGCGTCAGCCTTTTTTGTCGAGGGTCATCGGTCATCAGTACATTATCCCATAATTTCTCAGGAATAGCCAAAAAACTACGTCCTCAAATTTTATGCAAAACTCTGTCATGTATCAAATGATGTGGGATTGAGCTTTTTGTTGCGCCACCTGACTAACTTACATTTTACAGGAGAAAAGCTAAAAAAACTTTGAAAATCTCCTGCTCTGAAATAATTCAGCCAAATAGTTTAATGTTTCACAGAAATGATCCCAAAGACGAGCTCTTTCAGGTTTGTTCAAATGGTTTGAGTTTGATGGATAAACAGGGATGAGAACAAGGATTGGTAAAAAAGGAGGAAAATATGCCGGGGTCCAGGGGGCTGCTTAGGCCCCTGGCGGGGTTGTTGAGGCAGCGCCCCTGGGGGGGGGGGGGGGGGGGGGTGCAGGGGGGCGAAGCCCCCTGGAAGCTTTTGACTTGTTCTATAGAAGACCAGCCCACATGCCATCTCCTGAAAGGAATTTGTTATGTACACACAAAAGTTTTAAAAACAAAATGACAGGCAAGAGAAGATTATATTGGCTTAAATTACATACCTTCTGCTTTCTTTCTTAGTTAGGATGCCTGTGTACATCCTTACAAATGATTATCCAAGTACATCAACTCTACTATTTTTTTTTTTTTTTTCATTTTTTGGGGGTATTATTTACATATGTACATTTGTACAAGGTTTAGTGTTCTAATCCTTCTTGCCTTTTTTTCTGCACTTTAAGAGCAAGCTGTTCAAGCTTTCTCTTCCTCATCAACTTTCTCTCATGTGCCTCTTTTGCTAATTTTTCAGCCTGTTCCTTTACAACCTTGGCAGCTGCCTTGGTTTTCTTTTTGTCTGAGGTGGGTCTGATTTTCTGGTTCTTCTCCTCCCTTTCTTGCCTTCTCCTTTCTTTCTCCTTCTTATATTCTCCAGCAGACCTGGCTATGTGTTTTTCCACTGGATCAAAAACAACATCCTTTCTATGGAAAAATTCTCTCCCCGTTTTATTCCTAGACCTCAGTGCATATTTTACACACTGCATAGAGCTGTAAGTCTCCACCCTCATTCGTCCTGACTTTGCATAAAAAATATCTCCCATGACATTGAAGGATCCCTCAACAGCAGGCCCATGGAAAATAGAAAGTACAGCTTGTATTAGCTTGCCCAGTGCTGTATACTTCCCACTGCTGAACACAGCATCCCACCACTTATCTACACTAGTTTCACATCTTGGAGGCAAACTTGGGTCCAGCTGGATTGTTTGAGCCTCAAGCTGGTAGGCACTTTCTTCTTCCTTTGACAGGATCCCTCTCACTAGTTGTGGTAGCTTCTTCAGTTGTTTTGTTGTTGTAGTATGTCCAGAAAGTGTGAAAGGATCAATGGCTGACAGAACTCTCAACAGAGGACTATCCAGTGGCAGCTTCTTTTGCATATATGTGGCTTACTCTGTATATGCTTTCAAGGCTGTTATTCTGAAAGTCTTCAGGATGGAGTCATTCTTGGGCAGTTGATTGATCAGGCTTTGTGTGTCACCACCATAAAAAATGTCCACTTCACCAAGCAATTCACTGTCTGTGATCTCCAGCTCATTCAACTTTGATGCTGCCATTCCCTGTAATACTTCTGGCCTGATGAAGCATGACAAAAATTTTCTGAAAACTTCATCCTGATGATCATGAATCTTGTGGATCATTGGTGACTTTGACTGGAATACCATCACATACTCCTTCAGCAATTTCAAAACACCTGAGTAAAAGTTCATGATTAGCATTGTCTTGGTGCTCTGATTGAAAAGCCTCTGAATTATCCTGAACTTGCGTTTCTTCCCATCATCAGTCATCACTTTCTCCCATAACATCTTGTGAATTTCCTGTATTTTCTGTTTGCCTTCTGGTGTTACTTTCCTCTTTGTATAAAGGTCAGTGACAGTTTCTTTGTACAGCACACGGTCTTCCTTTCCAAGGAAACCAAAATAAAACATAATATAGGGATCCATCACCCTAAGGTTGTCCAAGGTCACATCATAAGCCGAGAGCCACCGTTGATCTGATGCCTCTCTAATAAAATCCACAAGTTGGTCATAAATTGCTCCTGCAGACACTCGTATCAAACTGATGGAAGCTAAGTGTTCAATCACCACTTCACCTTGCTCTGGTGAGAAATAGCTCACTAGAATCGCCAGAACTCGCATCTGGTTTGAACTGGTGCTCTCATCTATGTTCAGTGAAAATTTGTACTTATATAGGTTATCATTGGTTTTCTCATGAAAAGCTTTTCCAAGTCCATATTGCATCTTATAAGATGCAGTGGTTCTGTCCATGGAAAGATGATTCAGGGCCCGTCGATCAGGGGTGAGCTCTTTTGCCACATTGATGATGACTGGTGCCATGGTAAGCGGCAGCGAGTGTTCTGCTACTGTAGCAAGTACAACAGCCTGCAAAAAAAGGTAGCAAGGAATAATGGTCGCAGGGGTAGAAATATTCTAAAATTTGAGCAGATAAATGACCTAGAAACACACTTATATTGTTGAAATTTTAGAAACAATGTCCCTCTGATTGCCTTTTTACAAAGCGGCACTACAAACACAGAGGAAAATTCTAAAGAAAAAAAAAGTAAAAAAGAAACCCTAAGAGGCTAAAATTTTTCAAACAAGTGTCATCAGCACATGAAGCAATATTTTTTAAGCACGCAGGCCCGGAAGTACTTCACCTTAAGTTGCTTGATGAAAGCATACAGTGGGAAGCTTCTCACAAAATATAAATCAGAACCCACCCCTTTTGTGTAATGATACATGATGATAAAGTCGCAGCTGATGACATATAAAATAAAAAAGAGCTTTGAAAATCATGCTGCACCAACTTGTAGAAGCATATTGAACAGATCAAAGCTGTCTCCCCTGACCTTCCAAATTTGTGAAATTACTGGAAATGAAGACTTATTGTACTTGTAAGTACTTTTCAAAACTAAAGTTAATTTTACAGACTTATATTTGATTTATATTTGCTGCATTTTTATTAGCTCAGCTGACTATAAGTCATCTGAGCTATAGTCATGGTCCATTGTCCGTCGTCCGTCTGTCTGACCGTCCGTCCGTCTGTCCAGATGTCCGTCCGTAAGACTGGCACGTTTCAACATTGTTGGACCTACGAATCTGAAATTCGGCATACAGTTAGATGTCCCCAAAATCTACTACCATGCCGAAAATTGGGTCAATAGGACTTCGTTCCTTCGAGATATTAAGGAAAAACCTCAATTTTTATTAGAAATCTATTTTCACACTTCAGGACTGCCTAATATCAAAACCACTCATCTGGTTTTCTTCATATTTACCATAAATATTCCTATATATAGTTCCTATGTACATGCCAGATATTAAGTCAGTATTATATAATTTTAAAAAGTTATGGGCCCAAACATAATGGACTTTGTAAAAAAATCAGGAAGATATGTGGTCACTTAAGACCAAAAGTGTTAAAGGTAGGGACTTTTTTTTCAGTAATACAACTTTAATTAATCAAAATTTAATTGTATACCAAAAATTAGATCAAAATCTGTTAAATTTTTAGCTCAGCTGACTATAAGTCATCTGAGCTATAGTCGTGGTCCATTGTCCGTCGTCCGTCCGTCTGTCCGTCCGTCCGTAGATGTGGCACGTTTTGAAACCGTAAGACCTAGGAATCCAAAATTCGGCATAATGTTAGATGTCTCCAAGATCTCCTACCAAGCCGAAAACTGGGTCTTTGCAACTTCGTTCCTTTGAGAAATTAAGGAAAAACCTCAATTTTTTATTAAAAACCTATTTTCACACTTCAGGACTGCCTAATATCAAAACCACTCATCTGTTTTTCCTCATATTTACCATAAATATTCCTCTATATAGTTCCTATGTACATGCCAGAAATTATGTCTGTATTATTTAATTTAAAAAAGTTATGGGCCCAAACATAATGCATTTTGTAAAAAATCAGGAAAGATATTTGATCACTTAACACAAAAAATGTTAAAGCTATCCACCTTTTTTCCAGTAATATAACTGTCACGCCTAACTTAACGTGAAAACTTTACAACGGATATATCCTATAAAACAATAGGATGGGTTAACGCTCGCCACTTGATTTCACTCATCAAGAAATTAGATCCAGGTCATTACAGGTGACATTTCCAGGTTCTTTTAAGGACGTGTATTAAAATACCAGACAATCATACACCCAGATCAATAGAAACTATGAGACATCAGGTTAAATTCACAATATAATTCGAGACAATACTTACAAAGATGTAGATGTGTGTGTGTGCGTTGATGTGTCAATACGACAGTCCTTCACATTAAAATTACAGGATATTTACCGAGTCCGTGGTTTGTATAAAAAAAACCATAAAGTCCAGTTCCTTCAGAGATCTCTGGTTACTGTTTAGTGTAGAATCTAGCGTATGGTTAGTACCATATAGATCTAGTCTTTCTGAGTTTAGCGATCTTCAACTGATCTTGCTTGTCTTTGTTTACGTATAGCTTAGAGTCCTTGACCTTGCTCGTGTAGCAATGGTTTCTCGGCTTACGGCGGTTATGTATCTAGGTCAAGCTGAACTAGGCCGGCAGGTGACGAACGCGCTCTCTCTATATCGCCAATACGAAGCTCTTTCGGCAGCACGGCTGAGTTCTTATGAGCTGGGTCCTTGCTTCATGTAGAAGCTTGCTTCTATGCCGTTCCTGGCGTTTCAATGTTCCTACTCCCGTTCGTGCGTGCTGCCACCTCAAGCTTCAAGACCCAACTGAACCAACGATCAGCGTCTCTTCTTGAAGTCTGACGTCACAATTGCCTGTTCACTGTGTACGGCAATCCGGTTCTCTGATTGGCTTATTTCTCAAGTGTCCCATATAAGGATATATGTGACCTAGTTTGACTGTTAGCGTCACCATGGCGACCCACATACAAATGTAATAATACACACGATGCGTGACACGGATAAATCAGCTGATAGCCGATGGGATTTCATACAAGAATACACATATATATATACAATCAAGACCTGTCAACGCTTTAGGATGACGCTTCACGTCAATATCAATAGAGAACAGACTTCGTTAAACTATGATACAAAACACCGTACATATTGTCACCGATTTCTGGTGACATCACCCCCTCCTTTTAAGGAAAATACACAGTATTTTCTCGATACATCGTATCGTTCTATCTTACAGGGTCCAGCTAAACATATTTACATGTAGCAATACATAGCAATACATAAGGGTCATTTAACAAGTTGTCATTAGTACATGCCCACGGTCTATGACACAGGGCAAAATCTTGTACATGTTTAGACTTAACTGGCTAAACATTATAGCTCATTACATCCTAACACTCAGGCAGTCTGCTAAGAAAATCAGGTCCATGGTTTAGTTTACCTGACACTGCTTCAATATCAAATCTAAACTCTTGTAGAACCAGTGCCCATCTCATTACTCTCTTATTAGCACATTTTGATTTGCTAATACACTTTAATGGTTTGTGGTCGGTCTGAATGGTGAACGGTCTACAAGCCAGGTACATCTCAAATTTCTGTACAGACCATACAATTGCTAATGACTCTTTCTCGATGGTGGAGTAATTTCTCTCCCTGGGCAATAGTTTACGACTGGCATAAGCTACTGGGTGCATGATCCCCTCGTGTCTTTGCATCAGGATACAGCCAATACCCACATCAGATGCATCACATTTCAAATAAAATCGTTTACTGAAATCAGGTAGCTTCAGTATGGGAGGGTCTGACAGTTTAGCCTTTAGAGAACAGTACGCGTTCTCATGTACGGGTTTCCAGTCTAGTTTGTTAGGTTGACCTTTACGTGTTAGATCAATCAAGGGCACCGCTATTTCCGCATAGTTTGGCACGAATTTTCGATAGTACCCTGTAAGACCTAGGAATGCTCGCAAAGCCTTCTTTGTCTTAGGTCTATCAGTGCTCTGTTTCCCCGTCTACACCGTCAGGATCATGTATAGAATCAGGTGCGCCCTTGGCTACCGCTGCCAGAATATGCTGGGGCTCGTTTCTAGCATGGTACCGTTTCAGCATATTCACGTGGAAGGTTTTAACCTTATCGCCAATCTTAATCCGATAGTCTAAGTCCCCAACCCTGTTTACAATAGTATAGGGGCCTTTCCACTGTACCATTAATTTGTTCCGCTCCGTCGGGAGTAACAACAAAACTTCGTCTCCGGCCTCAAACCTGCGCGTGCATTTACCTCTATCATATAACAGTCTGTGTCTGTTCGCTGATTTGTTCAACGCCTCTCTAGCTAACGCGCATGTGTCGCTTAGTTTGTCTTGTAGGTCCAGGACGTATTGGTACGTGGTTTTAGTCTCGACGCTAGTATCTCGCTTGGTCCACAGATCCCTTAGAATCCGCATCGGTCCTCTAACGATCCTACCATAGAGCAACTCAAAGGGTGAGAACCCTGTGCTCTCATGTGGCGCTTCTCGGTACGCAAAAAGCACGGCGCTGAGGTACCGATCCCAATCTCGCGGTCTTTCCTCGCACATCCGTTTCAACATTAACTTTAACGTTCCATTGAATCTCTCCACCATTCCGTTGCACATAGGATGGTAAGGAGTAGTGGTGAGCTGTCTTACAGACAAAACACGGCTAACTTCTCGCATGAGGTCTGACGTAAATTGTGTTCCCATGTCAGTAAGCACCTCTGACGGCACTCCTAACCGCGCATAAATATCAACTAGCGCATCAGCCACAGAGACTGTATCTATGTTCTTTAAAGCAACAGCCTCCGGATATCTAGTGGCATAATCCATAACGGTCAGAATATACCTGTGACCTCTCTCAGACGCTGGATGGATCGGCCCAACCAGATCCATCGAAATTCTACGCCAGGGCTCATCAATTAATGGCATCTGGCCTAACGTAGCTCCAGGCACCTTGCCTTTCGGTATGGTTTTCTGGCAAATGGGACAGGACTTGCAAAACTCAGCAATGTCATTATACATCCCTTTCCAGAAAAACTGAGTTCTCACGCGGTCGTGCGTTTTGTCTATGCCCTGATGGCCCGCCATAACCGCTTCGTGGCCCATCCTCATTACGTCGTACCGTAACGTCTGAGGTACCACCACTCGAGATCCATCTTGATCTCCCCGTTTATCACTCACAACCCGAACTAAATATCCGTCCTCAATTCTAAATGGACTATCATTCCTAGCCTCTCTAGCTAGCCTCCAATACGGCGCTAAAGACCCATCCTCCTCCTGCGCCTTCAAAAATTCGGCCGGACTCACATCGGCAACTGGGCTTGCAACATTCAAGCTACGCGTCGGTATCTGTTTCTCTCGTGCAGCGCTCCGTGTCTCCACCGCGGACGACACCTCCTTTTGTGACTCTACACCGTCACACACTATGCCTGAGGACCGCTCAGACTTCCACGTCGGGTCCGGATCATACGGATCACGCGCTCCCGCTACGTTACCTAGCGCTAAATCACATACAGCATCCCCGACTACCATTGCCTCGATAGTACCGACAAAGTACGCACAGTCCACATTAATCCTAGCCGTAGGAAATTGTCTTACAGACCAGTCGAACAACCTACACTCGACCTGGTGTCCGGTGAACTGATTCGGCTTCACGTACGACTCACGTATTCCTGCCGAGGAACATCCCGAATCCCGCAGCACCCTCGCTGACTTACCATTCACCAGCCCTTCACACACAGGTAACGAGATTCCGCCTTCTGTCTGGGCAGCAAATCCTAACGACTGACTCGGACTCTCTACTTCCGGTTTCACCGCACCGACTGTCTCCGTTTCCGCCTCGACTACTGCCATTGACATAGTCTCCGGTTTCTGTTTTGGGTTATACGGGGGGCTAAAATTAGTCCTATACCTCTGCTGATCGCCAGCAGCACGCCCTACTTGAGGGGAAGACCTAGGCCTCGACCGGGCACTAGTCTTACATTCCCGCGCCTTATGTCCCAGTTCATTACATAAATAACATCTGATGCCTCCTGATGGCTTCAATGTCTGACCGCCCGGACTGCGCTCAACCTCTCGCTTCTCTCTAGGCTGAGATACCGGTTGCGCTGGACGCGGCACATTATTGCCATAACGAGGACCTGCTGTAAGGCTGTGTACACCGTGAGCCTCCGTATAACCCTCGGCTAAGTCTACCATACTATCAAAGTCACGACACCGTCTCTCTTTCAAAAACATAGAGAGATCCCTACTACAGCAGTTTACGAACTGCTCACACATCAACAGGTTAACTACCCCGTCGTAGTCACCTCCGACCCCTGCCATCCCTATCCAATGGTCTAGGTATCCACTAAGTCTCACCGCAAACTGACTCGGCGTTTCGCCTCGCTCAGGCCTACAAGTCCGAAACTTGTGTCGATAACCCTCTTCGGTCATTTGGTATCGCTTTAACAAGGCTATCTTTAACTTATCGTAATCCATGGCCTCACTAACCGATAACTGTGTGTAAGTCCCTAGCGCCTTACCCCGCAGTAACGGACTCAGGTGTAACGCCCAGTTCTCCCTATCATAGCCTTGACATACAGCTAATCGTTCAAATCGCTCAAGAAACGCATCTAGCTGATCGTGAGCCTCATCAAAAGGTGGAAGCTGGATTTTCGGGAATACATCCCTACTTCTCTCTTCTTTAACCCCAGAGTCAGACTTTAACCTTAGAACCTCTAATTCGTGGGCTCTAGCCTCTCGCTCGCGCTCTAATTCCCGCTGTTCCTTCTCTATTTCACGTTGCCTAGCTCTTTCCTCGCGTTCCTCATCCGCACGCCGTCTAGCCTCAACATAATCTTGTAAAGCCTGGTCCTTAAGTCCCAAGGCCTGCCCGCATCTAACAAGTGACTCTAACGTCTCCATGGTAACGCTCTAACCTAGTAAGATTCCAGTATCTAGTAATATCCGCTCTTAAAAATCCGTAAATACGTACTGTTAAAGCCAACCTAACGAACCGGCGGTATCCGTACAATAACACTACGGTAGCTCTACGCATCAAAATCTACTTATACGGACGGACAGACGGAAGGTCGGACGAAGGGTCAGACGGATGGACGGATGGATATCAAGATATCAATAAACACCATGCACCTATGATTACCATGCCAATCGGGAGGGGTAAACTTACCTGTCAAGAGACCCTACCACGTGACCAATCACAAACCAGTGTAGGAAAAATTATACCAGGGCGTATCTAACAACATCAAAAATGTTCACTCTAATCTGGGTTTATATCAAACCAGTAATGATGTTCAGGTATCACTAAACTAGCATTACTCACAAAACATGCATGTGTTCTAGCCAAATCTTCAAGGTATATGCTAATCCTGAAACAATGTTGTGTTTCAGGTAATATTCTCACTGAATAAATATTAACTCCTAACAGTGGGGTAATTTCATTGAGCAAGTATACACTATAACATCAGTTTGGTGTCATATCCAATTATTAATTCAGATCAACTCTAGTTTGAGTATATGAATGTCTGGTTTCAGTACTGTTTTCTCAGTTCAAAACTTCTGAAACTTACTGTAATTAGCCAGTTTTTTAAGGCTAATTATATCCTGGCACGCTCGCCATACAATGTCACCCCTAACTTAACGTGAAAACTTTACAACGGATATATCCTATAAAACAATAGGATGGGTTAACGCTCGCCACTTGATTTCACTCATCAAGAAATTAGATCCAGGTCATTACAGGTGACATTTCCAGGTTCTTTTAAGGACGTGTATTAAAATACCAGACAATCATACACCCAGATCAATAGAAACTATGAGACATCAGGTTAAATTCACAATATAATTCGAGACAATACTTACAAAGATGTAGATGTGTGTGTGTGCGTTGATGTGTCAATACGACAGTCCTTCACATTAAAATTACAGGATATTTACCGAGTCCGTGGTTTGTATAAAAAAAACCATAAAGTCCAGTTCCTTCAGAGATCTCTGGTTACTGTTTAGTGTAGAATCTAGCGTATGGTTAGTACCATATAGATCTAGTCTTTCTGAGTTTAGCGATCTTCAACTGATCTTGCTTGTCTTTGTTTACGTATAGCTTAGAGTCCTTGACCTTGCTCGTGTAGCAATGGTTTCTCAGCTTACGGCGGTTATGTATCTAGGTCAAGCTGAACTAGGCCGGCAGGTGACGAACGCGCTCTCTCTATATCGCCAATACGAAGCTCTTTCGGCAGCACGGCTGAGTTCTTATGAGCTGGGTCCTTGCTTCATGTAGAAGCTTGCTTCTATGCCGTTCCTGGCGTTTCAATGTTCCTACTCCCGTTCGTGCGTGCTGCCACCTCAAGCTTCAAGACCCAACTGAACCAACGATCAGCGTCTCTTCTTGAAGTCTGACGTCACAATTGCCTGTTCACTGTGTACGGCAATCCGGTTCTCTGATTGGCTTATTTCTCAAGTGTCCCATATAAGGATATATGTGACCTAGTTTGACTGTTAGCGTCACCATGGCGACCCACATACAAATGTAATAATACACACAATGCGTGACACGGATAAATCAGCTGATAGCCGATGGGATTTCATACAAGAATACACAATATATATATACAATCAAGACCTGTCAACACTTTAGGATGACGCTTCACGTCAATATCAATAGAGAACAGACTTCGTTAAACTATGATACAAAACACCGTACATATTGTCACCGATTTCTGGTGACAATAACTTTAATTTATCAAAATTAAATTGTATACCCAAAATAAGATGAAAATCTTTTAAATCTTTAAATCTTTTAAAATATTAATAAAAATAAAAAATTGGTACCTTAAATTTTGCCCAACTTTGACCATGGCACGTTTTTTTCCTGTAAGTACTGTGGATTTAATTTTCACAGCATGTTTTTGTTAGCATTTCAACTGTTAACACCAAAAATTTGAAACCAGTTGATCAAAAACTGTAGATTTTAATAAGTTTTCAAGCACCATGTAACATATTGTTTACATCAAGCTAGTGTTATGCAGTTTGCAAGAGCTTAGCTCCCCAACTTCAGCTCTTAGTTCCTTAAATTCGGCATACAGTTAGATGTCTCCAAAATCCCCTACCATGCCAAGAATTTGGTCACTAGGACTTAAAACCTTTGCGATATATATGTAAAACTTCATTTTTCCATTAAAAACCCATTGTTACACTTCAAGACTGCCTAATATCAAAACCACTGATCTGACTTTAATCATAAATAATATACATATTTTTCATTCTCTATGCACATGCCAGAATGATGTCAGTATTGCGAAATTGTTTTAAGTTATGGGCCCAAACATAATGCACTTTGTAAAAAATCAAGAAATATATTTACTCCCTTAACAAGGGCATTGCTGAAGCTAGAGATTTTTTTGTCAGGGATGTAACATTATTTAATCAAGATTCAATTGAATACCCAAAATTAGTTCTGAATTTTTCAAATTTTATAAGTTATTAGTATAAATATAAAATTAGTACCTTAAATTTTGCCCAACTGTGACCATGGCACGTTTGTGTCCTGTGAGCACTGTTGATATAATTTTCATATCATGCACACATTAGGATTTCAGCTTTTTAGTTTAGAAAGCTGAAAGAAATTGGCCAAAAATTGTAGCTTTTATTAATGTTTTTTATCAGACCCTGTCAGACTTTGGCTCTCTCCAGCCCCTCTTGAGTCACCTGTATGTTGACCTTGTTGACCTTTCATCAAATTATGCACGCTTGAGGCGAGGCATACAGGAATCCAGGCAGCTTTTGGCCAGCCACAGTTGATCCAGGTGTCCAACCCAACTCATCTAGTAGTTTTAACCAACAACATAACAATAAACAATAAATTAATAAATTTTTATTGGTTTTTAATAACAAATTAAAGAAAAATAGAAAAGGAATTTGTTAGTTTATAATAACAGGAAATTAACTTGCAGTTGCTGATGATATAAGAATCTTGTATCGATGGGTAGAATGTCACATATTCCAAATAACACCATGCAGTCACCTATGGCATTTTTCAGTTCAATTTTAATGATAAAGAAGTAAATCATATTATTCATTACTAATCATTAGGGATCATATGAAGGAAATTAATGATAGACAAAGATGCAGTTGATAATATTAATCTAGATTCCTACTGTGTCTAGTGTTTACATTGATGTGAAATAAGTCCAAAATGAATTTTTTACAGTTATTTTTTAATATAAATAAAAGCCATAAAACCAGGTACTTATGATCATTATTTAAATGTGTGAATTTTGTATATTCTGGATTCTCAACATCATTGGTTGGTGAAACTGAATAAATACCAGACATGGTGCGAATACTTTGTAATTGTATTTAAATACAAATAGCATAAAGTTATTAGCATAAATAAAAAATCAATACCTTAAATTTTGTCCAACTTTGGCACTGTTGATTTAATTTTCACAGCATATATACATAAGGATTTAATCTTTAAAAATCTGAAATTTCAAAGAAATTGATTGGAAAGAATAGCTTTTATTCATGTTTTCATACACCATGTCAAGTGTTGTTTACATCTAGCCCAGCTAGTAGTACAGCCTTCACTTGTATTATGTAACCCACCCCAGGCAGGTTGCCTTAGGTCAGCCTGGCCACTACCAGCAGGCTTCCCCTCTGCCCTGCACTCCCCCCCCCCCCCCAGATGGTGCATAAACAAGATGAATGTTATTATTTTCTGTATTTGATTCATTCTTATTCTAGGCTATGCTACATTTTAGATTTTGTATTGTACCACCAGGGTTACAATGATTAAAGTGTACATTTAATTGTGTCCACAAAGTGGTGTATTGCTATGAAAGTGTGGATGTTCATCAGATAAGTAATTCCTTACTTCAGAAGAGTAAAAACTTCACCAGGTGTGAAATTGACTATTAATTCCAGTAATAAATTAAAACTGGGATAGTAATTAGCACAATGATATTGTTTGTCCCTCATTCAACCAACAGTGTGTATACTTTATTTAAAAAGATGTTTTATTTTATCAAATTCACTTTTATTCTGCCCTCACTTTTCCCTTCTCCGAACTCCATCCCAAAGTCAGCCTCAGTAAGCAAGAACAAGATGAATCAGATATATTCATACTTTAATATTTTGTATAACTATTTGTCCATAGGTACCTATGTACATGCCAGAAATTATGTCAATATTGTGTAATATGTAGACATAGTGGGCATCACAATAATGTACCTTGTCAAGACTAAAGAGATATTGTGTCATACAGTCACAAATTCATAAATCACTTCATCAGCATAGATAATCATAACATCATTTCTGTCAGATTGAAAGCTTGCAGACTACCATACACTTTAGATCCTTCAGCAAATAGCCTTATCATCATTCTACTACTGCTTATTACTGCTGTCATTACATTCATATTTGCTCAAATATATCAGTTTTCAACCCCTCCTAAATAAATTAAAAATAAACCACTATATTTGACTCTATTAATCCATCAGTCAGGTAATTTCATTTATCATTTACTCACATATTACATTACATACCTTTATAATAGCCCAACATGTCCATGATTTTCATAAGCTTTATCGACTCGATATAGTATCACAGTGGAGAAACATTTATTGTCCAATCACGATCAGCTGAGCGCCGTGACCCATGGGTCCCTTGTTCCTGTTCACGTGCATTTTTTATGTCTCCATTTGAAATACATGAACATACTCTGTGTTAAAAAATATATTAAGAATCAATGACATTTATTTAACATGTTGTAAAAATCATTAATAACCTTTTCTCTTATTTATTTTACCAAAGTATATGTTATAAAATGGAGTCGCTGGAAAATAATGCAAGTCAGTCAGTGGGGACAAGGCGGCTTGTCAGTGTCAAAACTCTCAAAAACTGATAATCATAGAAGAATGAATGATATTTTTGGTAATTTTCATGATTATATACAATTTTAATCGTGTCTGAAGCGTATCAGTTAGTTAAAATTACTCATTGACCTTAATAATTACTGCCTTCGCGAAGTTGAAAGATCACTCATTCGAGGTCACTACTAATTCCATTTGGAAATCTTGGTCAGTGAGTGAGCAGTTAAGTCGAAATATATCCGAAGAAATCATATGGAAATGCATACAAACTCAAGCAGCTGCCAATTTTCGCAGAGAATTAGTCATTGTCAATAAAATTTGTTCGTCCGTGCAAGCGTTCCAGTACAACCAAAAATGTTATGGCTGTTCCAACATGCCAACACACATCCTGTACGGCGGTCTTCATATAACAATTAATAACAGGGGTTGAAGTAAAATCATGAAACGTCCTGCGGCATGCCATCTGGTGGGAAAGCCACGAAGCGGTAAAATGATTACCGTAAATATGCAGTTTAGCTCCGTCGTTCTGCACGCAAATACCGGCAATTCATTTTGTTTGAAGTTTACAATAATTTTTTATGTATTGATGATATTAAGTTACATATGATGTATTACTTTTATTCTTTACTATTCATTCAAAATTTACACCGCACTTAATAGCACTGAAACATTATCATTATTGTTCATACTTTACCTGCGGAGTGTGTATTCTATCAGCAACGGCACTGGCCTCTTCAAATCGGACTGTTGACCGGTTTTAGCAGGAATCAACTGACTGTTGGTACATGAACCTTCTGTGCCATCTGGAAGTTTCTCATTTTGCCTAGTGTTTGGGGCAAGCCGGGGTCCAAACGCACTTGATAGTGTGTAATTGCTAACTCTTAACTTCACCTGATCCATGTGTTTCTTGCTTCTTATGTGATTTTCAATGGCAACACATCCTCTTGATGCATAGTGAATCAGGTCCTCGCAATACGTAAAAATACCTTTGCCAGCAATGTCCACTTTCACAAAAGAGTCAGCAAGTTTGATATCAACAGTTTGAGATTTAGAACTGGCGCTATCGAGTTTGTTTGTAATCTTTACAATTTTATCCAACCACGCATGTCTGAACTTATTCTTTATATCTCGATCAAATTCTTTCACAAGATGTTCATCTCCTGCGCTGTATTTGTTTAAACTTCGGCATATTGAAAGCAGGGAAATAGCAAAATGCATACAGATACCAGTAGATAGAAAACAAGTCCACAAAACAGCACCACACGTGAATACCGACTAGGGCTGCAGCCAGTGTTTCCACGCATTCCGTGTACAGAATGACCATTAAAAGGCTATTATCTACAAGGGCGGGAATGGAAATATGATACCATATCTATTACATTCTGGCTGGTGCAGGACAACAACGGCTAGGTTTCATGTATCACATCTAGGCCTCAGCCTGAGCTTAGCCTGGCTTACTATTTGTAAACACAGTGACGTGCTACAGGCACATGGCTGTGTTTAGAGCTGTCAGAGTGATGTGGGTCAGTAGGCGAGGACCGGTACAGCCTAAGGCCACAGTGCTCCTAGTCTCCCCCCCCCCCCCCCCCCACGATTTTACACCGGATTTGCATGAATCACGCAAATGACTGATTTGACTCTTGAAAAGGCGGAAATCCGCCGATTGGCGGAAAATTCCCATCACTGAATTCAGAATTTTGGCTGAGTTACAGGAATTTGAACTTAGTCATTTGGCCAAGTAAGCATACTTACATAACAATCTCAGAAACTACAGGCGCTAGCATCACCAAGTTATGCGAAATGGTGGTCACGTGACTCATATTTGAAATTGCAGTTTTTGTGGCACCACCTACATAGACCTGTTTTTTACAGGCAAAAACCCCATAATTTGAGAACCTCCTTTAACTTAAAAATGTTTTATGATGAAACTGTCAAGCTGTTTCACAAGAAGTATCCTAGGGTAGGGTTCTTTCAAGTGTATAAGAACAGATGTGTTCATTGATTTTTGGTAGAGTCAGAGAGAGCTGTTAGTTAAACTGAGAGCTGGAATAGTCTTCTTCTGCAAAACTGTTGTTTCATCTTCTGTGACAATGCCTAAAAATGATTCTTAAGGATCTAGGCCTTTCAAGTTTACTTAAATGATTTTTGGCAGAATTATTAGACCTTTAACAATGAAAGGACTGCTTCTTTTTTTTTTTTATTCTAAACATTTTGATAAAAAAAATCTTATGAGTATGTCAGCTTGAAAAAAAGTATTGTTGCCAAAGTCAGTAGGCGAGGACCGGTACAGCCTAAGGCCAAGGTGCTCCTTGTCTCCCCCCCCCCCCTCCATAATTTTACACCGGATTTGCATGAATCACGCGAATGACTGATTTGACTCTTGAAAAGGCAGAAATCCGCCGATTTGCGGAAAATTCCCATCACTGAATTCAGAATTTTGGCTGAGTTACAGGAATTTGAACTTAGTCATTTGGCAAAGTAAGCATACTTACATAACAATCTCAGTAACTACAGGCGCTAGCATCACCAAGTTTTGCGAAATGGTGGTCACATGACTCATATTTGAAATTGCAGTTTTTGTGGCACCACCTTCATAGACCTGTTTTTTACAGGCAAAAACCCCATAATTTGAGAACCTCCTTTAACTTAAAAATGTTTTATGATGAAACTGTCAAGCTGTTTCACAAGAAGTATCCTAGGGTAGGGTTCTTTCAAGTGTATAGGAACAGAGGTGTTCATTGATTTTTGGTAGAGTCAAAGAGAGCTGTTAGTTAAACTGAGAGCTGGAATAGTCTTCTTCTGCAAAACTGTTGTTTCATCTTCTGTGACAATGCCTAAAAATGATTCTTAAGGATCGAGGCCTTTCAAGTTTACTTAAATGATTTTTGGCAGAATTATTAGACCTTTAACAATGAAAGGACTGCTTCTTTTTTTTTATTCTAAACTTTTTGATAAAAAAATCTTATGAGTATGTCAGCTTGAAAAAAAGTATTGTTACCAAAGTCTTTCAGTATGTGTAAACAGATAATTACCAACAGGCCAAGATTGTGTCTGTATCTATAAATGGCTTTGCAGACTGCCAACTATTTCAGATTTGGCAACAAGCCAAAGGTCAGTCTGATTTGTTTATAGCTTTGGCAGACTGCCAACTGTGTCAGATAATGCAACAGGTCAAGAGTTCACTCAGTGCATCCTGATACAGGTCAAGAGTTCACTCAGTGCACCCAGGTACAGGTCAAGAGTTCACTCAGTGCAGTAGCTGGAGCCAGCAATTTGCTGGGGGCAACTGCCTTTCTCACCTGAGCCTAGTTTGCCCAGTGCACCTGACTCATGAAAAGTTTGATGTATTGGCCTGATATTTTGACCTGTCAATGCATCTTTGATGCAGTTCACAAGACTGGTGTTGCCACCTAAAATGACTTTTGCAGTGTATGTGCCTGCTTATTTCTCAGGAGGAGTTTGATATATCAGCCTGAAATTGGGCATATGTATACATCTCGGATAGCTTTGTTGTATTCAAGCCTGGTTGCGCAACCTGCGATCATTGTATTCGCCAAAACAGAGTTTTGCGGATACTATGTTTTCAGTTGCATGCCGCCACCGCTGCTTAGGTTTCAGTATTTTAGTTGTTTGCATTGTTCATGTACATATTACACATGTCTTTGAAGTTGTAGTCCACCATTGAAGCATTATACACCAAAAACCAAAAACTGATCAGGTTTTCAATCATAACATACAATCAGCTATACAGGGTGTCAAAAATTCAAAGTGTGAGAAACCTAAAATGAACTTTATTATCCTGTATGCATTGTTGAATTAAGTGAAAATCCTATGTATATAATACACTTAAATACATTTTTAGCTCAGCTGACTATAAGTCATCTGAGCTATAGTCGTGGTCCATTGTCCGTCGTCCGTCCGTCTGTCGTGCCGTCCATCCGTCCGTCCATCCGTAGATGTGGCACGTTTTGAAACCGTAAGACCTAGGAATCCGATATTCGGCATAATGTTAGATGTCCCCAAGATCTCCTACCAAGCCGAAAACTGGGTCTTTGCGACTTGGTTCCTTTGAGAAATTAAGGAAAAACCTAATATCAAAACCACTTATCTGTTTTTCCTCATATTTACCATAAATATTCCTCTATATAGTTCCTATGTACATGCCAGAAATTATGTCTGTATTATATAATTTAAAAAAGTTATGGGCCCAAACATAATGCATTTTGTAAAAAATCAGGAAAGATATTTGATCACTTAACACAAAACATGTCAAAGCTATGGACTTTTTTCCAGTAATATAACTTTAATTAATCAAAATTAAATTGTATACCCAAAATTAGATCAAAATCTTTTTAAATTTGTTAAAATATTAACAAAAATAAAAAATTGGCACCTTAAATTTTGCCAAATTGTGACCATGGCATGTTTTTTTCATGTAAGTACTGTGGATTTAATTTTCACAGCATGTTTTTGTTAGCATTTTGTCTGTTAACACCAAAAATTTGAAACAAGTTGATCAAAAACTGTAGATTTTATTCAAGTTTTCAAGCACCATGTAACATATTGTTTACATCAAGCTAGTGTCATGCAGTTTGCAAGAGCTCAGCTTCCCAGCTTCAGCTCTCAGTTCCTAAAATTTGGCATACAATTAGATGTCTCAAAAATCCCCTACCATGCCAAGAATTTGGTCACTAGGACTTAATATCTTCGAGATATTAATGAAAAACTTCATTTTTCCATTAAAAACCCATTGTTACACATTAAGACTGCCTAATATCAAAACCACTGATCTGACTTTGATCATATATAATATACATATTTTTCTATACATTCTCTATGCACATGCCAGAAATGATGTCAGTATTGCGTAAATGTTTTAAGTTATGGGCCCAAATATAATGCACTTTGTAACAAATTGAGAAATATATTTACTCCCTTAACAAGAGGATTGCTGAAGCTAGAGATTTTTTGTCAGGGATGTAACATTATTTAATCAAGATTCAATTGAATACCCAAAAATAGTTCTGAATTTTTCAAAGTTATTAGTATAAATATAAAATTAGTACCTTAAATTTTGCCCATGGCACATTTGTTTCCTGTGAGCACTGTTGATATAATTATCATATCATGCACACATAAGGATTTCAGCTTTGTAGTTTAGAAAGAAATTGGCCAACAATTGTAGCTTTTACTTATGTTTTTATGAGACCATGTCAGACCTTGGCTCTCTCTAGCCCCTCTTGAGTCACCTGCATGTTGACCTTGTTGAACTTTCAGCAAATTATGCATGCTTGAGGCGAGGCATTAACTGGGGCAGCCAGGCAGCTTATGGCCAGCCACAGTTGATCCTGGTGTCCAACCTAACTCATCTAGTAGTTTTAACCAAAAACATGACAATAAACGATAAATTAATAAATTTTTATTGGTTTTTAATAACAAATTAAAGAAAAATAGAAAAGGAATTTGTGAGTTGATAATAAAAGGAAATTAACTTGCCGTTACTGATGATATAAGAATCGTGTATCGATGGATAGAATGTCACGTATTCCAAATAACACCATGCAGTCACCTATGGTATTTTTCAGTTCAATTTTAATAATAAAAAAGTAAATCATATTATTCATTTCTAATTATTAGGGATCATATGAAGGAAATTAATGATAGACGAAGATGCAGTTGATAATATTTATCTAGATTCCTACTGTGTCTAGTGTGTACATAGATGTGAAATTATTCCAAAATGAATAAATTAAATTTATTTTTTTTTAAATATAAATAAAAGCCATAAAACCAGGTACTTATGATCATTATTTAAATGTGTGAATTTTGTATATTCTGGATTCTCAACATCAATGTTTGGTGAAAACTGAATAAATACCAGACATGGTGCAAATATTGTGCAATTGTATTTCATTACGAATATGAATATGTACTCCGTTATAAGATTTCTTTCATAAAAATGGGAATTCAGGTAAAAATGAAAGTATATGAATACCAGTGCAAATACTTTCAAAATGTATTCATGAATGCATTCATGAATATATTCTTTAATATTATTTTAATAATCATTTCAGTTATATTTTATTTTAAAAAATCATACGATTCTCTTATTATTTTTAATAAAAAGTATATTTGAGACAAAAATTGTAATTTTTTTAAATTAATAGTTAAACTCTTATACTATATGTTCTGCTTATAAGTTATATGGCCATGTCAAAATCTGTGTGACAATAGCACTCCATTTGTTAATAAAATAAATGAAACCAATCCTCTTCCCTGTCTCCAAAGGTACTATCAAAATCATACATAAGCTAAACAACAACAACTCATAATACAGCTTATTTTTATTACCACATAAAACCAGCATGTGCCTCATTTCTAAATCATATTTTTTTATCATATATAACAGCTGAGCGCTGTGACCCATAGGTCCCTTGTTTAATCATTTCCTCCAACTTTGAAAGGGCCGTTTCTCATCTCAGAATAGACTTAAAAAGCTAAATTTTGTTTTGTCTTACTCAGAGATGATTGAGTTTGCAAAAAATAAGAGATTCTTGTATGGTCATGCTGGAAATTTTTCAAATTCATTTTTTTGACATCGAATGACCCAACATCCACATTATAGTAGCTAAGTAAGTAGTATGAAAAATTTGGTGGAATGGGGTTTAAGAATATGAAAGAAAATATGTGTATCAGGCAAACAAAACATGGAATCACTTCAAGGAAAGGTGATATGACTAAAAGCAGTTGTACTCTTATTTTCAGAGGTATATATAGATTTAAAACAAGAAGAAATTGTTTATTTAGGGCCTATTTTATGTTTACAGCCTACGTCTTGTGAGTATTGTAATATCATTGCTGCCTTTATTGGAAACAAGTGTCAGCGCTGTACCAACTCTGAGAAGAAATGGGGACGACCACAGAGGTGTGAACAATGCAAGCAACAGTGTGCATTTGACCGAGCAGATGATGGAAAAAAGAAGGTAAGCCCTTAATTTATGTTACCAGAGGCTACGTACTTGTGAGTTTGCTTCTTCATTTGTCTATGAAGAACTCCTCTGAAACTGCTGGGAAGATTTTTCCGAAACCCTGTTAATGCCACCCATAATCTTGATGGTGTCCATCCATACTTCTGTTCTTATATCTAAGGAGTGGTTTGTTGTATTGACCTGTAATTTTGCCTGGCCATAACTCTTATGTATCTTTATCACATGTCCAAGACTGGTGGTGCCATTTGCAATCATTTTTATGTGGCACAAATTTGTATGTCTGCTTTGGGTAAAAATCATCCATATCTCAGTAGTGACAGGCTTCTGTACTCTAGGGGTAGAGCACAAGGCTAAAAGCTGGGTAATGTTATCACCTCCAACAAAAAAACATAAATCAGGGATGGTTTAAACGTTCACTCTGAAATTTTTTAAGACCACCCATTTTCAGTAGTTTTCCATGCACTTATCTCGAGAGTGGTTTGATGGATCGGCTTGAAATTTGCATATCAGTAAATCCCGGATAGCTTTTAGCCCAGCTGACTGTACATCACCTGAGCTATAGCAATGGCCCTTTTTCCATCATCCTGCACTAATTGGAACAAATCAAAACGGTTACAGCTTCAGACATTTAACTATGTATGCAGTTAATTGGGGCAAAAACTACAACCATATAAGAAGCTCTGTCAATGTGACCTCAGTCCTCTGAGAAAAGTAAGCAAAAACCTACTTTTTCCATTGTAACCCTATTGTTACACTTCAAGATGACCTAATATCAAAATCAACTTCATAGTAGGCATAAAGGCTATTCATGTGTTTTCTGTGTGCATGAGAGAAATTAAGTCTGTATTGTGAAATTTGTAGAAGCTACAGGAAGGGCATAATATATTCATTAAAAACAGGAGGAAAAAATTAACTTAATGTATTAACTGTTAAGACTAGAGGTTTTTAGCTCAGCTGAGCTTTAGTCGTAGTCCTTTGTCCGTCTTCCATCCATCCATCAACAGGGCAAGTTTTGAAACCGTTGGACCTACGAATCCAAAATTTTGCATACAGTTAGACATCCCCAAAATATCCTACCACCTTGAAAATTGGGTCACTAAGTTATGGGCCCAAACATAATGCACTTTTTAGCAAACCTGTAAGCTTATGCGATGGTGCGGCCTCATGCGTCGTGTGTCATGCATCGTCTGTACTTTAACCATAGCTATCTCAAAAAAACGGCAGAAGCTAGCATCACCAAATTTTTTTGCAAATAATCAGTCATCTGAAAAACCCTATCAGATTTTGTTTATTTTTTTCTAACTGCATTTTCTTAGATTTTATAGGGAAATAGCTAAAAAAGCTTTAAAAATCTTCTTCTCCGAAACTGTCCAGCCAAATCATCCAATATTTCACAGAAATGATTCCTGGAACAATCTCCCTCAAGGTTGTTCGATTGGTTTAAGTTCGTTGATTTTTGGCCGAGTTACAGGAAATTGAACTTAGTCATCTGTCCAAAAAAGCATACTAAAATTACAATCTCAGAAATGGCTGGAGCTGTCATCACCAAATTTTATGCCAATGTTGGTCACATGAGTCATATCTGAAATTGAGGTATTGGTGGCGCCACCTGCATCGGCCTTTTTTGTACGGGGTCATCAGTGCCTGTATCACACTGAGGGCTACAAAAAACTTCCTCTCTGAAACCAAATGGCCAAAATGTTTAATATCGCACTGAAATGAACCTAGGGTAGTGCTTTCCGAAGTTTGTTCAAATAGTCTCTTTTCAGTGACTTTTGGCTAAGTTATGGGAAGCTGAATTTAGTCATATGCCATAACAGCCCATTTTAGCTCAGTGGCTACAAAGAACTTCTTCTCAAAAACCACTGGGCCAAATTCTTAAAACTCACACATTAATTATCCTTAGGTTTGATAATTCAAGTTTGTTCAAATGGTTTTGGTTCAGTAATTTTTTGCTGAGTTATGGGAAGCTTAACTTAGCCATTTTGCTGTATTTTCCAATAAGAGTTGTAAACCTGCAAAACGTTTTTTGACTGCCGCCTCTGAGGCCAATTTGTTAAATATTTTACAGGTATAATCCCCTGAATAATTCTTAAAATAATTGTCTTCTATGGTTCCATAGAATGAATTTTGGTTAAATTATAAAGATTGAATTGAGTCATTTTACCATATATGTTTGCTGTGTGAAGCAGATACATCTAGCCTGGCACCAGTTTATCAGTATCCATTACATCATGCCTCTAGACATTTAGATTTCAGGTAATCTATGGTTAATATTGACAAGAATGTTTTTTAAAAGCTTTTAAAAAATTTAGATTTATGATTTAAGTTATTCATCATACCAGGCAATGTTACAATCATGGATATTCAGCTATATAAAGACAACTGTGGCTATATTAAGACAACTGTACGTGGATTATAAATTATTGGTATCCCTACTCAACTTAATTCAAGAATTTGCCATCAGTGAGATATATCTGTATTTTAATTTTGCAATCGGTATGCATCCGTTATAATTTAATATATATATTCCTGATTTCTTTTTTATAAAAGGTCAGCTGAAAAGCATTTTGTATTGGGAAAATAAATTTCAAAGTTATTTCAAGTAGGGACCACTTTTGTGTACAGATGGCAGCACTTGGTTTACCATTGGCAGATTGCCAGTGCCTTGATGTTGGCCATTAGTCAAGATAATGTCAGCTCTATCAATAGTTTTGGCACAGTGCCAGGATTGGAAGAAGTGCAGCCAGGTATAGGTCAAGAGTTCACTCAGTGCAGTAGCTGCATTTTATTTATAGCTTTAGAAGACTGCTTACTGCATCATATTTGGCACCAAAGTTCAGCCTGAATCTATTTACAGCTTTGGCAGAATGCCAGCTGTGTCAGATTATGCAATAAGTCAGTTCACTCAGTGAAGCCAGGTACAGGTCAAAAGTTCACTCAGTCTAGCCAGGTGCAGGTCAAGAGTTCACTCAGTGCAGTAGCTTGAGGCAGCAATTTTTCACAGGTCACTCGGGGCAACTGCCTTACTTACCTAAGCCTTGTCAGCCCAGTGCATCAAACTCTGGGAAAGTTTGATGTATTGGACTGATATTTTGACCTGTCTATGCGTCTTTGATGGTATTCTTATTTACAAGACAGGTGGTGCCACCTACATTGACTTTTGCAGTGTATGCGCCTGCTTATTTCTAAGGAGGGGTTTGACATATCTGTCTGACATTGGGCATATTTATATATCTCTTTGTTGTATATAAGACTGGTGGTACCAGCTACAATCATTGTATCCACCAAAACAGAGTTTTGCGGATACAATGTTTTCAGTCGGACGCCGACGCTGACGCTATTGCCACATAGGTTTCCGGAGAACTCCTCCATAACCACGGGGCAGAATTTTTTAAAATTCGGAATTATGATCGGTCACATGTGAACTGCTGCGCCCTCATTTTTGGTTGACCTCTGACCTTTCCTCTCTGCTCAGCGTCCATTTGTGCGTCTGTTTCCACACATGAACACACATATCTCGGGAACTGTTTGACCAATAAGGCTAAAGATTTTGCACAAATGTAGCCCTTGGAAAGCTTTATAACATACACTAAAAATGGTGGCGCCACCTGCAACCATTTTTGCACATCGTCCATCTGTTCATCTGCCTTAGGATAAAGTCACTAATATCTCAGCAGTGGTTTGACTTTTCCACCTGAAATTTTGCATGTGTATACATCCTGGACAGCTTTCTTGATTTTATGACAGGTGGCGCTACCTACATTCACGTTTAAGCTGCAGACATCCAAGCTCATATCTCAGGAACTGTTTGACCGAATGGGCCAAAATTTTGCATGTATATAGATCTCTCATAGCTCTTCATCATAGGCAAAAGTGGTGGCACCGCAAGCAACCATTTATGCACAGCGTCCATCTGTTCATCTGCCTTGGGATAAAATCACTCATATCTCAGCAGTGGTTTGACTTTTCCACCTGAAATTTTGCAGGTTATCATCCTGGACAGCTTTCTCGATTTAATGGCAGGTGGTGCCACCTACATTCACATTTACTCTGCAGACATCCAAGCTCATATCTCGGGAACCGTTTGACTGATTGGGCCAAAATTTTGCTTGTGTATAGATCTCACATAGCTCTTCATCATAGGCAAGAGTTGTGGCGCCACCTGCAACCATTTATGCACAGCGTCCATCTAGTCATCTGCCTTGGGATAAAATCACTCATATCTCAGCAGTGGTTTGACTTTTCCACCTGAAATTTTGCAGGTTTATAGATCCTGTACAGCTCTCTTGATTTTATGACAGGTGGCGCCACCTACATTCAGGTTTACTCTGCAGACATCTAAGCTCATATCTCGGAAACAGTTTGACCAATTGGGCCAAAATTTTGCATGTGTATAGATCTCGCATAGCTCTTCATCATAGGCAAAACTGGTGGCGCCACCTGCAACAACTTATGCACAAGGTCCATCTGTTCATCTGCTTTGGGATAAAATCACTCATATCTCAGAAGTGGTTTGACTTATCCACCTGAAATTTTGCAGGTTTATACATCCTGTACAGCTTTCTCGATCAATATTAACTTTTAAAAATAAACCTCCATTCATACTCCCAAACTTTGCACAGGTTCGCATTAGGCCTGTAGGCCTTGTTAATGTTTTTATGAGACCATGTCAGACCTTAGCTCTCCCCAGCCCTCTTGAGTCACCTTTATGTTGACCTTTCATCAAATTATGCACGCTTGACGCGAGGCAAACACTGGGGCAGCCAGGCAGCTTATGGCCAGCCACAGTTGATCCAGGTGTCCAACCCAACTCATCTAGTAGTTTTAACTAACAACATAACAATAAACAATAAATTAATAAATTTTTATTGGTTTTTAATGACAAATTAAAGAAAAATGGAAAAGGAATTTGTTAGTTGATAATAACAGGAAATTAACTTGCAGTTACTGATGATATAAGAATCTTGTATATGAATACCATTGCAAATACTTTCAAAATGTATTTATGAATGCATTCATGAATATATTCTTTGATACTAATATAATTATCATTTCAGTTGTATTTTATTTTGAAAAATCATACAATTCTCTTATTATTGTTAATAAAAATTATATTTGGGACAAGTTGTAATTATTTTTAATAAATAGTTAAACTCTTATATTATATGTTCTGCTTATTAGTTATATGGCCGAGTCAAAATCTGTGTGACAATAGCACTCCATTTGTTAATAAAATAAATGAAATCAATCCTCTTCCCTGTCTCCAAAGATACTATCAAAAACATACATAAGCTAAACACCCACAACTCATAATACAGCTTATATTTATTTCCACACAAAACAAGCATGTGCCTCATTTCTAAATCATATTTTTTTATCATATATAACAGCTGAGCGCCATGACCCATGGGTCCCTTGTTATTACTTTTAATAAAAATTATATTGGCACAATATTTGTTATTAAATTTTTATAAATAGTTAAACTCTTTATTATATGTGCTGCTTATAAGTTATATGGCCAAGTCAAATTTGTGTGACAATAGCACTCCATTTGTTAATAAAATAAATGATACATTCCTCTTCCCTGTCTCCAAAGATACTATCAAAATCATACATAAGCTAAACACCCACAACTCATAATACAGCTAATATTTATTACCACACAAAACCAGCATGTGCCTCATTCCCAAATCATATTTTTTATCATATATAACAGCTGAACGCTGTGACCAATGGGTCCCTTGTTTCATACTTATTTATCTTTTTCAGAGGAAACTTTTATCATCTTTCTTTCACATTAATTCTGAACTGTTCAAGTGTTAAAAAAAGAAATAAATAGTACACTCGTACAAAATAAAAATATGTGAATAAAATATGAAGCTGACAAAAAATGTTTTATATATATATATATATATATATATATAAAACAATTTCCTTCATTTTTTGTTATAATATTATAATAATAGCAAGGTCAGGTTTCTGAGATGAGGTTCCAAAAGAATAAAAAAAATTAAATTATGTTTATAGGGCTTAGAAATAACTACACTGGTTCACACAAAGTATTATGATGCTGTTGGTGTGTTTGTTGATCTTACCCCTTAATGTTAATAACAATAAAGTTTGCTTATAATACCGTAGTAAAATATGCAAACTTAACCACCCTAACTATTTAAAGGATATCATTTAACAAATTGGAGCTGGCTTGGAAAAATAAGAATTCTGGTTTTTCCCAGGAAAAATCAGAATTCTCATTTTTCCCGGGAAAAATGAAATCAAATCATAGTATGAAATGATTCTCATTTTTCCCAGGAAGAATGGAAATTCCCATTATTCCCGGGAAAAATGAGAATTCTAATTTTTCCCGGGAGGATTCCGGATCTTGCCAGATTCTCATTCTTCCCTCAACATATATATCACGGTCATACAAGCTGTGTTAAGTAAAACCAAAAAGGCCAACAATTTGCAATATATAATTCATGTAATATATATATATATATATATATATATATATATATATATATACACACATTTGTGCTGATATGAGAAAAGTACAGACTTATGCAGTTATGTGCATTCCATCCTACATACGTTAAAAAAAATTAAGTGGTAGGGGATACATAAATTAGCCTTAGAATTAACAAATGTTACTTTTTCTAAGTTCAAATATAAATTATTGTGTAGCCAATGGTTCGAATTCTATTGATGCCAAAATTATGCAGTTATGGGGACATTAGTCCAAAAACTGATGCAAATCTTCCAGAAGAAAAGTTTTTAAATTGAGTGCACATTTGTAAAATAAAAGGTAATGTTCCAGGATGTTTGCCATTTTAATATGTTTAGAAATACCTGGAAATGATAAAAGGACTCTTCAGGAAGAAAAATAGGGGGATTGCGAAATTCATGGGCTGGGGAATATTCTGGTCACAGTTTCTTTTAAAGGCAAAATCTGCTAAACAGCATGACCCATGGATCCCTTGTTTATCTGTTACAGGTAGAAGGAAAAGTTTTATGCTGGCTGTGCACACAGTCATACAGGCGTGTGTTAAGTAAAACCAAAAAGGCCAACAGTTTGCAAAACACACCTCTTTCCACAAGCAGTGATTCTCAAAAAGCCAACACCACAACCAGCAGCTCCAACAAAAACAGCTCTACGTTGTCCAAGTCTCTGAAGAACCACTCATCACACCATCATGATAAACACAGAAAACACCACCACCACCATCATCACCATAAAAACCACCACCATTACAAGAGGAGTCACCACAAACACAAGGACAAAGATAGAAAGAAAGAAGACAAAGACAGTGAAAAAACAAAAGATGGCAAGTCACAACAAAGCCACCAAGGGAAGCACAAACAGGAGTCGGAGGAACAGAAGTAAGTGCATGACAGGGTCATTATGTATCGGGGTTCCCATATGCTAATAAATCATAACTCCTGAAAATCCCTGACAAAAATTATCTATTTTCATGGCTTTGAAAGTGCTTGAATATTGTAACATGGCATAAATTGTTGCTATGTTATCTTGGTGACTTCAAAGAGTAAGTCCTTTGAACTTTAACACATAATTTATTCTGTTGAACATAACACTACAGCTTCACAGTTGAACAATACAGATACTGGTCCCTGTTGACATTTTGGCTCAAATTCCGGCTGAACATCACATATTCACAGATACTTTACAGAACATAACAATCATAGTAGGCACCTCTTGGATCACATCAATGGTCTTTACTTCTGCTGATATAAGTTGAGATGGAAGTCCATAACTTACTTAAATATTATTCCAAGGATGCAGCCAAATACATCTTAGTGTGCCACATGCCTGCCATGTCCTATAAGGGTGGACAGAGATGCACCGGATGCACACCTGTGTCTCCTATCTCTCCCCCTATCACTGGATCTCAATCCTTATAAACATATTGTACTGGTCATTATTTCTTTGATGACTAATCAACTAGGATGCTTCATTTAATTTCAATAGCATAAGTGAGAACATCTCTCACCCTGACTGGCACTACACACAAAGGTGTGATTTTCTTTATAAGATTCATTGCCTCTACCTGAACAGCTAATTAGTTCTGACCTAAGTGTCATCCTCCTTGAACATGCTTTGGCTTTCATTGAATTGCTAATTATACCTACAGGTAATTAACCATTTATAGACAGATTCAAAATTACAAAAATCTAATGTACACTATCTAACATTGATCCAACAAGGAATAAATTGGTTATAACACCTCTGTCACATATGGTCCTTCGCCATGGCTAATTACTATATTCAGTTACACTTCAGTACATCCACTTGCTTAGAACAATAATCTCTTACAGATTTTACATAATACAACATCTCAGATATTGCAATTAAACTAACTTGGCCCTTATCATCATATGTGACAAAAGTCCCTGTGACAATATAGTTAATTTTGATAAAAAAATATTAAAAGACCTTTAATAACCTGATTGTAATATTCAGCTGTGCTAAGAGGAGCAAGGCATCCTTTAACTAGAGAACAAATGTCTCATTATTGATTTCAACTAGACTTTACACAAGTAAATTGTGAATAAAACAGTATTTGAGGTTTTGATGGTCAGGGAGATGTGTAAAGGAGACCTTAAAAAAGAAAATTGTGAAAATAAGGTACATGTACCAACGGAGAAGACTTAAAAGGACCTTGAAAATGTGTGGGAACCCTGTATTTGGTCCAATTAACTGATAGCAATGAGAGGATAGTCATATCTGAGTCACTTCACTCAGCAGTAACCTGGTACATCATGTTGAAGGATATTCCATATACCATATTTACGCGTGTATATGGCGATAAATTGTATCCTTAAAATATTTGGCAAAAAAGGGGAGCCATCTTATACAAGGGTTCAAGTTTTTTCAGCGACTTAAGACCTGCCAGGGATAATTTACAGCAATCAGCTTTTATTAAGTGGGTCAAACTGGCTGCCATGAATATTGGTGATCCTGTCTGTACGGTGGTAATATACACTCAATAAAGAACATCACAGTGCTTTGTTTTTATTTGAATTTATGGTTTATACATCAGATTTAGATATGCACATAGTTAAACAATTGAAAGAAAAGGTTTGCTCTTGCTGCATTGACACAGGGAATTTAAAGGAATCAATATATGAAAGCTCTACTGACGGTTAACCCATCGACTTTCCCGGATGGCAGGTAGAATCGTGGAACTGACAGACTGCAAAGAAATTTCCAATCCTGAAAATGTTTAAGTTTTTATGTACTTTTTTGCCAAAGAATATCTTGATAATTTACTTGAAACATGTGTGCAGTGATATAATTGTTGATGCCGCTGACAGCGTGCGGGGCTTGCCCATGTACTCAAGATCCCAAAGCCCTGCCTTTATTTGGCCATCCTGTAGCACATAATATGCATATTAAAAGAAGGATGATTTTATCACATGATGCCGTATTTACCACGTAAATTGTTCGCAAGTTCAGTAAATGTGGATGCTGTCAGCTGGCTTGCACATTGACATAGACTCGCACATGGCACTTTGATTTTAAGTCTGTAGACAACCAGTAGCGTGTAATAATTATAAATATGAAGTGGCCTTTCTTAAGGTGATGTGGAATTCCATGTTTGTCAAGTTTGTAGTATTGGACTATGTCAAAAAATGAATGTATTTTAACAGGTCAACGAAGTTCAAGAAAGGGACTGTGTTTCAATTTTAAAACGAAACCCCTGTTTTGGTGCATATACTACCCTCTGGGGAAAGGATCTGTAAAATAGTAACCGAACTAAAACCCTGGTTTCTACATGGTCGCATTTTACATGCACACAGTTATATGTCGTAAAATAACAAGGTTCATAACAGTCCTACTTAGTCCATGGGTCCAGAGCTCATTTTCCACATATTGGTACCACTCAGGGTGGCAAAACTGAAGTAGGTTTTTCTTAAAACTGATCCAGAGTGGTAGCTTAGTCATAGTTATCCACTATTAAATGTAGTGACCCAGATTGAAAAATTTAAACTTTTAATCTGCATCAGCTTTTCCTCAGTATTTAGTTAATAACTCCATGAATACAAAATATATCATAACAAATATGGTCTCAATAGATAGGAAAGACACAGAGCTTTCTGATGGTGTGTCAAATGTGGCAGTTTTATGCATTTATCATCAGTGGCAGATACTAATATTTACCCCAACCCCTAAAATTGTCGAAAATTTCGTATTTTATTCACTTAACCTAAGATTTCAGGAACTTATGACAGTTTCGCTGTTGCCTTTTATTCTTTGAATGAATAAGATACCAGCTTGGTTTTCCTTGTCTCTTTTTATTTTTATTTTTAGGACATTCAGGCTAACACTTTAGGCCATCTTTAAACAAGGGACCTATGGGTCACTATGCTCAGCCGAAGTTGACCATTAGGGTAAAAATCTAAAACAGTATAAAATGGAGATTTATGTGTTTGTTAGGTGGCCCAGTCACAGAGTTGTACTCAAGGAACAAAAGCTTGGCATAAACTTATTTATTACCGTAAACTTAAGAAACAGCAATAGTTCTGATGCGACCAGAAGGTGGCGCACCAAGTCAGTACACTACTCTCCTCCACCTTTAAGTGTGTGATTACCAAAAATGCATTTCTTAACCTGGCAGTTATTCTGAATACTTGTCCTGAGCACAATAACGTATTTGTCAAAACCAACATTCTTCATTTTACTTTTAAACATATTAAACCATCAAAGTGTAGTTACTATTCAAGCAATTAATGTGAGATCCTTAAGGAATATAGATGGACACATGTAACTTTAAAAAAAAAGACTTCAATCACTCACAAGTATATGTGTGCCTGTCTTTATCAGTTTTAGTTGTTAAATCTAGTTGTTATAATATCATACATTACTTAGACTATTATTTTGATAACATTAACCAGCTTCATATGATGTCTCAAAGTATATATTATATCTATTACATCAGTTTTTAAGACGAACTGGTTTTGAAAGACAAGTTATATCCTATCATGGCAAATTCAGTTCTTATGATATTACCATATGATGATGCCTTAACTGGTAGTTTCTAATATTAACAATACCAATCAACAAATGATTCGACATATCAGTAAAATTACACAAGCATAACATGTATAAGTGATGATAACAGTATAGCAATTACATATGCATCACAGTGATAGCAATGAAAATGGTTTTAACCAATATACTGCACTGTCCATGTTCACTTAATTAGTCTTTATCTCTTAGGTCTTTGAACTTTACTGGCTCTCTTCTCTCCCTCCATGGATAGCGCCTCTTAGAAACTGGTCCTGGCGACTGCTGGGAATCCAGCAGAGTACTGGTAGAACAATCCTCAGGTAAATTGTTACTGGATGGAACAGACGTGTGTGACTGATTACCTGTAATTACTGTTTCCGCACTTTGTCTGTTGTCACTTGGTGTATCTGTATGTTGTATAGGCTGATTTTGTGTGACCGGTGTTTCCGTATCAGTAATCACAAGATCAAATTCCTGAATGTCTGGAGTGTCCAGAGCTACAGATGGAGATGTGCTATCTCCCACTTTTCTTAAATTATCTGCATGTACAAAATGTTGCTTTCCACCAATTAACACTATATACCATAATGGTCCCAACGTTTGATCACGGTGCCTGGGACAAATTTAACTTCCTCGTTATCTCTATTGTTTTTCACTCTCACTTTTTCATTTTTAGCCAACCTGTGAGCTTATGCGATGGTGTTGTGTCGTCCGGCATCCGTTGTCTGTACGTTAACCCATACTATCTTGAAAACGGCAAGAGGTAGCATCACAAAATTTTATCCAAAAAATTAGTCATCTAAAAAACTATATCGGATTAGCTTATTTTTTGGCTAACTGCATTTTCTTAGATTTTATAGGGAAAAAGCTAAAAAAGCTTTAAAAATCTTCTCCTCCGAAATTGTTCAGCCAAATTGTCCAATATTTCACAGAAATGATTCCTGGAATAATCTTTCTCAAGTTTGTTTGAATTGTTTATGTTCAGTGATTTTTGGCCGAGTTAGAGGAAGTTGAACTTAGTCATCTGTCCATCAAAGCATACTAAAATTACAATCTTAGAAACAGCTGGAGCTATCATCACCAAATTTTATGCCAATGTTGTTCACATGAGACATGTCTGAAATTAAGGTATTGTTGGTGCCACCTGTATCGGCCTTTTTTGTACGGGGGTCATCAGTGCCTGTATCATACTGACGGCTACAAAAAACTTCTTCTCTGAAACCATATGGCCAAATAGTTTAATATCGCACAGAAATAATCCTAGGTTAGTGCTTTCTGAAGTTTGTTCAAATGGTCTCAGTTCAGTGACTTTTGGCTGAGTTATGGGAAGCTGAATTTAGTCATATGCTGTAACAGCCCATTTTAGCTCAGTGGCTACAAAGATCTTCTCCTCAAAAACCACTGGGCCAAATTCTTAAATCTCACACATTAATTATCCTTAGATGTTGATAATTCAAGTTTGTTCAAATGGTTTTGGTTCAGTGACTTTTGGCTGAGTTATGGGAAGCTTAACTTAGCCATTTTGCTGTATTTTCCCATATGAGTTATAAACCTGTAAAAAATTTTTTGACTGACCCTACTGAGGCCAATTTGTTTAATATTTTACAAGAATAATCCCCTGAATAATTCTTATAATAATTGATTTTTATGGTTCCAAAGAATGAATTTTGGCTGAATTATAAAGATTCAGTTGAGTCATTTTACCATATATGTTAGCTGTGTTTAAGCAGATACATCTACACTGGCACCAGTTTATCAGCATTTATTACATCATGCCTCTAGACATTTAGATTTCAGGTTATCTATGGTTAATATTGACAAGAATGTTTTTTAAAAGCTTTTAAAAAATGTAGATTTATGATTTTTAGATATTCCTCATGCCAGGCAATGTTTACAATCACAGGTATACAGCTCTCTGTGGGTATATAAAGATGGCTGTACATGGATTATAAATAATTGGTATCCATAGTCAAATTAATTCAAGATTTTGTCATCAGTGAGATGTATCTGTAGTACAATTTTGCATTCAATATGCATCTGTATTAATTTTTAGTTAACCTGTGAGCTAATGCGATGGTGGCGTTTGTCTTCTGTACGTTAACCAATACTATTTTGAAAATGATTGGAGCTAGCATCATGAAATTTAATGCAAAAAATTAGCCATCTGAAAAATTTTCTTAAATTTTATAGAGAAAAAGCTAAAAAAAACTTTAAAAATCTTCTCCTCCAAAACACTCAAGCCAAATTGTTCAATATTTCACAGAAATAATCTTTTATACCATCTCCCTCAATTTTGTTCCAATTGTTCAAGTTTGGTGAATTTTGGCCGAGTTACAGGAATTGAACTTAGTCATCTGTCCAAAAAAGCATACTAAAATGACAGTCTCAGAAACGGCCAGAGCTATCATCACCAAATTTTTGCCAGTGTTGGTCACATGAGTCATATATGAAATTCAGGAATTGGTGGCGCCACCTGAAATGACCTTTTTTTGTACGGGGGTCATTGGTCATCTGTACATTAATCCATAATTTCTCAGGAATAGCAGGAGCTACCATTCCCAGATTTTATGCAATAATCTGTCACATATCAAATTTTGTGGGATTCAGCTTTTTTTTTCTATCTGCATTTACTTAGATTTTATAGGGAAAAAGCTTCTTGTAGACGGTCCAGCCAAATTGTTCAATATTTAACATAAATGATCCCAGAGGCAAGCCCTCTCAAGTTTGTTCAAATGGTTTGCATTTGATGAATTTTAGTGGAGTTACACAAATTTGAACAGTCATTTGACCAAGTAAGCATACTGACATAGTACTCTCAGAAATGACAGAAGCTAGCATTACCAGGTATTGTGCAAATGTTGGTCACATGACTCATATTTGAAATTGCAGATTTTGTGGTGCCACCTACATTGACCTGTTTTTTATGGGCAAAAAACCTCCTAATATTAGCCTCTTTCAGCTTAATGATGAAACTGTCAAGTTGAATTGTTCAATTGTTCAAAAGAATTATCCTAGGACATGGTTCTTTCAATCATATCAGAATATACTGAGTTTGTTGATTTTTGGTTGAGTTGTGAAAAGCTTAAGTTGGTCTTATGGCCATTATTATGTCTTTCAAACTGAGGACTGCAGTAGTGTTCTTCTACAAAATTATTATTTCAATTATATCTTCTGTAACATTGCACAAAAATTATTCTTAGGTGGCCTTTGTTCAAGTTTACTAGAATGATTTTTGGCAGAACTATTGGACCTTTAACAATGAAAGTACTGCATCTTTTATTATTCTAGATATTTTGATAAAAAGTTTTTGAATATGTCGGCTTGAAAAAAAAAATTTAGCCCAAGTCTTTCAGTATGTGTAAACAGATATACCAACAAGCCAAGATTGAATCCGTATCTTTAAATAGGTTGAGAAACTGCCAACTGTTTCAGATTTGGGAACAGATCAAGAGTTCATTCAGTGGAGCCAGATATAGGTCAAGAGTTCAATCAGTGCAGCCAAGCACATGGCATGTGATCACCTCATGGGTGACATGTTAACACCTCATGGGCACCATGTGATCACTTCATGGGTGTCAAGCCCCTCAGGGCAGGGCCCCTGCATGAGCTTATGCAATGGTGTGGCTACTATTTCAGATTTTGCAACAGGCTAGAGGTCAGTCTGGATCTATTTATAGCTTTGGCAGACTGCCAACTGTATCAGATTAGGCAACAGGTCAAGAGTTCACTCAGTGCAGCCAGGTATGGGTCAGGAGTTCACTCAGTGCAGGAGCTGCATTCTATTTATAGCTTTGGCAGACTGCCAACTGTGTCAGATTATGCAACAGGTCAAGAGTTCACTCAGTGCAGCCAGGTACAGATCAAAAGTTCACTCAGTCTAGCCAGGTGCAGGTCATGAGTTCACTCAGTGCAGTAGCCTGAGCAAGCAATTTGTCACAGTTCACTCAGGGCAACAGCCTTTCTCACCTAAGCCTGGTCAGCCCCATGCATCAGACTCAAGGTAAGTTTGATGTATTGGCCTAATAGTTTGACCTGTCTATGTGTCTTTGATGGCTCTCTCGCTCACAAGACAGGTGTTGCCACCTACCATGACTTGCACAGTGTGTGTCCCTGGGTTTTTCTCAGGAGGGGTTTGATATATCAGTCTGAAATTGGGCATATGTATAAATCTCTGATAGCTTCATTGTATACAAGACTGGTGGTGCCAGCTACAATTTTTTTAGTGTTCTGTGCACCCATGCCAGAATTTCGGCAGAGTTTGTGTAATTGTTTCTTATTCAAATTATTTAGTACTTGCATTGTTCATATTCATGAAAAGTAATGGTCCAGCATTGAAGGCTGTCCATTGTCTGCGACAATCTCCTCAGGCATTCCCTGCACACTGAATATGTTTCTAAGTACTTGTATGGTTGTACCTGCTGTTATAGCTGCATAGGAACTACCTCAGGCCACTTAGAATAACTATCCACCATCACTAGGTATAATTGTATCGCCAGACATAGTCTGGAGATACTATGGTTTAGGCACGGTTGCGCCGCCACCGCTGCCGCCGCCGCAGAGATTTCTTTTGGACACAATAACTCAAAAAATATTTCAAGGATCTTTTTCAAACTTGACACATTTATAGATATAGGTGAGAGGAAGAAGCCTATTTAAAATGGGGTCATGACTTCAACTAGGAGAGTGACCTTGACCTTGAATAGATCCATTTTTGGGGAAAATCACACAAATTCTTAAATATCTCAAGAAATCTTTCATGGATTTTTCCAAAAATCTAGTTGGACAAAGATCTTGGATAGTGATGTCATGTACTGGAAACTGGTGGTGCCACCTAGTATCCTTTTCTTGTTTTTTGTGCCGTTTAATACCCCCATCATTGCCACTTGACAGTACTTTTAGCATCACAAGTCAAAAACTGATTGACAGATTTCTTTAATATTATGCATGTACATAGGTATGGGTTATGGGATGATGTATATTAAAATTGGGGTCATGACCTTTCCTTTGAGAGTGGCTTTGACCTTGAATATTACCATATATGGTGAAAATCACATAAAATCATGAATATCTTAAAAAGGGATGCATGGATTGGTCCAAAAATCAAGTTGACGGAAGATCTTGGATAGTTTTGTCTTTTGCAGAAGATAGGTGGCAACACCTGTTGTCCTTTTCTTGTTTTTTGCGCCTTTGAATACCCCATCATTGCCACCTGACAGTATATACTGTGAGCATTATAAGTCAAACAGTAATGGACAGATTTCTTTCATGTTATGCATGTATATAGATATGGTTTATGGAATGAGGTATATTTAATTTAAAATTTAATTTTAAAATTTAATTTAATTTAAATTATTTTTTTTTTAATTTAATATTTTTTTTCAAATGTTGGATATTTTGGAATGCAGTTTATTGATTTGGGGTCATGACCGTGACTATGAGAGTGACCTTGACCTTGAATATTCCCATATTTGGTGAAAACATAAAATCATGAATATCTTAAAAAGGGCCACTTGACAGCACTGTGAGCATTATAAGTCAAAAACTAATGGACAGATTCCTTTTATATTATGCATATACATAGATTTGGATTATGGGATGAGATATATTGAAATTTGGGTTCTGACCTTGCATATGAGAGTGGACTTGACTTTAAATATTGCGATATATGGTAAAAATCACCAACAATCATGAAAATCTCCAGTGAACCTGGGGGATTCAATGCTTCAGCAAGTGGTCTGCACATGGTGTTGCATCATGTTTTGCCCAAACATCAGCAGTTCTGGGCCATGGTCAGATTCTATAAATAGATATGATGGTCAGTGATAAATGAATTAGTGCACTGGGTGTACCACAGAGTCACAACTGGATCATTTTCCTTTGAGAGTGGTCTTGACCTTTGGACGAAGACTATTTAAAATGGCTCATGAATGTTGCCTATATGGGACTTGACAGTATTGTCAGCATTATAAAATAAAAATTAAAAAGTTGTTGGATAGTGTTGTCATGTGCTGGAAACTAATTGGCAGATATCTTTCATATTATGCATATAGATAGATATGGGTAATGTGATGAGTCATTTGCTGGGAACTGCATGGTGGCACCCCCTACTCTATTTTCTTGTTTTTCCACAATTTATGCTATTGATAAGGAACAAATGACAATTTTTATGACAATATAACAATTTATTACAAAGAACAAAATATGATGTGAAACAAAATATAACAGATATTATTATTTCATTCTCAGACAATATACCTCACTTACATATTGATGTGTGTAGAATTACTCAAATCTTTGCTTATGTCTGATAACATGATATTACTGTTACAATTACTTACTTGAGTTTTTTATAACAGTGTTTGAGATTTGTTTTGTCTTTTCATATAATTATTGCTAGTTATTAAATATAATACAGATTTATACCATTAATCACATATATAATAGCAATACTTCCATTTGTATCTCTTGAACTTTTAATGAACATAAAGGATTGTGACATATGTTTGTAAAATGTGGAAGCTAATACATTTTTCATGTGACACATTAGTTATAAATAATATTTATAAATCACATTCAAATGTCATGAAGACTTGCCTGTTTTCTAAGTACTAACAGTGGACCACAATATCATGTAATATTTGCAGGTATCAAAACAATAAAATATGTAAAATTTGTTTGGTTAATGTAGTGTTTACAAGACTTCATTACCAATACCAACATGTCACAAATCTCTAATAATAATGAGTTAAAATAATAGTAACAATTGCTTGCCTGCACACAATCATTCGTTATGTTCCTCACATTCATTGCTAAAATACAAATACATCACATTATATCAACAAAATACCACAAAACCTCATTTGTCTGGCCATACTATGGCACCAGCAGTGCCAAGAAATGTCTAGTTTTGATCTGTATTCAGCAAAATTCATTTGTATCCTAGACCATGGCTTCTCTGGGTATTTCCAGGGATACAACGGCAAAGTGGTGGATCCTTCTGTCGGGTTAAGCAGGTCTCACAGCTTTTCACCATTTTCTCTACACATTTTGCTAAGCCTGGGTCCTAACAATTCCCAAGTGTTCATGAAGAAGCTCTCTGACCAGTTGTTCTTGATATTTAGGGGGAATTATTACTCTCATACCCCAAAGCAGGCATCCCTGATCACAAGAAAACTCTGAGAAGGTAATACGGCTTGAGCTCATCTGGAATTAATTTTGAATGTCGGCCACCCTGATGTGGCATAATATGGTAATATGGCTTGAGCTCATCTGGAATTAAATTTGGGTTTGTCCGCCGCTATGACATGACATACCTTTCAGAGGATTACGTCATTTCCGGTATGACTAATGTACTGTGCTGTGACTGGTAGGTCATTAACATGTGTGAAATACTGTGGTTGCCTTTATGTCGGCAGGGCTGAATTTTAGCGGTTTTTGTATTTTTAAAAGTTTCACGGGGTTCCTTTTTCGCGCTCTATCATTATTCTAGTAGTGTATTTTATTATCAAATATGAAACTATGAACTGTAATGACAAAATTATTTCATACACCGCTGATTTCATGGTTATCCTAGTCTACTGTTTCTCTGTCTGGATATTGCATGTTCGAACGGTCACGGACAGCTGAGCCGACATGTGCGGGAAGCATTGACCCCGCTGGCTGTAATTAGTTCAGGGCCAAGGCTCATTCAAAACAACTCACATTCCACTGTTCTACGGCACTTTGGCCCCAAAATGAACTGTGACCTTTCAAATATATTCAAAATTCATGTCATCACTAGCCTATCAAATATCGTTTGGCGCGTCATGATTTCGGTAGTGACAGAATTAGTCCATTATACAGTTACAACGTGGCGCTACCCTAGCGGCTACGTTCACTACTTTAGTGGCAAATTTTATTTATTAACAATTACTAAATACGGCACAATGTGAAAGAGTACCTTCTACTCAATATTCATTTTAAGGCGCGAAGCGCGCCCACCGGGTCAGCACATCCCTGCAAAGGGTCACGTTTTTTTTGCATCTAAGCATACCGATATTTTTTTTTTTAATGGGCCCTGTTTTTAATTCACCCTGAATCACTTAAATTATATGCACGAGGCTCGATTGACATCACGTAGCTGAAGATTTATCTCAACTGTTGCCAACTATAATTATAACGGCAGCTTCTGAAATTAACGATCATGGCCTGGTACATATACATTCAAAACTGCGTGGTTTCAATTTCGCGGTCAGAGAGCGACCGTGAATATCGCAAATTTGAAACCACCGCAAATAAGAAGATAACCACAGTAATTTATTGGTGCCTCAAGTTCATCATCAATCTGTGTTGGCATCCTTGAACAAAAATCTGCATTCCCATGATCTGCAGTTCATCTGTATACAGTGTCATACTGGTATGCCATCAATATCAGACCACATCTTTGTTACTGTAGGGCTGACAGTGTTGGTAAGCCTTTCTTAGGTCCGAATATAGCTGTGAGGGGTTTATGATCAGTGATAAGTTTAAACCTTCTCCCATAAAGATATTTATGGAATTTCTTTATACCAAAGATAATTGTATCTGCCAAAACAAATTTTGGTGGATACTATGTTTTTGACCGGGTTTCGCCACCGCCCCTGTATTCCTTCCCGAAGAACTCCTCTGAGACTACTGGACTGATTTTTCCAAAACTTATGCCAATTATTGGGTCACATGTGAACTCAGTGCCTAACCATTTGGCGTTGACCTCTGCGTCTGTTTTGACACATAAACCTGTATATCTTTGTACTCGTTTGACCAATCAGGAAAATGTAGCCCTCGGATAGATTTATAATATACATAAAAATCGTGGCACCACCTGCAACCATTTTTGCACAGCGTCCATCTGTTTGTCTGTCTTGGGTTAAAATCACTCATATCTCTGCAGTGGTTTGACTAATTCATGTGAAATTTGGCATGTGTATACATCCTGGATAGCTTTCTTGATTTTATGTTAGTTGGAGCCACCTACATTCACGTTCACACTGCAGACATCCATGCTAAAATCTCTGGACTGGTTTGACATATCTTCCTGAAATTTTGCATGTATTTAGATCTCACATAGCTCATTATCATACACAACTTGTGCCACCTGCAACCATTTTTGCACAGCGTCCATCTGTTTGTCTGCTGTGGGAAAAAAATCACTCATATCTTGGCTGTTGTTTGACTTATCTGCCTGAAATTTTTCATGTGTATACATCTTGGATAGTTTCTTGTTCAAATAACAGGTGACACCACCTATAATCATGTTTACATGGCAGACATCCATGTTGATGTGTAACACATCTAACATTTCCCCTTGCCACTCAATCCATGCCTCACTTCACCCGTCCTACTCTGATTTTGGCTGATACACGTAGTCGCTTGTTGACTACCTGTATTCTAGTTTTAACTGCTTGTAGACCATTTCCATGTATATTCTTAGAATAACAGTCTATGCAGTGGCTTTAACTTAGTTGAAAGCCCTTCCAGAAATCTCCCATAATAATTGATGAGACCCAACAGAGATTTTAGCTCTAGATTTATCAGGTTAAACTTTTCTGATAATTCCTGATTGCTAAAGTCCATCCAGTACTTCTGCAACTTTTTCTCTCAATGCATATGGCACAGGTCGTGGTTTGAGGAATACTGGTTTGGTATTTTCTTTCAAATGTAGTTCAGCCTTAAATTCTTTAACCTGTCCATTGCCTTCAAATAGGTGCTGAGTGGTCGCATATAACTCTAGCTGAATTTTATTCAACCAATCACGACCCAAGAGAGATACCTTGTCACCTTTAACTATGACCAGTTGTACCAATTTTATGACTTCCCAAGTTCCGGGGGGTACATTTGCCCTGAAAAAACTTTTGGCTGGGCGATAAAAAAAGGCCTTAGGGGAGGGGGTTTCCTAGGAGAGGCAGACACAACTAACACAGGTCAATTAACAGAACAAACGTTTAATACACAACTTAGTACTTATCTTAAAATATACAAGACAACAGACTGATGAGTTCTGCCAGAACAGACTGTTCTTTACCAAGCTGCTGTGTGCACCCAATCCGGCTCCTGGCTCCAAAACTTTGTTTCTCAAAACATTCTCTGTAGACTAGCCCCCCCCTTCTGGAATAGACTGGTATCTGCTTCCCAACATGCTACAACTCCCCCTTTCTTATAGGAATGTTTGTTATTATGGAACCTAATATAAACAGATCACGTATGCGTGACGAACATAAATTTTGTAATAGAAAAAAAATCAGATTCTGTAACACTAGGCAGCATGAAATGTCTGGGGGAATGAATAAAGAAGTCATTGGTTTTTGTTAACAAATAATTATAATTTAAAACAACCCTAACATTTCAATACACTAAATCAATACAATTACACAGTATCACAACAGTTCAACAGTAAATCAATACATGTATATAAATTTAGTGTACAGTACCTGGATACCATCACTGTCACAGCAACAAAAGTCCTTTATAGCATATAATCCATGAGAACAGTTTACATTAATCTTCTCAGAGAGCAACAGTCCAGTTCAATCACAAAATCAATTTGTTGTAATCCAGAAGTGAAGTTCTTGTTATAATCCCGGAAGCAAACTGAAGACTATATAAGATCCGTCACAAATTTTGAAGAAAATCTATACCTGCTGAAATTATCGGATAGATCCACAAACTGGCTTACACTCTTCTGTGTCTGCTGGAATATATCTCCCTCTCTCTCGGCTCTAAAACACAGCCCCTTGTTTATAACTTTTCACCCCAAGCCGAGAACTTTCCATTTCCCAAACAATCCAAAGAACCTAATAATACACATGTTACAGGAATCATCTAGAACAACAAACGCTGTGTTTCTACATATCAGGGATCACACGTGGGCTGGCCCGGCTCAGCCAGGCGAGAAAGCCCAAGACTAGCATGACCACTGTGTTTACACGTCAGACCTTACACACTGGCTGGGCTATGCCGCCATAGCAACAGACAATGCTAGCACTGCACATACACATGTAAGACTGCTGCATACCAAAACAGAGACATCTGTAACATTGTCCCTGAACAGAAATTATAAAATTACCCAAACACATAAATAACTTGACTGTAAGCATTATTTTGTCACACATAAAGTCCATTAAACACATTATCAACCATGCTCTGTGGCTCCAAGGTATCTCATCCGTGTGGGTCCGTTTATGTCCCTGGAGTCACATTTGGGTTGTGGATCATTCTTTCCGAAGCCTCAGCAGTAGCCGGGTCTCTGGAACAAGTCACTCTTCCAGGTTGGCCATCTACAATTAACAATATAATGGGTTCGCCCTCGAGCAAATCATCGCAGTCTGATTTACAGATATAGCAGAAGTTACTATACTATATAACTATCTCCTAACTTCTACAAGTCTAAATGTTCCAGAGCTTTCCGGGAGCACTTGCCTCGCCCTTACTCATCTACTACTTCTACAGGACTAGAGGGAGTCTCCCCATCATTATAATCATCACCCGACTCTGAACTCAGGTCCGATCCATCACTACTCATCTCTGGTTCTATTATCAGTGGGTCGTGGGTTGTTTGCGCCAATCCACAGGGCATTCTCCTTCATTCCCCTGCGGATACAGTCTCAGTTGATCCACATGGACCACCTTTGGCTTCAATCAGGCTGATAACTGGATCCTATACAACAAATCAGTCACTCACTGGACTATCCAATAGGGTCCTACCCATCCAGAACCAAACGGGTAGAACCAGTAGACCCAGTCTCCTTCGCTGAAACCAAGTTCAGTGGCCTGTAGATCATACTGCCGTTTCTGTCGGTTAGCTGCCTGAGCTAGGTGTCTCCTAGCATAAGTGAACGCAGTAGCCAGGGCATCAAGCAACCACTCGGTGTATGCTACTGGACACTTAGAGACATCTCCTTCACAGGGGGAGTGTCCAGCCATAATGTCAACAGGGAGGGTAACCTCTCTCCCAAAAATCATCAGGTTCAGTGTGACACCAGTATTCTCATGCATAGTGCTTCGGTAAGCCAGTGTCAAATATGGGAGATAATCATCCCACTTGCGCTTGTTCTCTCTCCCAAGCATCTGTGTCCCTGTCCAGTTGAACCTTTCTATCATCCCATCAGACTGCGGGTGATAGGGCGTCCACTTTGTCTTCTGTATATCCAGCAATCTGCACATCTCCTTAAAGAGATTGCTCTCGAAGTCTTTCCCCTGATCTGTGTGGATGACCTGAGGCACTCCTAGCCTACAGATCCACTCATCCACAACTACCTTGGCGACAGTCTGTGCCATATGATCAGGAAGAGCATAGGCCTCTGTCCACTTGTTGAAATAGTCACCTATCACCAAGATGTACTGATTCCCGGACAGTGATTTCAACAGGGGCCCCATAATGTCTAAAGTGATCCTTTCTAGGGGCAAGCCTGCTACCTCTTGTTGAAGCAGTGCCTTGTTGCTCTTCTGTCTGGGCTTCTGAGCTCCACAATCCCTGCACTGCTTGCACCACCATTCTACATCCCCTCGTATTCAAGGCCAGTAGAACCCCTGTCTGATGTTATGGAGTGTCTTGGAGACTCCAAGATGCCCACCCGTTTTGTGGTCATGCAGCTGTGTCATTATTTCTTTCCGGATCTCAGTGGCAGCTACCAACTGACAGACCATTTCTGACTTGGCCTCAGGATGCAAACTTTCATTAGAGAGCCCCATTATGGATCTCCAGAATACTCCATTGGCCCCACAAAGCCTTGAGATCCCACCCTTAGTGGGATATGTCATGCCACTGTGGTCTTTCTCGCCCACTCACTGTCCAGCGCCTGACCTTGGCAATACCCAGATCTTAGGATTGGAGTTGGCATAACTCGCCAACACTCCAGCTGTCTAACCAGTTGGAGTTAGCAGCCTGCTCAGTATCATTGTCTATTCGGTGGGATGGAGCAGCCTGCTCAGTGTCTACTTCGGTTGTTGTCATTTCTGTATTCTTGGACTCAGTGGCAGCTGCACAATAGTCAAGCCGTTTGCACTGAGTACACTGCTGTCTAGTGAGTCCATCGGCATTTCCATGTTTTGCTCCAGGACGGTGACGAATGATAAGTCATACTTATCTAGTACGGAGATCCACCTGACTATCATGCCCTCTGGTTCCTTAAAGTACAGTAGTCATTGTAGGGAGGCATGGTCCATCCTAATCAGAAATTGTCATCCCCACAAGTACATGCTGAAGTGCTTGACGAATGTCACCACTGCCTGCAACTCCTGTTTTGTGGTGCAGTATTTCCTCTGGGCCGAGGTAAGGCTGTTGCCTGTGTATGCCACAACTCGCTCTTGCCCATCTTGAATCTGTGAGAGACAACTCCCAATGCTGACCCCGATGGCGTCTGTGTCTAAGATCAGTAGACTTTCAGGGGGAGGGTATGCCAACACAGATGTGGTAGTCAGCTTCTGTTTCAAATGCCCCAAGGCTTCCTCGCAGTCATCATTCCAATTGAACTTTGTGCTTTTCTTTGTCATTGCCGTTAGTGGTGGGGCGATGTGTGCTTACCCTGGTATGAATCTCCTGTAATACGAAGCGAACCCCAGGAAGCTTCTCACTTCAGACAGGCACGCTGGAGGCTTCCATTCCTGCACACACTGGATCTTGTCTGGGTCACACTCCACTCCTTCCTAAGACACAACATGTCCCAAGAACTTTACACTCAGCTGGCATAGATCACATCTTGGGCTTCAGCCTCATTTTTGTTGATCTCAGTGGGTCGAACACCATCTTTAAGTTTGTCAGAGCCTGGTCAAAGTCTGCACCAAACACAATTATGTCGTCAAGATACACAAGACACCTCTCCCAGTGCAGTCATTGGAGTACAAGCTCCATTAACCTGGAAAATGTTGATGGGGTGTTGCTCAGCCTGAACGGCATGTCTCACCATTGGAAGAATCCCTTCCTGGTGGTGAATGCCATCTGTGACCAAACTTTCTCTGCCACACTGACCTGCCAGTAGCCACTAGCAAGATCAAGGGTACAAACTCACTGTGCTCTTGACAGTGTATCGATAGTTTCAGCCACCCGCGGTAGTGGATACGCGTCTTTATGGGTCACCTCGTTTAAATGCCTGTAATCCACACAAAACCTGGTGGATCCATCACGCTTGGTCACAATTACGATAGGCCTCGCCCATGGACTGTCACTTGGCTTGATAAAGCCCTTATCGAGCATCTTATCAATCTTTTTGTTTGCCATTTCCTGTCAAGCTAACGGCAACCTCCGTGTATGTTGTTTTACTGGTGGACAACCCTCTGTATCGATTGTGTTCTACCAAATCAGTGAGTCCCAAAACTCTGTCTGATGATGCGAACACATCACTGTATTCGGCCACCAGTCGCTGTACTTGCTTTCTCTGGTCAGGACTCAGCTTGTCGGATGTTTTCTCTGGTCAGGACTCAGCTTGTCGGATATCTCCTGTAACATTGGTTCCAAATGCTCTGGCACGGAGGCTTCAGTGGGGGAGCTCCAAATGACTGACTCAGCTGCATCAGGGATTTTATTCACTTCCTCCACCACTCTACTGTGAGTCCGGCAGGCAAGTATTTAGTCTCTTCACCTAGGTTCATCAAGGTGACTGGCACGCTTGACCTTGTGGTATTGACCAAAGCTGTTCCCATAAAAAGTCCTGTTTCCTCAACTAGTGATGTTAGAGGCTGCACCAAACCCACCGTATGGCTGTTTCCAACCCTTAGCTTGTCCAACAAGGCAGGTGCTCTTTATCTCGTGTCTGGGTGGTACCTCAAGAGACTCACTAAGTCCAACTCTGCGGCAGCCGTCACTCAACTCCGCCCATAACAGGTGCCAGTCTTGTTGGATGTGTAGGATCCCTAACTTCATGTCAATCAGGCAACCAACATCTCGCATAAAATCATTTCCAAGAAATCCCTTCATGAACCAAACTTGGTGATAGCAAAGGTGCGATTCCATACCTGGCTACCCAACTGAAACTTCAAGTCAATCTCTCCCCTGACGTCCATCGCATCTCCATAGGCAGTGCTGATGTCACAAGCCAAATCCCTCAGCTTACACCTGATGGAAGTTGGGAAGAACAAGTAGTCCAGTAAGGACATATCAGAACCATTTTCAACCAGCAGATCAACAACTTCATTCTGGACGACACCCTCTATCAACCATCCGCCCTTTAGGCCGGTTGTCCTCTGGGTCTTTTATTTGGTTTGGTTGTATCCAGTAGTTTCTTGTTCTCTGCTGGACAGTTTCTCTTGAAGTGGCCAGGTTGGCCACAACCAAAACACAGTTGTGCCAGTCCTAAGTCTGAACTGGTTTTCCTTGGGGGTCGAGTCTATTCCCTTTCAGCCTCACGCGTATCACTATCGCTTGGGTCAGCTGACCACTGTTGACCTAGCCAACCCTTGTGATAGTCTGGTAACCTGCTCAGTTAAAGACTCTAACTGGCGATTTACAGTCCGGTTAACCTCTTGCATCCTAGTCTCATTTGCCAACAACCTTTGAACTTGCTCTAGAAGCTGTATTACCTGTTTATCAGTTCGTGTTCCTGGAACATCTACCAGAGCAGGATTTTCCTCAGTCATTTGTACCTTTGGTGTTCGTCTCTAACTTAGTGGCTCTGTTGCTCTCAGGAATGGGTTCATACTCCATCTAGCCTGTATCACATCCATCAAATCCAAGGGGTTTGTGGGGCACCACATCCCAACACCTGTCTGATCCATAGTAACATGACTCATCCTGCGCTATAGAGGGGTAGTACTCCCCATGCCCACCAGGGTTCAACTCCCCTAACCACTGTTAACTTGGGCTGGTCATCCTAAACTATATAGCTAGTCAAACAAGGTTTTTAATGTACAGTCACCCTTGTCTTATCTGCGAGGTAAACTTATATACGAGTATCTACTGTAATCACTATGTTATATAATAACACAGATTATGCTATATAATATATATGCGTCTCAAGTCACAAAAATCTTTTACCCAATGCTACTTACAGACCTCTATTATTGTACTTATCAACAATTACCAATGATTTAACACTTCACAAAATCACAGTATCAACAATATAGCTTTATTGCTGACAATTTAAAATAAAACTAATTAAATCACAAAAATAAAATTAAATGTAATTTACAGATAATGTTCTGCTCTATCACAAGAACTAATTAAGGTTTAATCATCGTCAAACAACCTTGGTTTAATTTAGCCTTAGAATTCATATTAATAATAATTTTAGACACAGTGATGTATTTATATTTAGAATCCTTAGAATAATTGCTATCAGATGAGATATATTTAAAATGTGTAACAGTGTCCACTTTGAAAATTTAAAACTTGAAATGATTTAAAATTATTTTTTTTTAATTGGATATATCTCAAAATTGGCAAAGGGTATGTGTGTGGATATAGTATCATTTGAAACTACATACAAATATCTCCAGGCATTTTTTTTTTTATATATTTATAGTCTTTTTTTCATAATGAATTATAAATTAAAAAAAAAATGAGTGATGTTAACAATACTCATTTCGTTTAAATAACGTGTTTCTACCTCACTAAAAACGATATAGGAAAAAGAAAAAAACACATTTTAGAATACTTGTTGATTTACCTATATGCAACATTTGAAGACTATATTCGATAATTTTTGAGAAATATCGCTCTGAAGACCGTACAGTCTCCTGAAATACTGTTTTGAGAAAACGGCCAAAAACTGTTTGGGAAGAGAAATTTTGTTTTGAGAGGTAAACAGGGATATAAGCGCAAGTGACAGTTGTATTTTTTCACTAAATGTTCCGATAAGAATCGGTTTCAATTTATAAATTATAGAATTTAATGGTTTATCAATGTTAAAAAAAGGATTTTTTTAGGCATCATGACAACTGGAGAACTGTCAAACTAAAGTAGGCGGAGCTTACTGGTCCGAGGGTTCGGTCATCGGTAATCAGGTCATGGGCTACGGTGTGAAGTGACTGATAAGATCGATCACTCTGTTTACTCTGCACTCTCATTTAGACTACCATATACCCTAATCCAATTAACAGCTTGTCTCTCCCTCTCACAATTATATATTAGACACTACATAGCTAGCAGCAACACATATTTCTCTCTCTCTCTCTCATTAGATTTATTTACACCAGTCATATACGCACTAAATCGTGCTGCGGCCGCACTTCATTTACCGATCGCTCTCATAGCTAAGACTCCGGTGCGGTTCACTTCGCAAAATTTGTTAGCAGGCGACGTCGGTGCAACTTGGTGCCGCATTCCTCTCATAAAATTCATTCGTGCAACGCAGTCCCATATTGCTGCACCGCCCTCGGCGTTTATCTACATCCTCCACTGCCACAGACGGTAGGTGACTGATGCTGGAACTCCCGGTTGTAATGATTCCATGTTTTCGTCACTTGACGACTCAGAATCGTCATCTCTGGGTAGTTTCGTTACGGACAGGGGAACCTTGTGATAAAAACAGTATGTGGCCGTCTCTCGTTCAAATAGCAAATTTTATCTTCGGTCATTCTGCTCTTTTTTTCTTCGACCCATGACGTTCAGTTTGAAGAGAGTGTATATTATAGAAGAAGGAACAATGTATTCGGCAATGGTTTTGGCGATGTAATGTTGGACCCTGGGAGAAAATGTTAAAGTGTATAGCAGGGTCAATTTTACAGAAATAACAATCGGTAATTTCATATTTCTGGGTATATTCTTGGTGCCAGGACCATTATTGGGTGACACTAACATATTTTAGGGCAATGACATAGACATTATTCGGTGACTGGAGGAGTGCGATGTACAGTTTACTTCTGGGTTAGGCGAATGGGAGAAGTGTTTGTATTAATTAGTGCCAATTAGTAAGTGCCGGTAATAAAGATAAGCTCTTTCCCGGCTGACTGACCGCGGCTTCCCCATGCCTGTCAATCAACCATTTGCCTAATACCACGAGCGCATGGTTAACCTGTAAGCAGCTTCAACGCTGCTATCTCTCGCCAAGCTGACAGTTGGTCCTGTTTGCACCCCATGTGGGGTTGACATCTGAATTAAAATACTTATTTTTAGCGAACCTGTGAGCTTATGCGATGGTGCGGCGGCGTCCGTAGTGTGTCGTGCGTCCTGCGTCGTCTGTACGTTAACCATAGCTATCTCAAAAAGGGCAGGAGCTAGCATCACCAAATTTTTTGCAAATATTCAGTTATCCAAAAAAACTATATAGGATTTTGTTTATTTTTTTTCTAACTGCATTTTCTTAGATTTTATAGGGAAAAAGCTAAAAAAACTTTAAAAATCTTCTTCTCTGAAACTGTCCAGCCAAATTGTCCAATATTTCACAGAAATGATCCCTGGAACAATCTTTCTCAAGTTTGTTCGAATGGTTCCAGTTCGGAGATTTAGCTGAGTTACAGGAGGTTGAACTTTGTTAACTGTGCAAAAAAGCATATTAAAATTTAAATCTCAGAAACGGCTGGAGCTATCATCACCAAATTTTATGCCAATGTTGGTCACATAAGTCATATCTGAAATTGAGGTATTGGTGGCGCCACCTGCATCGGCCTTTTTTGTACGGGGTCATCAGTGCCCGTATCACACTGACAGCTACAAATAACTTCTTCTCTGAAACGAAATGGCCAAATTGTTTAATATCGCACAGAAATGATTCTAGGGTAGTGCTTTCTGAAGTTTGTTCAAATGGTCTCAGTTCAGTGACTTTTGGCTAAGTTATGGGAAGCTGAATTTAGTTATATGCCATAACAGCCCATTTTAGCTAAGTGGCTACAAAAATCTTCTTCTCAAAAACCACTGGGCCAAATTCTTAAATCTCACACATTAATTATCCTTAGATGTTGATAATTCAAGTTTGTTCAAATGGTCTCAGTTCAGTGACTTTTGGCTGAGTTATGGGGAGCTGAATTTAGTCATATGCCATAACAGCCAATTTTAGCTAAGTGGCCACAAAAATCTTCTTCTCAACAACCACTGGGCCAAATTCTTAAATCTCACACATTTATTATCCTGAGATGTTGATAATTCAAGTTTGTTTAAATGGTCTCAGTTCAGTGACTTTTGGCTGAGTTATGGGAAGCTGAATTTAGTCATATGCCATAACAGCCCATGTTAGCTTAGTGGCTACAAAAATCTTCTTCTCAAAAACCACTGGGCCAAATTCTTAAATCTCACACATTTATTATCCTTAGATGTTGATAATTCAAATTTGTTCAAATGGTTTTGATTCAATGATTTTTGGCTGAGTTATGGGAAGCATTTTGTTGTATTTTGTTGTATTTTCCCATATGAGTTATAAACCTACAAAACGTTTTTCGACTGATGATGATACTGAGGCCAGTTTGTTTAATATTTTGCAAGAATAATTCCCTGAATCATTCTTATGATAATTGTCTTTTATGGTTCCAAAAAATGAATTTGGCTGAATTATAAAGATTGAATTGAGTCATTTTACCAAATATGTTAGCTGTGTGAAGCAGATACATTTAGCCTAGCACCACTTTATCAGCATCCATTACATCATGCCTCTAGACATTTAGATTTCAGGTTATCTAAGGAAAATATTGACAAGAATGTTTTTAAAAGCTTTTAAAAAATGTAGATTTATGATATTACATATCATCTGTACACTTACTCATAATTTCTCAGGAATAGCAGGAGCTACCATCCCCAAATGTTATGCAATTATCTGTCACATATTAAATGTTGATGGATTCATCTTATTTTTGCTATCTGCATTTACTAGATTTTACAAGGAAAAAGCTGAAAAAAACTTGTAAAAGTCTTCTTCTTGTAAACAGTCCAGCCAAATTGTCCAAATTTTACAGAAATGATCCCAGAGGCTAGCCCTCTCAAGTTTGTTCAAATGGTTTGTGTTGGATAAATTTTAGCAGAGTTACATAACAGGCCAAGATTGTGTACATTTCTTGAATAGGTTGAGAAACTGCCAACTGTTTCAGATTTGGCAACAGATCAAGAGTTCATTCAGTGCAGCCAAATATAGGTCAACAGTCAGTGCAGCCAAGCACAAGGCATGTGATCACCTCATGGGTAGCATGTGATCATCTCATGGGTAGCATGTGATCACCTCATGAGTATCATGTGATCACCTCATGGGTGTCATGCCCCTCAGGGCTGCATATGGAGCCAATCTGTGAGCTTATGCAATTTTGTGGCTACTATTTCAGATTTGGCAATAGGCAAAAGGTCAGCCTGGATTTATTTATAGCTTTGGCAGACTGCCAACTGTTTCAGATTATGCAACAGGTCAAGAGTTCACTCAGTGCAGCCAGGTACAGGTCAAAAATTCACTCAGTCTAGCCAGGTTCAGGTCAAGAGTTCACTCAGTGCAGTAGCCTCAGCCAGTAATTTGTCACAGTACACTCGGGGCAACAGCCTTTCTCACCTAAGCCTGGTCAGCCCCGTGCATCAGACTCAAGGTAAGTTGCATGTATTGGCCTGATATTCTGACCTGTCTGTGTTTTTATGGCTTTCTCGTTCACAAGACAGGTGTCGCCATCTACAATGACTTTTGCAAAGTGTATTTGCCTGCTTAATTGTATCCCCAGACAAAGTCGGGGGATACTATGTTTTCATACCGGTCCCGCCGCCGCCGCCGCATATAAATCTTGTTGGCGCGATAACCCAAAAAATATTTCACGGAACTTTACCAAACTTGGTATATGTATAGATATGGCTAGAGGACGATGCCTATTTAAAATGAGGTCATGACCTTTACTAGGAGAGTGTCCTTGACCTTGAGTAGGTCCAATTTTGGGGAAAATCACACAAATTCTTTAATATCTCAAGAAATCTTGCATGGATTTATCCCAAAATCAAGTTGATGGAAGATCATGGATAGGGTTGTCATGTTCCAGAAACTGGTGGCGCCACCTATTATTCTTTACTTGTTTTCGTGCCGTTTAATATACCAAAATTGCCACCTTACAGTACTGTGAGCATTATAAGTCAAAAACTAATGGACAGATTTCTTTTATATTATGCATATACATAGGTATGGGTTATGGGATGATGTTTATTTAAATTGGGGTCATGACCTTTCCTATGATAGTGGCCTTGACTTTAAATATTGCCATATATAGTAAAAATCACACACCTCTTATGATATCTCCAGTGTTGATAGCCATATGGATTTCAAACATGACTTATGTATGGCCCCCCACTAAAGTAAGAACCCTATAGGTTCTAGGGTCATGATGTCAAAGGTCAAGGTCAATGGACTGGCATTTTAAAAGATACTGTGGATGCATTTTAAGCCAAACTTTCATCCTAGGTTTTCCATCTTGAATATATAGCTCACTTGCCGATAGTGGATGATCCATATAAATTTTGGGGTCACAAGGTCAAAGGTCAAGGCCACAGGAGCTATCTGTCCAAAAATTAGTTTCTGGATGATAATTCCTGCTTTTATTGATGTATGGATTTCAAACTTGACTTTTATATGTCCCATTGAAAAAGGAAGACCTGAATTGATTTTGGGGTCATGAGGTCAAAGGTCAAGGTCACATGACACATCTTTAAAAAGATTGTGGATGCATTTTCAGCCAAAAATTTCATCTCAGATCTTTCATCTTGCACATATAGTTCACCTGCCAAGAGAGGAAGAACCCTATGAATTTTGAGGTCACAAGGTCACAGGTGAAGGTCACAGGAGCCATCTGTCCAAAAATTAGTTTCTGGATGATAATTCCTTCTTTTATTGATGTATGGATTTCAAACTTGACTTGTATTTGACCCATTAGAAAAGCAAGACCCAAATTGATTTTGGGGTCATGAGGTCAAAGGTCAAGGTCACAGGAAACCTCTTTAAAAAGATTGTGGATGCATTTTCAGCCAAACAATTCATCTCAGATCTTTCATCTTGCAGATATAGTTTACCTGCCAAGAGTGGAAGACCCCTATCAATTTTGAGGTCACAAGGTCAAAGGTGAAGGTCACAGGAGCCATCTGTCCAAAAATTAGTTTCTGGATGATAATTCCTGCTTTTATTGATGTATGGATTTCAAACTTGACTTGTTTATGTCCCATTGGAAAAGCAAGACCCAAATTGATTTTGGGGTCATGAGGTCAAAGGTCAAGGTCACAGGACACATCTTTAAAAAGATGTGGGTGCATTTTCAGCCAAACATTTCATCTCAGATCTTTCATCTTGCACATATAGTTCAACTGCCAAGAGAGGAAGAACCCTATCAATTTTGAGGTCACAAGGTCAAAGGTGAAGGTCACAGGAGCCATCTGTCCAAAAATTAGTTTCTGGATGATAATTCCTTCTTTTATTGATGTATGGACTTCAAACTTGACTTGTATTTGACCCATTGGAAAAGCAAGACCCAAATTGATTTTGGGGTCATGAGGTCAAAGGTCAAGGTAACAAGAAACCTCTTTAAAAAGATTGTGGATGTGTTTTCAGCCAAACAATTCATCTCAGATCTTTCATCTTGCACATATAGTTCACGTGCCAAGAGTGGAAGACCCCTATCAATTTTGAGGTCACAAGGTCAAAGGTGAAGGTCACAGGAGCCATCTATCCAAAAATTAGTTATGGATGATAATTCCTGCTTTTATTGATGTATGGATTTCAAACTTGACTTGTATATGTCCCATTGGAAAAGCAAGACCAAAATTGATTTTGGGGTCATGAGGTCAAAGGTCAAGGTCACAGGACACATCTTTAAAAAGATGTGGATGCATTTTCAGCCAAAAATTTCATCTCAGATCTTTCATCTTGCACATAAAGTTCTCCTGCCAAGAGAGGAAGAACTCTATCAATTTTGAGGTCACAAGGTCAAAGGTGAAGGTCACAGGAGCCATCTGTCCAAAAATTAGTTTCTGGATGATAATTCCTGCTTTATTGAGGTATAGATTTCAAACTTGACTTGTATTTGACCCATTGGAAAAGCAAGACCCAAATTGATTTTGGGGTCATGAGGTCAAAGGTCAAGGTCACAGGACACAGCTTTAAAAAGATCAAGGTCACAGGACCAACATCTTCAACAAGATTGTGGATTGTTAGATGGAAGAAACAAATATGCCAAGTGTCAGTATATGCTGCTAAAAATGGGGGTCTATTCATAAAGGGGGGGGGGGGGGGCCTACTACGTCTGGGGATACTCTGGCACCTGCAGCAAGAAATGTCTAGTTCTACAGAAGAATTTGATATATCAGCCTGAAATTGGGCATATGTGTACATGTCAAATAGCTTTGTTGTATACAAGACTGGTGGTGCCACCTACAATAATTTTAGTGTTGTGTGCACCCATGCCAGAATTTCAGCAGTGATGTTTGTGTATTATTTCTTGTTCAAAATGTTTAGTACTTGCATTGTTCATATATATGAAAAGTAGTGGTTCAGCACTGAAGCGTTATACCTGGTGTATATCCATATGCACAGGTTCGCATCAGGCCTGTAGGCCTTGTTCTAATTGATACAATATAACCCAGGAACGTGTTTTTGTGAAAAGATGGATATAACAAACATCTATAAAACTAGTTGTTTTTAGCGAACCTGTGAGCTTATGCAATGGTTCGGCGTCGTCCGTCGTGCGTCATGTGTGGTGCGTCGTGCGTTGTCTGTACGTTAACCATAGCTATCTCGAAAACTGCAGGAGCTAGCATCAACAATTTTTTTGCAAATAATCAGTTATTCAAAAAACTATATTGGATTTTGTTTATTTTTTTTTTCTAACTGCATTTTCTTAGATTTTATAGGGAAAAAGCTAAAAAAGCTTTAAAAATCTTCTTCTCCGAAACTGCCCAGCCAAATTGTCTAATATTTTACAGAAATGATCCCTGGAACAATCTTTCTCAAGTTTGTTTGAATGGTTCCAGTTCGGAGATTTTTGGCCGAGTTACAGGAGGTTGAACTTTGTTAAATGTGCAAAAAAGCATATTAAAATGTATATCTCAAAAACTGCTGTAGCTATCATCACCAAATTTTATGCCAATGTTGGTCACATAGGTCATATCTGAAATTGAGGTATTAGTGGCGCCACCTGCATCGGCCTTTTTTGAACGGGGTCATCAGTGCCTGTATCACACTGAGGGCTACAAAAAACTTCCTCTCTGAAACTAAATGGCCAAAATGTTTAATATCGCACAGAAATGATCCTAGGGTAGTGCTTCATGAGGATTGTTCAAATGGTCTCTTTTCAGTGACTTTTGGCTAAGTTATGGGAAGCTGAATTTAGTCATATGCCATAACAGCCCATTTTAGCTCAGTGGATACAAAGATCTTCTTCTCAAAAACCACTGGGCCAAATTCTTAAATCTCACACATTAATTATCCTCAGATGTTGATAATTCAAGTTTGTTCAAACGGTTTTGGTTCAGTGCTTTTTGGCTGATTTATGGGAAGCTGAACTTAGCCAATTTGCTGTATCTTCCCATACAAGTTATAAACCTGCGAAACGTTTTTCAACTGATGCCACTGAAGCCAGTTTGTTAAATATTTTACAAGAATAATCCCTACAGTGATTCTTATAATAATTGTCATTAATGGTTCCACATGAATGATTTTTGGCTGAATTATGGAGATTGAATTGAGTCATTTTACCATACATGTTAGCTGTGTGATGCTGTTACATCAAGCCTAGCACCAGTTTATCAGCACCTATTACAACATGCCACTAGACATTTAGATTTCAGGTTACCTTTGGTTAATATTGACAAGAAAGTTTTTTAAAAGCTTTTAAAAAATTTAGATTTATGATTAAAGTTTTTCGTCATACCAGACAATGTTACAATCATGGATATTCAGCTCTCTGTGGCTATATAAAGACAACTGTACGTGGATTATAAATTTTTGGTATCCCTACTCAACTTAATTCAAGAATTATTGCATGCATTCAGTATGCATCCGTAATAATTTTACATATATTCCTGATTTCTTTTTATATAAAAAGTCAGCTGAAAAGCATTTTGTATTTGGAAAATAAATTTCAAAGTTATTTCAAGTAGGGACCACTTTAATGTACAGATGGCAGCACTTGGTTTACCATTTGCAGATTGCCAGTGCCTTGATGTTGGCCATTAGCCAAGATGATTTCAGCTCTATAAATAGTTTTGGCACAGTGCCAGGATAGGAAGAAGTGCAGCAAGGTATAGGTCAAGAGTTCAATCAGTGCAGTAGCTGCATTCTATTTATAGCTTTGGCAGACTGCTCACTGCATCATATTTGGCACCAAAGTTCAGCCTGAATCTATTTATAACTTTGGCAGACTACCAACTGTGTCAGATTATGCAACAGGTAAAGAGTTCACTCAGTGCAGCCAGGTACAGGTCAAAAGTTCACTCAGTCTAGCCAGGTGCAGGTCAAGAGTTCGCTCAGTGCAGTAGCTTGAGGCAGCAATTTGTCACAGGTCACTCGGGGGCAACTGCCTTACTCACCTGAGCCTTGTCAGCCCAGTGCATCAAACTCTGGGGAAGTTTGATGTATTGGACTGATATTTTGACCTGCCTATGCATCTTTGATGGTATTCTCATTTACAAGACAGGTGGTGCCACCTACATTGACTTTTGCAGTGTGTGCGCCTGCTTATTTCTACAGAGGAATTTGATACGTCAGCCTAAAATTGGGCATGTTTATACATATCGGGTAGCCCTCATTTTTGGTTGACCTCTGACCTTTCTTCTCTGCCCAGTGTCCATTTGTGCGTCTGTTTCCACGCATAAACCTACATATCTCGGCTATAACCGATAAGGCTAAAGATTTTGCACAAATGAAGCCCTTGGAAAGCTTTGTAACATACACTAAAAATGGTGTTGCAACCTGCATCTGTTCATCTGCCTTGGGATAAAATCACTCATATCTCAGCAGTGGTTTGACTTATTCACCTGAAATTTTGCAGGTTTATACATCCTGGACAATTTTCTCGATTTTATGACAGGTGGCACCACCTGCATTTACGTTTACACTGCAGACATCCATGCTAATATTCAACACACCTCACTCTATTCCCCTTGCCACTTAATCCATGCCTCACTTCACCCGTGCCACTCTGATTTCTGCGGATACACATAGACGCTTGTCGACTACCCATATTCTAGTTTTAAAATGTCCAAGTCTAAAACTTGCAGGTCCAAAACGTCCATTTGCTACCTCAATCTGAGTCCCAGATCGAGGCTGTGCCTCAGCTTATCAACCAGCTATACAGGACCACCACCCGATCCGGCGGGATCGGGTCGCATGCGCAGTGCGCGGCTACCTTATATGGTAATAGGGGAGGAGCGTTGTTTTGTTTGACAACATCAGACACGTGCGTGTATATGAAAGCCCACCATCCAAAAGTCCATCTTTGATTCTAAGTATTTAACAAATTATTGTTTTTTTGTGTAAAAAAAAAAAACTTGAATTTCAAATGGCTGGACAAAGCCTAGTGTCTAAGCTGGAGTTTGTCGCTAAGGTTCATGGGTGTAGGTCATTCTTCCGGTTTAGCCTGACCTAGAATCTGGAGCACATGTTGACGGTGGTGGCATCACGACAGAGGGACCAATGACATGTTTCTGGAGCTCCATTGTTTGTAAGGAATTAAAAATATGAGAAACACGAGGAAAGGGTAATTTTGAAAACGGTAATGCAGTGATATTGTGATGAATTGGATTTTGTAAAATATTCCTCGACAGTCGGGCTGCATGTCAGCACGACTCCGTTATGGCTTATAAACGCAATGGCCACTTTTATTTCGATATGACGGTCCATGGTGCTTAAATACAATAATATACAATAATACATCATATATGCAGGCATTTTGTCAAGATGATATAATTTTATTCCAGTTATTATAATTAACTTCAGGAGGAGATATTGTTTATGTCATGAACGTTTTGTCACACAAATGACTCGCTGCTACAAGGTTGCGAATAGGGACTTGCAGCACCAACGACCTCCGTGCAGCGCGTGGTTGTTATAAATTGTCGTTGATAGGCAACTGACTTTTGACTTTGCTTTGGAAATAAGGCAAGTAATATCTAATTAAGAGAGTTGTGGTTTATTTGTTTGCAAATTAATTTTATTTTAAGCAGTAAACCTGCGTACAAACTTGTGTGCATGTGTATATACATGTTCATTTTAACTGTTATACGCCCACGTGCTTGCGTAAGGAACATAATTTGAATTTTGTTATAATATTTTTTAATGCCTCAGATTTTGGTTAGAGAATTCATGGAGCTCTTCAGAATAAAAACTGCAAAATAGAAATACACAGGTAATACCGGCGTCCAGAACACGAGATCCTAAATGTGTGACTTTGCGGTTTTAAAATGAAACATTGTATGACGGCAGAGAAGGTCAACGAGTGTGTGTTTACATGAAGAGAGGAAGACGAGATGAAAGTAGGATCAAAAGGCTGATGGTCCATTGAGAATTGTAATTTGTATTTCATATGTAAAAATGTTATATATACGATTGTGTAATACTATATAAAACTTTATTAAGTTATTTCAACGTAAAATATCAAGCAATGTTTACAGTATACTAAGTGTTGTAAGCAATGATGTAATAATTAATTATAATAAAAACACTTTAATATTCATGTGTATATATATATAAATATATTATAAATATATATAATTTATATATATATTGTATATATATATATATATATATATATATATATATATATATAAATACATTCATACATACATATTAATACACACAGGGTTACAGCTAAACGAATTTGAGTGTCGGTTAAATTTATGGACATTGGTGAAGTAAGCGGAGGTGGTCACGGCGGGGGGGGGGGGGGGGGGGGGGGCACTCTGTTTTGGAATATGTCAGCTTTATCTTTGCTTTGTTCTATGTGTTTAAACTATTTTTAATTATTATTTTAACTATCGGTTGATTCATTTTTGTTGACATACTTAATTTAATGCAGTTTGGGTAATAATTAACCAAAGTTTCATTGCTAGTAGTTGTTTTTTTACGATCTTTCAGGTCTTTTGTGCCCATCGGTGGGTTGCAAATAGTAGCTTAAATTTGTGGCTATAACCTTGTATATATATATATATATATATATATATATATATAATTATTCAAGTTAGACTATAATTATTCACATACACATTCCTCTGGTATACATTTGGACCGCATTTATATAACATGTAGTGGATTTTTAAAAAACTTTTCTTTTGGAGGAATAAACATTTGGAGCCTTGCATAAACTAAAATCGATTATACAGTGCTCGGAGAACAACCGGCCATGTTTTTTCCCCTATTATACATTATTCTTTAAATTGAAAAGAGGCTAAATTTTATGTAAATTTAAATGGTTTATTAGCTCAGCTGACTATAAGTCATCTGAGCTATAGTCGTGGTCCATTGTCCGTCGTCCGTCCGTCTGTCCGGATGTCCATCTGTAAGACTGGCACGTTTCGACACCGTTGGACCTATGAATCTGAAATTCAGCATACAGTTAGATGTCCCCAAAATCTCCTACCATGCCGAAATTTGGGTCAATAGGACTTCGTTCCTTCGAGATATTTAGGAAAAACCTCAATTTTTTTATTAGAAATCTATTTTCACACTTCAGGACTGCCTAATATCAAAACCACTCATCTGGTTTTCTTCATATTTACCATAAATATTCCTCTATATAGTTCCTATGTACATGCCAGATATTAAGTCAGTATTGTATAATTTAAAAAAGTTATGGGCCCAAACATAATGGACTTTGTAAAAAAATCAGGAAGATATTTGGTCACTTAAGACCAAAAGTGTTAAAGGTAGGGACTTTTTTCCAGTAATACAACTTTAATTAATCAAAATTTAATTGTATACCAAAAATTAGATAAAATCAGTTAAATTTTATTAAATATTGGCAAAAATATAAAATTGGTACCTTAAATTTTGCCCAACTTTGGCCACGGCACGTTTTTTTCCTGTAAGTACTGTAGATTTAATTTTCACAGCATGTATACATAAGGATTTAATCTGTTAAAATCTGAAATTTGAAAATAAAAGCTGCAAAATTAGGCTAGTTAATGAATTTTTTGGGGGCTCTTGTTGTATTCCCTTACATTGTCAAGCAGTCCACTTTAATGACTGTAGGTCATTCAGTGCACATCTCTATGCTCTCCAGGCTGTTGGCATAATTTTAGATGTCCCCAAAATCTCCTACCATACCAAAAAATGGGTCATTAGGACTTCGTTCCTTCGAGATATTAAGGAAAAAAAACTCCGTTTCCCATAAAAAAAGCCATTGTTACACTTCAAGGCTGCCTAATATCAAAACCACTGATCTGTTTTTGATCAAATTTATATTTACATTCTTTCATACATTTTCTATGAACATACCAAAAATTAGGTCAGTATTGGGTATTATTTTGAAGTTATGTGCCAAAACATAATGCAATTTTTTAAAAAATCAGGAAATATATTTACTCACCTAACATGAGAATTGCTGAACCTAGAGTTTTTTTTTTCAGGAATATAACTTTATTTAATCAAGATTCAATTGTTTACACAAAATTAGATCTGAATTTTGCAAATTTTTCAAGTTATTAGCATAAATAAAAAATCAATACCTTAAATTTTGTCCAACTTTGGCACTGTTGATTTAATTTTCACAGCATATTTACATATGGATTTAATCTTTTAAAATCTGAAATTTCAAAGAAATTGATTGGAAAGAATAGCTTTTATTCATGTTTTCATACACCATGTCAAGTGTTGTTTACATCTAGCCCACCTAGTAGTACAGCCTTCACTTGCATTATGTAACCCAACCCAGGCAGCTTGCCTTGGGTCAGCCTGGCCACTACCAGCAGGCTTCCCCTCTGCCCTGCCCCCCCCCCCCCCCCAGATGGTGCCTAAACTAGATGAATGTTATTATTTTCTGTATTTGATTCATTCTTATTCTAGGCCATGCTACATTTTAGATTTTGTATTGTACCACAAGGGTTAAAATGATTAAAGTGTACATTTAATTGTGTCCACAAAGTGGTGTATTGCTATGAAAGTGTGGATGTTCATGAGAAATGTAATTCCTTACTTCAGAAGAGTAAAAACTTCACCAGGTGTGAAATTGACTATTAATTCCAGTAATAAATTAAAACTGGGATAGTAATTAGCACAATGATATTGTTTGTCCCTCATTCAACCAACAGTGTGTATACTTTATTTGAAAAGATGTTTTATTTTATCAAATTTACTATTATTTTATTTTGGTGAATAAAATTAAGCATGTACTTAAAACTCCAATGTGCAAAACTTTTTAATAGTGATTCAAGGTATATTCTTGTAGATGCCATGTTGTGGCATTATTTTCTTTTAAATTCAGTTTAAACATTTATGATTTAAAAATAATAAAATATATATGTATGCATAGTATGCCCCAATATGAGCTACACTCTGGATATATGATGATTGCAACTTTTGCAACAATTCTAATATTTTAACTTATTGTTTCAGTTTTTTACTCTGTATATATAATGATTGCAACTTTGGCAACAATTCTAATATTTTAACTTATATTTTCAGGTTTTTTTATTAAAAATTTATAAAACCTGTAAATAAAAAAAAAATGATTCAGATAAAAACTTCTTAATGGAAAAAGTGGACATGCTTAAAAAAAATAGAATTATATATAAACTTAAATGCATTATTCCCTTGAAAGTGAAATAAAGGTATTAGTCCATTCTGTCCACTTGCCTGTCCATCTGTAAATTTTCATATGCATCACAGTATCTCAAAATTTTACTGTTTTTCTTCATGACAGTCTTGTCAGAGTATTAGTTTGCAATCATATATTTAGAACTTTACTATAACGAAGTAGGAGGGCCCCTTTCCTCTTAGCTTTTCATATTCTTATATTAATGAAAAACATTACAATAGAATATTTCTACATCCACCTTCGTGCTGCCCTCACTTTTCCCTTCTCTGAACCCCATCCCAGAGTCAGCCTCAGTAAGCAAGAACAAGATGAATCAGATATATTCATACTTTAATGTTTTGTATAACTATTCGTCCATAGGTACCTATGTACATGCCAGAAATTATGTCAATATTGTGTAATATGTAGACATAGTGGGCATCACAATAATGTACCTTGTCAAGACTAAAGAGATATTGTGTCATACAGTCACAAATTCATAAATCACCTCATCAGCATAGTTAATCATAACATCATATCTGTCAAATTGAAAGCTTGCAGACTACCATACACTTTAGATCCTTCAACAAATAGCCTTATCATCATTCTACTACTGCTTATTACTGCTGTCATTGCATTCATATTTGCTCAAATATATCACAATTTTCAACCCCTCCTAAATAAATAAAAAATAAACCACTATATTTGACTCTATTAATCCATCAGTCAGGTAATTTCATTTATCATTTACTCACATATTACATTACATTCCTTTATAATAGCCCAACATGTCCATGATATTCATAAGCTTTATCGACTCGATATAGTATCACGGTGGAGAAACATTTATAGTCCAATCACGATCAGCTGAGCGCCGTGACCCATGGGTCCCTTGTTATTTTGTCATTTAGGTCTTATTATGCATTAGACAACTTTTTATGGTGTAGATGGGAGTGCAGGCTTAGATCTGAATGTATTGGTTGGCCCTGAAAAGGGCCTTTGGTTTTGTGGTAATCAATACCAAGTTCTTTATCAGTTCTGGGAAGCAACCCTCTGGCGGACGTAATTTCTCCATATCATCTGCCACATGTTATAGTCCTTCTTTTTGAGGACTCTGGTTGCAGACTGCCGGCGAGGAGCATTGACCTCATCTCTCACTGTCCTCACCGATGTAGCTGGACGACTGACGTGCTCATTCCAGTCCAGTACCGCAAAGTTTGTACGGAGCTCGTACACGTCGTTGGAGAAATTGATCCTTTTATCGTGGTATTGCAGGAGGGCGTTGTTGAATGACTCAACATAGTATGTGTCCATACAATTAACAAAGTCCTGGGGTGACCGGTAAACCTGTGTGCTGCAAAGGGCAGTTTGTAGCAAATCTATTGCCACAGGGTCCGTGAGCTGGACTTTCGATGGCTCATACTGTGGGTCCGACTTGCATCGGCTGGTGCTGTGGCATCCCTCATGGCGATAACTGTAGTAGGAAACAGTATTCATGATCAGCTCACGCAGCTTCTCCGGATCCCCATCACAATTCTTCATTGCCCAGTAGATATGGGTCTTGATGCTGGCGGCTTTATCTGACAGCTGATGGTGCCACGTCTTGCCCTCCTTGTATTTCGGCCCCCGACAAACGTTCTTCAGTTCCTTAGCAATATTCTTTGTAGCATGCCAGGTGTCATTTGTAGAAACAGTGGGGCGGCGCTCGACATTTATGAATTTGTTGATCGAGGTGTTTCTGTCGTGGCAGTGTATCTTCACCTGCGCATCCATACCATCAAGGTACTGGTACACGCGCCTTGTTCCCAACAGTTCGTGTTTCTGGGTTCTGTTACACTCGGCACGTGTAACATGTTCCACACGGAGCACCTTGTGGGTCCTGGCACCAATACAAACGACATCCGTGTGCTGCGAGTTCTTACGTGTGCCATGTCTAGCATCGGTCAGGATGTCCACTGAAGAGCCACCTGACAACACCTGCTCTTCCTGGAGAGCAGCTTTACAGGAATCTGCGGCGAGAGTGGCAACAACAGGTCTATATTCTTTGCCTACGGTCGACATGTAGGCGTCTCCCAGCTCCCCCATGTTGGCAGCCTGTACTATCCTACGGTACTGGTTTTATAAGATCCCTTAAACAATGAAGCCATGGGCTATCCTCAGGTTGCATAGGAACTTATCTCCAAGGTATGGTGAGGAAACCCAGACCACCTGATGACTCTGAGGGCAGGTGAGTTCACAACAACCCACATGGCCAAGCAGCTGGGTGTTGCTGATGACGAGGTTCCTGGCACATTCTCTGTCGTGCTCCTGTACCTTGCTGATCAGACTGACAAGAGATGAAGGAGTTGTCAAGAACATGTCCTGTTCCGTTTCATCAATGGTCGAGCAACTAAATGAGGTATTTAATGGACCTGCTGCTGGCATCTGGACACCTGATGTATCCGCCTCGATCCCATGGCGGGACATGTAGAACTGGAACACTTCTTTCAGCATCGCTGAGTTAGGAATGTTACTGGCTTGTCCCTGGCCAAGGTAACTTTACACTGCTGTTGCCAGATTGTATACATCAGCCAGCTCCTCCGCAGTTTTACCAGAAAAGGAAATCTTTCCCTCAAGTTTCCTTAATCTCGCCTGGCTGTTCCTTGATTCATTCCTGCGCTTCACAGAAGAGGGTTTATCCTTCTTGTACATTGTCGTAATTAAAGGTTGGCGTAAGCACTTGGCACGAGAAAGCTTGTCTGAACAGCTAAAGCTACAAAGACTAACTGACCAAACTACAGCCGGTTGCCCTTCTATATGCATTTACTTTTGAAACAGACAACGCAATATACCACAATGTTGATACATGTACATTTACTTCTAATAAAACCGATGAATACGTTGATTGATGTCGTGATTTTGCTAAATTCAGAAAGGTCAATTTCTACCAGAACATGTGAACACTTTCTTTGAAAATGACAACTGAACATGTCATCAAAGATGACCTCTGAATTATATTTAGTGTCATTCCATATATATTTGTGTGTATAAACACATTAACAAATTCTAATCATATTTTATACACAGCGCAATAAGTTCAAACGCCTATCCTGTGTCATGTTGTCGGTCTTTTGTTTGAAATTACCATGCATACATTGTATACAAATTTATGTCATGGTCTGTACTATTTTCTACCGCGAAGGTAGCATTCAATCACATTAGCATTAGCAAAGGAACAGCGAACACTTATGCCTCTGCTGGTAACCCAAGAAGAAAGGCAGGCTATTGAGGAACTGTATGGACAACCTGGATGACAGTTACATGTTACATCATATGTTAGTGCTGGAACGTCTTCAGTAGCTGGGCAACAAAGAGAGTCGCAAGAGATTCCGGCATCGGAATCCTGTGGTGATCAACCAGAGGTGCTGTGTTCACGAGGAACACAGCAAAAGCAGTGCCAACAACCAGCAGGTCACATTGAATGCGAGTCCGTGGACTGTACTGTCGACCGAGCTTGTCCCCACTGTCTGTGCGATCCATGTGTGACCACAGTCGACAGGCATGGTTGGGGCGGGGACAAGCTCCACATCAGAGAAACAGTGGTGTCAGACGACATCTTTACAAGAAATTTTGGAAGATGCTGGAGGATCAAAACACCTGGCGGCATCCAAACTACCTGGACAGGAAGGCACGTGCGCTCGCAAGACCAGAGGTGGACGACACCGTGGTGAGAGTGCAGAGGGAAATTATGCCAGACTGCGTCCTCTCCCTGGTGCGGGATCTCTACCCTAACCCGGACAGTCAGCCGTACATGGGCCATAAATGGTGGTAGCCAAGTAAAATAAATGAACAGTATATATGGTGAGAAATAGAAATGTTCCTGATGAAATATTTTATTATTGTCTTTTTTCCCCATACAGCCGATTGCATAGAGTAAATTTATATCATACCGCTAATTTGGTACTCCCTTTCATTTAATAAAACCCCCTGGAAAATCTGGAAAAGTTTGAAAAAAAAATAAAACATAAAATGCACCACACAAAAACTTTTAAATACTGAATTTACAGAATCATATGCCCAATTGATGATATTCATACCCTGATATATTCTTCTTCAAACCCTTATAAAAATGTAGAACTGTTATTTAGTTTTTAAATTTACTCAAAATCATGCCTTGGCACGCATGGTTACCTGTGAAGCACAAAACAAATATAGACTCACCGAGAGGCCAAGGTTACCATTTTCAGACTTACATGAAGTTTGTTTCAGTTATCACATAAATATTGTCATTGACAATAAATTTACGGAAAACTGGCCTGATTTTTCACATTGAACCAAAAAAATTATATTCCAGTGCAAATGTCTCCATAAGGTTATCAGTTTAAATATTAAGCACACAAGACTAGTATACTTCGAACCATTCTCACTAAAATGAATTACATTAAATTTAATTACCTTACATATAAAAATTACACAATCCTGACCTATATAATACTTAACACACTCAATTAAGAAATGAAGTCCCAGTTGTTTCCATGTGAGGCATGTAAAATGAGAAGAAAAACAATGGATTTTAACATGTAAATTGATGGAATTTACATCATTCCTCAAAGAAACTTCACACTGACCTCATCCCTTCAAGGCTTAGGCAAATACATTAGGCACTTCCTACGCCACTGAGATATCTTACAAAATCATCAGTTTCATTGCTTATTACCTTATACATAAAAAATTATATGCATATTAAATACTGACGTATAATATAATACACAAATTCGCAAGATTGATTGAAATATCCAATGTTTTACATGGCTCGAGGCGAGCTGGCATCGGCAGTGACAGCAGGTCTCCAGGGTTGTGTCTTGCCGGCTAAATAATTTCATTTCAGTTGACGTAGAGGTTCAACGAAACGACACTGACTCCACTCTGTTTTTGAGAAGGCACAAGACCAGACAACGCCCACTAAAACACGTGCAGTCTGTTATTGTTTACATGGGGGTGTCATGTCACGTGACCTCCCAACTGCCATTTCAAACCTATGCAATCTGACAGTCCGCCTCGTCACTAGAACTAGAAATATCTACAAAAATACTTGATTTTATCACTTTAAAAATGAGAACAATAATATTTGATGAATAAATAAGGTATACTTTTTGTTTGGGAGAGAAACTCGCTCGATTAAACTAAAATTATCCAGTCTTTCCCAGCCGGGGGTGACTGTCGATCGGCACTGACAGCTGGCCGGCTGGTGAGCAACTTCCTCAGATATTGAAGAAAATATATAATGTATGATATTTTTAATGGTCACATTTGATTCCTTGAGTTAAAATGCGTATGACAGACAAATTTTATACTGAATAATGGCCTAGAATTCAAGCATGATGACTTTTTAGCTCAGCTGACTATAAAAATTAGATCAAAATCTTTTGATCTAACAGTCTCTTAGTAATTCTGCTATCCTGGTCTCCATGACACAATGTTTCTAACAAACATTCTTCAGCTTTATCCTCATGGGTATATTGACAATCAACAGTTGATCTCTTTGAGTCAGCAATATACTCATTAACTGTTTCACCTTTATTCTGTTTTCTTGACGTGAACTTTAGTCTATTGGCCAGTGGGGTACTAGCTGACCTATAATGTTCATTCAGCACTTTAACTAGTGCATCATAAGTTTGATCAACAACACAAGCGGGAAATATTAAACTACTCACGGTTTCAAAGACTGCTGGACCGATGACAGTCAGGAGAGTAGCAGCTTTCTGTTCATCTTCTGTTTTATTAGACAACATCCATAACTTGAGTCTGGTTTGATAATTTGTCCATTTTTAATCAGTGGGAAAGTATGGTCCCACGTGACTGATGGTTGCCGCTGCCATGTTGCTTTGTCGCTCCGCTAGGCGTCACAAGAAAAGTGTTCCAGCATGTATAAAGTTCACAAAAGAGTGTATCACTTACGGAAAACTCTTCAACATGGCTTGCCGAAGTCTCCTACGCTCGGCTGTGGTAAAAATAAATGTCTTGTCACCACTTTTGTGTTTGTTAGGCAGCCAAGTCACGGAGTCGTACTCAAAGAACAACAGCTTGGTATAAACTTATTTATTACTGTAAACATAACAAACAGCAATAGTTCTGGTGTGACCACAAGGTGGCGCACCAAGTCAGTACACTACAGAGAGTCTGAAAGGAATGTGGTAATATAGACCATGGTATGTTGATATTATTGGTTTGTATTGATGAGTAAGAAATTGTTTCAAATGATATTTTGTGACCTGACCATGTGTATCCTAATTTTAAAACTGAAGCATATTATTACCATGATAATTTGTTGGCTTTTTGATAAATTGTTGACAGTTCAGCAGTTTACACATTTGATCACTTAATTCACAGAGCTGACCACTTTGTCCCATTCTCCTTAGGCAAAAATATATTTAATTTTTATCAAAGTTTATGTTTTCTAATACTAATTTAAAAGAAAATAATAATAAATTTTTACAATTGCAACTAAACTAATGTCACCATGCATAGATGTAAGGAATCAATGGCAGGGGAGGGGGGAATGGTAGGAATTACAACACCACTGCACATGTACATACAGGACAAACAAAGCTGTATTTCCCATTCGGCTAAGGCAGGAAAACAATGAACAAATGTTCTGTAGATACTCATTTTTTATTACATCTTTTTTACCCCTTGAATTTACTATTTATCCCAAGGCGCCTCAGTGGAGCTGTTGGGGGGGGGGGTTAAGTGATCAGCCCCGTCCGTCTCTCTGTCCATCCGTCCATAAACAATTGTATTACGACACGATGTCTCGAAAAGTTTACTCAGATCTACCTCTAATTGTGGTAGCAGGTGCATCTTATGGGTCTACAGAACTGATTAGGTTTTGGTCACACTTGGATGATTTTTGGATTTTTTATGAATTTGTTTATAAAAAATGTTTACATTTCATATGCGACACTTCTCAAAAAGTTTTTAATGATCTAGTTCTTATTATAGTAGCAGGTGAATTTTATGGCTCTACAGGTTTTTGTCACACTGGAATGATTTTTAGCGAACCTGTGAGCTTATGCAATGGTGAGTCGTCGTCCATTGTGCGTTTCGTGTTGTGGGTCATGCGTCGTCTGTACGTTAACCATAGCTATCTCAAAAATGGCAGGAGCTAGCATCACCAAATTTTTTGCAAATAATCAGTCATCCAAAAAACTATATCAGATCTTGTTTATTTTTTTCTAACTGCATTTTCTTAGATTTTATAGGGTAAAAGCTAAAAAATATTTAAAAATCTTCTTCTCCAAAAGTGTCCAGCCAAATTGTCCAATATTTCACAGAAATGATCCCTGGAACAATCTTTCTTAACTTTGTTCGAATGGTTCCAGTTCGGAGATTTTTGGCCGAGTTACAGGAGGTTGAACTGTGTTAACTGTGCAAAAAAGCATATTAAAATTTAAATCTCAGAAACGGCTGGAGCTATCATCACCAAATTTTATGCCAATGTTAGTCACATAGGTTATATCTGAAATTGAGGTTTTGGTGGCGCCTCCTGCATCGGCCTGTTTTGTACGGGGTCATTAGTGCCTGTATCACACTGAGGGCTACAAAAAACTTCTTCTCTGAAACCATATGGCCAAAATGTTTAATATCGCGCAGAAATGATCCTAGGGGAGTGCTTTCTTAAGTTTGTTCAAATAATCTCTTTTCAGTGACTTTTGGCGCCATAACAGCCCATTTTAGCTCAGTGGCTACAAAGATCTTCTTCTCAAAAACCACTGGGCCAAATTCTTAAATTTCACACATTAACTATCCTCAGATGTTGTTAATTCAATTTGTTCAAATGGTTTTGGTTCAGTGCTTTTTGGCTGAGTTACGGGAAGCTGAACTTAGCCAGTTTGCTGTATCTTCCTATATGAGTTATAAACCTGCGAAACGTTTTTCGACTGATGCCACTGAAGCGAGTTTGTTAAATATCTTACAAGAATAATCCCTACAATAATTCTTATAATAATTGTCATTAATTGTTCCACATGAATGATTTTTGGCTGAATTATGGAGATTGAATTGAGTCATTTTACCATATATGTAAGCTGTGTTATGCTGTTACATCTAGCCTGGCACCAGTTTATCAGCATCTATTACATCATGCCACTAGACATTTAGATTTCAGGTTATATTTGGTTAATATTGACAAGAAAGTTTTTTTTAAAAGCTTTTAAAAAATTTAGATTTATGATTTAGGTTATTCATCATACAAGGCAATGTTACAATCATGGATATACAGCTCTCTATGACTATGTAAAGACAACTGTACCTGGATTATAAATTATTGGTATCCCTACTCACCTTAATTCAAGAATTTGCCATCAATGATATAATCTGTATTTTAATTTTGCATTCAGTATGCATCTGTAATAATTTTACATATATTCCTGATTTCTTTTTTATAAAAAGTCAGCTGAAAAGCATTTTGTATTGGGAAAATAAATTTCAAAGTTATTTCAAGTAGGGACCACTTTTGTGTACAGATGGCAGCACTTGGTTTACCATTGGCAGATTGCCAGTGCCTTGATGTTGGCCATTAGCCAAGATGATGACAGCTCTATAAATAGTTTTGGCACAGTGCCAGGATTGGAAGAAGTGCAGCCAGGTATAGAATTCACTCAGTGCAGTAGCTGCATTCTATTTATAGCTTTGGCAGACTGCTCACTGCATCATATTTGGCACCAAAGTTCAGCCTGAATCTATTTATAACTTTGGCAGACTACCAACTGTGTCAGATTATGCAACAGGTAAAGAGTTCACTCAGTGCAGCCAGATACAGGTCAAAAGTTCACTCAGTCTAGCCAGGTGCAGGTCAAGAGTTCGCTCAGTGCAGTAGTTTGAGGCAGCAATTTGTCACAGGTCACTCGGGGGCAACTGCCTTACTCACTAAGCCTTGTCAGCCCAGTGCATCAAACTCTGGGGAAGTTTGATGTATTGGACTGATACCTGTCTATGCGTCTTTGATGGAATTCTCATTTACATGACAGTTGGTGCCACCTACATTGACTTTTGCAGTGTATGCGACGGCTTATTTCTACAGAGGACTTTGATACATCAGCCTAAAATTGGGTATGTTTATACATATTGGGTAGCTTTATAGTGTACAAGACAGGTGTCGCCACCTACAATAATTTTTGCACGGTGTATGTCCCTGCTTATTTCACAGGAGGGGTTTGACATATCTAGACTGACATTGGGCATATGTATATATCTCTTTGTTGTATATAAGACTGGTGGTGCCAGGTACAATCATTGTATCCTCCAAAACAGAGTTTTGCGGATACTAGTAAGTTTTCAGTCAGATGCAGACGCTGCCGCCATCACCGCATAGGTTTCGGAGAACTCCTCCATAACCACTGGGCAGAATTTTCAAAATTCAGAATCATGATGGGTCACTTGTGAACTGCTGCGCCCTAATTTTTTGGTGACCTCTGACCTTTCCTCTCTGCCCAGCGTCCATTTGTGCGTCTGTTTCCACACATAAACCCCCATATCTCGGGAACCGTTTGACCGATAAGGCTAAAGATTTTGCACAAATGTAGCCCTTGGAAAGCTTTATAACATACACTAAAAATGGTGGTGCCACCTGCAACCATTTTTGCACAGCGTCCATCTGTTCATCTGCCTTGGGATAAAAACACTCATATTTCTGCATTGGTTGGACTTTTCCATCTGAAATTTTACATGTGTATACATCCTGGACAGCTTTCTTGATTTTATGACAGGTGGCGCCACCTACATTCACGTTTAAGCTGCAGATATCCAAGTTCTTTCTCGCGAACCGTTTGACCAGTTGGGTCAAAATTTTGCATGTGTATAGATCTCCCATAGGTCTTTATCATACGCAAAACTGGTGGTGCCACCTGCAACCATTTCTGCACAGCGTCCATCTGTTCATCTGCCTTGGGATAAAATCACTCATATCTCGGCAGTGGTTTTACTTATCCACCTGATATTTTGCAGGTTTATACATCCTTGACAGCTTTGTTGATTTTATGACAGGTGGCGCCTAGTACATTCAAAATTACGCTGCAGACATTCAGGCTTATATCTCAGGACTGGTTTGACATATCCCCCTGAAATTTTGCATGTGTATAGATCTCACATAGCTCTTAATCATACACAAAATTGGTGGTGCCACCTAACACCATTTTTGCACAGCTTCTGTCTGTTTGTCAGCTGTGGGCTAAAATCACTCATATCTCAGTAGTGGTGTGACTTATCTGCCTAAAATTTTGCAGGTTTACACATCTTGGATAGCTTTCTGGATTTTGTGGCAGGTGGCGCCACCGATATTTATGTATATGCTGCACACATTCAGGCTTATATATCAGGACTGGTTTGACATATCCCCCTGAAATTTTGCATGTGTATAGAAACTATAGATCTCACATATCTCTTAATCATACACAAAATTGGTGGCGCCACCTGCCACTTTTTTTGCACAGTGTCTGTCTGTTTGTCTGCTGTGGGCTTAAATCACTCATATCTCAGTAGTGATTTGACTTATCTGCCTAAAATTATGCATGTTTATACATCTTGGACAGCTTACTGGATTTTATGGTAGGTGGCGCAACCTACATACACATTTCAGCTGCAAACATCCAGGCTATTATGCAACACACCTCACTCTATTTCCCCTTGTCACTCAATCCATGCCTCACTTCACCTTTCCCACTCTGATTTTGGAGGATACAAGTAGTCACTTGTTGACTTCCCATATTCTAGTTTTTGTGTTGTGTGGACCCATGCCAGAATTGCAGCAGTGATGTTCATTTAATTGTTTCTTGTTCTAAGTGTTTAGTACTTGCATTGTTCATATACATGTTACACATGTTCTTGAAAAGTAATGGTCCAGCATTGAAGTATTATACCTGGTGTAATCTCATTGCACAGGTTCGCATTAGGCCTGTAGGCCTTGTTTCCTGTAAGTTCTATTGATTTAATTTTTCACAGCATGTAAACATAAGTATTTTATTAGTTTAAATCTGATTTTTGAAAATAAAAGCTTGAAAATTTGGCAAGTTATTGATTTTTTTTCTTGTGGCTCTATTGTAGTCAGTTGCTTTGTTCAGATGCAGAGTCCCACTCCAGGTCACTGGAAGTCAGCTATGCAAAGGTTTCTGATTTGTTACAGTCACTGGGGGAGATCCCCTGCTGTGACAGGTACACAGTTATTCTCATATCAACACCCCAATCCCCCCCCAACCCAACCCAACCCACCAAGTGTTATGCAGTAAATGTTACTGTGTCCACTACAATATACAAAAACTTTCCTTGAAAAAGTAACTTGAGGTGTAATCCAGAAGATTCCATGTTGTGTTAATGTAGCATTTTTAAAGAAATCAATTTTCTTTTAAATGATTTTAACAAATATAATCAGTATGCTTAAGTTTATAAAATATGAAGCAAATTATGGATAAATAAAGGCACAATTTAAAATTGTGAAATCTGAATCAAGTATTATATTTAGATATTTATTGTTTTGCAAATTTATTTTTTGTGGTAAAAAATAAATAAAAATTTGTATGCATGATGTAGTGTTGTCTGACAAGATTCAGACTTATGATGATGCAATTTGGAAGTATGAATCATTTTTAGCTCAGCTGACTATAAGTCATCTGAGCTATAGTCGTGGTCCATTGTCCGTCGTCCGTCCGTCTGTCCGTCCGTCCGTCCGTAGATGTGGCACGTTTTGAAACCGTAAGACCTAGGAATCCAAAATTCAGCATAATGTTAGATGTCCCCAAGATCTCCTACCAAGCCGAAAACTGGGTCTTTGCGACTTCATTCCTTTGAGAAATTAAGGAAAAACCTCAATTTTTTTATTAAAAACCTATTTTCACACTTCAGGACTGCCTAATATCAAAACCACTCATCTGTTTTTCGTCATATTTCCTATAAATAATCCTCTATATAATTCCTATGTTCATGCCAGAAATTAGGTCTGTATTCTATAATTTAAAAAAGTTATGGGCCCAAACATAATGCATTTTGTAAATAATCAGGAAAGAAATTTTATCACTTAACACAAAACTTGTTAAAGCTAAGCACTTTTTTTCCAGTAATATTTCTTTTATTAATCAAAATTTAATTGTATACCCAAAATTAGATCAAAATCTTTTAAAATTTTTAAAATATTAGCAAAAATAAAAAATTGGTACCTTAAATTTTGCCCAACTTTGACCATGGCACGTTTTTTTGCTGTAACTGCTGTGGATTTAATTTTCACAGCATGTTTTTGTTAGCATTTCAACTGTTAACATTAAAAATTTGAAACCAGTTGATCAAAAACTGTAGATTTTATTCAAGTTTTCAAGCACCATGTCACATATTGCTAGTGTTATGCAGTTTGCTAGAGCTCAGCTCCCGAGCTTCAGCTCTAAGTTCCTTAAATTTGGCATACAGTTAGATTTCTCCAAAATCCCCTACCATGCCAAGAATTTGGTCACTAGGACTTAATTCCTTCGAGATATCAATGAAAAACTTCATTTTTCCATTAAAAACCCATTGTTACACTTTAAGACTGCCTAATATCAAAACCACTGATCTAACTTTGATCATATATAATATACATATTTTTCTATACATTCGCTATGCACATGCCAGAAATGATGTCAGTATTGTGTATTTTTTTTAAGTTATGGGCCCAAACATAATGCACTTTGTAAAAAATCAAGAAATATATTTACTCCCTTAACAAGGGCATTGCTGAAGCTAGAGATTTTTTTGTCAGGGATGTAACATTATTTAATCAAGATTCAATTGAATACCCAAAATTAGTTCTGAATTTTTCAAATTTTACAAGTTATTAGTATAAATATAAAATTAGTACCTTAAATTTTGCCCAACTGTGACCATGGCACGTTTGTTTCCCATGAGCACTGTTGATATAATTTTCATATCATGCACACAAGGATTTCATCTTTGTAGTTTAGAAAGCTGAAAGAAATTGGCCAAATATTGTAGCTTTTATTAATGTTTTTTATGAGACCCTGTCAGACTTTGGTTCTCTCCAGCCCCTCTTGAGTCACCTGTATGTTGACCTTGTTGACCTTTCATCAAATTATGCACGCTTGAGGCGAGAATCCAGGCAGCTTATGGCCAGCCACAGTTGATCCAGGTGTCCAACCCAACTCATCTAGTAGTTTTAACCAACAACATAACAATAAACAATAATTAATAAATTTTTATTGGTTTTTAATAACAAATTAAAGAAAATTAGAAAAGGAATTTGTTAGTTTATAATAACAGGAAATTAACTTGCAGTTACTGATGATATAAGAATCTTGTATTGATTGGTAGAATGTCACATATTCCAAATAACACCATGCAGTCACCTATGGCATTTTTCAGTTCATTTTTAATGATAAAGAAGTAAATCATATTATTCATTACTAATCATTAGGGATTATATGAAGGAAATTAATGATAGACAAAGATGCATTTGATAATATTAATCTAGATTCCTACTGTGTCTAGTGTGTACATTGATGTGAAATTAGTCCAAAATTAATTTTTTACAGTTATTTTTTAATATAAATAAAAGCCATAAAACCAGGTACTTATGATCATTATTTAAATGTGTGAATTTTGTATATTCTGGATTCTCAACATCATTGTTTGGTGAAAACTGAATAAATACCAGACATGGTGAAAATACTTTGTAATTGTATTTAAATACGAATATGTTTATGTACTCCATTATAAAATTTCTTGCATAAAGAATGGGAATTCAGGTAAAAATGAAAGTATATGAATACTCGTGCAAATACTTTCAAAATGTATTCATGATTAATAAAAATTATATTTGGGACAATATTTGTAATTTTTTTTAATAAATAGTTAAACTCTTATATTATATGTTCTGCTTATAAGTTATATGGCCAAGTCAAAATCAGTGTGACAATAGTACTCCAATTGTTAATAAAATAAATAAAATCAATCCTCTTCCCAGTCTCCAAAGGTACTATCAAAATCATACATAAGCTAAACAACAACAACTCATAATACAGCTTATATTTATTACCACACAAAACCAGCATGTGCCTCATTTCTAAATCATTTATTTTGATCATATATAACAGCTCAGCGTTGTGACCCATAGGTCCCTTGTTTGTATTCAGATATATATGTAATATTGGAAATGTGTAGAAATATAAACTTATAATAAAAAGTTGATGTGATAAAAAAATGAGGATCTAATACAAACATTTGTTAATTATTTTCCTGCCTCAGCAGAATTGGAGATCAGGCTTTGTTTGCCTTGTATGTGTATGCAGAAGTGTTGTTAATCCCACCATCCCCCCACTGCCATTGATTCCTGTGCACTGGGACATTAGTTTTTATTGCAAATATGTAAAATTTATTTAATTAAAAAAGTAATAGGATTAGAAAAGTTAAGATCTTATAGAAACATATTCTTGCCTTAGGAGAATGGAACATAAAGTGATCAGCTCTGTCCATCATCTCCAGTTATCATTAAATATATATTAATTATGAAATTTTTCCTATAAGCACTGTTGAAATAACTTTCATATGCTGTATGTGTTTGAAATTAAACTATTTAAGTCTGAAATTTGAAAGCAAATTATGTATTCAGTTGTGTATTATTGCAGATGTTAACTTTTAAAAAATTTGATATAATAAAAAATTAGGAAATAATTGAAACTTCATATATTATCAGCTTTGTTTGTCTACCAGTCTGTCTGTCCTTTTTAACGAACCTGTGAGCTTTTGCGATGGTGTGGCGTCATCCGTCGGCCGTCGGCCGTTGTCTGTCCTCTGTACGTTAACCCATGCTATCTTGAAAACGGCAAGAGTTAGCATTACAAAATTTTATGCAAAAAATTAGTCATCTAAAAAACTCAATCAGATTTTGCTTATTTTTTGGCTAACTGTATTTTCTTAGATTTTATAGAGAAAAAGCTTAAAAACCCTTAAAAATCTTCTTCTCTGAAACTGTTCAGCCAAATTGTCCAATATTTCACAGAAATGATCCCTTGAACAATCTCTCTCAAGTTTGTTCAAATAGTTTAAGTTTGGTGATTTTTGGCTGAGTTACAAGAAGTTAAACTTAGTCATCTGTCCAAAAAAGCATACTAAAATTACAATCTCAGAAACTGCTAGAGCTATCATCACCAAATTTTATGGGAATGTTTGTCACATGAGTCATATCTGAAATTGAGGTATTGGTGGCGCCACCTGCACTAGCCTTTTTTGTACGGGGGTCATCAGTGCCCTTATCATACTGAGGGCTACAAAAAACTTCTTCTCTGAAACCATATGGCCAAATTGTTTAATATCGCAAAGAAATGATCTTAGGGTACTGCTTTCTGAATTTTGTTCAAATGGTCTCAGTTCAGTGACTTTTGGCTGAGTTATGGGGAGCTGAATTTAGCCATATGCCATGACAGCCCATTTTAGCTCAATGGCTAAAAAGATCTTCTTCTCAAAAACAACTAGGCCAAATTCTTAAATGTCACACATTAATATCCTTAGATGTTGATAATTCAAGTTTGTTCAAATGGTTTTATTTCAGTGATTTTTGGCCGAGTTATGAGAAGCTTAACTTAGCCATTTTTCTGTATTTTCCTTTAAGTGTTATAAACCTGCAAAACATTTTTGAAGGACACAACTGAGGCTAATTTGTTTAATATTTTACAACAACTTGAGCTAGCATCATGAAATTTAATGTAAAAAATTAACCATCTGAAAAACTCTGCATTTTCTTAGATTTTATTGAGAAAAAGCTAAAAAATTGTTTAAAATCTTCTCCTCCAAAACTGTCAAGCCAAATTGTTCAATATTTCACAGAAATAATCTCTTATACAATCTCTCAAGTTTGTTCAAATGGTTAAATTTGGGTGAATTTTGGCCGAGTTACAGGAAGTTGAACTTAGTCATCTGTCTAAAAAAGCATATTAAAATGACAATCTCAGAAACGGCTGGAGCTTTCATCACCAAATTTCATGCCAGTGTTGGTCACATGAGTCATATATGAAATTCAGGTATTGGTGGTGCCACCTGACTTGACCTCTTTTTGGTCATCTGTATATCAACCCATAATTTCTCAGGAATAGCAGGAGCTACCATCCCCAGATTTTATGCAATAATCTCTCACATATCAAATGTTGTGGGATACAGCTTATTTTTTAGTTATCTGCATTTACTTAAATTTTATAGGGAAAAGGCTGAAAAACCTTTAAAAGTCTTCTCCTTGTAAACAGTCCAGCCAAATTGTTCAATATATTACAGAAATGATCCCAGAGGCAAGCCTTCTCAAGTTTGTTCAAATGGTTTGCATTTGATGAATTTTAGCGAAATTACACAAATTTGAACTTAGTTATTTGGCAAAGTAAGCATACTGACATAGTAATCTCATAAATGACAGAACCTAGCATTTCCAAGTATTGTGCAAATGTGGGTCACATGACTCATATTTGAAGTTGCAGATTTCGTGTTATCACCTACATTGACCTGGTTTTTATTTGCAAAAACCTCATAATTTTAACCTCTTTCAGCTGATAATGTTTATGATGAAACTGTCAAGTTGAATCGTTCAATTTTTCAAAAGAATTATCCTAGGACATGGTTCTTTCAATCATATAAGAATAGATTGAGTTAGTTGATTATAGGTTGAGTCGTGAAAAGCTAAAGTAGGTCTTATGGCCATTATTATGTCTATTTCAAACTGAGGACTGCTATAGTGTTCTTCTACAAAATTGTTTCAATTATAACTTCTGTGACATTACACAAAAATTACTCATAGGTGGCCTTTGTTCAAGATTACTTGAATGATTTTTGGCAGAATTATTGGACCTTTAGCAATGAAAGAACTGCATCTTTTATTATTACATGTATAGATATTTTTGGTAAAAAGTTTATGAATATATCAGCTTGAAAAAAAAGCATTTTAGCCAAAGTCTTTCAGTATGTGTAAACAGATTTACCAACAGACAAAGATTGTGTCTGTATCATTAAATAGGTTGAAAAACTGCCAACTGTTTCAGATTTTGCCACAGATCAAGAGTTCATTCAGTGCAGCCAGATATAGGTCAAGAGTTCAATCAGTGCAGCCAAGCACAAGGCATGTGATCACTACATGGGTGTCATGTGAACACCTCATGGCCATCATGTAATCACCTCATGGGTAGCATGTGATCACCTCATGAGTATCATGTGATCACCTCATGGGTGTCATGCCCCTCAGGGCTGCATGTTGAGCCAATCTGTGAGCTTATACAATGATGTGGCTACTTTTTCAGATTTGGCAACAGGCCGAAGGTCAGTCTGGATCTATTTATAGCTTTAGCAGACTGCCAACTGTATCAGATTAGGTAACAGGTCGAGTTCACTCGGTGCAGCTAGGTACAGGTCAAAAGTTCACTCAGTCTAGCTAGTTCACTCAGTGCAGTAACTGCATTCTATTTATAGCATTGGCAGAATGCCCACTGTGTCAGACTATGCAACAGGTCAAGAGTTCACTCAGTGCAGCCAGGTACAGGTCAAAAGTTCACTCAGTCTAGCCAGGTGCAGGTCATGAGTTCACTTAGTGGAGTAGCCTGAGCTAGCAATTTGTCACAGTTCACTTGGGGCAACTGCCTTTCTCACCTAAGCCTGGTCAGCCCCATGCATCAGACTCAAGGCAAGTCTGATGTATTGGCCTGATATATTTGCCTGTCTGTGGTGGCTTTCTTGTTCACAAGACAGGTGTTGCCATCTACAATGACTTTTGCACAATGTATGTGCCTACTTATTTCTACAGAGGAATTTGATATAATCAGCCTGAAATTGGGCATATTTATACATATCGAATAGCTTTGTCAAGACTATATACAAGACTTGTGGTGCCACCTACAACAATTTTTGCACAGTGTTTCCCTGCTTATTTCTCAGGAGGGGTTTGATATATCAGTCTGAAATTGGGCATATGTATATATCTCTGATAGCTTGTTGTATACAAAACTGGTGGTGACAGCTACAATCATTTTTGTGTTGTGTGCACCCATACGAGAATTTCAGCAAGGATGTTAATGTAATTGTTTAGTACTTGTATTGTTCATATACATGAAAGTAATGGTCCAGTATTGAAGAATTATACCTGGTGTATTTCCCAATGCACAGGTTCGCATTAGGCCTGTAGGCCTTGTTTAAGTATTAAGTTATTTTGAATGAACTCTTTTATCCTGTAAGCATTGTTGAATTAAGTGAAAATCCTATGTACATACACTATAAAAATACAGATATATTGTAACTCCCACCATTCCACACATCCCCCTCCCCCCCCCCCCCCCCCCCCCAACACCATCAAGTCCTTTCGTCTGTGGACTGTGGACATAGTTGTATTTCAACTTGTTACAGGTGCTCTTTTTATTATGTGACACGGGCGTAACTCCTGTTGTGGCCGTGTATTACATTCTATGTTTAATCCGTACTGGTTGAACTCTCGTTGTCATGTAAGCCTTGGGTTTTCACGCCTGATGACCCTGGTGTGTGGAGATACACATGGCTATGTTCTTCTCGATAATTCCTGAAATGGGTGCTGACTGTGCAAGATCTTATAGACTGTTTGAGAAGTGGAAAATTCTTGGCTTGAGGTGTGAAGGTATATAAAGGGGCTGTGTTTTAAAACGGGCAGGGCAGAGAGCAGAGAAGATTCCAGCGGACGCAGAAGCCTGTGTCAGTTTCTGGGACTATCCAACAAATGCGGCTATTATACATTTTCAAAGACTTTCTCCTGGATTTTATGCATTTCGACTTCAGTTTACTTTCTGGGTTGTTGCAAGAACTTTCCACTGGACTGTCATTCTCCGGGAGTTTACATTTAAAGGACTTATTGTTGTGATGGTGTTGGTATCCAGGTACTGTGTGATTGTTTTTCTATGTGATTGTATTGACTTGTTGTTATACCGCTGTTTTACTGTATAATTGTATTGATTTAGTGTATTGTATTGTTAGGGTTGTTTTAAGAATAAATTATGGTTATTTGATAACAAAAAACCACTGACTTCTTTATTCATTTCCCTAGACATTTCCTGCTGCCTAGTGTTACAGAATCTGATTTTTTTTTAACCCTGTTATAGAATTTGTGTTCATCACGCATACGAGATCTGTTTATATTAGGTTCCGTAACATAAAATTTAGGGCTTGTCCGGGATGCTTAATAGTTTTCAAATTTATTAGGCCTTGACCTGGACAGTTGTTTTGTCATACATTGTTTAAAAGATTACATATTGTTTACAGCACATTGTTTACAGGATTTATCTCAGTGGTTTTTTGTAATTGTTTTCACATCTTAACATGGCAGATTTCAAACCTTAGATATTTGTTGACGATCCTGACCCTGATCAACTTGAACAGTTGTCAAAAGAACAGTTGTTGCGTTTGGGACAACACTTAGGGCTAAGTGTGAAAAAGCTTTGAGAAAGCCTGATATCATTGCTAAAATTATGCAAGATCTTATTAGCAAAGGTTTAATTGAAGAGACTGAAGCTGAAACATAAAAAAAAATGATAGCCTTGCTATGCAATTAGAATTTAATAAGTTGGAAATGCAACATGAGCTAGCATAAAAAGAGAAAGAAAAAGGAAAGAAATTGAGTTAAAATGACTGGAGTTAGAAAGACTTAAACTAGAACACAGTCTACATGCTGCCCCAACTCACAGTTTTGATGTTGCTAAACACATTAGACTTGTCCCACCTTTTCAAGAAAAAGAGGTTGATAAATATTTCTTACACTTTGAGAAGGTAGCTGAAAATTTAAAATGGCCTAAGGAAAATTGGACTATGCTGTTACAAATTGTATTGACTGGCAAGGCCAGAGAAATTTATACAGAGCTTTCAGTAGAAGCTGCTGCTGACTATGACCTGGTAAAACGGTTAATCCTGAAAGGTTATGAGTTAGTTCCACAGGCTTACCGCCAGAAATTCAGAAATTGGGAAAAGCGCAAAGAACACACCTACATAAAATTGCTAGGACAAAAGAGCAGTTGTTTGATTGCTGGTGTAGTTCTAAAAATGTAATGAAAGATTATGACAATTTGCGCCAGTTAATTTTGCTTGAAGAATTTAAGCGCTGCATTAACGCAGATGTTACTTGAAAACTTTTCTCCATGAGAAAAGTCCTGAAACACTTGACATTGCTGCTTAATTAGCTGATGATTATTCATTAACACACAAAATGTCCTTTACTAGCAAATCAAACCAGTCATTCTCAAACAAGAATGTAAATCAGTATAGTCAAAAGAAGTTTAAAGCGCAGTCACCCAGTACTAGTAGTCCTGATAGTTCAACAAAGCCCATAGCTACACCTCAGTCCACGTACACTGTGTTTAAGTCCAACAAAGACCAGTCATTTTCAAAGAAAATCTGTAATTACTGCAAGAAGGAAGGTCATCTAATATCTGACTGCTGGAAACTTGCGAATAGACCAAATAGCAAACCTTCTGGTTTTGTTTCAAAATCTATTCATAGCATAGTATAAGAGCCAGGCTCTTTTCATGTAAATAAGGGGAACAACTCCTTTATTGACTCCAGTAAAGAGTTTGATGCTACGGAGGCCCACGTTCCTTCTGAATCCAAAGAAGAATCCATAGCTTGCGGGGTAAAAACCTCATTTGATTCCTGCAAGGAATTTAATAAGGCTATAGGTCCTTTCAAGACTCCTGAGAGGAGTATCCTTTAAATAAGGCTAAGTCCTTTTATGACTCTTGTGAGAGTATTTCAAATGAGGCCAGGTCCTCTTATGACAAACAAAAGTTTGTTTCTGCTGAGATAAATTCCTCTGTTGTTTCCCATGAGGAGTTATATGATAAAAAGGATGTAGATTCCTTAGATGACTCTGAAACAGAGTTTATGACTGACACTGTAAATGTCAGTTTTTTGTTTGATGAGGTTGAGGTAGTAGATTCCTCTGCTGACTCTGAAATGGAGTTATTTGAGCCATTCATACATGATGGTTTTGTATCATTTTCAAGTGATTTTTCAGATTCTACCCCTATCAGAATTTTGAGGGACACTGGTTCAGGCCAGACTCCCATGTTAGCAAACACTTTGCCATTTTCTGGTAGGTCCTTTACTGGTGCACATGAACTTTTTAATGGTGTGTTTTTAGAAAGGCACACTTCAGTTCCGCTTCACAGTATCCATTTAAAGTCAGATTTGATTTCTGGGAATATTACTGTGGGCATAAGAACTACTTTACCCTTTAAGGGAATTCAGTTGCTACTAGGCAATGATGTTACAGGTAATAAAGTACAGCCTGTACCAATAGTGACAGAAAAGCTGTCACTTGATCAGGACACTGATCTGGAAAGTCAGGAAATTCCTGGTTTGTATCCTTCATGTGCTGTAACTAGATCTATGGCCAAGAAAAACACACATGAGGATAATGGTCCAGATAATAACATGCTTGGAGTCACTAGTGACTCGTTTAATGACTCGCCCGTACAGGATGCACCATTCTCAAGGTCAGAACTTATCGTGGAACAGCATAAGGACCCTGATATTTCATGTTTGTTTCCCAGGGCAGTTTCTAAAGAAGAGCTGTCACAGAACCCAGTTTGTTTCTATGTCAAAAATGCTTATGCTTAAATGGCGACCACCTGATGTATGCGCTGATGATGAGTGGGCCATCAAACATCAAATAGTAATGCCCAAAAGCTTTCGCAGTGAAGTTCTAAGCATGGCACATGAGGCTCCTTTGTCTGGCCATTTAGGTATAAATAAAACTTATCAAAAAGTTAGTACACACTTCTATTGGCCTAACCTCAGGAAAGATGTTGTACAATATTGTAAATCATGCCATACATGCCAGATGGTAGACAAGCCCAATCAGAATCCTCCTAAGGCCCCACTTAGGCCTATTCTTGCTTTCGAGGAACCATTCAGTAGGATTATTGTTGATTGTGTTGGACCACTGCCCAAAACAAAATCTAGACATGAATACTTGCTGACAATCATGTGCACATCTACCAGGTTCCCTGAGGCAATACCATTGTGCAAAATTAATGCCAAAAGTGTTGTCAAAGCTCTGATCAAGTTTTTTACAACTTTTGGATAACCAAAATCCGTCCAGTCTGTCCAAGGGTCTAATTTTATGTCTGGCTAATTCCAACAAGTTATGCTTGAGCTAGGTATAAAACAGTACACATCTTCGCCATACCATCCTGAAAGTCAGGGCGCCCTCGAGCGTTTTCACCAGACATTTAAAAAACATGATCAGGACTTATTGCTATGACACACAGAAAGACTGGGATGAAGAAATCCATCTATTGCTGTTTGCTGTCAGAGAATCCTTTCAAGAGTCCTTGGATTTCAGTCCCTTTGAACTAGTTTTTGGACACTCCATTGGAGGTCCATTGAAACTGCTTAAAGAAAAACTCTGTGTGAAAATCCTGATTCTCTTAGTTTACTGCAGTATGTCACAGACTTTCGCACTAAACTACATAATGCTTGTGAGATTGCAAAGTCAAATCTGCAATAGTACCAGTACCATTAAAAAACTCAGATGTGCTGAAAAACCTGGAAGCCAAACTAACACACCTAACCGCACAAGAACAACAAGACCTCAAGAACCTGCTGCGGAATTATGAACATTTATTTAGTGACATTCCAACGTGAACTAACATGTTGTGCCATGACGTCGATGTTGGCGAGGCAAGCGCAGTCAAGCAACATCCATATAGACTGAATCCAGAAAAGCAAAGGTATCTACAGGATGAGATTCAATATTTGCTGGACAATGATTTTATTAGGGCCCCGCTTGAAAAGAGGGCGCCCTATAATCGACCTGTCTGTCTGCCTAGCTGTCTATCCGTCTGTCTGTCCGTCTGTCTGTCTTGCCGTCCATCCACAAATTCTTTTCCGGATTATAACTCCAGTTAGGATTGACGGATCGAATTCAAACCTGAAATATGTATTAACCATCAATGATGGAAGATCCCTATCGATTTTGGGGTCCGGAGGTCTAAGGTCAAAAAAGTTATTCACAGTTTGGTGTTAAAGTTTAGGTCCCTCTTTCAGCAGGGCAGAAATCATAATTGTAACCATAATTGCTTGTTCCACCTTAACAGTAGGACAGGTCCTCATGTCAACAACAACAAGGAATGATATATGATCATAGTTAGCCATTTTTCTGTAAGTTATGCGGTAAAAACCATTACTGAACACCTAGTAAGGTTGCACTCTCTTAGCAAGTATGCATGCAAAAGGACACACATTGTTAACACAATAACTCGTAAAAGTATTTCATATAAGGTCCACAGTCTCACGGCAGTGATGGACCTTTTGATGAACTACATCATGTTTGAAGATGGGTGACCTTGATGGATTTTCAAGGTCACAGAGGTGATAATGCTAAAATGATGTTAACCAAATAGCTCGCAAACAATTTGACTAACACTCACTGAACTTGCACCAGTAATGTTTGTTATGAAGGGCTAGGTCAAGTCTGAAGATGGATGACCTTTACAGAGGCGATAATTCGCAAATGATGTTAATGCAATAACCTGCAAAGAAATTGATGAGCAAATAAATTTGTTTCTGCATAATAACTCCCCTAACATATGATTGATAGGATTCAAACATAAGATGTATTACCCATGGCCTAAGGGAGAAGCTTATTGATATTTTGGTCAGAAGGGGAAAAAAAAGTAATACACAGTTTGGTGTTCAGTTGCTGGTGTCTCCTTCAGCAGGCCAGAAATGGATGAATCTTATTTGAGTCACTCGTGTACAGCTGCATTACATTTTACAGCATATTTTGTGCAGACAATTTGAAGGTTCCCCAGAAAAGGATACACTGGCCCAACACACCACAGTGGCTCTCATTTAGATCATGTTTGGACAAATCTATCTCCACTTCCAACATCTTAAGGAATTTGGACCTATTATAGTGACCATCAACAAATTTACATTGATATTCATATGTAGCCATTTTACACATCATAGCGCATCTGTAGACCCAAGCCCAAGAACAGCTGAATCTCAGTTCAAGAGAATGACCATTTTATCACTACTAACCAACAGCTGACTCTCTCTAATACTACAAGGTTCATGTACAGACTCAAGCCTCACATATAATAAGGCAAATTCAACATACAAATACTGGAAAAATATTTGACACAGCCCAGCCAAGACTTCAACCAAGAATAATTGGCACAGGTAATACAGGAATACAGAAACTAAAAATGCATGCAGTTCTTTTATATCATTATTTTGATAGCTTTGAACATTTTCACTTTACCATATCTTTTCTTCCAGTTTATACATGTCAGCTGTTCTTTACAGGTTCTTTAATTTTCAGACATCACTCTTTCAGCCCATGCTACCAAAGTACACCAAATTCACAGTACTTCAATTTATAATGACTGCATCTTTTGCGGGGCCCTTACTGACCTATCAGTTTTCTAGTTGAACCTAGTAACAGAAACTGGAGTTCACCATGTATTCTTGTGCCAAAACCTGATGGAAGTTACCGTATGTGCACAGATTATCGAAAAACTGAACTCTGTCACCAAGACTGACACGTTCCCGATTCCGAGGATCGATGATTGTATTGATAGAGTCGGTAGCTCCAGATATGTCCCCAAGTTTGACTTGCTAAAAGGATTCTGGCAAGTTTCGCTGACAGAACGAGGGAAAGAAGTGTCTGCATTTGTGACGCCGCAAGGACCGTACCAGTATAAAGTTATGCCCTTTGGCATGAAGAACTCACCAGCCATGTTCCAGCGCCTCATCCATATGGTTGTCAAGGACATTCAGGGCTGCGACGCATATATTGATGACCTTATCGTGTACAGTGACACTTAGGAGAAACATCTGCAAATTCTTCGCGACCTCTTCAAAAACTCAGTGAAGCATGTCTGACTGTAAACTTAGTAAAATCTGAGTTTTGTAATGCACAAGTAACATTTTTGGGTCATATTGTAGGGCAGGGTCAGGTAAAACCTGTTGATGCTAAGACAAGTGCTATTTCTGCATTTCCTAGACCAGAAAACAAAAAGCAAATAATGCGTTTTCTTGGTATGGTTGGATACTACAGGAAGTTTTGTCCAAATTTTGCTGCTGAACCTTTGACTTATTTGTTAAAGAAGAAACAAAAGTTTGTATGGAATGTTCAGTGTGAAAATGCATTACAGAATTTGAAAGCAATTCTGAAAAGTTCACCAGTTTTAGCAGCTCCAGACTTTTCTGCACCTTTAAAGTTAGCTTTAAAGTTTAAGTTTGAAGTTGTAAATAAGATGATTTTGAGATGTTGTAAAAATTTAGTGATTGTGATTGCAAAAAGAAAGTTTTCCGTGAAAACTTTCTTTTTTCTTACAGGAGGGGGAGTGTTACAGGTGCTCTTTTTATTATGTGACACAGGCGTAACTCCTGTTGTGGCACTTGTGTCTGGCCGCGTATTACATTCTATGTTTAATCCATACTGGTTGAACTCTCGTTGTCATGTAAGCCTTGGGTTTTCATGCCTGGTTGTGGGTCACATGATGACCCTGGTGTGTGGAGATACACACGGCTATGTTTCTTCTCGATAATTCCTGAAATGCCTGTTTACTGTGCAAGATCTTATAGACTGTTCGAGAAGCGGAAAATTCTCGGCTTGAGGTGTGAAGGTATATAAAGGGGCTGTGTTTTAGAAGGGGCAGGGCAGAGAGCAGAGAAGATTCCAGCGGACACAGAAGCGTGTGTCAGATTCCAGGACCTTATCCGACAAATGCGGCAATTATACATTTTCAAAGACCTTTTTCCTGGAATTTATGCATTTGGACTTCAGTTTACTATCTAGGTTGTTGCAAGAACTTTCCACTCGACTGTCATTCTCAGGGAGTTTACATTTAAAGGACTTCTCGTTGTGATGGTGTTGGTATCCAGGCACTGTGCGCATTGTTTTTCTATATGATTGTATTGACTTGTTGTTATACTGCTGTTTTACTGTATACTTGTATTGATTTAGTGTATTGTATTGTTAGGGTTGTTTTAAGAATATATTAAAGTTATTTGTTAAACAAAAAACACTGACTTCTTTATTCATTCCCCTAGACATTTCCCGCTGCCTAGTGTTACAGAATCTGATTTTTTTTATCTCCGTTACAGAATTTGTGTTCATCACACATACTTGGTCTGTTTATATTAGGTTCCGTAACAAATTGTATACATTTCATAAAATAAAAAAATACATATATTTAATAATATATATTATAAAAAAAAATAGATTCAGTTGAACAAATGTGTAAACTACTGAAATGTCAACAGTAAATCAAAAAGCCAACTAATGATTATGGTAATAGTACAGATCATTTGTTCACAAACTGCTCACATGCTTCAGTTTCAACATTAGGAAACACATGGTCAGGTCACAAAATATTATTTGCAACAATTTCTTACACATCAATATAAACCAATCATATAAAACAAACAATAGCCTATATTACCTCTTCCTCTTACACTTGATCTCCATTTGATATTATTTTAGATTTTCACTTTCAAGGTTAACTTCAGCTGAGCACAGTGACCCATGGGTCCCTTGTTCAGTTCAATTTTAATTATAAAAAAAAAATAAATTATATTTTTCATTACTAATCATTAGGGATCATATGAAGGGAATAAATGATAGACAAAGATGCAGTTGGTAGTATTAATCTAGATTCCTACTGTGTCTAGTGTGTAGATTGATGTGAAAGGAGTCCAAAGAGAATATATTACATTTATTTTTTTTTTAATATAAATAAAAGCCATAAAACCAGGTACTTATGATCATTATTTAAATTTGTGAATTTTGTATATTCTGGATTCTCAACATCGTTTTGCTAAAACTGAATAAATACCAGACATGGTGTTAATACTTTGCAAACAGTCTATTAGAATACTAATATGAATCATTATTAAATTTCTTGCATAAGAATGGGATTGCAGGTAAAAATGAAAGTTTTTGAATACCAGTGCAAATACTTTCAAAATTTATTCATGAATGCATTCATGAATATATTCTATAATATTATTTTTAATAATCATTTCAGTTATATTTTATTTTAAAAAATCATATGATTCTCTTATTATTTTTTATAAAAATTATTTTTGGCACAATATTTGTTATTAAATTTTAATAAATGTTAAATACCTTGGTGAGGTATCATTCATAAATCGCTTGTGCTCAGACAGGTCTATATGTGTGTGGCCATCTATGTGACTCCTCCATCTTGTACTCAAGACTGGTGGTGCCATCTGCAATCATTTTGCTGTGTCTACCATCTGGTGGACGACAGGTAAACCAGACAGGTCGGGCCACCTACATTCCCGTTTCCGTAAAATAAATTAATGCTCTTTGCTCAGGATTGATTTGCCCTATTGGCTTGAAATTGTGCATATCCATAGATCTTGGACTCCTCCATCTTGTACTCAATACTGGTGGCGCCATCTGCAATCATTTTGGCGTGGCATCCATCTGTTCTTATGCTTTGGGTGAAAATTGCTCATATCTCCATAGTGGTTCAAGGTATTGTTCTGAAATTTGGCATGTCTATCCATCTTGGAAAGTTTTCTTGTAAACTAGACAGGTGGCGCCACCTACATTCCTGTTTCTGTAAATCAAATTCATGTTCTTTTCTCAGGAGTGATTTCCCCTTTTGGCCTGAAATTATGCATATCCATAGATCTTGGACTCCTCCATTTTGTACTCAAGACATGTGGTGCCATCTGCAATCATTTTGCTGTGGCTTCCATCTGTTCATGTGCTTTGGATGAAAATTGCTCATATCTCCATAGTGGTTCAAGGTATTGTTCTGAAATTTGGCATGTCTATCCTTGGAAAATTTTCTTGTAAACTAGACGGGTGGCGCCACCTACATTCCCGTTTCTGTAAATTAAATTCATGTTCTTTTCTAAGGAGTGATTTCCCCTTTTAGCCTGAAATTGTGCATATCCATAGATCTTGGACTCCTCCATCTTGTACTCAAGACAGGTGGTGCCATCTGCAATCATTTTGCTGTGGCTTCCATCTGTTCATGTGCTTTGGGTGAAAATTGCTCATATCTCAAGGTATTGGTCTTAAATTTGGCATGTCTATCCATCTTGGATAATTTCTCGTAAACCAGATAGGTGGTGCCACCTACCTTCCCATTTTTGTAAAATAAATTAATGCTCTTTTCTCAAGAGTGATTCACCGTATTGGCCCCCATATTTGGTGAAAAATATTGTTTCTCAAGTTGATAGATGGAAGAAATCTGATAGTCACTTGCCAAGTGTCAGTATATACTCCTGAAGATGGGGAGGGGGCTATTCTTAAAGGGGGGGGGGGGGAGGTTAATTGTCTGGGGATACTATGGCACCTGCGTTGCCAAGAAATATTTAGTTAAATATATATTATTTATGAATTTATTCCTATAAGCACTGTTGAAATAACTTTCATATATGCTGTATGTGGATGGATTAAAGCTATTTAAGTCTGAAATTTGAAATCAAGCTTTATATTTTTTTGTGTAATATTGCAGATGGTTAACTTTAAAACAATTTTATATAATAAAAAAATTAAGAAATTATTGAAACTTCATATTTTATCAGCTTTGTTTGTCTTCCAGTGTTTCTGTCCTTTTTTAAATGTTAAGTAATTGTGAATGAACATTTTTTATCCTGTAAGCATAGTTGAATTAAGACCACCAAGTCCTTGCACCTGTGGACAGGGGACATTAGTTATATTTCAACTGTATTTATTTCATCCAAAAAAATACATATATCTAGTAATATATATTATAAAAAAAATAGATCCAATTGAACAAATGTATAAACTACTGGACTGTCAACAATTTATCAAAAAGCCAACCACTGATCATGGTAATATTACAGATCATTTGTTCACAAACTGCTCACATGCTTCAATTTTAACATTAGGAAGTGCATGGTCTGGTCACAAAATATAATTTGCAATAATCTCTTACTCATCAATAAAAACCAATCAAGACAACCAGCCATGACGTATATTACCTTTTCCTCTTAGACTTTATCTCCATTTGATATTATTTTAGATTTTTACCTTCAATGTCAAATTCAGCTGAGCACAGTGACCCATGGGTCCCTTGTGTATATTTGAAAGATTTATAAGTCTGGTTTAAATGGCTTATTATGGTGTCTGAACAAAATGTTACATTTTATCACTTTTTACAGTTGTAAGCACATAAGCCTTGAAATAAGAATAAAACAGTGTTCATAAAAATTCTAGTGATTAATAGCTTAAACTGGTGCCCTATATAATTAGTGATGTGATTAGCCAATTATCTCACAGGGCCCATAGTATTTTGTGGTCACAGTCTCATCAACTGTTAGATCAGTATGGTTCAGGGACCAGGATTCATGCACACAGTTCAATGTAACAGTCTGTCTGTTTTTGGGTGCAGTTCAGACAATAGATGCAGATTCATGGACCTACTAGCAAGGAGGGGCAGATCTTATAAGGGCATACTACAAAGATTAAGAGTAAATATAGGTTTTGTAAGTAAACATCTAAAGGAAACCAATTACAGTATTTTTGCACTCGAATCTGAATTACTAGGCTGAACCTGTAAATAGTCATGTGTGTGAATGTCTATGAATTTTCTTTCATCATTTGCTGATTGGGGCAGCAATCAATGACAAATTTCATCTAATATTCAGTTTGCTCTTTACACGGCCAAATGATCAAGAATTTCATTTACTTAACCAGTATTGGAATGGCTTATTAAAAAGCATAATATGAATAAAAAGTGAAAATAGGTACATTCCACAGTTATTTGAATTCTTAAAGTCAAAATTTATAAGTTAACAAATAAAACTTGACGTTAGAACAAATTAAACCAGATCCCAGTAATTTCTCATTTTAAATAGATTTGATCAACAGATAAAAAGCAAGCATCAAACCCCAATTACATCCACCTTTGAAAATATTAGTGGTATTAAATGCTGTAGTACAAAGTCTGTGAAATAAAAATAAATTTAAAAAAAATAATAATTAATATAGGGCTGTGCCTTGTTTTCCAATTCTTATTGATGATTCAATAAACTACTGTTTACACCAAATTAAAAACAATAACACAAAAAAATTAGAAATACCAAAAAAATCTATGACATCAAGGAGGAAATGGATAACTTATAATTTAATACTTTGTGCAGGCTTTGGTCAGCAATCTTATACTGTGGAAGGGGTTAATTTGGCGTGTCTGAATTTTCACGCTTTTTCTATTTACAGCATTATAAGCAGTTCAAATTTTTCACGCAAATCAGTGTGTATAGATAATACATTTTGTATCAAATTATTAATTTATTCAAATGATTATATAAAGGACAGGTTTGTAGCGCAACCTACCTTCCACCTTACAAGCTCCGGGTGACTGGGTATTCATGCTACCGGCGACTGAGCACCATGACCGCAAGGTGTAAACAATATGTAATTAACCAGGACTAATCACATTTGATGAAGCAATATGGTACTGCACCCAGCCGCGTATTTTGACATCTCAGTAAGTTCTAGAATTGCTCAACAACAATAACAACTGTGTTTACTAAATAGAAGCAGCGTGTTAAGTGTGAACAACTTGCGGGGCTGATAACAATCACGGTTGGCTCTCAGCTCGGTCATACTTCTAAGCAATTAGGAGGGTGTTCTGAAGGCTTTCAAACAGTTTTTAATACAAATCAATATAAATTGAAGGGATTTTTAGCTGAGATATCACATACTATGAACTCTTAGGTCAACATGACAAATCTAACATCCTGTTTGAAGAAGCCATAACTCGAGCAACCCTGCACTAAAGGATCAATACCAGACCCATGTGACTGCCTGTCAGCCGAGAACACCTCAGTCTTCCAAGCAGTGAATATTCGCATCATAATCACGTGTTTTTTTAATTAAGCACAAATCTAGCTCCCGTTAAAAGAGCAAAAATTAAAACCCCGCTAACAAAACCACTTCTATAGTATTTTAATCATAATAGGTTTATTTGTGTCAAGAAAATCAAGCATCCAAACTTTATATAAAAGGCTTAGCTGGTAAATACCAAACCAGACATGGGTGCTCCACACTGAAAAATATGTATAAAATAACTGTACCTAGTTGTCTCTGTGATACAATTAAAATATGTTCTGTTTTACTGAGTATAAAAAGAATGTTCGTATATAACACCTTCAGCAACTGAAAAAGGTATTTGGAAAGTTGGTAAACAAGCTATATTGAGAGAATTTATCATGTCAAGTCACATGTATATTACACAGTGAGATAATACAAGCACCAGTTCAGGAATATTTGTCAAGGGTGTATAGTGTTATCAGGTTATGTAACGCTTGGCTATGGAATAACGACCACAGCTCTTTATGAATCTAGTCACTAAGAATCTCCAGCCTCCATATCAGTGGTAGACAGGATCGCATTGTACCATCAGGTATAAAATCTGATAATACTGCCAAACTATAATTAACACTGGCCATATGACCTGTCTCTTTTCCATAAGTACTCAGCTGTCCAAACAGTTATCAGATGTACTTGCTTTGTGCACCTTTGGGGTGTCAGAAAACCTGATAAATTTCAAGTAATCCCAGATATGTTAAATCTGGCTCAGAATTTTGTACATTTGCTCAGTGTCATGTTTGTTAAAGGTGACATTTAGGAAACAGGAAACATATAAAACTGTTTGCAGATGAGAATCCACCTTTTATACAGTTCAAGATTCAACACATCATTTATTAAAATTGTATCAGCCAAATCAAAGATTTGCCGATACTATGTTTTTGACCCAGTTACACCGCCATCATCTCCGCCACAGCGTTCGTTTCCAGCGACCTCTGGGACCCTTACACCGATCTTTCCAAAACCTGGCACAGTTATTTGCTCACATATGTAGTTCTGCCTAACAAAGACAGGTGGTGCCACCTGCAATCCTTTATAAGCAGTTTGAATCTGGGTGTCTTTGTGCTAAGAGCCCATATCTCAGGAGTGGTACAATGCATTGAGCTGAAATTTCGCTTGTCCATAGATCTTGGATCTCTCCATCTCATATTTGAGACTGGTGGCACCACCTACAATCATTTTTGCATTGTGTCCATCCATGCATTTGCCGTCTGTTTTAATGATTTGTAAAATGTATTGGACTGAAATTATGCATGTCCATACGTCTTGGATACTCATGACTGGTGGCACCATCTGCAATCGTTTTAGCATGGCGTCCATCTGTACGTTTGCTTTGGGTGAAAATTGCTCATATCTCAGGAGTGGATCAATGTATGTGTTCAATGTATGTGGCATGTCTGTCCATCTTGGAGAGATATTTCATAGACCAGAAAGGTGGCACCACCTACCTTCCTGTTTTTGTAGAATACAGTGATCCCCTTTCCTCAGGAGTGGTGTGCAGTATTATTCTGAAATTGTGCATGTTCGCAGATCTAAGATACCTTCATCTCATGTTCAAGAATAGTGGTGCCATCTGCAATTATTTTCATATGGTGTCCATCTGTCCATTTGCTTTGGGTAAAGAGCGCTCAAATCTCAAGAGTGGTGGATGTATCAGCCTGATATTTGGCATTTTTATCTGTCTTGGATAGCATTGTTGTAGACCAGACAGATGGTGCCCCCTGATTTCCAGTTTTATAGAATAAATTTATGCATTTTTTCTCAGTAGTCGATTGGTGTATCCATCTGTACCGTAGATCTGTTTTTGGTGACAAGTGCACATATATTAGGAGTATAATTGGCATGACTGATGCCACAAATTTGGAGTCATGTCATGCAAAGCAGATTCAATGCCTTACTTTACCCATGCCTCTGTAATTTGGTGAATACACGTAGGCACTTATCGGCTACCCATATTCTAGTTCACAGCTCTTTTTTAGCTCAGCTGACTGAAAGTCATCTGAGCGATAGCGATCACTCTTTGTCCGTCCTCTGTCCATTAACAAGGCACAAATCGTAGCCGCTGAACCTAGAAACTTCTCAATGAAAACCAGTAGAGGTTCATGAAAAGCTCCTTGGAAACCTGAAAATAGGTCACTGTGACCTATATCCTCCAAGCTATTGGGCTAGAAATTACCCAGCTGTAGATTTTCCGCGGAATTCACAATATTTTCATGGATTTCCACAGATTTCCGAGTATTGGGACTGCATGATTTTTATGAGGATTTATAAAATTCTTTGGAAAATGCACCTAATCCTAAATCTTCAGATTTCATTAGCAGTTTCTGCACTTTTCCGCGGATTTCTGCCGCAGTTTCAGCCGCTTTCTGCCACAGTTTCCTCACTTTCCCGCAGATTTCTGCCACAGTTTCTGCACTTTTCTGAGAATTTCTTCTGCACTTTTCCGCAGATTTCTTCCACACTTTTCCTCAGATTTCCTCTGCAGTTTTCACAGATGTTTTTCTGCAGTTTACCCATGCTTCCATGGAGGTTACCTTTGGTAAATGTATTTCTGTGATTATATTTTTCTGAAATTGTAAATATTGTAATTTTCTGAATAAACATAACAATTAGCTCTTTTTTGGGAACATTTCCTTCCGTTTCTTCTTAAATATTCTAGAGTTGCCACAGCTGCATCTTCCTATGTGTGTAATGAAAACACTAAATGAAGTGAACTGATTATTTATTGAAAAAATTTAAAAAAACATTGGTTAGTTTTATTAACTCAGCTGACTGTAAGTCATCTAAGCTTTAGCAATCACTCTTTGTCAGTCGTACGTCTGTCTGTCTAGTTGTCTGTCTCTCTTTCTGTCCGTCCGTTAACCAGGCACAAATCGTAACTGCTGGACCTGGAATCTTCTAACTTGACATCCAGAGAGGTCCATGGAAGATCTCCTTGGAAACCTAAAATTAGGTCTCTGTTACCCATATTCTTAGAGCTATGAGGCTCTGAAGTAACCCCCTGCGAATAATGGAAAATTTGATACAAAAGCTCAAGTATCTGAACAACTAATGCATTGATCTCCATGATTCTTTGCATGGATATTGATCATGGAGTGTTTCATCAGTGTCTGCAGAGTGGTGGCACAACCTGTATTTTTTCAATTTTTTTTTTACAATTTTTGTTCTCTATTTTTAGCTCAGCTGACGATAAGTCATCTTAGCTATAGTCGTGGTCCATTGTCCATCGTCTGTCTTGCCGTCCGTCTGTCAGTTCATCTGTCTGTCCATCTGTCCGACCATTAGACTGGCATGTTTTGAAACCGTTAGACCTACGAATCCAGAATTTGGCATACCGTAAGATGTCCCTAAGATCTCCTACCAAACTGAAAACTGTGACTCGTTCCTTGGAGAAATTAAGGAAAAATTAAACCTCAAATTTCCATTAAAAACCTATTATCACACTTCAGGACTGCCTAATATCAAAACCACGTATCTGTTTTTTAGCGAACCTGTGAGCTTATGCGATGGTGCGGCGGCATCCGTCGTCTGTTGTGCGTCGTCTGGACGTTTACCATAGCTATCTCAAAAACGGCAGGAGCTAGCATCACCAAATGTTTTGCAAATAATTAGTCATCCAAAAAACTATATGAGATTTTGTTTATTTTTTTTCTAACTGCATTTTCTTAGATTTTATAGGGAAAAAGCTAAAAAAGCTTTAAAAATCTTCTCCGAAACTGTCCAGCCAATTTGTCAAATATTTCACAGAAATGCTCCCTGGAACAATCTTTCTCAAGTTTGTTCGAATGGTTCCAGTTGGGAGATTTTTTGCCAAGTTACAGGAGGTTGAACTTTGTTAACTGTGCAAAAAAGCATATTAAAATTTAAATCTCAGAAACGGCTGTAGCTATCATCACCAAATTTTATGCCAATGTTGGTCACATTGGTCATATCTGAAATTGAGGTATTGGTGGGGCCACCTGCATCGGCCTTTTTTGTACAGGGTCATCAGTGCCTGTATCACACTGACGGCTCCAAAAAACTTCTTCTCTGAAACCATATGGCCAAAATGTTTAATATCGCACAGAAATGATCCTAGGGTAGTGCTTCATGAGGATTGTTCAAATGGTCTCTTTTCAGTGACTTTTGGCTAAGTTATGGGAAGCTGAATTTAGTCATATGCCGTAACAGCCCATTTTAGCTCAGTGGCTACAAAGATATTCTTCTCAAAAACCACTGGGACAAATTCTTAAATCTCACACATTAATTATCCTCAGATGTTGATAATTCAAGTTTGTTCAAACTGTTTTGGTTCAGTGCTGTTTGGCTGAGTTACAGGAAGCTGAACTTAGCCAGTTTGCTGTATTGTCTGATATGAGTTATAAACCTGCGAAACGTTTTACGACTGATGCCACTGAAGCCAGTTTGTTAAATATTTTTACAATAATAATTCCTACAAAAATTCTTATAATAATTGTCATTAATGGTTCCACATGAATGATTTTTAGCTGAATTATGGAGACTGAATTGAGTCATTTTACCATATATATCAGCTGTGTGATGCTGTTACATCTAGCCTGGCACAAGATTATCAGCATCTTTTACATCATGCCACTAGACTTTTAGATTTCAGGTTATCTTTGGTTAATATTGACAAGAAAGATTTTTTAAAAGCTTTTAAAAAATTTAGATTTATGATTTAAATTATTCATCATACCAGGCAATGTTACATTCATGGAATTCAGCTCTCTGTGGCTATATAAAGACAACTGTACGTGGATTATAAATTATTGGTATATCTACTCAACTTAATTCAAGAATTTGCCATCAATGAGATATATCTGTATTTTAATTTTGCATTCAGTATGCATCCGTAATAATTTTACATATATTCCTGATTTCTTTTTTTATAAAAAGTCAGCTGAAAAGCATTTTGTATTGGGAAAATAAATTTCAAAGTTATTTCAAGTAGTGACCACTTTTGTGTTCAGATGGCAGCACTTGGTTTACCATTGGCAGATTGCCAGTGCCTTGATGTTGGCCATTAGCCAAGATGATGTCAGCTCTATAAATAGTTTTGGCACAGTGGATTGGAAGAAGTGCAGCCTGGTATAGATCAAGAGTTCACTTAGTGCAGTAGCTGCATTCTATTTATAGTTTTGGCAGACTGCTCACTGCATTATATTTGACACCAAAGTTCAGCCTGAATCTATTTATAGCTTTGGCAGACTGCCAACTGTGTCAGGTTATGCAACAGGTCAAGGGTTCACTCAGTGCAGCCAGGTACAGGTCAAAACGTCACTCAGTCTAGCCAGGTGCAGGTCAAGGGTTCACTCAGTGCAGTAGCTTGAGGCAGCAATTTGTCACAGGTCACTCGGGGCAACTGCCTTTCTCACCTTAGCCTGGTCAGCCCCATGCATCAGACTCCAGGTAAGTTTGATGTATGGGCCTGATATTTTAACCTGTCTCTTTGTCTTTAATGGCTTTCTCGTGTACAAGACAGGTGTTGCCACCTACAATTACTTTTGCACAGTGTATGTGCCTTTTTATTTCTACAGAGGAATTTGATATATCAGCCTGAAATTGGGCATATTTATACATATTGAATAGCTTTGTCTTATACAAGACTGGTGGTGCAACCTACAGTAATTTTTGCACAGTGTGTGTCCCTGCTTATTTCTCAGGAGGGGTTTGATATATCAGTCTGAAATTGGGCATATGAATATATCTCTGATTGCTTTATTGTATACAAGACTGGTGGTGCCAGCTACAATCATTTTTGTTTTGTGTGCACCCATGCCAGAATTTCAGCAGTGATGTTTGTGTAATTGTTTCTTATTCAAAATGTTTAGTACTTGCATTGTTCATATACATGAGAAGTAATGGTCCAGCATTGAAGCATTATACCTGGTGTATTTCCCAGTGCACAGGTTCGCATTAGGCCTGTAGGCCTTGTCTTAATATTTACCATGAGTATTCTCCTATTTATTTCCTATATACATGCAAGAAACTGTTAAATGTAATTTCCATAAGTTATGGGCTCAAACATATTGAACTTTGTAAAAAAAAATCTTGAAAAATATTTTTACACTTAACATGAAAATTTTTGAAGCTAGCGACTTATTTTCCAAGTATATAACTTTGTTTAATTAAGATTCAACTGTTTACCCAAATTTAGATCTGAATTTTGTCAATTTTTTAAGTTATAAGGATAAAAATAAAATCAGTACCTTATATTTTGCCCAATTTAGTACATGGCACCTTTTTTTCCCGTGAGTACTGTATATTTTATTTCACAGCATGTAAACATACATATTTGATTTGTTTAAATCTAAAATTTGGATATAATAGCTTGAAAATTAGTCTAGTTATTCAATTTTTAGCTCAGCTGACTATTAGTCATCTGAGCTATAGTCGTGGTCCATTGTCTGTCCAGCTGTCAACATCTGTCTGTCCTTTTGACTGGCATGTTTTGAAACCGTTAGACCTACAGATCCAAAACTCAGCATGCTGTTAGATGTCCCAAAAAATCTCCTACCACACCGAAAATTGGGTCAATATGACTTTGTTCCTTGGAGATATATAGGAAAAACCTCAAATTTCCATTAAAAACACATTATCACACTTCAGGACTGCCTAAATTCAAAACCACATGTCTGTTTTTTTTAATATTTACAAGAAGTAATCTCCTACATATTTCCTATATACATGCAAGAAATTAAGTCCATTAAGTATAATTTCTGTAAGTTATTGGCCCAAACGTAATGGACTTTGTAAAAAATCAGTAAAAATATTTGGTCACTTAACACAAAAAAATAATAAAGCTAGGGACTTTTTTCAGTAATATAACTTTAATTAATCAAAATCTAATTGTAAACCCAAAATGAGATCAAAATCTTTTAAATTTTTTAAAATATTGGCAAAAATATAAAATTGGAACCTTAAATTTTGCCCAATTCTGACCATGGCTCGTAAGTATATTTAATTCTCACAGCTGAGATACATTTTGATTTAATATATTGAATTCTGAAATTTGAAAGTAAAAGCTTTAAAATTATTCTAATTATTGAAGTTTTTCAGATGCTCTAATGTATTTGCATTTTGTATATCCAAGACCCCACTCTTGCTCACTACAGCCTTGCCTAGGTACCCTTATAGTGATGCAGCACTGGCAGAACACCCCTGCTGTAAAAAACACACTTATTCTCATGGGCCCTACCCTAACACCTCCCTCCCGCCCCAGGCCCCCCCCCCCCCCCCACCACCACCATGACCAATTTTATTGCAATACATGGTTTGTTATTGTCAACTGTATTTCTTTAAATGTAAAGCTGTTTTTGATCCACTGTGCACAACATTTCTTGAAATATTGATTCAAGAAGTAATCCAAGAGATGCTACGTTGTTCTGATGTAGCATTTTTAAGAAATTATTTCCTTTTAAATAATTGAACAAAATATAATTTAACCCATCAGTTGGCATAATTTGATAATATATGAAACAATTCATGGATAAATAAAGGTGCAAGTTAAATTGTGAATTCTGGAGTGTTATTTTCATATATTTATTGCTTTGCAAATTTAAAAAATATATTTTATAAAAATATATATATATATATCTGTTTGCATGATGTGATGTTACCTGACTAAATTAAGTATAAATGTTGATGCAGTTTAGATTTGTGAATCAATTCAAATATTCAGATATATATGATATACTGTAAATATATAGTAAAATTTATAAACTTAAAAAAAATGACTTAACAAAAGGAAAAAATTGTGTCTAATGCAAATATTTGTTCATTATTTTCCTGTCTCAGTAGAATGAAAATTAAAGTTATTGTATCGCCAGACATAGTCTGGAGATACTATGGTTTAGGCACGGTCGCGCCGCCGCCGCCGCAGAGATTTCTTTTGAACACAATAACTCAAAAAATATTTCACGGATCTTTACCAAACTTGGTATAAGTATAGATATGGGTGAGAGGACGACGCCTATTCAAAATGAGGTCATGACCTCAACTAGGAGAGTGACCTTGACCTTGAATAGGTTCAATTTTGGGGAAAATCACACAAATTCTTAAATATCTCAAGAAAACTTGCATGGATTGATCCCAAAATCAAGTTGATCGAAGATCATGGATAGGGTTGTCATGTTCCAGAAACTGGTGGCGCCACCTATTATTCTTTACTTGTTTTCATGCCGTTTAATATCCCCAAAATTGCTACTTGACAGTACTGTAAGCATTATAAGTCAAAAACTAATGGACAGATTTCTTTCATATTATGCAAATACATAGATATGGGTTATGGGATGATGTTTATTTAAATTGGGGTCATGACCTTTCCTATGAGAGTGGCCTTGACCTTGAATATTGCCATATATGGTGAAAATCACACAAAATCATTAATTTCTGAATAAGGGATGCATGCATTGGTCCAAAAATCAACTTGACCGAAGATCTTGGATAGTAATGTCATGTACCGGAAACAGTTGGCGCCACCTGTTATTCTTTTACTTGTTTTGTGCCGTTTAATACCCCATCATTGCCACTTAACAGTACATTTATAACCTGTGAGCATTATAAGTCAAAAACTAATGGACAGATTTCTTTCATATTATGCATATACATAGACATGGGTTATGGGATGATGTATATATAAATTGAGGTCATGACCTTTCCTATTAGAGTGGCCTTGACCTTGAATATTGCCATATATGGTGAAAATTACACAAAATCATTAATATCTCAATAAGGGCTGCATGCATTGGTCCAAAAATCAACATGTTCGAAGATCTTGGAAAGTATTGTCATGTACCGGAAACAGGTGGCGCCACCTGTTATTCTTTTACTTGTTTTGTGCCGTTTAATACCCCATCATTGCCATTTATCAGTACTGTGAGCATTATAAGTCAAAAACTAATGGACAGATTTCTTTCATATTATGCATATACATGGATATGGGTTATAGGATAATGTTTATTTGAATAGGGGTCATGACCTTTCCAATGAGTGGCTTTGACCTTGAATATTGCCATATATGGTGAAAATCACACAAAATCATTAATTTCTCAATAAGGGATGCATTGATTGGTCCAAAAATCAACTTGAACGAAGATCTTGGATAGTGTTGTCATGTACGGGAAACAGGTGGTGCCACCTGTTATTCTTTTACTTGTTTTCGTGCCGTTTAATACCCCATCATTGCCACTTAATAGTATTGTGAGCATTATAAGTCAAAAACTAATGGACAGATTTCTTGCATATACATAGACATGGGTTAGGGGATGATGTATATTGAAATTTGGATCATGACCTTTTCTATGAGAATGACCTTTTCTGTGAGTGTGGTCTGATATTAATTGTTGCTGAAGATGGGGGGCCTATTCTTAAAGGGGGGGGGGGGAATAATTGTCTGGGGATACGCAGGTGCCAAGAAATATCTAGTTTGCTTTGTTTTCCACCTCTCTGCCTGTTTTTAAATATTTAAAATAATTTCATTTAAATTAAATTTTATCCTTTACATATATGCAGAGGTGCTGTAACTCCCACAAGTCCCTGCAAGCAGCATTGAATTTAATTCTGTATTCTGTATTTATATCCAAAGGTGTTATAACTCTCCCCCCCCCCCCCCCCCTTCCAGTCACTGAGCCCTAGTTCCTGAGCACTGAGGATAGTATTTTTATTGCAACTTCAAAAAATCTATGGTGATGCAGTTATAACTGTCACAATCAGCTGAGCGCTGTGACCCATGGGTCCCTTGTTAATAAATAGTTAAACTCTCATATCATTTGTGCTAGTGCTACTTTTGGGTAAAGGTAACCTGTAATTATTGAATAACAGTTAACTCCTTTGTAAAAAGCATGATTATATACATGATTTATAGATGACATTTTTTTTCCAAATACTTCTGCTTCAATGTAGATAAAGTTATTAGGCCAAGTCAAAACCTGTGTAACAATAGTACTCCTTTTCCAAATGTAAATAATATACATGACATCTGAGCCCTCTTCCTTCTCCAAGGATTTTATCAAAAGCTTTACATAACTTGAGTTAAACGCCATCATCCTCATAAATCAGCTTACCTATATTACAATACAAAACCAACATGTGTCTGCCCCTTCTTCCATATTATATTTTATGATCATAAATAAAAGCTGAGCCCTGTGACACATAGGTCCCTTGTCTCTCTATTTTTGAGACCTTTAAAGATGGGGTCATCCGTTAACAGGACAAATCGTAACCATAAGACCTCAAAACCTTCTAACTTGACATCCAGGGAGGTCCATGAAAAATATCCTTGGAAAACTGAAATTAGGTCTCTGTTACCCATATTCTCTGAGCTATGGGGATTATAAGAATACCCCAACATAATTGAAAATTTCATACCAAAGCAGGGCACAAATCATTTCCATTGGAACTAGAATCTTCTAACATAAAATCCAGGGAGTTCAATGAAAAGTCTTCTTCGAAACTTGAAATTAGTTCTCTGTTACCCATATTCTCTTAGCTATGGGGCTTATAAGCACCCCGCAGAATAATTGAACATTTGATACCAAAGCAGGGCACAAATCATAACCATTGGACCCACCCTTACAGAAAAAAGCATAGTTTAAGCACGGTCAAGAAGCACAGAAAAAGCACAATAGAAGTATAAATGGAGCATGCTTTAAGCACAGCTGTGGCATATAAAAAGCACCTTTTAAGCATGTTCAGAATGTGCTTAAATGTTACTGGAATTGAAATGGCACTTAGAAAATATTTGAGCATGAGCACTATAAAAGCACATAAAAGCATACTTAGAGCACTTTTAAACGCATTCTCAGCACACGAGAAGTATTCACTGAAGCACAGAAAAAGCACATCTGGAGCACTTTTGAAGCACAGTTTCAGCACATGAGAAGTACTCATGGAAGCACAGAAAAAGCATACCTGGAGCACTTTTGAAGCACAGTTTCAGCACATGAGAAGTACTCATGGAAGCACAGAAAAAGCATACCTGGGGCACTTTTGAAGCACATTTTCAGCACATTAAAAGTATTCACGGAAGCACAGAAAAAGCATACTTGGGGCACTTTTGAAGCACAGTTTCAGCACATGAAAAGTATTCATGGAAGCACAGAAAAATCACATTTGGAGCACTTCTAAAGTACAGTTTCAGCACATTAGAAGCACACCTGAAGCACTCATGGAAGCACAGAATAAGCACAATTGGAGCACTTTTGAAGTACAGTTTCAGCACATAAGAAGCACATTTGAAGCACTCATGGAAGCACAAAATAAGCACAATTTGAGCATTTCTGAAGTACAGTTTCAGCACATAAGAAGCACATGTGAAGCACCCGTGGGGGCACAGATTAAGCACAATTGGAGCACTTCTGAAGTACAGTTTCAGCACATAAAAAGCACAGTTGAAGCACCCATGGAAGCCCAGAATCAGCACTTTTGAACACTCCTGAAGTACTGTTTCATCATATAAGAAGCACATCTGAAGACATACAAGATACAACAAGAATCAATCAACAAACCATGAGCACTTAAAAACATGATATTTAGCATACAATCAAATTCATCTAAAGAAATAGAAAAACTGAATGCAAGATATTATTAAGTTTATTCCAAATTATCATTGTTTAAGATGTTTTAAAGGCTGAACTGTTATCTGGCTTTCCAGTACAGCTTATCACCTCACAAAATACCCAGCATCTTCATTTTTGGCAAGCATTTCCTGCATTATACATCATATTTTATTTTTCAAACTGCATGCATTTACTATTGAATATATCAAAGTCTTTAACATATTGAAACTGTCCCTCATTACATGCACTGTTTATAACAGAAAAGACAATATTTTGAACTGTTACGACCATGTCATTTGAAGCCATATTTGAATTTATGAGTATTCATTCTTTTTATATTTTTAAAAGTGTAACATATTGGGAAATAAGTAATAATATACCTTAATCCTTTAGGTTTCAAGGCATGTTTGGAAACTAATGGTAAACACAAAAGATCAACTTGTTTCACTTAGTAATGTTTAACTCACTTCAGTTGAAAAGGTTTTTCCTCCTGTTTAGTATACACATGTTGCTGCGTGGCCTTGACCTTTTCATATGCTGCCCTTTACCAGGATGCAAACTAAACTATGATATTCCATTCTTTACAAAAAGCACAATTTCAGCTCAACAGAACCTAAAATTATACACATCAGTAAAAGCCATTTCACTTGCTCATATCTTAATGACAATTTTGGAAGCACACAGGAAGTACAAATGAAGCATATTTGAGGTTTGTTTTGGACTTAGCAGATTTTGGAGGTTTTTTTCAAGTATGTTATTCATATTAAAAGTACTTCTGAAGCACACTGGAAGCATGGTCCCACATTGTCCTTCAGTTCTCTATCAAGGAGCACAATTTAAGCACAGTAGGACTCATATATTACACGTCAGAACAATGCATTTCCTATGCTCATTTGTAAAGGTAAATTTTAGAAGTACAAAACAGGTTCTAATGAAACATATTTTAGGTACTTTTTTTAACTTTTTAGTTTTTGGTATTGATGATAAAGTATGAATAAGCAGTTTAAGAAGCACAAATTAAGTACTATTGGAGCACATAATAGGTAGGTTTCATACTTAAACAGTTTGTGGTGTTCACTGAAAGCACAAATGAGGTACATTTAAAGCATAGTTTGAGCATCCAGTAAAATTTCTAAGTTCTCAAAAAGCACATTTAAAGCACTTTTCAAGACTGAATTTTGCTGAAAAGCACAAAATAAGCACTAATGAAGCACGCTTTAAGTATACTCCTTGCCCGAAAATTTCTGTAAGAGTTGCAGAATCTTCTTACTTGACATCCTGAGAGTTCCTCAAAAGTTCTCCCCAGAAACCTGAAATTGGGTCACTGTGACCTATATTCTAAGAGTTTTAGGGTATGTTTGAGCACCCAAGAAATAATGCAAAATACACAAAATTGCCAGATTCCTCAGGAAAGGCTGGTTGGATTGTCATAAAATTTGGTGTGCTTATGGGTCTTGATGAGCTTAAGCTAATATGCATGGATGATGATGCCACTTACATGATCTTAATTAGTTGTCTGTGCAAGGACACATTGTCAACATGTCAGTGTCAACATGTCAGTCGGCTGAGCGTCATGACCCATAGGTCACTTGTTTAAGTTATTAGCCTAAACATAAAATAAGTACCTTAAATTTTGTCCAACTTTGGCCACAGCACATTTTTTTTTCTGTATGCACTGTTGATTTAATTTTCACAGCATGTTTACATATGGATTTAATCTTTAAAAATTTGAAATTTCAAAGGAATTGATTGAAAAGAGTAGCTTTGATTCAAGTTTATGACACGATGTCAGTTGTTGTTTACATCAAGCCACTGGCCAGTACAGTGAGTTAATTATGAAGCAGCCCTCACCTATGTTATGAAACCCACCCCAGGCATTTGCCTAGCCTCAGCTTGGCTTATCTCTGCCCCCCCCCCCCCTCCAAGAAGGATGCAAAACCTAGATCTATGTTATATTTTTCTATATATGATTCATTCTTATTTGAGCTTTTTGCTACATTTTGGATTTTGGATTCTATCACAAAGGGTTACAATGATAAAAGTGCACATTTAATTTTGTCTACCAAGTGGTGTATTGGCGTAAAAGTGTGGATGTTTATAAGATGAGGAATTCCTTACTTCAGAAGTGTAAAAACTTTGCATTCTTTTCACAGGGTGTGACATTGAATATACATTTCAGTATTAAATTTTAGCTGAGATAGTAATTAGCATAAATATATTGTGTCTCCCTAATCCAACCAACAGTGTTTATACCTGATTTGAACAGGGAATTTTTAGCGAACCTGTGAGCTTATGCGATGGTGTGGCGTCGTCCGTTGTCCGTTTGCAGTCGTCTGTACGTTAACCCATACTATCTTGAAAACGGCAAGAGTTAGCATCAAGAAATTTTCTGCAAAAAATTAGTCATCTAAAAAACTCTATCTGATTTTGCTTATTTTTTGGCTAACTGCATTTTCTTAGATTTTATAGAGAAAAAGCTAAAAAAGCTTTAAAAATCTTCTTCTCTGAAACTTTTCAGTCAAATTGTCCAATATTTCACAGAAATGATCCCTGGAACAATCTCTCTCAAGTTTGTTCGAATGGTTTAAGTTCGGTGATTTTTGGCCGAGTTACAGCTAGTTGAACTTAGTCATCTGTCAAAAAAAGCATACTAAAATTACAGTCTTAGAAACGGCTGGAGCTGTCATCACCAAATTTTATGCCAATGTTGGTCACATGAGTCATGTCTGAAATTCAGGTATTGGTGGCGCCACCTGCATCGGCCTTTTTTTAACGGGGGTCATCAGTGCCCGTATCATATTGACGGCTACAAAAACTTCTTCTCTTGAACCATTTGGCCAAATTGTTTAATATCGCACAGAAATGATCCTAGGGTAGTGCTTTCTGAAGTTTGTTCAAATGGTCTCAGTTCAATGACTTTTGGCTGAGTTATGGGAAGCTGTATTTAGTCATATGCCATAACAGCCTATTTTAGCTCAGTGGCTACAAAGATCTTCTTCTCAAAAACCACTGGGCCAAATTCTTAAATCTCACACATTAATTATCCTTAGATGTTGATAATTCAAGTTTGTTCAAATGGTTTTGGTTCAGTGATTTTTGGCTGAGTTATTGGAAGCTTAACTTAAACATTTTGCTTTATTTTCCCATGGCTATATAGAGACAACTGTACGTGGATTATACATTATTGGTATCCCTACTCAACTTAATTCAAGAATTTGCCATCAGTGAGATATATCAGTATTTTAATTTTGCATTCAGTATGTATCCATAATAATTTTACATATATTCCTGATTTCTTTCTTATAAAAAGTCAGCTGAAAAGCATTTTGTATTGGGAAAATAAATTTCAAAGTTATTACAAGTAGGGACCACTTTTGTGTACAGATGGCAGCCCTTGGTTTACCATTGGCAGATTGCCAGTGCCTTGATGTTGGCCATTAGCCAAGATGATGTCAGCTCTATAAATAGTTTTGGCACAGTGCCAGGATTGGAAGAAGTGCAGCCAGGTATAGGTCAAGAGTTCACTCAGTGCAGTAGCTGCATTCTATTTATAGCTTTGGCAGACTGCTCACTGCATCATAATTGGCACCAAAGTGCAGCCTGAATCTATTTATAGCTTTGGCAGACTGCCAACTGTGTCAGATTATGCAACAGGTCAAGAGTTCACTCAGTGCAGCTAGGTATAGGTCAAAAGTTCATTCAGTCTAGCCAGGTGCAGGTCAAGGGTTCACTCAGTGCAGTAGCTTGAGGCAGCAATTTGTCACAGGTCACTCGGGGGGCAACTGCCTTACTCACCTAAGCCTTGTCAGCCCAGTGCATCAAACTTTGGGGAAGTTTGATGTATTGGATTGATATTTTTACCTGTCTATGCGTCTTTGGTATTCTCATTTACAAGACAGGTGGTGCCACCTACATTGACTTTTGCAGTGTATGCGCCTGCTTATTTCCACAGAGGAATTTTATACATCAGCCTAAAATTGGGCATGTATATACATATCGGGTAGCTTTATAGTGTACAAAACTGGTGGCGCCACGTACAATAATTTTTGCACAGTGTATGTCCCTGCTTAATTCATAGGAGGGGTTTGTTTGACATACTGGTGGTGCCAGCTACAGTCATTGTATCCGCCAAAACAGAGTTTTGCGGATACTTTGTTTTCAGTTGGACGCCGAAGCTGCCGCCATTGCCGCTTAGGTTTCCGGAGAACTCCTCCATAACCACTGGGCAGAACTTTTTAAAATTCGGAATTATGATCGGTCATATGTGAACTGCTGCGCCCTCATTTTTGGTTGACCTCTGACCTTTCCTCTCTGATGAGCGTCCATTTGTGTGTCTGTTTCCACACATAAACCCACATATCTCGGGAACCGTTTGGCTGATAAGGCTAAAGATTTTGCACAAATGTAGCCCTTGGAAATCTTTATAACATACACTAAAAATGGTGGTGCCACCTGCAACCATTTTTGCACAGCGTCCATCTGTTCATCAGCCTTGGGATAAAAACACTCATAACTCTGCATTGGTTGGACTTATCCACCTGAAATTTTGCATGTGTATACATCCTGGACAGCTTTCTTGATTTTATGACAGGTGGCACCACCTACATACATATTTTGGCTGCAGACATCCAGGCTATTATGCAACACATCTCACTCTATTTCCCCTTGCCACTCAATCTATGCCTCACTTCACCTTTCCCACTCTGATTTTGGCAGATACACGTAGTCACTTGTTGACTACCCATATTCTAGTTTTTGTGTTGTGTGCCAGAATTGCAGCAGTGATGTTTGTTTAATTGTTTCTTGTTGTAAGTGATTAGTACTTGCATTGTTCATATACATGTTACACATGTTCTTGAAAAGTAATGGTCCAGCATTGAAGCATTATACCTGGTGTAATCTCATTGCACAGGTTCGCATTAGGCCTGTAGGCCTTGTTTTTTATCAAATTTCCTAAAACTTTTCTTCGAGTAAATAAAATTTAGCATGTACTGAAAACTCCAATGTACAATACTTTTTTTGAATTGTAATTCAAGGAATAATCTTGAAGATACCATGTTGTGGCATTATGTTCTTTTAAGCGATATTTACTTATGAAATATTTTTCTTTTAAATTCAGTTTAAACATTTTGTGATTTAAAAATTTATAAAAAATATGTGTATGCATGTCTTGACATGATGTGAACCAAACTATGGATAAATAATGAAGCAACTTACAATTCTTAAAGAACTTATATTAGGTGCAAGGACTCAATCAGGGAGGGGTCAGGGGTGGGAGTAATAACACCTCTGCATATACATACAGGATGTGAAATTTAATTCAACAGTGCTTACAGGAATATGTTTCTTCATAATTATTAAATATTAGAAAGATGGACACACAAAGCAGATGACCATTTAACAGTCTGTGAAAATAATGAACAAATGTGTGCATTGAATCTTCATTTTTTATCACATCACAAATTTTTAAGTTTATAAATTTCATACATTTGCAATATAACATATATATCTGAATACATAAGTTAATTCAACATTCTTAATTGCATCAACATTTACCATATTCCACTAATAAGCTCCCTGGGCGCTCTCAAATTTGAATTTTCCCCAAATCCCCCAAATATCTTTATACCCTAATAAGCTGCCCACTTCCAAAGTGGGTCACAATCCTCTAACACTGCAGCTTGTGAACGTGCACGTGTTTGACTTCACAGCACATTCAGGGCAATTCAGAAAAACTGACGATCTTTAGCGATGGTTGTGTAAAATTTTGATAAATAATAACTAATCCAAGTGATACTGATTTTTGTGTTGTATGCGAATGCAAGAATTGTATGAATGACTACTGTTCGAGAATTCCTTTGCAGGTGAAGAGGAAAAATAAGGATGGTAGTAAATAAAATTAATAAAATTCACCGCCTAATAAGGTAGTAAAATATATAAATTAGTTTATTAGTATAAATAGTATTTATTTGAAAGATGAAGAAATATGATATTGGACGTAGGTACCCCGATTTTGTCAGTCACCTTGCGCAAATACCTTTGACAGCTGAGCCGATGTATAACATGGAATGGCATTGCCAATAATTGTCCTTTTTGTCCTTCATTGTGCATGATATTACATGCAAAAGTTAAGAAGAAAAAAAGCTGAAATACTGGCCCTCAACTCCAGCGTATTATAATAACTTCACCACCAGGATGGACTTTTATTTTATAACAATTAACATTAGTGCCGACTAAATGCATTATATGAGGCGAGATCATAGATACTTTAAACTCTTGTTAGTTTAGCGGTTAAGCTCCCATATTTGGAGGAATTGTGCAAAAATTGAAAGAAGCATGAAAGTTGGCAAAAGTATTCTTTGGAGCTTATTGAATAATTTCAGATATAGGGCCAAGCTGAAAAAAAAAATTATCTTGGCCAAAATCCAAGATGGCGGCCAAGATGGCCACCAGATTAGAAAATGTCAATAACTTGAGTTATAATGTCCCCAGAAAACATTGCAAATACTCTAATATAATGTTTTTTGGGATGAGAAATTCAATTTTTGTATAAATAATAATTGCTGAAATTTAATATATATGTTCATTTCAAGTATTTAAACACTGTCTCTTTCAATGTAATGAAAGGAACAGTCGATTGGTAAAACGCTCTGCTCTCTTCACTTGCGACCAAGTTTCTATCCCTATGTTGCTGCGAGAGTGCATTGTAGTGGTCCATACAGAGTCGGTTGTTTTCTTCGTGTCCTCTTATTCCGTCCACTACTTTGCCATCCGACCCATGGAAAGTGCCTTGAAGTTGTTATTATAACCTGTTGTACGATCCATGTTAAAGAATTTTTTTTGTTTATAAGTTAATACATTCATGAAGACTCAGTACATATTTTATCTTCAAGTGCACAAGATGCAAAATTGTAGATCGAACTGAACCTTGCACAGAAGAGAAAAAGAACAGATAGTAAGTTGGAATTGTGTGTGTATTACCAGAAGAAAAATGCTCTTGTCCTGTCAAATCTAAAAGAAAATATTCAGGCACAGGTAATATAAAAAAATGTTGGCAATATTACAAAGAATGCTGTAATAAACTGTTCTGTTCAGTAATAATACTCAGAAAAAGTGTATTCTCAAAAATGTATGTTCACTTAATGGAGCAGATGGTATGAAATACAAGTTTCCCAAGCATTCTGCAATTGGACATAAAACTGACAAAGGGAAAGTGTAACTGTACTGAGGTGCCAGATCTCAGAAGCTGAAAGCACAGAAAAGTTACAATCACCAAAAAAGTTTGTAAAAACTCAAACCAAACTTTGTACTGAATTTTGAGGTAATCAATTTGAAGATAAAATGCATGTCTTGAACCTGAGGGACAATAATATTTCCTTTTCGTGAATTCGGCTCTCTATATCTTCCGCCTTGTTTTTCCATTTTGTGAGCATCAATCCATGAAAGATCAGCTAGCTGGAACCTGGCAGCACCGACTAATACATGTAGTGAATATTTCTAACAATACATGCAGGTACTACATGAATCTACAAATGTGCATAATGTCAGCAAATGAAAGTATTTAATATCATGTTTGTAGATTTTTAAAAATTCCTAACTATTCTTAAGTATATATTAAGCTCCCACTTGACAGGGATAGGATACCTAAGTTTCTTTCATTTCTCATCTCTGCAAAGCAGTTAATACATTCGTTAGCATGCAGATAATGGGATATTAAACAGAGGAAATCAGAAATGAAATATTAATATAATAAGACCTACCCTAGTAAATGACACTTTCATTTAAAGGTGCACTATTAAAAAAAAAATTTATCAACTTTAACCGTTGGGTGTGCTGATGAAAAAGGGACTTTTGTCACGTACAATTTCAGTAGGTACACAAGGCAGAATCTATACAACTGACCGGTGTCAGCTTCTTATACATAGGTCTGTATCCTGCCATGCACGCATTCAGTCTGATATAAAAGTTAGAAGCAAGATAAACTCTATATTACATGGATTGTCTAATTTATTTTATTATAATATATAGTTTATATGGACAGTGGCGTTTGGTGGTATATATACTGGGGTGGAGGAAAGCGAAGGACAAGGAAGAATTCCCCACTTTGGATGGGCCATTGTATACAACCCACTAAAAGGAACGATGCTCGATTCTCCATTACATTACATAGAAACAGACATAAGGCTTAAATACGTAAAATTAATATGTATATATATATAATGTCAGCACAGTTGGATTTATGCATTTGATATTTCCCAATTGCACTAACAGAGGTTTACATGAAAGGTGATCGTAAAATCTAATTACATGTATATAGGTTTAAAACATTCTAATGATTAGTGTTTACGGACATATCAAGTTCAATCCTAATTTTATTGCAGATTTCGACAGATAAGTTTTTTGCAACCATCACCTCTTCAAAGCAATTACAATTGTAAGTATGCAAATAAGGAATATTCAAAGGAAGAATATTGCAATAAAAACTGTTTTACAATTCAACCTTCCAAATGCATGACAAAGCAGACAAACCTAAGCCATCAAATGACACTCTCATTTGAATACAATCATAATATATGCAACTACTGTTCAAAACCCAACAAATAATGTTTGCTGTACATGTGCTAGTAAACGAGAGCTAATTTAGGACAATGCAAAACCCAACAAATAATGTTTGCTGTACATGTGCTAGTAAACGAGAGCTAATTTAGGACAATGCAAAACCCAACAAATAATGTTTGCTTTACATGTGCTGGTAAACAAGAGCTAGTTTCAGACAATTTCAATATAAACAAAACAAGGATTCATTCACATAGTCATTTTACAGACTTTAAATCCTTATAAATGAATTGATCGACCCCGAAAACATAGGAATATTGCACTTGGAAAGCATTCTAAGACAAATATAACCGAATGTATTGAAATTTTAAAATCCGGAAGCCAAGATGGCCGCCATGTTGGATTTTGACCAACATTGGGTGAATTCCGCTTGGCCCTATTTCTGAAAATTTTGAGTATGGTCTGGCCAACTATTATGCCAAGTTTCATGCTTCTTTCACTTTTTGCACAATTCTTCTCTTAACAGCTGGACTATATTTTCAGATTTTTCATTGCAAATTTTAAAAAATTGTTAAATTAAAAAATTAAATCTGATAAAAACTATTAATGCCAAATATCGATATGCTAAAAAATTTGGTTTAATATTAACTTAAAAGCATTATTCCCCTGAAAGTGAAATAAAGGTATCATGCAGTTCTTTCTGTGCACCTGTCTGTCTTTCTGTAAATATTTCATATGCGACATAGTATCTCAAAACTGTTACTGTTTTTTATGGCAGTCTTGTCAGAGTATTAGTTTTGCAATCATATATTTGGAACTTTACAACCAAGTAGGAGGGCCTTTTCCTCATAGCTTCCATATGCTGATACATAAGAAAAACAGTTACAGTAGAAATAAGCTTATTTTGAGTTTGCTAAAATTTTTCACACTTCAGATGAGGTTCATTTTATTGCAACTGCAAACTGCACTGTTTAAACTTCTAGCTGTATCACCCCCACCCCCACCCCCCCCACCCCCACACTACCCCATCCACTATCAAGTCCTTCCACACGTGGACTGGGAACTTTGTTGCAACTGTTTATATTTTATAAAATTGTAAAAAAATTGATTCAATAAAAAAAAATAGGATCTAACTGAACAAATGTGTAAACTGATAAATTGTCTATAGCTTATCAAAAAGCCAACCAATTAGCATGGTAATAGTATAGATCATATATTCACAAACTACCTACATGATTCACTTTCAACATAAGGAAACATATGGTCAGATCACAAAATATTATTTGCAACAATATCTTCAATCATATCAACCATCCATGGCCTATATTACCTGTTCCTTTTAGACTTTATCTCAATTTAATATTATTTTAGACTAGCTGCTCCCGTGGAAAATCCACGGCTCTATTTGATGCATATGTTTATAATAAGCTGATAGGAACTAAATGACAAATATTTAAATGCAAAATGGACAACTCTTCGAGATAAAAAGACAGCAGGTTGATATATTTCTATGAAAGCAATTAGCAAGGAAACCACTTGGTTTGTTGCATTGTCTTTCAGCAAATTAACACAAAGTGTAATATACAGATTTTGCTGAAAATTTGTAGAGGGGTAGAGTAAAACTGCATCCGTAATCCATTATATTTTCCGAGGTAATCGGAATCACCATATTAAATTTTTTTTATCTTAAGTGCCATAATCACAATTCCACAAAGGAATAATTTTAAGGGGCTGTTCCTTTGTCCCCGAGTAGAAGCCGCCCATTCTTATGCAGTTGTTCTGCCACTTGCCTGGTGAACCCGTGTTTCTGAACCATGACAATGTTTTACATGAAACGTGCACGTATGAACGAAAGACTGATTAGTAGATTCTGGCGGGGGTTTTAAAGTCCCGAACAGATTGAGGACCCTAAGAAGTGTGTTCAATCCCCACCCCCCTCCCCGGGCTTTCTTTTGAAAAAAAAAACTTTTTTTAAAAAATCCATAAATCAGCCAACTATTTAAACCATGGTTATCATGGAAAATACATCTGAATGTATAAAAATCAACATACCTGTAAACCTATAAAACTGTGATCGTGTAAAGGGTCTCAGCTCTTTGTGTCCACTCAACGGAAAAGTGCTCCCTATTAAAAGATTCATGTAGACATGTGTTTGGCCCTTGAATTTAAAATCTTTACTTCCTTTTGACAGATTAAAATTCCTTAACAGGCGATATAATGGAAATGGGTTTCAGTGAGGATTACAGGTCGCCTCCTGAAAAAGCGTGACAGGCGAAAAATGTTTTGCTTAACATTTGTAGAGACGTTAGGGTGAAGACAAATCAATAGTCCATTTCATTTTCAGGTAATAAGAATCACAGCAATATATATTTTCTTATAAACCATTATGACAAAAGACCATTCGTTTGTCCTTGTGTGGAAGCCACCCGCAAGGTGAACTCGTGTTACTGAAGCATGACAGTGTTCACACACAAAATGCATACACGTGAACACATGACTCTGTACGCCCTGACGACAAATTTTAGTTTGTTAACAACTGAAAGATGTAATGGTGATAATATTTCATGTTTCACCATTCCTACAGACAAAGGATCCTAACAAATATATGTGAACCCCCCACCCCATCCAACCCAAATGATAAGTTACGGGGTTTCTTTTAAAAAAAAAAAACTTCATTAAACACACAATGTTGCCGAATTTTTTTATATGGTTATCATGGAAAGATATATTTGAATGTATAAAAATCAACATACCTGTTACCCATAAAAAATTCGTCAAACAGTGGTCACATCACTGGACTTAGTGCCCCGTGTTGACTAATCTGAAAGCCCTCGCATTGAATGTGGAGTCATGTGGTCTTTGGATTAAAAACCTTTACTTCCTTTTGAGAGAGAAAATTCCTTTATAGGCGTTACAGTGGATATGGGGGATCAATGGGGATTATACGGTGGACCCGCGTGACCTCGTTTTGCACGGAAATGCCTTTTGGGCAGGACAGGTGCTCTTTGCCAAGGTCTTAATTGGCCAGTAAAAGATCCCCGAGGCGCCTCCTGAAAAAGCGTCACAGGCGTGGAGGACCTTGTTGCACAAAAGAAATAGCGGAACCTAATGGGGGAAATGTTAAAATTATTAATTATTCAGCTTAATAAGGCATAATCCCGCAAAATAAAACAAACTTTTCCTAAAACAGCACACCACCGATACGTCTGCCGAATTTGGAGAGTCAAATCAGAAAGGAAGCAGGTAAACCGTGGTCTAGAAAAACCCCAACTCCGTATAAATTATATTGATTTTTTACTTCAAGGTCAACTTCAGCTGAGCACAGTGATCCATTTGTTCCTTGTTCAAACTTTCATCCATCAAATACATCCGAGTAATTTATTTTTAAGTGCTGACTATATTCTTCAGTAAACCAGTATTTGATAATTGTTAAATTAACAAAATCAGCAAAAAGACAGCAATGCATGTTTGATTATTCAGACATGTACGCTCTGTTTGGTAGTAATTGCACCCGTACAGTTCTAGTAATTTTCATGATGATGATAATTATTATAAAGTTTTTCATCTGGTGATATATATTGTAATATAGATAGTGTGGAAGAGATACTGCTGCTTTGTTTATCTTTGTTGCAGAAGCAGGACATGTTCTGCCTCTTGCACATACCAGTATGATCAGCACAGCCACAACATGGTAGATACAGTTGATGTTGACCAGCTGTATTGCACCTAACATATTTTAAAATAATAATAATGATAATGATAAAATATGTTACAGGACTTGCAGACTTCTGCTGAGTTATAAAAAAAAAAAAACATTACAATTTCTAGAGGCTCAGAGCCATAAGCCTAGTGATGAGTGAGTAATGCATGTCATTTATGTCACAATGCTGACACGGTTTAGCCTACATTGACAATTATATAAAAATCTGCACATGTTAATGTATTTGCATGCTGCATATGTCATTTGTGAATGTATGTGTATATTATGTTTCCAAATAAACTTTTCTGTCATACAGAATTTTGGGGGATAGACCACAATTTAAGACAGACATAAGATATATACTGCCAGATCATAATCAGAAGGTAATGGAACTTTTGGGGATTTCCTGGTAATATTTACTGTCAATCCAGCCAGTTTTTTTTACATGAAGTTTGCAGTGCACTTCCATCCAAATTCAATGTACTGGTAACCCTCAAAATAATGGAATATCCTATTAGTGCAAAAAGAAACCAAAAATTTTCTTTTCATTAACCAGGGAGGGATTGAAGGATATATCCATATAACCTTGATAGATACACCCCTTCTACACTACAAGTGTACTTACCCATTAATGCCCCAGTGATAAAGGAGGCAGCCCTGGGGGTCAGGTAGGGCTGTGATGATGAAATTACTTTTTGAGGGTGTAGCGCTACGGTGTCTCTCTCCTCTTTGACTCCTCTCTATCTTCTGGGTACTCAGTGCGGATAAACAGCGACCTGTCTTGGCTCTCGCTGGCTTGGCCTTGGGGGCTCATTCACATTTCATAGTCTAAAGAGACGACCGACCGGGGCGGTGATCCCAGATCACCTTAACCATGTCTGTCTGTCAGATAGGGGGCATTATAAGACTTTGCTTATCTAGGTGGCTGGCCTAGGGTGTAGACCCCACCCTATGGCTCTTAGGTAGGTCATTTAGTTAGTAGCCAGGGTCTCTGTGAATAAGGAGATGGAGCTAGTTCAGCATCTGCAAAGTTGAGTGGCCCACAATTAACCTTTCATATCTTTAGTAAAGCGCAAACCCCCATATATGGCACTGATTATGTTTTGGTTTAGTAATAACAACATTCAAAATTCAGACAGACCTTTCAACCATTTTGCTGTGTTGTTTTATTTTATCAGTAGGAGAAATCCTACAGTGTTACATAAATTGCTTATCCCTAGTTTTTTAACAACTTTATACACCAATTAACAACTTTATACACCAATCTGCACATGAATGTTTTATTTTCAGCATTTATTTCTTTACTCTGGGAACTTTTGTGATGAAATGGCACATAATGGACCAACTAACCTTTTGTTAACAAGAGAATTCAAAAATAGCTACAGCTATCCTCACACAATTTGCAGACAATTTGATGTTATGATTAATATGCAAAAATTGGTTCCACTGCTTTTTAATGAAATTTTTTTGATGACATGAAACTTTTCACAACTCAAGATAACTAAGAAAATGTTGAATCTCCAGCTTCTAAGCAAGGACTTAGACAGCACCTCCAGTTTTGCTCTGATCTCTAAAATTAGATGATTTCTTATAGAATTTTGTCCATTACCAATTGTCTCAGTAAGGGCACCATATTTATATGCCCGATCATGTGACATGCATATTGTAAACTGTAGTTTGTGCCAACTGTGCTGACTCTTTTTCTTTAAGCTGAATATGTATTTTCAACTTTCCCCATGATAAGTTTTGAAATGTTAGCTCTTCAACAAAGACTTGTATATGATTATGAACAAGTTTTGGTGCATCAAAATTAAATAAGGCTGAATTTGGTTGAATCAAATGATATATTAATTTGTGTCTTCATGAAAATTTTAATTACTTGATAACAAACTTTACAATTTGGTGTTTCCTTTTTGATTTATTATCAGGCAGAAATATTTTGTTTTGGCCATAAAATATTGTAATAATTTGCCAAACTTATACCTTTAAAACCCTCACCTTGCAAAGTTTAACATATTTGAACCATACAGTTTTTAAGAAATGTCCCTTAAGAATTGTTCTTTTTACTATGATATGTACATTATGATTTAGTAACACTCATACAAAAGCTCCATTATCTAAGTTTGTAATGCATGGATTGACATGAAATTTGCTTGCATTTTGCCCTTTCTTTTGTATATTAATACAGGGCCAGTCAAACAACTGACTCCAGCAGCTCTGCCAAGAAGCCCCGTCTGGAGAAATCTACCTCAAATGGATTTGTTGCATCTACAGCCCTCAGGTAATCTAATCTGTTAAATTTGTTGTCAGTAGACATTTTTACAATAACTCAAGATTCTGACTTGGACTTGACAGTCCTGGATTCAGATTTGTACTCAGGCTTTGAGGTGAGGACTTAAGGAATTAGGCTGAGTCCAATAGAAAAAGAAATCTAGTCATGGAAGTATACTGACATCCCCATTTGATGACAAATATCTGATTGAAATTATTCATAAACTGAAATGATAGACCTATTTACAGAATATTAAGGAAAAACTGGACACCTACTCCTGACAATACAAATTTAACATTTCTAGTTGAATAATATGACCATGATGCAGTATAAGGTTGTCAGGTTTATTGCCAAGAACAATGTCATCACTTAAGTGTTTGATTGGAGAAAAGTAACAATGAAGACTACAGGGGCCTGGACAGTCGAGTGGTAAAACGCTCGGCTTTCTCTGCTGTCGACCCAGGATGAATAGTAGTTGTAGGAACTTTAAGTGAAAAAGCTTTACTTCTAGTAATAACTCCATAGCTAACCACACTTTTTGATTGTGGAATTTTAAAAACAATATCATCAGAAGAGTCTTTTATGCATTTAAAGTAACACAAGCGTTCTTTTAAAGTATCATTTTTGACAGATAACAAAATAGAAGATCACCATATTGTTGGTAACATTGTCGGTGAAAATGTAAGGAGCTAATTAGCATACCTTAAGATGTAGTGTATATTTATTGTACTTCTTTTGATTTAGGCTTTTCAGAATCCCATGTAAACCAGATTGTTGAAGCCATTTATGTGTTGACTAGTACCTGCTTAACAAAACCATCGCTATCTATGGTTATTGTAGTAAACTTTTAACTCTTTAAAAGTTTTAATTTATTTCATGATATTTCAAAATTGAACCCATGGACATACATAAACACTTTTTTTTTTGGCTCACCTGACTAAGTCATCTGACCTATAGCAATGGCCCTTTGTCCATGTCCATCCATTAACTGGGCATGTTTTGAAACCCTTTGGCCTATGAATCCAAATTTAACATACATTTAGATGTTCTCCTACCAAAACCAGGGCTGGGTCAATTATATCCAATTCTAAAATTTCAATTTCAGTACTTTCAAAATGTCCAATTACAATTACACATATTTGCATATATACTAAATGATAATTACAATGAAAAGTATTTGGGTTACATTTCAGTTATTAGGGCCCCGCTTGACAAGCGGTGCCCTATAGTGATCACTGTGTCAGTCCGTCCATCCTTCCTTCCTTCAGTGACACTTTCTTTCGCACACGATAACTCAACAACAACATACTGCAGCTTTCCCAAATTCACAGGGATGATTGGTACCTATGAGGGCTCCAGGCCTATTTGATACAGATCATTGTTACAGTTCAAGACTGCCTTATCTCAGAACCACTGATTTGAATTTGATCATATTTAATATTCATATTCATCCATACATTTCCTATGTACACACCAAAATTTAGGTCATTGTTGCTTAAGTTGTTGAAGTTATGGGCCCAAACATAAAGCACCTTGTAAAAAATCCAGAAATATATTTATTCACTTAACATAAGAATTGCTGATGCTAGAGACTTTTTTTTCAGGGTTATAACTTCATTTAATCAAGATTCAATTGTATACCTAAAATTAGATCTAAATTTTGCATTTTTTTTAAGTTATTAGCATAAATATAAAATCAGTACCTTAAATTTTCCCAACTTTGACCATGGCACGTTTTCTTCCTGTAACTGCTGTGGATTTAATTTTCAAAGCATGTTTTTATTAGCATTTCAACTGTTAACACCAAAAATTTGAAACCAGTTGATCAAAAACTGTAGATTTTATTCAAGTTTTCAAGCACCATGTCACATTGTTTACATCAAGCTAGTGTTATGCAGTTTGCTAGAGCTCAGCTCCCCAGCTTCAGCTGTAAGTTCCTTAAATTTGGTATACAGTTAGATGTCTCCAAAATCCCCTATCATGCCAAGAATTTGGTCACTAGGACTTAATTCCTTTGAGATATTAATGAAAAACTTCATTTTTTCCATTAAAAACCTATTGTTATACTTTAAGACAGCCTATTATCAAAACCACTGATCTGACTTTGATCATATATAATATACAAATTTTTCTATACATTCGCGATGCACATGCCAGAAATGATGTCAGTATTGCATATTTTTTTTATTAAGTTGTGGGCCCAAACATAATGCACTTCTTAAAAAATCAAGAAATATATTTACTCACCTAAGATGAGAATTGCTGAAGCTGGAGACTTTTTTTCAGGAATATAACTTTATTAAATCAAGATTCAAATTAGTTTACCCAAAATTAGATCTGAATTTTGAAAATTTTTCAAGTTATTAGCATAAATAAAAAACCAATACCTTAAATTTCCTCCAACTTTGGCAGTGGCACGTTTTTTCCCTGTAAGCACTGTTGATTTAATTTTCACAGCATGTAAGCATAAGGATTTAATCTTTTAAAACCTGAAATTTCAAAGGAACTGATTGAAAAGGGTAGCTTTTATTCAAGTTTTCATACACCATGTCAAGTGTTGTTTACATCTAGCCCAACTAGTAGTACAGCCTTCACTTGCATTATGTAACCCACCCCAGGCAGCTTGCCTTGGCTCAGCTTGGCCACTACCAGCAGGCTTACTCTCTGCCCTGCATTCCCCCCCTACCACCAGATGGTGCATAAACAAGATGATTATTGTTAATATGTTATTATTTTCTGTATTTAATTCGTTCTTATTTTAGGCTATGCTACATTTTAAATTTGTATTGTACCACCAGGGTTACAATGATTAAAGTGCACATTTAATTGTGTCCACAAAGTGGTGTATTCTTATGAAAGTGTGGATGTTCATCAGATAAGTAATTCCTTACTTCAGAAGAGTAAAAACTTCACCACGTGTGAAATTGACTATTAATTCCAGTAATAAATTAAAGCTGAGATAGTAGTTAGCACTATGATATTGTTTGTCCCTCATTTAACCAACAGTGTGTATACTTTATTTGAAAAGATGTTTTATTTGATCAAATTTACTGAATCTTTTATTTTATTTCAGTGAATAAAATTAAGCATGTACTGAAAACTCCAATGTGCAAAACTTTTTAATAGTGATTCAAGGAATAATCTTGTAGATGCCATGTTGTGGCATTATTTTCTTTTAAATTCTGTTTAAATATTTGTGATTTAAAAATAATAAATTATATGTGTATGCATAATATGACCCAATATGAGCTACACCCTGGATATATAATGATTGCAACAATTCTAATATTTTAACTTATATTTCAGTTTTTTTACTCTTGATTACTAATGATTGCAACTTTTGCAACAATTCTAATATTTTAACTTGTATTTTCAGTTTTTAAATAAAACTTTATAAAACTTGTAAATAAAAAAAAATGATTCAGATAAAAACTTTTAATGGAAAAAGTGGATGCTAAAAAATAGGCTTATATACAAACTTAAATGGATTATTCCCTTGAAAGTGAAATAATGGTATTAGTCCATTCTGTCCACTTGCCATCTGTAAATTTTCATATGCATCTATATCTCAAAAATATTTCACTGATCTTTTTCAAATTTTATATTTGTATAGAAAGAGGTAAGGGGACGAAGCCTATTTAAAATGGGGTCATGACCTATGCTAGGAGAGTGACCTTGACCTTGAATAGGTCCATTTTTGCTGAAAATAACACAAATTCTTAAATATCTCAAGTAAGCTTGCATGGACTGGTCCAAAAATCAAGGTGACCGAAGATCTTGGATAGCCTTGTGATATACTGGAAACTGGTGGCACCACCTATTATTCTTTTCTTGTTTTTAAGCCTTTTAATACCCCCATAATTGCCACTTGACAGTACTGTAAGCATTATAAGTCAAAAACTAATGGACAGATTTCTTTCATATTATGCACATGTAGAGAGATGGGTTATGGGATGAGGTCTATTTACATTTGGGTCATGACCTTTACCATGAGAGTGGCCTTGACCTTTAATGTGTCCATATTTGGTGAAAATCACACACCTCTTATGATATTTCCAGTGTTGATAGCCATATGGATTTCAAACGTGACTTATGCATGGCCCACCACTAAAGTAAGAACCCTATAGGTTCTAGGGTCATGAGGTCAAAGGTTAAGGTCACTGGACTTGCATCTTAAAAGATACTGTGGATGCATTGTAAGCTAATCTTTCATCCCAGGTCTTCCATATTGAATATATAGCTCACTTGCCAATAGTGGATGATCCATATCAATTTTGGGGTCACAAGGTCAAAGGTCAAGGCCACAGGAGCTATCTGTCAAAAAATTAGTTTCTGGATGATAATTCCTGCTTTTTTTATGTATTTATTTATGTATTTAAACTTGACTTATATATGTCCCATTGAAAAACAAGACTCCAAAAGATTTGGGGTCATGAGGTCAAAGGTCAAGGTCACAGGACACATCTTTAAAAAGATTGTGGATGCATTTTCAGCCAAACATTTCATCTCAGACCTTTCATCTTGCACATATAGTTCATCTGCCAATAGAGGAAGACCCCTATCAATTTTGAGGTCAAAGGTGAAGGTCACAGAAGCCATCTGTCCTAAAATTAGTTTCTGGATGATAATTCCTGCTTTTATTGATGTATGGATTTCAAACTTGACTTGTATATGACCCATTGGAAAAGCAAGACCCGAATGGATTTTGGGGTCATGAGGTCAAAGGTCAAGGTCACAGGACACATCTTTAAAAAGATTGTGGATGCATTTTCAGCCAAACAATTCATCTCAGATCTTTCATCTTGCACATATTGTTCAGCTGCCAAGAGTGGAAGACCCCTATTAATTTTAGAGGTCACAAGGTCAAAGGTGAAGGTCACAGGAGCCATCTGTCCAAAATTTAGTTTCTGGATGATAATTCATGCTTTTATTGATGTATGGATTTCAAACTTGACTTGTATATGTCCCATTGGAAAAGCAAGACCCAAATTGATTTTAGGGTCATGAGGTCAAAGGTCAAGTTCACAGGACACATCTTTAAAAAGATGTGGATGCATTTTCAGCCAAACAATTCATCTCAGATCTTTCATCTTGCACATATAGTTCACCTGCCAAGAATGGAAGAACCCTATCAAGTTTGAGGTCACAAGGTCAAAGGTGAAGGTCACAGGAGCCATCTGTCCATATATTAGTTTCTGGATGATAATTCCTGCTTTTATTGATGTAAAGATTTTTCAAACTTGACTTGTATATGTCCCATTGGAAAAGCAAGACCCGAATTGATTTTGGGGTCATGAGGTCAAAGGTCAAGTTCACAGGACATATCTTTAAAAAGAATTGATTTTGGGGTCATGAGGTCAAAGGTCAAGGTCACAGGACATATCTTTAAAAAGACTGTGGATGCATTTTCAGCCAAACATTTCATCTCAGACATTTCATCTTGCACATACAGTTTCCCTGCCAATAAAGTTTCTTGGATAGCCTTGTGATGTGCCAAAAGGTCAAGGTCACAGGACCAACATCTTCAAAAAGATTGTGGATTGATAGATGGAAGAAACAATAATTGCTTGCCAAGTGTCAGTATATGCTGCTAAAAATGGGGGCCTATTCTTAAAGGGGGGGGGGGGGGCCATACTATGTCTGGGGATTCTCTGGCACCTGCGGTGCCAAGAAATGTCTAGTTTCAATTATGTCTTCTGTAACATTGCACAAATATTATTCTTAGGTGGCCTATGTTCAAGTTAACTAGAATGATTTTTTGGCAGAACTATTGGACCTTTAACAGTGAAAGTACTGCATCTTTTATTATTCTAGATATTTTGATAAAAAGTTTATGAATATGTCAGCTTGAAAAAAAATTTTTTAGCCGAAGTCTTTCAGTATGTGTAAACAGATATACCAAGATTGAATCCGTATCTATAAATAGGTTGAGAAACTGCCAACTGTTTCAGATTCGGCAACAGATCAAGAGTTCAATCAATGCAGCCAAGCACAAGGCATGTGATCGCCTCATGGGTGACATGTGAACACCTCATGGGCACCATGTGATCACTTCATGGGTGTCAAGCCCCTCAGGTCAGGGCCCCTGCATGAGCTTACGCAATGGTGTGGCTATGATTTCAGATTTGGCAACAGGCTTGAGATCAGTCTGGATCTATTTATAGCTTTGGCAGACTGCCAACTGTATCAGATTAGGCAACAGGTCAAGAGTTCACTCAGTGCAGCCAGGTATGGGTCAGGAGTTTACTCAGTGCAGTAGCTGCATTCCATTTAGTTTTTGGCAGACTGCCAACTGTGTCAGATACAACAGGTCAAGAGTTCACTCAGTGCAGCCAGGTACAGGTCAAAAGTTCACTCAGTCTAGCCAGGTGCAGGTCACGAGTTCACTCAGTGCAGTAGCCTGAACAAGCAATTTGTCACAGTTCACTCGGGGCAACAGCCTTTCTAACCTAAGCCTGGTCAGCCCCATGCATCAGACTCAAGGTAAGTTTGATGTATTGGCCAAATATTTTGATCTGTCTATGTGTCTTTGATGGCTTTCTCGCTCACAAGACAGGTGGGGGTTTGATATATCAGTCTGAAACTGGGCATTTATATATATCTCTTATAGCTTCATTGTATACAAGACTTGTGGTGCCAGCTACAATCTTTTTAGTGTTGTGTGCACCCATGCCAGAATTTCAGCAGTGATGTTTGTGTAATTGTTTTGTTATTCAAAATGTTTAGTACTTGCATTGTCCATATAGATGAAATGTAATTGTCCAGCATTGAAGCATTATACCTGGTGTATTTCCCAATGCACAGGTTCACATTAGGCCTGTAGGCCTTGTTCACTAAAAACCCATTGTTACACTTCAAGACTGCTTAATTTCAAAACCACTGACGTGACATTGATCACTTTTAAAATATTGATTCCTCTAAATATTTCCTATGTACATACCAGAAATTAGTTCAATATTTTTAAATTCTTGAAGTAATGGGCCCAAACATAATGCACTTTGTAAAAATTCAGGCAATATATTTACTCCCTTAACTTGAGAATTGCTATAGCTAGAACCTTGTTTTCAGGTATATAACTATATTTAATCAAGATTCAATTGTAAACCCAAAATTAGATCTGAATTTTCAAATTTTTTAAGTTACTAGCATAAATATAAAATCAGTACCTTTAATTTTGCCAATTCCTACGTTCCTATATTTCAGTTAATTAAAAAAAAATAAACTTGCCCATATCTAGTTTTCTCCTTGTAGCATTTATAGGGTGTTCTTATCCTTTGGTTAATTTTTACACATATAATTGTTTCATTGCTGAGATTACTTCAAAGTTTTTTCTGATACATTTTTTTTTTTAATAAAAAAATTTGAATATGATAAAAAATCAGATTTTAGACAAGTTTTCATTATGATTTCTGTAATATTAATAATTGTCATAAGAATCTTTGCTATGTCTAGTGTGTAGATTGATGTGGTGCCGTATTTACCGCGTAAAATGTTCACGAGTCCAGTGAATGCGGACACTGTCAGCTGGCTTGCACACTGACATACACGGACACTCGCACATGGCACTTTGATTACAAGACAAACAGTAGCGCGTTATAATTATAAATATGAAGCGGCCTTTCCTCAGGTGACGCGAAATTCAATGTTAGTCAAGCTTGTATTATTGGACTACATCAAGGATTGAATTTATTATAATGGGTCAACAAAGTTCAAGAAAGGGACCGAGTTTCTGCGGGATATAAATATGACGCATTTCTCCACAATTTTAAAACAAAACCCCGGATTTGGTGTGTATACCCTCTTGGGAAATGATCTATTAAATAGTAACCAAATGAAAGCCCTGGTTTCAACAAGGTAGCATTGAACTTGCACACATTTAAATGTCATAAAATAACTTAGTTCACAACAGTCCCACTGGGTCATAACCAAGCTGAGTCAAGGCAAGCTGTCTAGAGCGGGTTACATAACACAGGTGAAGGCTGTACTACAAGGTGGGCTTGATGTAAATAACACTTGACATGGTGTATGAAAACTTGAATAAAAGCTACTCTTTTCAATCAATTCCTTTGAAATTTCAAATTTTAAAAGATAAAATCCTTATGTATATATGCTGTATAAATTAAATCAACAGTGCTTACAGGGAAAAAATGTGCCATGGCCAAAGTTAAACAAAATTTAAGGTACTGATTTTTTTATGCTAATAACTAAAAATATTTGCAAAATTCAGATCTAATTTTGGGTAAACAATTGAATCTTGATTAAATAAAGTCATATCCCTGAAAAAAGTCTCCAGCTTTAGCAATTCTCATGTTAAGTAAGTATATATATTTCCTGATTTTTTAAAAATTGCATTTAGTTTTTTGCCCATAACTTCAAAACAAGATGCAATACTCACCTCATTTTTGGGATGTACATAGAAAATGTATAAAAGATATGCATACTAAATATGGTCAAAAACAGATCAGTGATTTTGATATTAGGCAGCCTTGAAGTGTAACAATGGCTTTTTCATGGAAAAAGGAGGTTTTTAGCTCAGCTGACTAAAAGTCATCTGAGCTATAGTCATGGTCCATTGTCCGTCTGCTGTCTGTCTGTCCGTTCGTCTGGATATCCGTCCGTAAGACTGGCACGTTTCGACACCATTGGACCTACGAATCTGAAATTCGGCACACAGTTAGATGTCCCCAAAATCTCCTACCGTGCCAAAAATTGGGTCAATATGACTTCGTTCCTTCGAGATATTAAGGAAAAACCTCAATTTTTTATTAGAAATCTATTTTCACACTTCAGGACTGCCTAATATCAAAACAACTCATCTGGTTTTCTTCATTTTTACCATACATATTCCTCTATATGGTTCCTATGTACATGCTAGAAATTAAGTCAGTATTATTTAAATTTAAAAAGTTATGGGCCCAAACATAATCGACTTTGTAAAAAAATGAGGAAAAATATTTTGTCACTTAAGACCAAAAGTGTTAAAGGTGGGAATTTTTTTTCAGTAATACTACTTTAAATAATCAAAATTTAATTGTATACCAAAAATTAGATCAAAATCTGTTAAATTTTTTTAAATATTGGCAAAAATATTAAATTGGTACCTTAAAATTTGCCCAAGTTTGACCATGGCACATTTTTTCCTGTAACTGCTGTGGATTTAATTTTCAAAGCATGTTTTTGTTACCATTTCAACTGTTAAAAACAAAAAATTTGAAACAAGTTGATCAAAAACTGTAGATTTTATTCAAGTTTTGCAAGCACCATGTCACATATTGTTTACATCAAGCTAGTGTTATGCAGTTTACTAGAGCTCAGCTCCCCAGCTTCAGCTCTAAGTTCCTTAAATTTTGCATACAGTTAGATGTCCCCCAAATCCTCTACCATACTAAAAGTTTGGTCACTAGGACTGCATTCCTTCGAGATATTAAGAAAAAACTTCATTTTTCCATTAAAAACCCATTGTTACACTTTAAGATTGCCTAATATCAAAACCACTGATCTGACTTTGATCATATATAATATACATATTTTTCTATACATTCACTATGCATATGCAAGAAATGATGTTAGTATTGTGTAATTGTTTTAAGTTCTAGGCCCAAACATAATGCACTTTGTAAAAAATCAAGAAATATATTTACTCTCTTAACATGAAAATTGCTGAAGGTAGACATTTTTTGCCAGGGATATAACATTATTTAATCAAGATTCAATTGTATTCCCAAAATTAGTTCTGAATTTTTCACATTTTATAAGTTATTAGCATAAATATTAAATCAGTACCTTAAATTTTGCCCAACTTTGGCCATGGCATGTTTTTTCCCTGTAAGCACTGTTGATTTAATTTTTATATCTTGCACACATAAAGATTTTAGCTTCTAAATTCTGAAGTTATAAAAGGAATTGGTCAAAAGCTAGCTTTTATGAAAGTTTTTATGAGACCATATCACACCTTGGCTGTACTGAAGCCCCTCTTTTATGTCCCCACATTGACCTTTCAGGCCAATTATGCATGCTTGAAGCGAGGCACTCTGGAGCCAGCCAGCTCTTGGGTGGCTTCAACTGGATCTAACTGTCCAACCCCCTCCACTAGTATTTGTTTAGGCCATAAGCATAACAATAAACTTTTTTTTAATTCTTGGTTTGTGATAAGAACTTAAAAAAATAAATGGAAAAGGAATTCATAGTTAATGAGTTACAGGGGATTACCTTGCAATTACTGATCATTTATGGATCTTCCATGGATGGCCAAAATTGTATTTCAAATGACACCATGCAGTCACCATTGGGTGTTTTTCATTTCAACCATAAAAATGAAAAATAAATAATTAAAATAAATTGTTGTTTACTATTAGGGATTATTTGAAGCAAGATAATGATAGACAAGGATGCAGTTGATTATATTAAATTAATCTAAATTTCCAGGTCTTTTCCAGGTGTTTAACTTGTTGGTTTATATTTATTACAAAATTAAAATAATATAAATATGTCAAAAATTTAAAATATTACTCAGACAAGTGATCATTAAAGATTTTAATTTGTTTGACTTATAACTCATGGTTGTATCAGTTGTTACATGATACTGGCTAAATAATCAAAATTTATATTGCTGGTCCTTTATTTCAGTTCATAAAATTAAACATTCCCAACTCCAGTTTGCTCCTGGTATGATATATTTGGTGTTTTGATCCTTGAATTAATTTTAACACATGTATTAGTTTTATAGCTGAGAATACTTTTCTTTTTTTCCTGATACCATTTAAAAAAATATGAATATTCAAATTTTTCCTGTTCGTGCTGTGGATTTAATTTTCACAGCATGTACACATTAACATTTCATCTGTTAAAATCTGAAATTTGAAACCAATTGATCAAAAACTGTAGATTTTATTCAAGTTTCCAGGTACCATGTCTTCATTGTTTTCATCAGATCAGTATAAATGCAGTGTACTGGGCAGTTACATAGCACCTTCAGGTCTGACCTACTGCCACTGTGAGTGTCTGGGGCAGGCTGGGTCAGGCAGTAATTACCAGAGAGCCTCTCTCTCTCTCTCTGGCAGTCTAGGTCTCTCTTTCTCTCTCTCTCTCCTCTGCTTTTTCTCTTTCTTTCTCCATCTTTCTCTCTCTCTCTCTCTCTCTCTCTCTCTCTCTCTCTCTCTCTCACTCTCTCTCTCTCTCTCTCCCTAATTGCCTCCCTTCCTCCCTCCATCCCATTCTGTTGACAGGTACTTTAAACTAGATACATTAGCTATAAATGTTGATGTAATTTAGACATGTGAATCAACTAAAATATTCACAATCACATTTATGTTATACTGTAAATTTATAGTAACATTCGGAAACTTGGATTAAAATTATGTAATGAAAAAAAGGAATAAATGCAAATATTGTTAATTTTTTCTTGGCTCAGTAGAATGGGGAAAAAAATTATTTGCTTTGTTTCTCCATCTTTCTGTCTGTTTTAAATATTTAATGTTCATGAATAAACTTTTTTTTTATAAGCACTGTTGAATTAAATTTCATATCCTGTATGTATATGCAAGGGTGTTGTAACTCTCACCATCCCCTTCTTCATCCCACTGAGGCTTTGCTCCTTGTCACTGTGAACAATAGTTCTATGGCTATAGCATAACATTTAATAATTAAAGAAAATATCTACAGAGAGACAGAGGCATTGTAACTCTGATCATAACACAACACCCCCCCCCCCCCCCCCATCAAGTCATTGCACCTGTGGAATGGGGACGTTATGGCAACTGTATACATATCATAAAATTGATAAAAAAGGTTTACCAAATAAATTGGATCTCATCAGACAAATGTGTAAACTGTTGAACTGTCAACAGCTTATCAAAAAGGTAACCAATGGAAAGGCATGGTCAGGTCTCAAATATTATTTGCAACATTTTCTTCAATCATATAAACCAACCATGGCCCAGATTACCTCTTCCTCTCAAACATTATCTACATTTCATCATATTTTTAAGATTTTAACCTTCCAGGTGGTTCAGTACTGTTGACCATTTGTCCATAGGTACCTATGTACATGCCAGAAATTATGTCAATATTGTGTAATATGTAGACGTGAGGGGCATCAAAATAATGCACCTTGTCAAGACCGATCTTGTCAAGATATTATGTCATACAGTCACAAATTCATAAATCCCCTCATCAGCATGGTTAATCATAACCTTGTATCTGTCAAATTGAACACTTGCAGTTTTCCATACACTATAGATCCTTCAACAAATAGCCTTATCATCATTATACCACTGCTTAGCATACTGTCATTGCATTCATATTTGCTCAAATAAATTGCTTTTTTCAACCCCTCCCAAATAAATAAAAAATAAAACCACTATATTTTATTCCGTATTAATGCATCAGTCAGGTTATTTCATATATCATTTACTCACATATTACATTATATTCCTTTATAAAAGCCCAACATGACCATGATATTCAAAGCTTTATCTACTCAATATAGTATCACAATGGTGATACATTTATAGTCCAATCATGATCAGCTGAGCGCCGTGACCCATGGATCCCTTGTTTCTTAATATCTTGATAGGAACGAAGTCCTAGTGACCCAATTTTTCGGTATGATTGGAGATTGTATTATATTGGAATATAAATTGCTTTTTTCGACCCCTCCCAAATAAATAAAAAATAAAACCACTATATTTTATTCCGTATTAATGCATCAGTCAGGTTATTTCATATATCATTTACTCACATATTACATTATATTCCTTTATAAAAGCCCAACATGACCATGATATTCAAAGCTTTATCTACTCAATATAGTATCACAATGGTGATACATTTATAGTCCAATCATGATCAGCTGAGCGCCGTGACCCATGGATCCCTTGTTTCTTAATATCTTGATAGGAATGAAGTCCTAGTGACCCAATTTTTCGGTATGATTGGAGATTGTATGCACAATTTTAGATTCGTTGGTCCAACTGTTTCAAAACCTGCCCTGTTAACAGACGGACGGACAAAGGACCACGACTATAGCTCAGATGACTTTTAGTCAGCTGAGCTAAAAACCAAAAAGATTTAAGTAAATTTTGCACTTTTAAACTTTTCCATAGTCCAGCTGCGTGACGTGACCCATGGGTCCCTTGTTTTTGAGCTCAGCTGACTATAAGTCATATGAGCTATAGTTGTAGTCCATTGTCCGTCCTCAGTCCATCTGTCTGTCCCTCTAGCTGTATGTCTGTCAGTCTGTCTGTCTGTCCCTCTGTCCCTTTACAGGGCACAAATCATAACCACTGGACCTAGAATCTTCTAACTTGACATCCAGGGAGGTCCATGAAAAATCTCCTTGGAAACCTGAAATTAAGTCTCTGTTACCCAAATCCTCCGAGTTATGGTGCTCCAATGTACCCCCCCCCCCCCAGAATAATGGAAGTTGATATAAAAGCTCAAGTAAATGAACAACTTATGCATTGATCACCATGATTCTTTGCATGGATATTGATCATTGAGTGTTTCATCAGTTTCTGCAGACTAGTGGCGCCACCTGTATTTTTAGAGAAGCTGTGAGCTTATGCGATAATGCAGCGTCGTGCGTCGTCTGTATGTTAACCATAGCTATCTCAAAAATGGCAGAAGCTAGCATCACCAAATTTTTTGCAAATAATCAGTCATCTGAAAAACTCTATAGGATTTTGTTTATTTTTTTTCTAACTGCATTTTCTTAGATTTTATAGGGGAAAAGCTAAAAAAGCTTCAAAAATCTTCTTCTCCCAAACTGTCCAGCCAAATTGTCCAATATTTCACAGAAATGATCCATGAAACAATCTCTCTCAAGTTTGTTCGAATGGATCCAGTTTGGAGATTTTTGGCCGAGTTAGAGGAGGTTGAACTTAGTCATCTGTCCAAAAAAGCGGACTAAAGTTAAAATCTCAGAAACAGCTAGAGCTATCATCACCAAATTTTATACCAATGTTTGTCACATATGTCATATCTGGAATTGAGGTATTGGTGGTGCCACCTACATTGATGTGTTTTTTACCAGCGAAAATGTAATTTTAAACTCTCCCAGCTTATACCCTAATTTATAATGAAACTGTTAAGCTGATTGGTTTAAACTTTACAAGAATTATTCTATGTTAGGGTTCTGCCAGTTTTATAAGAATAGATTGGGTAAATACAGCTTTAAAAAAGCATTGTAGCCAATGCTACATTTGCAGATTTGACCCCATGCTGAGTTTCAGCAGCCAAGTTAAGGGGTCATTCAGTACAAACAGGTGGGGTCCAGACATCACCATGGCAACTGACCTGGCTCTGGTGGGTGTCTAGACAATGTGTCTAGACATCTAGACACAAAGTATAGATGCAGAATTCCCAGATTATTGGAACTATATCTTTCAGAAAAAACTTGGTTTGCATTTTAAGCGAATCAGGTTTATCAACGAGTCACATGTGAACTGCTGCACCCTCATTTTTTGTTGACCTCTGACCTTTCCATGTGTCCAGCGTCCATTTGTGCGTCTGTTTCCACACATAAACCCACATATCTCAAAACCATTTAACCAATCAGGCTAAAAATTTTACACAAATGTAGCCCTTTGATAGCTTTATAACATACACTAAAAATGGTGGCGCCATCTGCAACCATTTTTGCACAGCATCCATCTGTTCATCTACCTTGGGATAATATCACTCATATCTCAGAAGTGGTTTGACTTATCCACCTGAAATTTTACAGGTTTATACATCCTGGACAGCTTTCTAGATTTTATGACAGGTGGCGCCACCTACATTCAAGTTTACTCTGCAGACATACAAGCTCATATCTCGGAAACCGTTTAACTGATTGGGCCAAAATTTTGCATGTGTATAGATCTCACATAGCTCTTCATCATAGGCAAAACTGGTGGCGCCACCTGCAACCACGTATGCACAGTGTCCTTTTTTTCATCTGCCTTGGGATAAAATCATATCTCAGCAGTGGTTTGACTTATCCATCTGAAATTTTGCAGGTTTATACATCCTGGACAATTTTCTCAATTTTTATGCCCCCGCCACAAAGTGGCCAGGGCGTATAGTTTTACCCATGTCCGTCCTTCCGTCATTCAAAAAATCAAACAGTTGTATGGACTTTTTTTCGCAATGCCTGCAGATATTGGCCTGATTTTTGGTGTGTGGGCAGATAATGACCAGTTTCAGATTGAGTTCACATTTCATCCCAGTTGACCTACATTTGACCGTTTAACAGCTCCTAAACTTAGAAAAATTTCATGAAAAATAGAAATTTTCATGACAACTGCACATGTTCGGACTTTTTTTCGCAATGCCTGCAGATATTGGCCTGATTTTTGGTGTGTGGGCAGATAATGACCAGTTACAGATCGAGTTCATCCCGGTTGACCTACTTTTGACGGTTTTACAGCTCCTTAACTTAGAAAATTTCATGAAAAATAGAAATTTTCATGACAACTGCACATGTTCGGACTTTTTTTCGCATTGCCTGCAAATATTGGCCTGATTTTTGGTGTGTGGGCAGATATTGACCAGTTACAGATAGAGTTAGCGTTTCGTCCCGTTTGACCTACTTTTGACCGTTTTACGGCTCCTGAACATAGAAAATTTCATGAAAAATATAAATTTTCATGACAAATACACATGTACGGACTTTATTTTTGCAATGCCTGCAGATATTAGCCTGATTTTTGGTGTGTGGGCAGATAATGACCAGTTACAGATTGAGTTTGCGTTTTGCCCAGTTGACCTACTTATGACCATTTTAGGGCTCCTTAACTTAGAAAATTTCATGAAAAAACATAAATTTTCATGACAAATACACATGTACAGACTTTTCTCCCCCAATGCCTGCAGATATTAGCCTGATTTTTGGTGTGTAGGCAGATGTTGACCAGTTACAGATCGAGTTCGCATTTCGTCCCTGTTGACCTACTTTTGATTGTTTTACAGCCCCTAAACATAGAAAATTTCATGAAAAATATAAATTTTCATGACAAATGTACATGTACAGCCGTTTTTAGCCCTCAGCTCATAGGCTGATGGGCTATTGTCATCACCAAAGCTGTCTGTCTGTCTGTCAGTCTGTCTGTCCCTCCGGTGTCCGTCCAGTGTCCGTCCATCCCGTGTTTGTTAACTTTTACCTTGTGAGCCGGATATCTCTAAAAAGATTCACCGTAAGAATTTTATTTCATCAGTGAAGATGTATATGGATAAAATCTCGGTCAAGTTCGAAGATGGGTGACCTTGACCCATTTTTCTACATTTTAGAGCTGATTATAGAAAAACAAGCAGAAGCTTATATCTCAGGAACCATTGTGTGGATTTTCACAAAACTTACTATGCTCATTAAGACTGAAGGTCTGTACATGCTGCACAATTTTGGTGGCGCCACCTGCAATTTCTGATTTTTTAATCAATTTTTATAGGGTTTTTAGCTCAGCTGACTTTCAGTCATGCTGGGCTATAGCGATGGGTCTTTGTCCGTCGTCCTTCCGTCTGTCCGTCCGGCCAGCCGTCCGTCCATTAGGGGAAACAAATCGTAACTGTAGGGGCTAGGCCATGAACCCTATGCAGTCTTAGAGGTTATAAAAAGATCTCCTTGCAAACCTGAAATAGGTCACTGCGACCTATATTCTCGAAGTTATGGGGTGTGTTTGCACCCCCCAGAAATAACTCTTTGAGACAAAATTTTCATCCCAAACCTTCCATCTTTCACATACAGCTCACCTACCAACAGGGGAAGAACCATAATTTTTTTAGGTCAAAAGGTCAAAGGTCAAGGTCACAGGAGTCTCTCCTTTGAAAAGCCTGTGGATGCATTTTAAGCCAACCCTTTCATCCCAGTTCTTTGATTTTTCACATATAGCTCACCTTCTAAGTTGGAGAAGAATCCTATAGATTTTGAGGTCACAAGGTCAGGGTCACAGGATCCACTTCTTTGAAAAGGTTGTGGACACATTTCAAGCTAGACTTTTCATTCCAAACCTTCCAGCACTGATATCGCTTCTCTGCCAACAGGGGAAAAGACCTGTTGATTTTGAGGTCAAAGGTCAAGTTCACAGCACCCACTTCTTGCGTGGAGTCATTTTCAGGCAAACTTTTCAATCTGTACCTTCCATCTGTCATAAATGGCTTACCTACCAATAAGGGAAGAAGCCTATTGATGTTGAGGTCAAAAAGTCAAAGGTCAAGGTCACAATATTTAATTGTTCTAAATGCTTGTGAGCATATTTCAAGTGTAACTGTTCAACCCAAACCTTCAGTCTTTCACATATGCCACATCTATGCATCACTCAGTTTGACTCAAACTTCATATTTATGGGTCTTTTTGCTTGAATAAATAACTTATTGATTTTGGGGTCAGCTGGTCAGCAGGTTAAAGGTTGCAGGTCAAAGTTATTCACCCATTGGTTGCCAAGTAATTACACCAGATTTAAGTGGTTAGTAGTTACCCATCATTTAGAAAGAATCCAGTTGATATATGGGCAAAAGGCCAAGGTCATAGGTCAGGGATGTTCACAATTACTTATTTTATAGACCATCTCTATTTTTCTTGTATATATAACCATCCCACTCCAGCTGGTACATCTCCCTGTGTGGCTGTAATTGTGAGTGACACTGGTGACATATGACTCCCTTTTGTATCAGCCTATTAAGTGATAAGGCTCAGTGATAAGTACCTCGTTACTTCATAACAAAAACACTGTCAGAATGCTTCAGCCAGGCATTAAGACTATGAGAGTATAGTATTAAGGTTTAGCTACTGATTTATAAGATGATGGGAACATTTTGCAGTTTATTTTATGGAATCCTAGCAATAAACTTAGTTTCCTAGATATCTGAAAATTTTAATATGTATCACCACATATAAAAGCAAGTGTTTGTTCTCATAATATGTGGATGTGTACCTTGATTTAGGATGGCTTTTTGTTTTATTTCAAGACTCTTAGTCATGCTTTCTGCATTTCTTTTCTTTCAGGTTTGGCAGTTTACCTACCCTGCTGACCCCATTAAAAAGCAGAGTGATAATAAAAAATATTGGACTTACACTTTTTACAATTGCATATCTATAAATCTGATATGAAGGCCTGGACATGCCTTTTGAATTATTTTGGGCATTCATTACTGGATAATTTGCCCAAGTTTGGTCTCTTATTGGAGAATGTGGGATATCAAATGTTATACTTGTCAGAAATCCATAATGTCTGCCAGTTAGCCACCTTAGAAATTCTTTCTTCAGTGCAGTTTCAGTAATTTTTCTTTAATGTTTAGTCCGATTTAGAGAATGTTTGTTGTCTGATTTCAGACTTGTCAGAAGTCCAATATGGCCACCAGGCAACCATCTTTTAATTCCTTTTGATCATATTATCTCAAGAACAGTTAAAGTGAATGCAGTTGGATGTATATTTATGTAATCTTGTAAAGGATTTGGTCAAATATTTCTGAATAAATATTACCATCATTTATAAAAGTGCAGTACAGTTGGCTTGTATTGAATAAAAATTCATACAGAAGCACCTGTTTCTCAATAATTCTTGCATGTATTTCCTTGATTTTTGCTATATATTTTGATCTTATATTTTCCCTTTGTGGTGTTCCTTTGAGACTGACAGGTTTCAAGCAAGCTGTTATAATAGTTCCTGATAGCTTAACAATCATGCATTTTCCTCAGACCATCAATTCACTGTGTTTTAACCAGACATAGGTGATATATATTTCTGTTGTCATAGAAAATTTTCAACAAATTGGCAAATTGGTTCTTCAAAATTTGACTGGAAGTTGTGAATCTCAGTCCATGATGTCACAGGTCATGCTAGGCAGCTGAGCATCATGACCCATGGGTCACTTGTTCAAATTTGGCCTTGTGAGCAGGATATCTCTAAAAGGATTCACCGTTGGAAATTTATTTCATCAGTGAAGACGTATATCAACAAAATCTTGGTCAAGTGCAAAGATGGGTGACCTAGACCTATTTTTCTTTGTTTTAGAGCTGATTATACAAAAACACTCAGAAGCTTATATCTCAGGAACCATTGTGTGGATTTTCACAAAACTTACTATGATCATTTGGAATGATGGTCACAATTTTGGTGGCACCACCTACAATTTCTGAATTTTTAATGAATTTTTATCAGATTTTTCAATTTTGGCCTTTAGTGCAGGATATCTCGTAAGGTATTCAACACAGGAACTTCATTTCTTCAGTGCTATTGCATGATATTTACATAATCTTGGTCAAGTTCAAAGATGGGTGATATGACTTACATTTCAAGGTCACAGAGCTTAGTATAGAAAAAAAAACTTAGGAGCTTATTTCTCAGGAAGCATTTGGTGGATTGTTATGAAACATGGTACATACCGCTCCAATTTAAATTTATGACTGATTATCAGCTTTTGCTAATATTCTGGTTTCGCAATGCAATGCTTACAGATACTGGCCAAATGTTTGGTCTCTGGGCGCATAATGACCACTTACAGATCGAGTTTGCGTTTCATCCCAGTTGACCTATTTTTGACCATATAACAGATCCTGAACATAGAAAATTTCATGAATGACAGAAATTTTTATGAAAAATGCATATGTATCGACTTTTTTTCACAATGCCTGCAGATACTGGCCTGATTTTTGGTGTGTTGCTTGATAATGACCCATTACAGATCAAGTTTGCATTTTGCCGGCCCTTATTGCATTTTGTACTTTTGACCATATGACACCTCCTGAACTTAAAAATTTTACAAAATTTAACAAATGTTTCTAATTTCCCCCAGGCGGGGGCATTCGTGTCGTTCCGACACATCTAGTTTTACAGGTGGCACCACCTACATTCACGTTTATACTGCAGACATCCATGCTAATATGCACAACACCTCACTCTATTCCCCTTGCCACTTAATCCATGCCTCACTTCACCCGTCCCACTCTGATTTCTGCGAATACACATAGTCGCTTGTCGACTACCCATATTCTGGTTTTAAAATGTCTTAGTCTGAAACTTGCAGGTCCGAAACTTCCATTTTGCTGTAATCATAATGACTGAGGTAGATATGCAGGACTTAAGAGGATCGATATTAAATTTAAAAAGTAAACCTCCATTCATACTCCCAAACATTGCACAGGTTCGCATTAGGCCTGTAGGCCTTGTTTCAATTTTTACAATTTTTTTCTCTATTTTTGAGACCTTTAAAGATATGGTCATCTGTTAACAGGGCACTAATTGTAACAACTGGACCTAGAATCTTCTTACTTGACATCCAGGGAGATCCATAAAAAATTTCCTGGGAAACTTGAAATTAAGTGTCTGTTACCCATATCCTCCAAGTAATGGGGCTCACAAGTACCCCCCAGAATAATGGAAATTTGATACAAAAGCTCAAGTAACAGAACAACTAATGCATTGATCACCATGATTCTTTGCATGGGTATATTGATCATTGAGTGTTTCATCAGTAGTGGTGGGCTGATCATCGAGTTTTTTTTCGAAAGTCAGTCGGTTTGCTGCCACTCTTAAGCGCTCGATTACCAAAGGCAACTATTGATTACATCATACTCATGATTGTTTTTTAGCTCAGCTGACTATAAGTCATCTGAGCTATAGTCATGGTCCATTGTCCAACGTCTGTCCGTCCGTCTGTCTGTCCGTCCGTAGATGTGGCACATTTTGAAACCGTAAGACCTAGGAATCCAAAATCCGGCATAATGTTAGATGTCCCCAAGATCTCCTACCAAGCCAAAAACTGGGTCTTTGCGACTTGGTTCCTTTGAGAAATTAAGGGAAAACCTCAATTTTTAGCAAACCTGTGAGCTTATGCAGATGGTGTGGCGTCGTCCGGCGTCCGTGGTACGTCGTCTGTACATTAACCATACTATCTTGAAAACGGAAAGAATTAGCATCACGAAATTTTATGCATAAAATTAGTCATTTAAAAAACTCTATCGTATTTTGCTTATTTTTTGGCTTACTGCATTTTCTTAGATTTTATAAGGAAAAAGTTAAAAAAAAATTTAAAAATCTTCTTCTCCGAATCTGTTCAGGCAAATTGTCCAATATTTTACAGAAATGATTCCTAGAACAATCTCTCTCAAGTTTGTTCGAATGGTTTAAGTTCGGTGATTTTTGGCCGAGTTACAGGAAGTTGAACTTAGTCATCTGTCCAAAAAAGCATACTAAAATTACAATCTCAGAAATGGCTTGAGCTTTTTCACCAAATGATTTTGGTTCAGTGATTTTTGGTTGAGTTATTGGAAGCTTAACTTAGCCATTTTGCTTTATTTTCCCATATGAGTTATAAACCTGCATAAGGTTTATTGGCTGATGCCACTGAGTCCAACTGGTTTAATATTTTACAGGAATAATCTCCTGAATAATTCTTATAATAATTGTCTTTTATGGTTCCAAAGAATGAATTTTGGCTGAATAATAAAGATTGAATTGAGTCATTTTACCATATATGTTAGCCATGTAAAGCAGATACATCTAGCCTGGAACCAGTTTATCAGCATCCGTTACATCATGCCTCCAGACATTTAGATTTCAGGTTATCCATGGTTAATATTGACAAGAATGTTTTTTTAAAACTTTTAAAAAATGTAGATTTATGATTTTAAATTTCCTCATGCCAGGCAATGTTTACAATCATAGGTATACAGCTCTCTGTGGGTATATAAAGACGGCTGTACATGGATTATAAATAATTGGTATCCATAGTCAAATTAATTCAAGATTTTGTCATCAGTGAGATGTATCTGTATCTGTTTACAATCACAGGTATACGTTAACCCATACTATTTCGAAAACAACTGGTGCTAGCATCATGGTATTAAATGCAAAAAATTAGCCATCTGAAAAAAATCTGCATTTTCTTAGATTTTATAAGGAAAAAGCTAAAAAAGAAACCTTTAAAAATCTTCTCCTCTGAAACGGTCAAGCCAATTTGTTCAGTATTTCACAGAAATAATATTTTATACCATCTCTCTCATGTTTGTTCAAATGGTTCAAGTTCTGTGAATTTTGGCCAAATTACAGGAAGTTGAACCTAGTCATCTGTCTAAAAAAGCATACTAAAATGACAAACTCAGAAACGGCCAGAGCTATCATCACCAAATTTTATGCCAGTGTTGGTCACACGAGTCATATGTGAAATTCAAGTATTGGTGGCGCCACCTGCATTGACCTTTTTTTGTACGGGGGTCATTGGTCATCTGTATATCAACCCATAATTCTCAGGAATTGCAGGAGCTACCATCCCCAGATTTGATGCCTGTCACATATCAAATGTTGTGGGATTCAACTTATGTTTTTTTGCTACCTGCATTTACTTAGATTTTATAGGGGAAAAGCTGAAAAACTTTAAAAGTCTTCTTGTAAACGGTCCAGCCAAATTGTTTTTATAGGGGAAAAGCTGAAAAACCTTTAAAAGTCTTCTTGTAAACGGTCCAGCCAAATTGTTCAATATTTTACAGAAATGATCCCAGAGGCAAGCACTCTCAAGTTTGTTCAAATGGTTTGCATTTGATGAATTTTAGTGGATTTAAATGAATTTGAACGGTCATTTGGCAAAGTAAGCATACTGACATAGTTATCTCAGAAATGACAGAAGCTAGCATTACCAAGTATTGTGCAAATGTTGGTCACATGACTCATATTTGTAGTTGCAGATGTGCCCCCTTCATTGACCTGTTTTTTATTGGCAAAAACCTCATAATTTTAGCCTCTTTCTGCTTAAAATGTTTATGAAGAAACTCAAAGTTGAATCGTTCAATTTTTCAAAAGAATTATCGTAGGACATGGTTCTTTCAGTAATATCAGAAAAACTTAAGGTTGGTCTTATGGCCATTATTATGTCTTACTCAAACTGGGGACTGCAAAACTGTTCTTCTACAAAATTATTGTTTCAGTGATAACTTCTGTTACATGGCACAACAATTATTCTTAGGTGGCCTTTGTGGCCTTTGGCAGAATTATTGGACCTTTAACAATGAAAGAACTGAATCTTTTATTTTTCTAGATATTTTGATAAAAAGTTTATGAATATTTCAGCTTGAAAAAAAGCATTTTAGCCAAATTCTTTCAGTATTTATAAACAGATTTGCCAACAGGCCAAGATTGTGTCTGTATATTTACATAGGTTAAGAAACTGCCAACTGCTTCAGATTTGGCAATAGATCAAGAGTTCATTCAGTGCAGCCAGATATAGGGCAAGAGTTCAGTCAGTGCAGCCAAGCACAAGGCATGTAATCCCCTCATGGGTGACATGTGAACACCTCATGGGCACCATGTGATCACCTCATGGAAGTTATACCCCTCAGGGCTGCTTGAGGAGCCAATCTGTTTATAGCTTTGGCAGACTGCCAACTGTATCAGATTAGGCAACAGGTCAAGAGTTCACTCAGTGCAGCCAGGTACAGGTCAAAAGTTCACCCAGTCTAGCCAGAGCTAGCAAATTTGTCACAGTTCACTCGGGACAACTGCCTTTCTCACCTAAGCATGGTCAGCCCCATGCATCAGACTTAAGGTAAGTTTGATGAATTGGCCTAATATTTTGACCTGTCTATGTGTCTTTGGTGGGTTTCTCGTTCACAAGACAGGTGTCACCACCTACAATGACATTTGCACAGTGTGTATCTTTTGTGCCTGCTTATTTCTATAGAGGAATTGGACATATCATCCTGAAATTGGGCATATTTATACCTATCATATTTTAATTATCGTATACTTGTCGTATACAAGACTGGTGGTGCCACCTACAATAATTTTTTGCACAGTGTGTGTCCCTGCTTCTTTCTCAGGAGGGGTTTGATATATCAGTCTGAACTTGGGCATATGTATATATCTCTGATAGCTTTGTTGTATACAAGACTGGTGGTGCCAGCTACAATCATTTTTAGACCAGCTGACTGTAAGTCAACTGAGGTATAGGAATGGCGCTTTGTCCGTCGTGTGTCTGGACATCCAGCCGTCCGTTAGCAGGGCACAAATCATAACAGCTGGTCCTAAAAACTTCTTAGTGTATATCCAGGGAGGTCAATTAAAAATTTCCTTGGAAACCTGAAATTAGGTCACTGTGACCTTTTTCCTTCAAGCTATGGGACTTGTAAGTACCCCCCCCCCCCCCCAGAATAGCAATAAATTTGATACAAAACCTCTAATATCTTAATAATTAATGCATGGTTTGTCATGAATCTTGACTTGAATATTGACCATGACTAGTTATGTCAGTTCCTGAAATGTGGTGGTTTCCTATTTTAACAAATATTTTTCTATTTATTTACTATAAAATGACAACAATCATGTCAGTTTCTCAGCTGTCATTACATCTGGTGTCCCAAAACCTGGTGTGTTTATTGATCACAAGTGGATGCCCTATACTAATTACCCTGTCTGTCAGTCAGTCTGTTTTTATGTCTGTCTGTCTGTCAATCCGTCCATCCACACAAATTAGTTTCCAGATGATAACTCCAGTTAAGTTTGATATATTGGTTTCAAACTTAACTTATAAATGGCCCTCCACTAAAGTAAGAACCATGTTGATTTTGGGGTCCAACGGTCAAAGGTCAAGGTCACAGAACCCATTTCTTTAAAAGAAATGAGTATGCATTTGAAGCCAAACTTTTCATTGCAAACCTTCCATCTTCAAGATATTGCTAACCTGCCACTAGGGGAAGATTCTGTTTGATTTTGCGGTTATAGGTCAAAGGTCAAGGTCACAGGGCCCATCCATTCACAAATTAGTTTATGGATGATAATTCTGCTTTGGATAGACAGACAGGCTTCAAACTTGATTTAATATGTCCAACCACATATATAAATTCATTTTGATTTTCAGGGTCCAGCGATCTAAGTTGAAGGTCACAGAAGCCACATGTTTTATAAAATTGTGGATGCACTGTAAATCAAACTTTTCATCCTGAACTTTCCAAAGTTCACACATGGCTTACTTGCCCGAAGTGAGGAAACCTGTAGAATTTGAGGTTATCTGGTCGGAGGTCAAGGTCACTTTTTAAAAGATTGTTACAATAATCCTAATGCTGCAAGTTCAAGGATATTAAGTTCTAAGATTTTTTGGTTACAAGGTCATTGGTTAAGGTCACAGGACTGTCATTCTAAAAAATTTCTTTCAAAATATCCTTATAGACATATTCAACTGAGCGTTGAGACCCATGGGTCCCTAGTTGTGTTGTGTGCACCCATGCCAGAATTTCAGCAGTGATGTTTGTGTAATTGTTTCTTATTCAAAATGTTAAGAACCTGCATTGTTCATATACATGAGAAGTCATGATCCAGCATTGAAGCATTATACCTGGTGTATTTCCAGATGCACAGGTTCGCATTAGGCCTGTAGGCCTTGTTAAAAAATCAAGAAATATATTTACTCCCTTAACAAGAGGATTGCTGAAGCTAGAGATTTTTTGTCAGGGATGTAACATTATTTAATCAAGATTCAATTGAATACCAAAAATTAGTTCTGAATTTTTCAAATGTTATAAGTTATTAGTATAAATATAAAATTAGTACCTTAAATTTTGCCCAACTTTGACCATGGCACGTTTGTTTCCTGAGAGCACTGTTGATATAATTTTCATATCATGCGCACATAAGGATTTCATCTTTGTAGTTTAGAAAGCTGTAAATTGGCCAAATATTGTAGCTTTTATTAATGTTTTTATGAGACCATGTCAGACCAAGGCTCAATCAAGCCCCTCTTCAGTCACCTGTATGTTGACCTTGTTGACCTTTCATTAGATTATGCACGCTTGAGCAAAGCATACACTGGGGCAGCCAGGCAGCTGATGCCCAGCCACAGTTGCTCGGGGTATCCAACCCAGCTGTTACTGATGATGTAAGAATCTTGTATGGATGGAAAGAATGTCAATGTCAATGTTATTCCAAATAACACCATGCAGTCACCTGTGGTATTACTAGTTAAATTTTAATGATAAAAAAATAAATCATATTATTCATTACTAATCATTAGGGATCATATGAAGGAAATTAATGATAGACAAAGATGCAGTTGATAGTATTAATCTAGATTCCTACTGTGTCTAGTGTGTAGATTGATGTGAAAGTAGTCCAAAGTGAATATATTACATTTATTTTTTTTAATATAAATAAAAGCCATAAAACCAGGTACTTATGATCATTATTTAAATTTGTGAATTTTGTATATTCTGGATTCTAATATTTTTTTTTAATATAAATAAAAGCCATAAAACCAGGTACTTATAATCATTATTTAAATTTGTGAATTTTGTATATTCTGGATTCTCAACATCGTTTGGCTAAAACTGAATAAATAAAAGACATGGTGTGAATACATTGCAAATGTATTTGAATATGAATATGAGTATATACTGCATTAAATAAAATGTTATTGCATAAGAATGGGAATTCAGGTAAAAATGAAAGTATTTGAATACCAGTGCAGATACTTTCAAAATGTATTCATGAATGCATTCATGAAAATATTCTATAATATTATATCAATAATCATTTCAGTTATATTTTATTTTAATAAATCATATGATTTTCTTATTATTTTTAGGGAACCTGTGAGCTTATGCAATGGTGTTGTGTCGTCCGTCCGTCTGTCCGTCGTCTGTACGTTAACCCTTACTATCTTGAAAACGGCAAGAGTTAGCATCACCAAATTTTTGCATAAAATTATTCATCTAAAAAACTATGTCGGTTTTTGCTTATTTTTTGGCCAACTGCATTTTCTTAGATTTTATAGGGAAAAAGCTAAAAAAGCTTTAAAAATCTTCTTCTCCAAAACTGTTCAGCCAAATTGTCCAATATTTCACATAATGATCCCCGGAACAACCTTTCTCAAGTTTGTTCGAATGGTTTAAGTTTGGTGATTTTTGGCCGAGTAACAGGAAGTTGAACTTAGTCATCTGTCCAAAAAAGCATACTAAAATTACAATCTCAGAAACGGCTGAAGCTGTCATCACCAAGTTTTATGCCAAAGTTGGTCACATGAGTCATATCTGAAATTGAGGTATTGGTGTTGCCACCTGCATGGGCCTTTTTTGTACAGGGGTCACCAGTGCCGGTATCATACTGACCTCTACAAAAAACTTCTTCTCTGAAACAATATGGCCAAATTGTTTAATTTTGCACAGAAATCATCCTAGGGTAGTGCTTTCTGAAGTTTGTTCAAATGGTCTCAGTTCAGTGATTTTTGGCTGAGTTATGGGAAGCTGAATTTAGTCATATGCTGTAACAGCCCATTTTAGCTAAGTGGCTACAAAGATCTTCTTCTCAAAAACCACTGGGCCAAATTCTTAAATCTCACACATTAATTATCCTTAGATGTTGATAATTCAAGTTTGTTCAAATGGTTTTGGTTCAGTGATTTTTGGCCGAGTAATGGGAAGCTGAACTTAGCCATTTTTCTGTATTTTCCCATATGAGTTATAAACCTGTAAAACGTTTTTTGACTGACTCCACTGAGGCCAATTTGTTAGTGAACCTGTGAGCTTATGCGATTGTGTGGCATCGTCCTGCATCCGTGGGCTGTCGGCCGTCGTCTGTCGTCCGTCGTCTGTACGTTAACCCATACTATCTTGAAAACGGCAAGAGGTAGCATCACGAAATTTTATGCAAAAAAATAGGCATCTAAAAAACTATATCGGATTTTGCTTATTTTTTGGCTTACTGCATTTTCTTAGATTTTATAGGGAAAAAGCTAAAAAAGCTTTAAAAATCTTCTTCTCCAAAACTGTTCAGCCAAATTGTCCAATATTTCTCAGAAATGATTCCTGGAATAATCTTTCTCAAGTTTGTTAGAATGGTTTAAGTTTGGTGATATTTGACTGAGTTACAGGAAGTTGAACTTAGTCATCTGTCCATAAAAGCATACTAAAATTACAATCTCAGAAACGGCTGGAGCTATCATCACCAAATTTTATGTCACTGTTGGTCACATAGGTTATATCTGAAATTGAGGTATTGGTGGCGCCACCTGCATGGGCCTTTTTTGTACGGGGTCATCAGTGCCTGTATCACACTGAAGGCTACAAAAAACTTCTTCTCTGAAACGATATGGCCAAATAGTTTAATATCGCACAGAAATGATCCTAGGGTAGTGCTTTCTGAAATTTGTTCAAATGGTCTAAGTTCAGTGACTTTTGGCTGAGTTATGGGAAGCTGAATTTAGTCATATGCTGTAACAGCCAATTTTAGCTCAGTGGCTACAAAGATTTTCTCCTCAAAAACCACTGGACCAAATTCTTAAATCTCACACATTAATTATCCTTAGATGTTGATCATTCAAGTTTGTTCAAATGGTTTTGGTTCAGTGATTTTTGGCTGAGTTATGGGAAGCTTAACTTAGCCATGTTTTCTGTATTTTCCCGTATGAGTTATAAACCTGTAAAAAAATTTTTGACTGACCCTACTGAGGCCAATTTGCTTAATATTTTACAAGAATAATCCCCTGAATAATTCTTATAATAATTGTCTTTTATGGTTCCAAAGAATGAATTTTGGCTGAATTATAAAGGTTCAATTGATTCATTTTACCATATATGTTGGCTGTGTGAAGCAGATACACAGATACATCTAGATACATCTAGACTGGCACCAGTTTATCAGCATTTATTACATCATGCCTCTAGACATTTAGATTTCAGGTTATCTATGGTTAATATTGACAAGAATGTATTTTAAAAGTTTTTAAAAAATGTAGATTTATGATTTTTAGATATTCCTCATGCCAGGCAATGTTTACAATCATAGGTATACAGCTCTCTGTGGGTATATAAACACGGCTGTACATGGATTATAAATAATTGGTATCCATAGTCAAATTAATTCAAGATTTTGTCATCAGTGAGATGTATCTGTATTACAATTTTGCAGTCAATTTGCATCTGTATTAATTTTTAGTGAACCTGTGAACTAATGCCTTGGTGGCGGCGTTTGTCTTCTGTACGTTTACCCATACTATTATTTTGAAAATGATTGGAGCTAGCATCATGAAATTTAATGCAAAAAATTAGCCATCTGAAAATTTTCTTAAATTTTATAGAGAAAAAGCTAAAAAAAACTTTAAAAATCCTCTCCGACGAAACACTCAAGCCAAATTGTTCAATATTTCACAGAAATAATCTTTTATACCATCTCCCTCAATTTTGTTCAGGAAGTTGAACTTAGTCATCTGTCCAAAAAAGCATACTAAAATGACAGTCTCAGAAACAGCCAGAGCTATCATCACCAAATTTTTTGCCAGTGTTGGTCACATGAGTCATATATGAAATTCAGGTATTGGTGGCACCACCTGAATTGACCTATTTTTGTACGGGGGTCATTGGTCATCTGTACATTAATCCATAATTTCTCAGGAATAGCAGGAGCTACCATTCCCAGATTTTATGCAATAATCTGTCAAATATCAAATTTTGTGGGATTCAGCTTATTTTTTTGCTATCTGCATTTACTTAGATTTTATAAGGAAAAAGCTGACAATATTTTAAAAGTCGTCTTCTTGTAGAAGGTCCAGCCAAATTGTTAAATATTTTACATAAATGCTCCCAGAGGCAAGCCCTCTCAAGTTTGTTCAAATGGTTTGCATTTGATGAATTTTAGTGGAGTTACACAAATTTGAACAGTCATTCAGCCAAGTAAGCATACTGATATAGTATTCTCAGAAATGACAGAAGCTAGCATTACCAGGTATTGTGCATATGTTGGTCACATGACTCATATTTGAAGTTGTAGATTTAGTGGTGCCACCTACATTGACCTGTTTTTTATGGGCAAAAAACCTCATAATTTTAGCCTCTTTCAGCTTAATGATGAAACTGTCAAGTTGAATTGTTCAATTTTTCAAAAGAATTATCCTAGGACATGGTTCTTTCAATCATATCAGAATATACTGAGTTTGTTGATTTTTGGTTGAGTTGTGAAAAGCTTAAGTTGGTCTTATGGCCATTATTATGTCTTTTTCAAACTGAGGACTGCAATAGTGTTCTTCTACAAAATTATTGTTTCAGTTATATCTTCTGTAACATTGCACAAAAATTATCTTAGGTGGCCCTTGTTCAGGTTTACTAGAATGGCAGAACTATTGGATCTTTAACAATGAAAGTACTGCATCTTTTATTATTCTAGATATTTTGATAAAAAGTTTATGAATATGATGGCTTGAAAAAGGAAATTTTTACCATAGTCTTTCAGTATGTGTAAACAGATATACCAACAGGCCAAGATTGAATCTGTATCTTTAAATAGGATGAGAAACTGCCAACTGTTTCAGATTTGGGAACAGATCAAGAGTTCATTCAGTGCAGCCAGATATAGGTCAAGAGATTAATCAGTGCAGCCAAGCACATGGCATGTGATCACCTCATGGGTGACATGTGAACACCTCATGGGCAACATGTGATCACTTCATGGGTGTCAAGCCCCTCAGGGCAGGGCCCCTGCATGAGCTTATGCAATGGTGTGGCTACTATTTTAGATTTGGCAACAGGCTAGAGGTCAGTCTGGATCTATTTATAGCTTTGGCAGACTGCCAACTGTATCAGATTAGGCAACAGGTCAAGAGTTCACTCAGTGCAGCCAGGTATGGGTCAGGAGTTTACTCAGTGCAGTAGCTGCATTTTATTTATAGCTTTGGCAGACTGCCAACTGTGTCAGATTATGCAACAGGTCAAGAGTTCACTCAGTGCAGCCAGGTACAGGTCAAAAGTTCACTCAGTCTAGCCAGGTGCAGGTCATGAGTTCACTTAGTGCAGTAGTCTGAGCAAGCAATTTGTCACAGTTCACTTGGGGCAACAGCCTTTCTCACCTAAGCCTGGTCAGCCCCATGCATCAGACTCAAGGTAAGTTTGATGTATTGGCCTAATATTTTGACCTGTCTATGTGTCTTTGATGGCTTTCTCGCTCACAAGACAGGTGTCGCCACCTACCATGACTTTTGCACACGTTTTTCTCAGGAGGGGTTTGATATATCAGTCTGAAATTGGGCTTATGTATATATCTCTGATAGCTTCGTTGTATACAAGACTGGTGGTGCCAGCTACAATCTTTTTAGTGTTGTGTGCACCCATGCCAGAATTTCAGCAGTGATGTTTGTGTAATTGTTTCTTATTCAAAATGTTTTGTACTTGCATAGTTCATATACATGAAAAGTAATGGTCCAGCATTGAAGCTATATACCTGGTGTATTTCCCAATGCACAGGTTCGCATTAGGCCTGTAGGCCTTGTTTTTAATAAAAACTATATTGGCACAATTTTTGTTATTAAATTTTAATAAATAGTTAAACTCTTTTATTATATGTGCTGCTTATAAGTTATATGACCAAGTCAAAATCTGTGTGACAATAGCACTCCATTTGTTAATAAAATAAATAAAATCAATCCTCTTCCCTGTCTCCAAAGATACTATCAAAATCATACATAAGCTAAACACCAACAACTCATAATAAAGCTTATATTTATTCCCACACAAAACCAGCATGTGCCTCTTTCCAAAATCATATTTTTTATCATATATAACAGCTGAGTGCCGTGACCCATTGGTCCCTTGTTTTTCTCTAATTTTGAGATCTTTAAAGATGTGGTCAGCTGTTAACAAGGCACAAATCGTAATGACTGGACCTAGAATCTTGTATCATGATATGCAGGGAGGCCCATGAAAAGACTCCTTTGAAACCTGAAATCAGGTCTCTGTCACCCTTATTCTTCATGCTATTTTGCTCAGAAGTACCCCCCTTCCCCCCCCCCCCCCCCCAGAATAATGGAAAATTTGATACAAAAGCTCAAGTATCTGAACAATTAACGCATTGATCACCATGATTCCTTGCATGGATATTTGTTTTGGAATGTTTTATCAATTTCTGCAGACTGGTGGCGCCACCTGTATTTTTTCAATTTTTAAGGATTTTTTCTCGGTTTTTTAGACCTTTAAAGATGTGGTCATCAGTTAACAGGGCACAAATTGTAACCATTGGTCGTAGAATCTTCTAACATGACATCCAGGGAATTCCTTGAAAAATATCCTTGGAAACCTGAAATAAGGTGTCTGTTACCCATATTCTCCCAGCTGGACCTTAAAAGCACCCGCCCAGAATAATTGAAAATTTGATACCAAAGAAGTGCACAAATCATAACTTTGGACCCAGACTCTTCTTACTGTCTTGACATCCTGAGAGTTCCTCAAAAATTCTCCCCCAGAAACCTGAAATTGGGTCACTGTGACCTATATTCTCAGAGTTTCAGGGTATGTTTGATCATCCCAGAAATAATGCAAAATACACACAAATTGCCTGATTCCTCAGGAAAGTCTGGTTGGATTGTCATCAAATTTGGTGTGCCTATGGGTCTTGATGAATTTGAGCTAATATGCATGAACGACAATTCCACCTACATTATCTTAATTAGTTGTCTGTACAAGGACATATTGTCAACATGTCAGTCGGCTGAGCGTCATGACCCATGAGTCACTTGTTTTATTTTATGCCTAAACTTAATTGGAAGCATTTTATTTAGGAAAATTTAGAATTGAAATGATTTGTAACGGTTTCAAAATTAAATACTCTGTAAAATCAAAATTTTTAAACTTGACTCACCAAACAATGAAACGCCTGGGGATTTAAATCTAAATTTTCGATTCATATAAAAATATATTCTGTATCTACTTTAGATGTGCTGGAATAAACTGTTTTTTGTTAAATACAGTGAACTCCTGCATGACGACCACCCGGTTAACACGACCACCCCGCTAACATGACCACTTTTCTTGGTCCCAGAACTGTCTAATATAAATTGTCATTTAAAAAACTTTGGTAACACAACCACCCTGCTATCACGACCAACTACCACCTCTTTTGGTCCAGACCTTCAGATGAGCCCCCGTATCACGACCACTGGCTCGTGGTGACCGCGGCCTGTTGAGCAGATGACTGGCTCATTGCCCAGCTTGGACTTAGATAAAAGCCCATAATTAATAAGCTGTATGACGACCACTGGCCCGTGGCAACTGCAGCTGTTTGAGCAGGTGACACGCTCTTCACCCAGCTTGGACTTAGATAAAAGCCTATGATTAATTAGCCGGGCACGTGGGAAAGCCCGCTTCATCTGCCCACTATAGTTAGGCTTGTTTTTAGCTCAGCTGACTGAAAGTCATCTGAGCTATAGGGATCACCTTTTGTCCGTCGTCCGTCTGGCCGTCCGGCCGTCCGGTCGTCTGTCCGTTAACAGGGCACAAATCGTAACCGCTTGAACTGGAATCTTCTTACTTTACATCCTGGGAGGTCCATGAAAAATCTCCTTGGAAACCAGAAATTAGGTCTCTGTTACCCATATCCTTCGAGCTATGGGGCCCCAAAGTACCCCCCAGAAAAGTCCAAAATTTCATACAAAAACTTCAATATCTCATTAACTACTTGACTGATGATCATGATTTTTGGCATACATATTGATCATGAGAGGTTCCATCAGTTCCTGAAGACTGGTGGCGCCACCTGTATTTTTCGATTTTTTACGAATTTTTTTCTCTATTTTTGAGACCTTTAAAAATGTGAACATCTGTTAACAAGGCACAAATCGTAGCGACTGGACTTAGAATCTTCATTCTCGACACACTGAGAGACCAATGAAAAGTCTCCATGGAAACCAGAAATTAGGTCTCTGTTACCCATATCCTTCCAGCTATGGGGCCCCAAACTACCCCCCAGAAAAGTCAAAAATATCATACAAAAACTTCAATATCTCATTAAATACTTGACTGATGGTCATGATTTTTGTCATACATATTGATCATGAGATGTTCCATCACTTCCTGCAGACTGGTGGCGCCACCTGTATCGTTCAATTTTTTACGAATTTTTTTCTCTATTTTTGAGACCTTTCAAAATGTAAACATCTGTTAACAAGGCACAAATCGTAAAGACTGGACCTAGAATCTTCATTCTTGACACACTGAGAGACCTATGAAAAGTCTCCATGGAAACCAGAAATTAGGTCTCTGTTACCCATATTCTTCGAGCTATGGAGCCCCAAAGTACCCCCAAGAAAAGTAAAAAATTTAATACAAAAACTTCAGTATCTCATTAACTACTTGAATGATGGTCATGATTTGTGGCATAACTATTGATCATGAGATGTGTCATCTGTTCCAGCAGACTGGTGGCGCCACCTGTATCGTTCAATTTTTTACGATTTTTTCCTCTATTTTTGAGACCTTTAAGGATGCTGTCATCTGTTAGCATGGCACAAATAGTAACGACTGGACCTAGAATCTTCATTCTTGACACACAGGGAGACCCATGAAAAGTCTCCACGGAAATATGAAATTAGGTCTCTGTTACCCATATCCTTTAAGCTGTGGCACTCCAAAGTACAGCTCAGATTAATGGAAAATTTGATATAAAAGCTGAAGTATCTGAACAACGAATGCAGGGATCACCATAATTGTTTGCATGGATTTTGATCATGGAGTGTGTCATCAGTTTCTGCAGCCTGGGGTGCGCCACCTCTATTTTTTTTTTTTTTATTATTTTTTACAAATTGTTTTCTCTTTTTTTTGAGACCTTTAAAAATGTGAACATCTGTTAGCATGGCACAAATCGTAACGACTGGACCTAGAATCTTCATTCTCAATACACTAAGAGACCTAAGAAAAGTACATGGAAACCAGAAATTAGGTCTCTGTTACCCATATCCTTCGAGCTATGGGGCCCAAAAGTACCCCCCAGAGTAGTCAAAAATTTCATACAAAAACTTCAATATCTCAATAACTACATCACTGATGGTCATGATTTGTGGCATAACTATTGATCAAGAGGTGTTCCATCAGTTCCTGTAGACTGGTGGCGCCACCTATATTGTTTGATTTATTTACGATTTCTTCCTCTATTTTTGAGACCTTAAAGGATGCTGTCATCTGTTAGCATGGCACAAATCGTAACGACTGGATCTAGAATCTTCATTCTTGAGACACAGGGAGACCCATGAAAAATCCCCTTGGAAACCAGAAATTAGGTCTCTGTTACCCATATCCTTCGAGCTATGGGGCCCCAAAGTACCCCCCAGAGGAGTCAAAAATTTCATACAAAAACTTCAATATCTCATTAACTACTCGACTGATGGTCATGATTTTTGGCATACATATTGATCATGAGAGGTTCCATCAGTTCCTGAAGACTGGTGGCGCCACCTGTATTTTTCGATTTTTTACGAATTTTTTTCTCTATTTTTGAGATCTTAAAAATGTGAACATCTGTTAACAAGGCACATATCGTAACGACTGGACTTAGAATCTTCATTCTCGACACACTGAGAAACCTATGAAAAGTCTCCATGGAAACCAGAATTTACTCTGTTACCCATATCCTTCCAGCTATGGGGCCCCAAACTACCCCCCAGAAAAGTCAAAAATTTCATACAAAAACTTCAATATCTCATTAAATACTTGACTGATGGTCATGATTTTTGTCATACATATTGATCATAAATGTGCCATCACTTCTTGCAGACTGGTGGCGCCACCTGTATTGTTCAATTTTTTACGAATTTTTTTCTCTATTTTTGAGACCTTTCAAAATGTAAACATCTGTTAACAAGGCACAAATCGTAAAGACTGGACCTAGAATCTTCATTCTTGACACACTGAGAGATCTATGAAAAGTCTCCATGGAAACCAGAAATTAGGTCTCTGTTACCCATATTCTTCGAGCTATGGAGCCCCAAAGTACCCCCAAGAAAAGTAAAAAATTTAATACAAAAACTTCAGTATCTCATTAACTACTTGAATGATGGTCATGATTTGTGGCATAACTATTGATCATGAGATGTGTCATCTGTTCCTGCAGACTGGTGGCGCCACCTGTATCGTTCAATTTTTTACGATTTTTTCCTCTATTTTTGAGACCTTTAAGGATGCTGTCAACTGTTAGCATGGCACAAATAGTAACGACTGGACCTAGAATCTTCATTCTTGACACACATGGAGACCCATGAAAAGTCTCCATGGAAATATGAAATTAGGTCTCTGTTACCCATATCCTTTAAGCTGTGGCACTCCAAAGTACAGCTCAGATTAATGGAAAATTTGATATAAAAGCTGAAGTATCTGAACAACGAATGCAGAGATCACCATAATTGTTTGCATGGATTTTGATCATGGAGTGTGTCATCAGTTTCTGTAGCCTGGGTGCGCCACCTCTATTTTTTTTTATTATTATTTTTTACGAATTGTTTTCTCTTTTTTTTGGAGACCTTTAAAAATGTGAACATCTGTTAGCATGGCACAAATCGTAACGACTAGACCTAGAATCTTCATTCTCAATACACTGAGAGACCTATGAAAAGTCTCCATGGAAACCAGAAATTAGGTCTCTGTTACCCATATCCTTCGAGCTATGGGGCCCCAAATTACCCCCCAGAAAAGTCAAAAATTTCATACAAAAACTTCAATATCTCAATAACTACATCACTGATGGTCATGATTTGTGGCATAACTATTGATCAAGAGGTGTTCCATCAGTTCCTGTAGACTGGTGGCGCCACCTATATTGTTTGATTTATTTACGATTTCTTCCTCTATTTTTGAGACCTTTAAGGATGCTGTCATCTGTTAGCATGGCACAAATCGTAACGACTAGACCTAGAATCTTCATTCTCAATACACTGAGAGACCTATGAAAAGTCTCCATGGAAACCAGAAATTAGGTCTCTGTTACCCATATCCTTCCAGCTATGGGGCCCCAAACTACCCCCCAGAAAAGTCAAAAATTTCATACAAAAACTTCAATATCTCAATAACTACATCACTGATGGTCATGATTTGTGGCATAACTATTGATCAAGAGGTGTTCCATCAGTTCCTGTAGACTGGTGGCGCCACCTATATTGTTTGATTTATTTACGATTTCTTCCTCTATTTTTGAGACCTTTAAGGAGGCTGTCATCTGTTAGCATGGCACAAATCATAACGACTGGACCTAGAATCTTCATTCTCAATACATTGAGAGACCTATGAAAAGTCTCCATGGAAACCAGAAATTAGGTCTCTGTTACCCATATCCTTCAAGCTATGGGGCCCCAAAGTACCCCCCAGAGTAGTCATAAATTTCATACAAAAACTTCAATATCTCAATAACTACATCACTGATGGTCATGATTTGTGGCATAACTATTGATCAAGAGGTGTTCCATCAGTTCCTGTAGACTGGTGGCGCCACCTATATTGTTTGATTTATTTACGATTTCTTCCTCTATTTTTGAGACCTTTAAGGATGCTGTCATCTGTTAGCATGGCACAAATCGTAACGACTAGACCTAGAATCTTCATTCTCAATACACTGAGAGACCTATGAAAAGTCTCCATGGAAACCAGAAATTAGGTCTCTGTTACCCATATCCTTCAAGCTATGGGGCCCCAAAGTACCCCCCAGAGTAGTCAAAAATTTCATACAAAAACTTCAATATCTCAATAACTACATCACTGATGGTCATGATTTGTGGCATAACTATTGATCAAGAGGTGTTCCATCAGTTCCTGTAGACTGGTGGCGCCACCTATATTGTTTGATTTATTTACGATTTCTTCCTCTATTTTTGAGACCTTTAAGGATGCTGTCATCTGTTAGCATGGCACAAATCGTAACGACTGGACCTAGAATCTTCATTCTTGACACACAGGGAGACCAATGAAAATTCTCCATGGAAACCTGAAATTAGGTCTCTGTTACCCATATTCTTTAGGCTGTATGGCTCCAAAATACCCCCCAGAATAATAGAAAATTTGATACAAAAAGTGCAGTATCTCAATAACTACAACACTGATGGTCATGATTTTTGGCATACATATTGATCATGAGCTGTTCCATCAGTTTCTGCAGAGAGGGTGCGCCACCTCTATTTTTTTCAAATTTTTACGAATTTTTTTCTCTTTTATCGAGACCTTTGAAGATGTGGTTATCTATCAAGAGGGTACAAATTGCAACAACTGGACCTAGAAACTTCATTCTTGTCATGCAAGGAGGCCCATGAAGAGTGCCTGTGGAAACTTGAAATTAGGTCTCTGTTACCCATATCCTTCAAGCTATAGGACTCTGAAGTATCCCTTAGAATAATGGACAATTTGATACAAAAGCTGAAGTATCTGAACAACTAATACGGAGATCATCATGATTCTTTGCATGGATATTGACCATTAAGTGTTTTAATCTCAGCTGACTGTAAGTCATCTGAAGTATCCCTCAGTATTTTTTTTTATTTTTACGAATTTTTTTCTCTTTTTTTGAGACCTCATAAGATGCGGTCATCTGTTAACATGGCACAAATCGTAACAACTGGACCTAGAATCTTCTCTCTTGACATGCTGAGAGGCCCATGAAAAGTCTCCTTAAAAACTTGAAATTAGGTCTCTGTTACCGATAACCTCTGAGCTATGGGGCTCCGAAGTACCCCCCAGAATAATGGAAAATTTGATACAAAAGCTCAAGTATCTGGACAATTATTATATTGATCACCATGATTCTTTGAATCGATATTGATCATGAAATGTTTCATCAGTTTCTGCATTCTGGTGGCGCCACCTGTATTTTTTTCAATTTTTAGCTCAGCTGACTGAAAGTCATCTGAGCTTTAGGGATCACCTTTTGTCCGTCCTCCGTCCGGCCATCCAGGCGTCTGTCTGTTAACAGGGCACAAATCGTAACCGCTAGACCGGGAATCTTCTTACTTGAAATCCTGGGAGGTCTATGGAAATTCTCCTTGTAAACCTGAAATTAGGTCACTGTGACCTATATTCTTTGAGCTATGGGGTTCTGAAGTACCCCCCAGAATAATGCAAAATTTAATACAAAAGCTCAAGTATCTGAACAACTAATGCATTAATCACCATGATTCTTTACATGGATATTGATCATGGAGTGTTTCATCAATTTCTGGAGATTGGTGGTGCCACCTATATTTTTTTATTTTTTATGATTTTTTTTCTCTACTTTTGTGATCTTTAAACATATGGTCATCTGTAAACAGGGCACAAATCATAATGACTGGACCTAGAATCTTCTGTCCTCACCTCCAGGGAAGCCCATAAAAGGTCTACATGGAAACCCGAAATAAGGTCCCTGTTACCCATATTCTGTGAGCTATGGGGCTCTGAATTACCCCCCAGAATAAAGATTTGGTCATATATTAACAGGGCACAAATCATAATGACTGGACCTAGAATCTTCTGTCCTCACCTCCAGGGAAGCCCATAAAAGGTCTACAACGAAACCCGAAATAAGGTCCCTGTTACCCATATCCTTCATGCTCTGGGGCTCCGAAGTACTCCCCAGAATAAAGATTTGGTCATCTGTTAACAGAGCACCAATTATAATGACTTGACCTAGAATCTCCTTTCTTGATATGCTGGGAGGCCCCTGAAAAGTCTCCTTGTGCACCTGAAATTACATCTCTGTTACCCATATCCTTCATCCTATGCGGCTTTGAAATACCCCCCAGAATAAACATTTGGATTTGTTAACAGGGCACAAATCATAATAACTGGACCTAGAATTTTATTTTTTGACATGCTGGGAGACCCCTGAAAAGTCATCTTGCAAACCTTGAAAATAGGTGTCTGTTACCCATATCCTTCATGCTACAGAGCTCCATAGTACCCCAATGAATATTGGATGATTTTATACAAGAGTTCAAGTTTGGAAAAAATATTTCATTCAAATTTGACATTCAGATGATAAAATGACTTTTGTCAATGTCTTCCTGGTCAGCTGAGCGTCATGACCCCTGGGTCACTTGTTAATGCTGCCCAACCTGTCAGCCAAACTATACACATCAATAGATATTGGACTTCTTGGTAAGTTATATTGTGGAGTAGAAAAGCATTTAACATACTGATCAAAAAGAAGTTTGGCAAACATAAGTGACACCACACGTATTCAGAAGAGTAAAGGAAATTGTGACAAATCACATTTCGTTTATCAAGCAGGAACCATATATATAACATTAGAATGTGATGTGTTCATTCTGTTCTTTCTACGTGTTTGACATCAGACCATCTTCCTGTTAAGACCAAAGCTGTAAGAATGAATTCAACTCCAACTATTTGTTTAATTTGTATGTTTTATTGTATCCCATGACAAAGTCAGGGGATACTATGTTTTCATACCTGTCCCGCCGCCCCCGCCCCCGCCGCATATAAATCTTGTTGGCGCAATAACTCAAAAAATATTACATGGATCTTTACCAAACTTGGTATATGTATAGATATGGACGACGCCTATTTAAAATGAGGTCATGACCTTGACTAGGAGAGTGTCCTTGACCTTGAATAGGTCCAATTTTTGGGAAAATCACACAAATTCTTAAAAATCTCAAGAAATCTTGCATGGATTGATCCCAAAATCAAGTTGATGGAAGATCATGGATAGGGTTGTCATGTTCCAGAAACAGGTGGCGCCACCTGTTATTCTTTTACTTGTTTTCAGGCCGTTTAATAACCCATCATTGCCACTTAACAGTACTGTGAGCATTATAAGTCAAAAACTATCAGACAGATTTCTTTCATATTATGCATATACATAGATATGGGTAATGGGATGATGTTTATTTAAATTGGGGTCATGACCTTTCCTATGAGAGTGGCCTTTACCTTGAATATTGCCATATATGGTGAAAATCACACAAAATCATTAATATCTCAATAAGGGATGCATGGATTGGTCCAAAAATCAACTTGACCGAATATCTTGGATAGTGTTGTCATGTACCAGAAACTGATAGCGCCACCTGTTATTCTTTTACTTGTTTTCATGCCGTTTAATACCCCATTATTGCCACTTAACAGTACTGTGAGCATTATAAGTCAAAAACTAATGGACAATTTTCTTTCATATTATGCATATACATAGACATGGGTTATGGGATGATGTATATTGAAATTGGGGTCATGACCTTTTCTATGAGAGTGACCTTTTCTATGAGTGTGATCTGATATTAATTGTTGCTGAAGATGGGGGGCTTATTCTTAAAGGGGGGGGGGGGTTAATTGTCTGGGGATACTATGGCACCTGCGGTGCCAAGAAATATCTAGTTTCTATGTGAATAAAACTTCTGAATCATATTCATGATGTAATTTATTTTCTTTATAATTAAAATTAAAAAATTAAACAGGGACAACAACTTAACTTTTACCTGAAATACCCATATTATTGCCTGCATTAATATTGTCAGGCTAATGTACTTGCATCCCGCTAACACAACCACCCCGCTAACACGACCACTTTGCCTGGTCCCACAGGTGGTCACATTAGTGGGGTTTTACTGTATTTAAATTAAATAAAAATGCTTATAATTTAAGACATAATCCTCAAAACAAAGTTCATATTTACCAAAATGTAGAGAATCTTCTTAGCTTCAAGAAAATGTATACTTTAAGTGGTCCTAAGGCATTAAATTGTTCAGTGCAAAGGAAAAACTGAGACAAAGTCAGGTCATGCTGGGGGACCAGTCCTGCTACCTTAAATTGTTGTATCCCTTCTTTTTTAACCCCACCTCAGTTTAAAACCGCAACTAGACCTTGCCTAAAGTAAACCCATGGCGAAATCCCAAAAAGACACTCAAGTACCATGAAACCCTTTTTAAAACTGCACCAGTACTTGCAACTGATTAGAAATGAATTTATACATATAAATATTTATCAGTAGCAGAGGTTCCTATGTATATTTAACTGGTTTAAGGATGCATGCCAATAGCTTCACCTTTCTTCACCTTAGTGCTTAAAATCACCTTAGCACTCAGTATATAGGATACCAGACCAATCAAATTAGCTCATGATATTCTATAATAACCTCCAAAATTTCCCAGCAATTATCAACATGTATGTTCTGCAGCTTGAAGGTTTATTGTCAGGTTAAATTTTGGATGACTGTTTTGAGCAATTTTTTTTGTCCATACCCAGACCCTACAGAGGTTTACAGAAAAACAGGATTGTTTCTGATGGCTGAAAACAATTGATCACCCATGAATACCTAATAACTGGATACAGTGCCAAGCTCAAATTTATTTTTTGTCACTTAAAGATTCAAGTTATGATATTTAAAAAAAGATCTCTTGAAAAGGATGTTACTTCATCTTGCCATTTACCAGCTACATAAGATGTGTCGCTTTATATTTTATACTTTAATTTTTAAATGTTAAGGGGAAACCGGGCAATAGATCATTACGTCTGCTTTGATGTGTTCTAAATGATAAATTATTAAATCTATCAAAAATGATACAATATATTGTCACATGTTTATAATGGGGTAGCTTCATTTAAATTTGGGTGAGTCAGTATCTGATACTGTTCAGAACTCAGAGGTAAATCATGGTGATTCCTGGTGCAGTTTCATGCAGAATAGTTTACCAGAATGATCGTTTATCAGATCAAAAAACTTGTCCTTGGAGGGTTTTGGATAAATGACGCTCTACTGTATATGTAGGCATAGATTTATGTATGTGTATGCAGCATGTTTTGAGGGCTCAGGTTAGTGAATGGAAATGCATACGCATTTTTACCTAATGGAGAAATTCAAAAGTTTGTGATAGGGTATTCCTCTGTCAGATGACTTCTCTACTCCTGCAGTTAAGCCCAGTTTGGATGCATTTGTATTAATGGAATCACAGGTCATCATTTTCTGGTTGCGTTATGCATACATACTGCATACACATATGTACCGCATATGCATATATGTAATGCTAGCTTTAGTCAGACAGGCACATTTCGTAGCAGTTGGACCTAGAAACTTTTACTTTAATTATGATCTAATGAGGCCCCTGCAAGATCTTCTTGGAAACCCTAAATAAGGTCACTGTGACCTATATTCTGTGAGCTATGTGAAAGAACATGATTTGCATGAGTACCCTTTAAGTCAGATGGCAACAAATTGTAGCAGTTGGTAAAGTTCTAACTTAGTTAGCATCTAGGGAGTTCCTGGTAAAATCTTCTTGGAAACCCTTAATTAGATGGCTGTTATCCATTTTCTATTGATTCTGGTCAAAAACAGGATTTTGAGCACTATTGAAGTTATTCAACCCACTGTTCAGTTTCCTTACAAATATTTTTCATCAGATCATAACATCAGTAATTAATACATGTATATAATGCATCTTGAGTGTCATGGCCCATGGGCCACTTCTTTTGCATTAGGATCAATACAAACAGGTAATCATAATGTTGTGCATATTGGTTAGCCTATCCATGCAGTACAATACAAATTGTAATACAACTAAGATATTAACCCATATGTACATTTTCTGAATAAAAGACCTGAGGCTGCTTCAGTTTTGTTTATACACTGCAAATATGTTATGCTTCATATTAAATTATTTAATCAAATAATATTATGTCAATATATATGTGTTCATCCAAAGAACGCTTATCCAAAAAATTGTTCATCCAAAATAAAAAACCTCATTTTCAAAAGACAACATTTTCTGAATAAAAGACCTGAGGCTGCTTTAGCTTTGTTTATACACTGCAAATATGTTATGCTTCATATTAAATTATTTAATCAAATAATTTTATGTCAATATGTATGTGTTCATCCAAAGAACATTTATCCAAAAAATTGTTCATCCAAAATAAAAAACTGAGAACAGAAAATTTAACCATTTATTTGAATTCTGAAAATTCCAGAAAAGAATGGTATAAAAAGGTCTAATTCAAAACAAATGTAGTCAGATCAGCGGTGATAGGCCTACATATTGCCAACTAATTAGTGCACCCGAGTGCAAGCAGTAGATGTGAAAAAAAAAAACACCCCACCAGTCCATGTTGTCCTTGGCCTCTTTAATCAGAATGCCAAGGCCAGGGTAATTAACCTGTGCAAACAAAATGTTACAAGAGGTCATAACTGAGCAGCCAAGGCATGTAGCTTCGAAAAACTCTGCTTCGCCCGTCTGTGTAGTCCTGGGCTCAGCTTTGATCAACTTGGCTTTAAAGGATAGCTTTGATCGTCATTCCAGTAGTCATCCAGCTGTTGAGTTTATGTGTGCCTTTGTTATTTAATCATTTGTAATTTAATTCAAATTATTATTTGCCAGCAGATGAATGCACCCTAGTGCAGCCAGTAGATGTGAAAAACACTACCCCACCCAGCTGTGATTTTCCCCAGATTGCTTTAATCAGAATGCCGAACCCGGGGTAATTAACCTGTGCAAACAAAATGTTACAAGAGATCATAACTCAGCAACCAAATGCATGTTGTAGGTGTGAAAATCTCCACTCCGCCAGTTTGTGTAGTCCTCGGCTCAGCTTTGATCATGGTGGCTTTGATCATCATTCAGGCAGTCATCCAGCTGTTGAGTTTATGTGCCCCTCCGTTATTTAATCAAAAATTCTGTTGGCCAGATTATTTCTGCTCAAAATTGGGGAATTTTGATTTAATTGGTTTAATCATAATAAATTTGTCCTCTGAGAGATGGCAGCACTTTTAGGTCATGGCAGGTCAATCCAGTTATCATGGTAGGCACACGTGACATGATGAAGGTATGAAATCGATTGATTCCATGGCAGGGCTGTTTACAAATAATAATTTTGATGTGTTCTAAATGATAAATGTATTCAGTCAATCAAAAATGTTACAACAGATTGTCAAATGTTTATTATAGGCTAGCTTCATTATTTGTTGTGAGTCAGTATATGATAACGTCCGGATCTCAGCAGTAATCACCGTGATTTCTGGTGCAGTTTCATGCAAAAAATTTCATCGGCATGTTCATTTATCCAATCATAAAGCTTGTCCCATGAGGTTTTGGAAGAACAAGGCTCTACTGTATCAATTATACAAAGGAACCTGTCTGAAAGACAACCTTTCATATAAGACCATCTGTTAGTCCACTTTTGGCTAGTCTCACAGATTTCACTGTATCTTCAGTTACAGCTGAGCTCATCAGCTGAGCAAAATGACAAAGAATATGTGACATTTTTTGTGTGGAATGTCAAAAATGCCTACCAGTATAAAATTAACTAAGATAAAATCATAGTTTGTTGATGTTTAACAAATTGTTTCTTGCCTTCAGTGACAGCACATTTGGTGATCTGACAAGTACAGACAACATGATAGCTATTACCCAGCTGAAGGAGGAAGTGGAATCTCTCAAAAAACAGCTGCAGGTCAAGGAGCAACAGATCCTGGACAGAGACAAGAAGGTAAAGCTTTATTACACATGTCCCATGTACATCCAGCCTGCTCCTTAACATGTGGACAAACATAAAAAGGTAAAGCTTTATTACATGTGTCCCATGTACATCCAGCCTGCTCCTAAACCTGTGGACAAACACAAAAAGGTAAAGCTTTATTACACGTGTCCCATGTGCATCCAGCCTGCTCCTAAACCTGTGGACAAACACAAAAAGGTAAATCTTTATTACACGTGTCCCATGTACATCCAGCCTGCTCCTAAACCTGTGGACAAACACAAAAAGGTAAAGCTTTATTACACGTGTCCCATGTGCATCCAGCCTGCTCCTTAACATGTGGACAAACACAAAAAGGTAAAGCTTTATTACACGTGTCCCATGTGCATCAAGCCTGCTCCTTAACATGTGGACAAACACAAAAAGGTAAAGCTTTATTACACGTGTCCCATGTGCATCCAGCCTGCTCCTTAACATGTGGACAAACACAAAAAGGTAAAGCTTTATTACACGTGTCCCATGTACATCCAGCCTGCTCCTAAACCGGTGGACAAAACCGAAAAGGTAAAGCTTTATTACATGTGTCCCATGTGCATCCAGCCTGCACCTAAACATGTGGACAAACACAAAAAGGTAAAGCTTTATTACACGTGTCCCATGTGCATCCAGCCTGCTCCTTAACATGTGGACAAACACAAAAAGGTAAAGCTTTATTACACGTGTCCCATGTACATCCAGCCTGCTCCTAAACCTGTGGACAAAAACAAAAAGGTAAAGCTTTATTACACGTGTCCCATGTGCATCCAGCCTGCTCCTAAACATGTTGGCCAAACACAAAAAAGTAAAGCTTTATTACACGTATCCCATGTGCATCCAGCCTGCTCCTTAACATGTTGACAAACACAAAAAGGTAAAGCTTTATTACACGTGTCCCATGTACATCCAGCCTGCTCCTTAACATGTGGACAAACACAAAAAGGTAAAGCTTTATTACACGTGTCCTATGTGCATCCAGCCTGCTCCTTAACATGTGGACAAACACAAAAAGGTAAAGCTTTATTACATATGTCCCATGTGCATCCAGCCTGATCTTTAACATGTGGACAAACACAAAAAGGTAAAGCTTTTTTTACACATGTCCCATGTGCATCCAGCCTGCTCCTTAACATGTGGACAAACACAAAAAGGTAAAGCTTTATTACACGTGTCCCATGTGCATCCAGCCTGCTCCTCAACATGTGGACAAACACAAAAAGGTAAAGCTTTATTACACGTGTCCCGTGTACATCCAGCCTGCTCCTAAACCTGTGGACAAAAACAAAAAGGTAAAGCTTTATTACACGTGTCCCATGTACATCCAGCCTACTCCTAAACCTGTGGACAAAAACAAAATGGTAAAGCTTTATTACACGTGTCCCATGTACATCCAGTCTGCTCCTAAACCTGTGGACAGAAACAAAAAGGTTAAGCTTTATTACACGTGTCCCATGTACATCTAGCCTGCTCCTAAACCTGTGGACAGTAACAAAAAGGTAAAGCTTTATTACACATGTCCCATGTACATCCAGCCTGCTCCAAAACCTGTGGACAAAAACTAAAAAAAGGTAAAGCTTTATTACATGTGTCCCATGTGCATCCAGCCTGCTCCTAAACCTGTGGACAGAAACAAAAAGGTAAAGCTTTATTACACGTGTCCCATGTACATCCCGCCTGCTCCTGAACCTGTGGACAGAAACAAAAGGTAAAGCTTTATTACACGTGTCCCGTGTACATTCAGCCTGCTCCTTAACCTGTGGACAAGAACAAAAAGGAAAAGTTTTTTTACATGTGTCCCGTGTACATCCATCCTGCTCCAGTACCTGTGGACAGAAACAAAAAGGTAAAGCTTTATTACACCTGTCCCATGTACATCCAGCCTGCTCCTGAACCTGTGGACAGAAACAAAAAGGTAAAGCTTTATTACACGTGTCCCATGTACATCCAGCCTGCTCCTAAACCTGTGGACAAGAACAAAAAGGAAAAGTTTTTTTACCATGTCCCGTGTACATCCAGCCTGCTCCTGTACCTGTGGACAGAAACAAAAAGGTAAAGCTTTATTACACGTGTCCCGTGTACATCCCGCCTGCTCCTGAACCTGTGGACAGAAACAAAAAGGTAAAGCTTTATTACACGTGTCCCGTGTACATCCAGCCTGCTCCTAAACCTGTGGACAAGAACAAAAAGGAAAAGTTTTTTTACACGTGTCCCGTGTACATCCAGCCTGCTCCCTAACATGTGGACAAACACAAAAAGGTAAAGCTTTATTACACGTGTCCCATGTACATCCAGCCTGATCCTAAACCTGTGGACAAAAACAAAAATGTAAAGCTTTATTACACGTGTCCCATGAACATCCAGCCTGCTCCTGAACCTGTGAACAAAAACAAAAAGGTAAAGCTTTATTACACGTGTCCCATGTACATCCAGCCTGCTCCTAAACCTGTGGACAAAAACAAAAAGGTAAAGCTGTATTACACATGTCCCATGTACATCCAGCCTGCTCCTAAACCTGTGGACAGAAACAAAAAGGTAAAGCTTAATTACATGTGTCCCATGTACATCCAGCCTGCTCCTGAACCTGTGGACAAACACAAAAAGGTAAAGCTTTATTACACGTGTCCCATGTGCATCCAGCCTGCTCCTTAACCTGTGGACACACACAAAAAGGTAAAGCTTTATTACACGTGTTCCATGTGCATCCAGCCTGCTCCTTAACATGTGGACAAACACAAAAAGGTAAAGCTTTATTACATGTGTCCCGTTTACATCCAGCCTGCTCCTAAACCTGTGGACAAAAACAAAAAAGTAAAGCTTTATTACACGTGTCCCATGTGCATCCAGCCTGCTCCTAAACATGTGGACAAACACAAAAAGGTAAAGCTTTATTACACGTGTCCCATGTACATCCAGCCTGCTCCTAAACCTGTGGACAAACACAAAAAGGTAAAGCTTTATTACACGTGTCCCATGTGCATCCAGCCTGCTCCTTAACCTGTGGACAAACACAAAAAGGTAAAGCTTTATTACACGTGTCCCATGTGCATCCAGCCTGCTCTTTAACATGTGGACAAACACAAAAAGGTAAAGCTTTAATACACGTGTCCCGTTTACATCCAGCCTGCTCCTAAACCTGTTGACAAAACCAAAAAGGTAAAGCTTTATTACACGTGTCCCATGTGCATCCAGCCTGCTCCTGAACCTGTTGACAGAAACAGAAAGGTAAAGATTTAATACACGTGTCCCATGTACATCCAGCCTGCTCCTGAACCTGTTGACAAAATCAAAAAGGTAAAGCTTTAATTCACGTGTCCCATGTACATCCAGCCTGCTCCTAAACCTGTTGACAAAATCAAAAAGGTAAAGCTTTATTACACGTGTCCCGTGTATATCCCCCCTGCTCCTGAACCTGTTGACAAAATCAAAAAGGTAAAGCTTTAATACACGGGTCCTTTGTACATCCAGCCTGCTCATGTACCTGTGGACAAGAACAAAAAGGTAAAGCTTTATTACACGTGTCCCATGTACATCCCGCCTGCTCCTGAACATGTGGACAATAACAGAAAGGTAAAGCTTTAATACATGTGTCCCATGTACATCCAGCCTGCTCCTGAACCTGTGGACAATAACAGAAAGGTAAAGCTTTAATACACGTGTCCCATGTACATCCAGCCTGCTCCGAAACCTGTTGACAGAATCAAAAAGGTAAGCTTTATTACATGTGTCCCATGTTCATCCCCCTTGCTCCTGAACCTGTTGACAAAATCAAAAAGGTAAAGCTTTATTACACTTGTCCCGTGTACATCCTGCCTGCTCCTGAACCTGTGGACAGAAACAAAAAGGTAAAGCTTTATTACATGTGTCCCATGTACATTCAGCCTGCTCCTAAACCTGTGGACAATAACAGAAAGGTAAAGCTTTAATACATGTGTCCCATGTACATCCCGCGTGCTCCTGAACCTGTAGACAATAACAGAAAAAAGTAAAGCTTTAATACACGTGTCCCATGTACATCCAGCCTGCTCCTAAACCTATTGACAAAATCAAAAAGGTAAAGCTTTATTACATGTGTCCCATGTGCATCCAGCCTGCTCCTGTTCATTTTAGACTAACCATGGAAAATAAAAGAACAATTATTCTTCTGCAGATTTAGAAAGCTTTCACCTTTGACACGTGGCTTCAATCAGTAAATATATAAAAAAATGTTTTATTTTTTTTTATAAACAGTTCATTGGTCAGAATGGGATCCTTGTCTTTGACACTGTGTGTGTTTTTTTTCAGGTGACAGAACTGAAAGCACAGCATTTTGAGTCTGAAAAGGAAATGAGGAACAAAATGCAGTCTATGTTGAAGCAACATAAAGAAACAGTGGAAGGCTTGCAGGTCTGTTTTGTTGGGGCAGGTCTCATGGTCAGGGATTTAATTTTTGCCACGGTGGTAAAAAAAGTTAATTAAGGCCAAAATCTAATGCCTACAGCTGCTGGAGTCAGCTTCAGCTTGGAGGTATTATCCATTGGCCAAGTGTCTTTAACATGGGGGAGTGGGGGGGGGGGATGGTTGGTTAAAAATGGCAAAAATAATTCTTGTGAACCTGTCACTGCTGCAAATGTTTCGCCTTTGATAAATGAACAGAAATTCACATTTTGGGATCTTGTTTATCCATAACTTTACTTCCAAGGTAAAACAATATTTAGCTCAGCTGACTATAACTTAGTATGAGTCATCTGAGCTATAGTTATGGTCCTTTGTCCGTCGTCTGGCTGTCCATCCTGGGCATATTTTGAAACTGTTAGGTCTACAAATAAAAAATTCAGCATAGAGTTAGATATTCCTATGTTCTCCTACAAATCTTAAATTTGCAACTATTCCTTACTCATCAATTAAAACCAGTCATATCAACCATAACCTATATTACCTCTTCTTCTTCGACTTTTTTCTCAGTTTCTTATTATTTTAGATTTTTACTTCCAGGGTCAAGTTCAGCTGAGCACCATGACTCATGGGTCCCTTGTACATTTTGTACCAATCAGTTGGAAGGACAACCCTAGTTGGTTTCCACATTAGTAGCTGATAAGTAGTAACAGACATGCCACAAAAACAAAATATTTTACATGTGGTGTTCCAGGCTATATTTCCTATAAAAAAGGTCCATAATTAGAGCCCCACTTTGAAAAGCAGTGCCTTATAGTGATAACCAGGTCCATCCCTCCTTCTGTCCATCTGTCAGGGAGGCTTTCTTTCATGCGCAATATCCCAAAGAGGATACAATGGATCTTTCTCAAATCCACAGGGATGATTAGTGCCTAGTAGGGCTCCATCCCATTGAATTTCACCCGCTAAAAATTCTATGGCTACCAGAGTACCATTGGGGATTTTCTATCACGCCCAATATCCCAAAGAGAATATGATGGATCTTTCTCAAATCCCAAGGGATGATTGGTGCCTAGGAGACTCCATCCCTATCAAATTTCAGACCGACAAAAAATTCAATATGGCTGCCAGAGCACAATCGGTGATTTTCTTTCACGCATCTTATCCCTAAGAGAATATGTTTCATCTTTCTGCAATTCACAGGGATGATTGGACAAGTTTCACTATACACCAATTCACTCTGAGGGGCCCTCTGAGGATCATTGTCTGATTACATCTAGTTTCTTATACTTTCTGGCATTAGGCCTTCATCTCCTATATTTTTCTGCTTTTCACAGCACAGTTGTGTATCTAATATAACAGTGGTGTTACTATTGAAAAATCCAGTTCTTTTTAGCTTAGCTGATTATAAGTCATCTGAGCTATAGTCGTGGTCCATAGTCCGTAGTCCGTCTGTCGTGCCGTCCGTCCGTCCGTAGATGTGGCACGTTTTGAAACCGTAAGACCTAGGAATCCAAATTTCGGCATAATGTTAGATGTCCTCAAGATCTCCTACCAAGCCGAAAACTGGGTCTTTGCGACTTCGTTCTTTTGAGAAATTAAGGAAAAACCACAATTTTTTATTAAAAACCTATTTTCACACTTCAGGACTGCCTTATATCAAAACCACTCATATGTTTTTCCTCATACTTACCATAAATAATCCTCTATATAGTTCCTATGTACATGCCAGAAATTAGTTCTGTATTATATAATTTAAAAAAGTTATTGGCCCAAACATAATGGATTTTGTAAATCATCAGGAAAGAAATTTGATCACTTAACACAAAACTTGTTAAAGCTAAGCACTTTTTTCCAGTAATATTACTTTTATTAATCAAAATTAAATTGTATACCCAAAATTAGATCAAAATCTTTTAAATTTTTAAAAATATTAGCAAAAATAAAAAATTGGTACCTTAAATTTTGCCCAACTTTGACCATGGCACGTTTTTTCCCTGTAACTGCTGTGGATTTAATTTTCAAAGCATGTTTTTATAAGCATTTCAACTGTTAACACCAAAAATTTGAAACCAGTTGATCAAAAACTGTAGATTTTATTCAAGTTTTCAAGCACCATGTCACATATTGTTTCCATCAATCTAGTGTTATGCAGTTTGCTAGAACTCAGCTCCCCAGCTTCAGCTCTAAGTTCCTTAAATTTGGCATACAGTTAGATGTCTCCAAAATCTCCTACCATGCCAAGAAATTGGTCACTAGGACTTTATTCATTCGAGATAATAATAAAAAACTTCATTTTTAGCAAACCTGTGAGCTTATGCGATGGCGCAGCGTCCGCCTTCCAGGGCTGGCTTTCCGCTGTCCATGGCTGTAATTCAGAAACCGTTGGAGCTAGCAGCTCCAAATTACATTTAAGAATTAGTCACATGTGAAAGTACACAAATATTTATAAAATATTAAGCAAATAAGGGATAAATAAGGACAATTTAAAATTGTGAAATCTGAATCAATTATTATTTTTAGATATTTATTGTTTTGCAATTATAAAAGATATATTTTTTGTGGTAAAAAATAAATATACATTTGTATGCATGATGTGGTGTTATAAATCTGACAAGATTAAGATTTATTATGATGCAATTTAGAATTATGGATCAACTTTTATATTCAGATATATATGTTATATTGGAAATGTATGGAAATATAAACTTATAATAAAATAAACTGATGTGATAAAAAATTGTGATCTATTACAAACATTTGTTCGTTATTTTCCTGCCTCAACAAAATTGGAGATTAGGCTTTGTTTGCCCTGTATGTATATGCAGAAGTGTTGTTAATCCCACTATCCCCCCCCCCACCTCTGCTGCCATTGAATCCTGTGCACCTGTGCACTAGGACATTCTTTTTTTATTGCAAATGTGTAAAAATTATTTTATAGGAAAATAATTAGATTAGAAAAAATTAAGATCTTATTGAAACATTCTTGCCTCAGGAGATGGAACATATAGTGATCAGCTCTGTCTGTCCATCATCTCTCTGTTATCATTAAATATATATTAGGCCAAAATAAAAAAAAGGTATGGTTCTCAGGCACTTTTTTTCAGAAATAAATGCGGGCTGGCGCTTTTTTAGCGAACCTGTGAGCTTATGCGATGGTGTTGCGTCGTCCGGTGTTCGTCGCCTGTACATTAACCCATACTATCTTGAAAACGGCAAGAGTTAGCACAACAAAATTTTATGCAAAAAATTAGTCATCTAAAAAACTCTATCGGATTTTGCTTATTTTTTGGCTAACTGCATTTTCTTAGATTTTATAGGGAAAAAGCTTTAAAAATCTTCTTCTCCGAAACTGTTTAGCCAAATTGTCCAATATTTCACAGAAATGATCCCTGGAACAATCTTTCTCAAGTTTGTTCGAATGGTTTAAGTTCGGTGATTTTTGGCTGAGTTAGAGGAAGTTGAACTTAGTCATCTGTCCATAAAAGCATACTAAAATTACAATCTCAGAAACGGCTGGAGCTATCATCACCAAATTTTATGCCAATGTTGTTCACATGACACATGTCTGAAATTGAGGTATTGGTGGCGCCACCTGCATCGGCCTTTTTTGTACGGGGGTCGTCAGTGCCGGTATCATACTGACGGCTACAAAAAACTTCTTCTCTGAAACCATATGGCCAAATAGTTTAATATCGCACAGAAATGATCCTAGGGTAGTGCTTTCTGAAGTTTGTTCAAATGGTCTCAGTTCAGTGACTTTTGGCTGAGTTATGGGAAGCTGAATTTAGTCATATGCTGTAACAGCCCATTTTAGCTCAATGGCTACAAAGATCTTCTCCTCAAAAACCACTGGGCCAAATTCTCAAATCTCACACATTAATTATCCTTAGATGTTGATAATTCAAGTTTGTTCAAATGATTTTGGTTCAGTGACTTTTGGCTGAGTTATGGGAAGCTTAACTTAGCCATTTTGCTGTATTTTCCATATGAGTTATAAACCTGTAAAAAAATTTTTGACTGACACTACTGAGGCCAATTTGTTTAATATTTTACAAGAATAATCCCCTGAATAATTCTTATAATAATTGTCTTTTATGGTTCCAAAGAATGAATTTTGGCTGAATTATAAAGATTCAATTGAGTCATTTTACCATATATGTTAGCTGTGTGAAGCAGATACATCTAAACTGGCACCAGTTTATCAGCATTTATTACATCATGCCTCTAGACATTTAGATTTCAGGTTATCTATGGTTAATATTGACAAGAATGTTTTTTAAAAGCTTTTAAAAAATGTAGATTTATGATTTTTAGATATTCCTCATGCCAGGCAATGTTTACAATCATAGGTATACAGCTCTCTGTGGGTATATAAAGATGGCTGTACATGGATTATAAATAATTGGTATCTATAGTCAAATTAATTCAAGATTTTGTCATCAGTGAGATGTATCTGTTTTACAATTTTGCATTCAATATACATCTGTATTAATTTTTAGTTAACCTGTGAGCTAATGTGATGGTGTGACAGCGTTTGTCTTCTGTACGTTAACCCATCCTATTTTGAAAATGATTGGAGCTTGCATCATGAAATTTAATGCAAAAAATTAGCCATCTGAAAATTTTCTTAAATTTTATAGAGAAAAAGCTAAAAAAAACCTTTAAAAATCTTCTCCTCCAAAACACTCAAGCCAAATTGTTCAATATTTCACAGAAATAATCTTTTATACCATCTCCCTCAATTTTGTTCCAATTGTTCAAGTTTGGTGAATTTTGGCCGAGTTACAGGAATTGAACTTAGTCATCTGTCCAAAAAAGCATACTAAAATGACAGTCTCAGAAACGGCCAGAGCTATCATCACCAAATTTTTGCCAGTGTTGGTCACATGAGTCATATATGAAATTCAGGTATTGGTGGCGCCACCTGAAATGACCTTTTTTTGTACGGGGGTCATTGGTCATCTGTACATTAATTCATAATTTCTCAGGAATAGCAGGAGCTACCATTCCCAGATTTTATGCAATGATCTGTCACATATCAAATTTTGTGGGATTCAGCTTATTTTTTTGCTATCTGCATTAACTTAGATTTTATAGGGTAAAAGCTTCTTGTAGACGGTCCAGCCAAATTGTTCAATATTTTACATAAATGATCCCAGAGGCAAGCCCTCTCAAGTTTGTTCGAATGGTTTGCATTTGATGAATTTTAGTTGAGTTACACAAATTTGAACAGTCATTTGACCAAATAAGCATACTGACATAGTACTCTCAGAAATGACAGAAGCTAGCATTACCAGATATTGTGCAAATGTTGGTCACATGACTCATATTTGAAATTGCAGATTTTGTGGTGCCACCTACATTGACCTGTTTTTTATGGGCAAAAAACCTCCTAATATTAGCCTCTTTCAGCTTAATGATGAAACTGTCAAGTTGAATTGTACAATTTTTCAAAAGAATTATCCTAGGACATGGTTCTTTCAATCATATCAGAATATACTGAGTTTGTTGATTTTTGGTTGAGTTGTGAAAAGCTTAAGATGGTCTTATGGCCATTATTATGTCTTTTTCAAACTGAGGACTGCAGTAGTGTTTTTCTACAAAATTATTATTTCAATTTTATCTTCTGTTACAATGCACAAAAATTATTCTTAGGTGGCCTTTGTTCAAGTTTACTAGAATGATTTTTGGCAGAACTATTGGACCTTTAACAATGAAAGTACTGCATCTTTTATTATTCTAGATATTTTGATCAAATATGACGGCTTGAAAAAAAAAATTTTAGCCAAAGTCTTTCAGTATGTGTAAACAGATATACCAACAAGCCAACATTGAACCCATATCTTTAAATAGGTTGAGAAACTGCCAACTGTTTCAGATTTGGGAACAGATCAAAAGTTCATTCAGTGCAGCCAGATATAGGTCAAGAGTTCAGTGCAGCCAAGCACATGGCATGTGATCACCTCATGGGTGACATGTGAACACCTCATGGGCACCATGTGATCACTTCATGGGTGTCAAGCCCCTCAGGGCAGGGCCCTTGCATGAGCTTATGCAACGGTGTGGCTACTATTTCAGATTTGGCAACAGGCTAGAGGTCAGTCTGGATCTATTTATAGCTTTGGCAGACTGCCAACTGTATCAGATTAGGCAACAGGTCAAGAGTTCACTCAGTGCAGCCAGGTATGGGTCAGGAGTTTACTCAGTGCAGGAGCTGCATTCTATTTATAGCTTTGGCAGACTGCGAACTGTGTCAGATTATGCAACAGGTCAAGAGTACACTCAGTGCAGCCAGGTACAGGTCAAAAGTTCACTCAGTCTAGCTCGGTGCAGGTCATGAGTTCATTCAGTGCAGTAGCCTGAGCAAGCAATTTGTCACAGTTCACTCGGGGCAACAGCCTTTCTCACCTAAGCCTTGTCAGCCCCATGCATCAGACTCAAGGTAAGTTTGATGTATTGGCCTAATATTTTGACCTGTCTATGTGTCTTTAATGGCTCTCTCGTTCACAAGACAGGTGTTGCCACCTACCATGACTTTTGCACAGTGTGTGTCCCTGCGTTTTTGTCAGGAGGGGTTTGATATATCAGTCTGAAATTGGGCATATGTATATATCCCTGATAGCTTCATTGTATACAAGGCTGGTGGTGCCAGCTACAATTTTTAGCTCAGCTGACTGAAAGTCATCTGAGCTTTAGCGATCACTCTTTGTCCGTCGTCCGTCTGTCTGTCTGTCTGTCCGTCTGTCCGTTAACCAGGCACAAATCGTAACCGCTAGAACTGGAATCTTCTTACTTGACATCCTGGGAGGTCCATGAAAAATCTCCTTGGAAACCAGAAATCAGGTCTCTGTTACCCATATCCTTCGAGCTATGGGGCCCCAAAGTACCCCCCAGAAAAGTCCAAAATTTCATACAAAAACTTCAATATCTCATTAACTACTTGACTGATGGTCATGATTTTTGGCATACATATTGATCATGAGAGGTTCCATCAGTTCCTGAAGACTGGTGGCACCACCTGTATTTTTTCGATTTTTTACGAATTTTTTTCTCTATTTTTGAGACCTTTAAAAATGTGAACATCTGTTAACAAGGCACAAATCGTAATGACTGGACTTAGAATCTTCATTCCTGACACACTGAGCAACCTATGAAAAGTCTCCATGGAAACCAGAAATTAGGTCTCTGTTACCCATATCCTTCCAGCTATGGGGCCCCAAACTACCCCCCAGAAAAGTAAAAAATTTCAAACAAAAACTTCAATATCTCATTAAATACTTGACTGATGGTCATGATTTTTGTCATACATATTGATCATGAGATGTTCCATCACTTCCTGCAGACTGGTGGCGCCACCTGTATCGTTCAATTTTTTACGATTTTTTCCTCTATTTTTGAGACCTTTAAGGATGCTGTCATCTGTTAGCATGGCACAAATGGTAACAACTGGACCTAAAATCTTCATTCTAGACACACTGAGAGGTCCATGAAAAATATCCTTGGAAACCAGAAATTAGGTCTCTGTTAACCATATCCTTCGAGCTATGGGGCCCTAAAGTACCCCCCCCCCAGAGTAGTCAAAAATTTCATACAAAAACTTCAATATCTCAATAACTACATCACTGATGGTCATGATTTTTTCATACTTATTGATTATGAAATGTTCCATTAGTTCCTGCAGACTTGTGGCGCCACCTGTATTGTTTGATTTTTACGATTTTTTTCCTCTATTTTTGAGACCTTTAAGGATGCTGTCATCTATTAACGTGGCACAAATCATAACGACTGGACCTAGAATCTTCATTCTCGACACACTGAGAGACCTATGAAAAGTCTCCATGGAAACCAAAATTAGGTCTCTGTTACCCATATCCTTCGAGCTATGGGGCCCCAAAGTACCCCCCCAGAGTAGTCAAAAATTTCATACAAAAACTTCAATATCTCAATAACTTCATCACTGATGGTCATGATTTTTGGCATACATATTGATTATGAGATGTTCCATCAGTTCCTGCAGACTGGTGGCGCAACCAATGTTATCTATCAAGAGGGTACAAATTGCAACAACTGGACCTAGAAACTTCATTCTTGTCATGCAAGGAAGCCCATGAAGAGTGCCTGTGGAAACTTGAAATTAGGTCTCTGTTACCCATATCCTTCAAGCTATAGGACTCTGGAGTATCCCTCAGAATAATGGACAATTTGATACAAAAGCTGAAGTATCTGAAGAACTAATAAGGAGATCATCATGATTCTTTGCATGGATATTGATCATGGAGTGTTTCGTCAATTTCTGGAGATTGGTGGCGCCACCTATATTTTTTATTTTTTACGATTTTTTTTCTCTACTTTTGCGATCTTTAAACATTTGGTCATCTGTAAACAGGGCACAAATCATAATGACTGGACCTAGAATCTTCTGTCCTCACCTCCAGGGAAGCCCATAAAAGGTCTACATGGAAACCCAAAATAAGGTCCCTGTTACCCATATTCTGTGAGCTATGGGGCTCTGAAGTACCCCCCAGAATGAAGATTTGGTCATATATTAACAGGGCACAAATCATAATGACTGGACCTAGAATCTTCTGTCCTCACCTCCAGGGAAGCCCATAAAAGGTCTACATGGAAACCCGAAATAAGGTCCCTGTTACCCATATCCTTCATGCTCTTGGCTCCGAAGTACTCCCCAGAATAAAGATTTGGTCATCTGTTAACAGAGCACAAATTATAATGACTTGACCTAGAATCTCCTTTCTTGATATGCTGGGAGGCCCCTGAAAAGTCTCCTTGTGCAACTGAAATTACATCTCTGTTACCCATATCCTTCATCCTATGCGGCTTTGAAATACCCCCCAGAATAAACATTTGGATTTGTTAACAGGGCACAAATCATAATAACTGGACCTAGAATTTTATTTTTTGACATGCTGGGAGACCCCTGAAAAGTCATCTTGTAAACCTTGAAAATAGGTGTCTGTTACCCATATCCTTCATGCTACAGAGCTCCATAGTACCCCAATGAATATTGGATGATTTTATACAAAAGGTCAAGTTTGGAAAAAGTATTTCATTCAAATTTGACATTCAGATGATAAAATTACTTTTGTCAATGTCTTCCTGGTCAGCTGAGCGTCATGACCCCTGGGTCACTTGTTTAGTGTTCTGTGCACCCATGCCAGAATTTCAGCAGAGTTTGTGTAATTGTTTCTTATTCAAATTGTTTAGTACTTGCATTGTTCATATACATGAAAAGTAATGGTCCAGCTTTGAAGCATTATACCTGGTGTATTTCCCAATGCACAGGTTCGCATTAGGCCTGTAGGCCTTGTTTGTTTTTTGGTATAATCTGCCCAAAGCGCACCTCGGCCTGAAAAATTTGAAAAATTTAATCCTTAAATTAGTCTGATTGTGTCTTTATACATGTAATGATCATTACACTCGTGCGCGAGAGGAGAATACCTGCCGGGGAAACGCAGGTACAGTTTCACAGACAATTGCATATTTCTTTGATAATTGCATATATTTGTCTGAACCGATTAATAATCCATCATCAGTCGGTTTGCTCAAACCGATGGTCGATTATGAAAAAGGAACTGACTCCCACCACTATTTATGATTTAAGTTATTCATCACACCAGGCAACGTTACAATCATGGATATTTAGCTCTCTGTGGCTATATAAAGACAACTGTAAGTGGATTATAAATTATTGATATCCCTACTCAACTTAATTCAAGAATTTGCCATCAGTGAGATATATCTGTATTTTAATTTTGCATTCAGTATGCATCTGTAATAATTTTACATATATTCCTGATTTCTTTTTAGCTCAGCTGACTATAAGTCATTTGAGCTATAGTTGTGGTCCATTGTCCGTCGTCCGTCCGTCTGTCCGTCGGTCCATCTGTCCGTCCGTTCGTAGATGTGGCACGTTTTAAAACCGTAAGACCTAGGAATCCAAAATTCGGCATAATGTTAGATGTCCCCAAGATCTCCTACCAAGCCGAAAACTCGGTCTTTATTAAAAACCCTACTTCACACTTCAGGACTGCCTAATATCAAAACAACTCATTTGTTTTTCCTCATATTTATCATAAATATTCCCCTGTATAGTTCCTATGTACATGACAGAAATCAGGTCTGTATTATATAATTTAAAAAAGTTATGGGCGTAAACATAATGCATTTTGTAAAAAAATCAGGAAAGATATTTGATCATTTAACACAAAACATGTTAAAGCTATTGACTTTTTTCCAGTAATATAACTTAAATTAATCAAAATTAAATTGTATACCCAAAATTAGATCAAAATCTTTTAAATATTTTGAAATATTAACAAAAATAAAAAAATTGGTACCTTAAATTTTGCCCAACTTTGACCATGGCACTTTTTTCCCTGTAAGTACTATGGATTTAATTTTCACAGCATGTTTTTGTTAGCATTTTGTCTGTTAACACCAAAAATTTGAAACCAGTTGATCAAAAACTGTAGATTTTATTCAAATTTTCAAGCACCATGTCACATATTGTTTACATTAAGCTAGTGTTATGCAGTTTGCAAGAGCTCTCCTCCCCAGCTTCAGCTCTCAGTTCCTAAAATTTGGCATACAATTAGATGATACAATTAGATCCCCTACCATGCCAAGAATTTGGTCTCTAGGACTTAATACCTTCGAGATATTAATGAAAAAATTCATTATTCCATTAAAAACCCATTGTTACACTTCAAGACTGCCTAATATCAAAACCACTGATCTGACTTTAATCATATATAATATACATATTTTTCTATACATTCTCTATGCACATGCCAGAAATGATATCAGTATTGCGCAATTTTTATAAGTTATGGGCCCAAACATATTGCACTTTGTAAAAAAATCAAGAAATATATTTACTCCCTTAACAAGAGGATTGCTGAAGCTAGAGATTTTTTGTCAGGGATGTAACATTATTTTATCAAGATTCAATTGAATACCCAAAATTAGTTTTGAATTTTTCAAATTTTATAAGTTTTTAGTATAAATATAAATTTAATACCTTAAATTTTGCCAAACTTTGACCATGGCACATTTGTTTCCTGTGAGCACTGTTGATATAATTTTCATATCATGCAGAAATAAGGATTTCAGCTTTTTAGTTTAGAAAGCTGAAGGAAATTGGCCAAAAATTGTAGCTTTTATTTATGTTTTTATGAGACCATGTCAGACCTTAGCTCTCCCCAGCCCCTTTTGAGTCACCTGTATGTTGACCTTGTTGACCTTTCATCAAATTATGCACGCTTGACACGAGGCATTCACTGGGGCAGCCAGGCAGCTTATGGCCAGCCACAGTTGATCCAGGTGTCCAACCCAACTCATCTAGTAGTTTTAACTTACTACATAACAATAAACAAAAAGTTGATAAATTTTTATTTTTTTTTAATAACAAATTAAAGAAAAATAGAAAAGGAATTTGTTAGTTGATAAAAACAGGAAATTAACTTGCAGTTCCTGATGATATAAGAATCTTGTATCAATTGATGGAATGTCACGTGTTTCAAATAACACCATGCAGTCACCTATGGTATTTTTCAGTTCAATATTAATGATAAAAAAATAAATCATATTATTCATTACTAATCATTAGGGATCATATGAAGGAAATTAATGATAGACAAAGATGCAGTTGATAATATTAATCTAGATTCCTGCTGTGTCTAGTGTGTACATTGATGTGTAATTAGTCCAAAATGAATATATTACATTTATTTTTTTTAATATGAATAACAGACATAAAACAAGGTACTTATGATCATTATTTAAATGTGTGAATTTTGTATATTCTGGATTCTCAACATCGTTTGGTGAAAACTGAATAAATACTAGACATGGTGCGAATACTTTGCAAATGTATTTGAATACGAATATGAATATGTACTCCATTAAAAGATTTCTTGCATAAGAATGGGAATTCAGGTAAAAATGAAAGTATATGAATACCAATGCAAATACTTTCAAAATGTATTCATGAATGCATTAATGAATATATTCTTTGATATTATTTTAATAATCATTTCAGTTGTATTTTATTTTAAACAATCATATGATTCTCTTATTATTTTTAATTAAAATTGCATTTGGGACAATTTGTAATTATTTTTAATAAATATTTAATCTCTTATATTATATGTTCTGCTTATAAGTTATATGGCCAAGTCAAAATCTGTGTTACAATAGCACTCCATTTGTTAATAAAATAAATGAAATCAATCCTCTTCCCTGTCTCCAAAGATACTATCAAAATCATTCATAAGCTAAACACCCATAACTCATAATACAGCTTATATTTATTTCCACACAAATCAAGCATGTGCCTCATTTCTAAATCATATTTTTTTATCATATATAACAGCTGAGCGCCGTGACCCATGGGTCCCTTGTTAATATAAATTAAAGCCATAAAACCAGGTACTAATGATCATTATTTAAATGTGTGAAATTTCTATATTCTGCTTTCTCAATAACTTTGTTTGACTGAAACTGAATAAATACCAGACATGGTGTGAATTCTTTGCTCATGTATTTGAATACAAAGATGAAAACTCCATAATTTCATGCATAAGAATACAAATACAGGTAAATGTTTCAAACGAAAGTATTTTAATTTAAAAGCCACTCACACTGGCTGTGCTGTCTCCCCACAATGCTAAAATATTATAAATCCAAACAGAGGCTACCTCACAGCCGCTGCGCTCTTTCCCCGAAATGTAGTAATTGTATCCGCCAAAACAGAGTTTTGCGGAGACACTGTTTTCAGCTGCACGCCGCCGCCGCCGCGTAGGTGTCCGGAGAACTCCTCCGTATCCGTTGGGCAGAATTTTACGAAACCCGGGATTATGTTCGGATCACATGTGAACTGCTGCGCCCCGATTTTGTTTTGACCTCTGACCTTTCCTCTGCGCTCTGCGTCCGTTTGTGCGTCTGTTTCCACACATAAACCCACATTTTTCAGGTGGATAAGTCAAACCACTGCTGAGATATGAGTGATTTTATCCCAAGGCAGATGATCAGATGGACACTGTGCCTAAATGGTAACAGGTGGCGCCACCAGTTTTGCCTAAGATAAAGAGCTATGTGAGATCTATACACATGCAAAATATTGGCCAAATCGGTCAAACGGTTCCTGAGATATGAGCTTGGATGTCTGCAGAGTAAACCTGAATGTAGGTGGCGCCACCTGTCATAAAATCGAGAAAGCTGTCCAGGATGTATAAACCTGCAAAATTTCAGGTAGATATGTCACACCACTGCTGAGATATGAGGGATTTTACGCCAATGCAGATGAACAGATGGATGCTGTGCATAAATGGTTGCAGGTGGCACCACCAGTTTTGCCTATGATGAAGAGCTATGTGAGATCTATATTCATGCCCAATTTTGGCCCAATCGGTCAAACAGTTCCCGAGATATGACCTTGGATGTCTGCAGAGTAAACCTGAATGTAGGTGGCGCCACCTGTCATAAAATTGAGAAAGCTGTCCAGGATGTATAAACCTGCAAAATTTCAGGTGGATAAGTCAAACCACTGCTAAGACATGAGTGATTTTATCCAAAAGCAGATGAACAGATGGACGCTGTGCATAAGTGGTTGCAGTTGTTGCCACCAGTTTTGCCTATGATGAAGAGCTATGTGAGATCTATACACATGCAAAATTTTGGCCTAATCGGTCAAATGGTTCCTGAGATATGAGCTTGGATGTCTGCAGAGTAAACCTGAATGTAGGTGGCGCCACCTGTCATAAAATCGAGAATGACCAGGATGTATATGATAAAGTGGCGCATATGCGCATAAAGTGGCGCAAAGCTCTTTATCATAGGCAAAACTGGTGGCGCCACCTGCAACCACTTATGCACAGCGTCCATCTGTTCATCTGCCTTGGGATAAAATCACTCATATCTCAGCAGTGGTTTGACTTATCCACCTGAACTTTTGCAGGTTTATACATCCTGGACAATTTTCTCGATTTTATGACAGGTGGCACCACCTACATTCATGTTTAAGCTGCAGACATCCATGCTAATATGCAACACACCTCACTCTATTCCCCTTGCCACTTAATCCATGCCTCATTTCACCAGTCCAACTCTGATTTCTGCGGATACACATAGTCGCTTGTCGACTACCCATATTCTAGTTTTAAAATGTCTGAAACTTGCAGGTCAGAAATGTCCATTTTGCTAAAATCATAATGACTAGGGAAGATATGCAGGACTTAAAAGGATCAATATTAAATTTTATAAATAAACCTCCATTCATACTCCCAAACTTTGCATAGGTTCGCATTAGGCCTGTAGGCCTTGTTCTAATTTTTACGAATTTTTTTCTCTATTTTTGATACTTTCAATGAAGCTGTCATCTGTCAACAGGGCACAAATCGTAACTGCCAGACCTGGAATCTTTAAGCTGGACATCCTGAGAGGTCCTTAAATATCTCCATGGAAACCTGAAATTAGGTCTCTGTTACCCTAATTCTCCGAGCTATGGAGCTCGTAAGTAGCCTCCAGAATAATCAAAGATTTGATACAAAAGCTCAAGTATCTGAATAACTACTGCATTGATCACCATGATTTTTTGCACGAATATTGATCATGGAGTGTTCCATCAGTTCCTGTAAACTGGTGGCACCACCTGTACTTTTCTAATTTTTACGAATTTTTTTCTCTATTTTTGATACTGTTAAAAGAAGCTTTCATCTGTCTACAGGACACAAGCTTAAACGCTGGACCTGACATCTTCTAACTTTACATCCAGGGAGGTCAATGAAAAATCTCTGTGGAAACATGAAATTAGGTCTCTGTTACCCATATCCTCCGAGCTATGGGGCTCGTAAATATCCATCAGAATAAATAATTATTGTATCCCCAGACAAAGTCGGGGGATACTGTGTTTTCATACCGGTCCCGCTGCCGCCGCATATAAATCTTGTTGGCGCCATAACTCAAAAAATATTTCACAGATTTTTACCAAACTTGGTATATGTATTGATATGGGACAATATGGAGGACGATGCCTATTTAAAATGATGTCATGACCTTGACTAGGAGAGTGTCCTTGACCTTGAATAGGTCAAATTTTGGGGAAAATCACACAAATTCTTAAATATCTCAAGAAATCTTGCATGGATTGATCCCAAAATCAAGTTGATGGAAGATCATTGATAGGGTTGTCATGTTCCAGAAACTGGTGGCGTCACCTGTTATTCTTTACTTGTTTTCCTGCTGTTTAATACCTCAAAAATTGCTACTTGACAGTACTGTGAGCAATAAAAGTAAAAAAGCTAATGGACAGATTTCTTTTATATTATGCATATACATAGATATGGGTTATGGGATGATGTTTATACAAATTGGGGTCATGACCTTTCCTATAAGAGTGGCCTTGACCTTGAATATTGCCATATATAGTGAAAATCACACAAAATCATTAATATCTCAATAAGGGATGCATGGATTGGTCCAAAAATCAACTTGACCGAAGATCTTGGATAGTAATGTCATATACCGAAAACAGGTGGCGCCATCTGTTATTCTTTTACTTGTTTTCATGCCGTTTAATACCCCCATCATTGCCACTTAACAGTACTGTGAGCATTAAAAGTAAAAAAGTAATGGACAAATTTCCTTCATTTTATGCATATACATAGACATGGGTTATGGGATGATGTTTATTTAAATTGGGGTCATGACCTTTCCTATGAGAGTGGCCTTGACCTTTAACATTGCCATATATGGTGAAAATCACACAAAATCATTAATATCTCAATAGGGGATGCATTGATTGGTCCAAAAATCAACTTGCCCGAAGATCTTGGATAGTGTTGTCATGTACCAGAAACTGGTAGCGCCACCTGTTATTCTTTTACTTGTTTTTGTGCCGTTTAATACCCCATCATTGCCACTTAACAGTACTGTGAGCATTATAAGTCAAAAACTAATGGACAGATTTCTTTCATATTATGCATATACCGTAAAATCTGTGAAATTTCGTACACAAAAAAATAATTTAATTTGTGGAAGTCCGAAGTTTAACAGTCCATTACAGCAGTTTTAAAATTATGGTCTTGACAAGTTAAGATGCCTCGTCCGCAGTGGGTGATAATAGGAGCCTCAAGTATTCACTCGCCGATTTTGCATTCATCCGTGTGAACCGTGAAGTTTCATGAATAAAAAACATTATTTTCTATACTTGGTGTTGTTTATTTTATTTTAAATCACTTTGGAAAAGGAATCTGAAAAGTATATCTGAAGGATTTAATCCTGTCATGAAGCTCCACAGCCGTACGTGCTTGCGTGACATCCGGGGCTTTGCCCGGAGAGATCGTTTTTCAGGTGGCTTACGCATGGAAATCCCCACTAATGGTGCACAAAAAGCTAGAGGTCTTTAGATCACTTTAGAGTTAATCGATCCTTATTTTCCAATATCAAATATCCAACCTCCGTTAAACTTCATGAACGTCTGCCAGGGCTTTGATGTACCCTTTGATCTCGTGTGACTTGATTGTTGGGTGATACGGTACCCGGGTACTCGAAACTGAGTCGTTCTGGTGTGACATTCAAGATATTTATCTTAAATGTTTAAATGGAAATTAGCATTAATTTTAAAAATGATTAATATTGGCATTACATACACCGGAGCGCTGAGCTTGTTTGAAAGAGCCCAATTTGAACCTGGCTTACACACGGAAATCCCCCTTTTCGGTGAACGTAAAGCTAGTGGTCTTGAGATCATTTACGGAGTTAATCCTGATTATCCAATTTCCAACCTCTGTCAAACTTCATGGACATCTGTCAGTTATTCACGGCATGTCGCTCGCAACCCGGACAATTAAGCAACTCACATTAGAGATATTTTAAGTTTTTTCTAATGTCGCTGAAACAAAAATCTTAGTTTTCAGTCAAATTACATTCTATATGATGTAGATATAATTCGTATTAATTATCAGTAGCATGGCATTCATATCGATCGGACCGGTAGGCTTGTTCAAAACCAGATTACAGGGTGAGGTTACGTCAGTGATACATTCACGGCAGTCCTACTAACGTCAAATATGGCGTAACAGACCATCGGCAGTTCGAAATTTAACATATCATTTTAATAATTATGGATACTGAAGAAAAACCGTGTACGAAATTCATCAAGGTACGAAATTTCACAGATTTTACGGTACGTAGACATGGGTTAGGGGATGATGTATATTGAAGTTGGGGTCATGACCTTTTCTATGAGAGTGACCTTTTCTATGAGTGTGATCTGATATTAATTGTTGCTGAAGATGGCAGGCCTATTCTTAAAGGGGGGGGGGGATTAATTGTCTGGGGATACTATGGCACCTGCGGTGCCAAGAAATATCTAGTTTGATACAAAAGCTGCACTATCTGGACAACTGATGCATTGATCCCCATGAGTTTTTGCATGAGTATTCATCATGGAGTGTTTCATTCATTCCTGCTAACTGGTAGTGCCACATGGATTTTGTCAAATTTTTACACTTTTTTTTGCTCTTTTTTTGAGACCTTCAAAGAAGTGCTCTTCTATTAACAAGGCACAAATTGTAACTATTCCACCTTGAATCTACTTACTTGACATGTAGAGAGATCACCGAAAAATCTCTTTGGAAACCTGAAATTAAGTCTCGGTTACTCATTCCCTCTGAGCTATAGGGCTCAGAAGTACCCCCCAGAATAATTAAAAATTTGATACAAAAGCTGCACTATCTTGACATCTGATGCATTTATCACCATGATTCTTTGCATGAATATTGATCATGGAGTGTTCCTTAGTTGCTGCAAACTGGTAGTGCCACCTATATTTTTAGCGAACCTGTGAGCTTATGCGATGGTGTGGCGCGTCCGGCGTCTGTACGTTAACCTATACTATCTTGAAAACGGCAAGAATTAGCATCATCAAATCTTATGCATAAAATTAGTCATCTAAAAAACTCTATCTGATTTTGCTTATTTTTTGGCTAACTGCATTTTCTTAGATTTTATAAGGAAAAAGCTAAAAAAGCTTAAAAAATCTTCTTCTCCGAATCTGTTCAGCCAAATTGTCCAATATTTTACAGAAATGATTTCTGGAACAATCTCTCTCAAGTTAGTTCGAATGGTTTAAGTTTGGTGATTTTTGGCCGAGTAACAGGAAGTTGAACTTAGTCATCTGTCCAAAAAAGCATACTAAAATTACAATCTCAGAAATGGCTTGAGCTATCATCACCAAATTTTATGCCAATGTTGGTCACATGAGTCATATCTGAAATTGAGGTATTGGTGGCGCCACCTGCATCGGCCTTTTTTGTACGGGGGTCATCAGTGCCCGTATCAAACTGAAGTCTACAAATAACTTCTTCTCTGAAACGATATGGCCAAATTGTTTAGTATCGCACAGAAATGATCCTAGGGTAGTGCTTTCTGAAGTTTGTTCAAATGGTCTCAGTTCAGTGACTTTTGGCTAAGTTATGGGAAGCTGAATTTAGTCATATGACATAGCAGCCCATTTTAGCTAAGTGGCTAAAAAAATCTTCTTCTCAAAAACCACTGGGCCAAATTCTGAAATCTCACACATTAATTATCCTTAGATGTTGATAATTCAAGTTTGTTCAAATGGTCTCAGTTCAGTGACTTTTGGCTAAGTTATGGGAAGCTGAATTTAGTCATATGCCGTAACAGCCCATTTTAGCTAAGTGGCTACAAAAATCTTCTTCTCAAAAACCACTTGGCAAAATTCTTAAATCTCACACATTAATTATCCTTAGATGTTGATAATTCAATTTTGTTCAAATGGTTTTGGTTCAATGATTTTTGGCTGAATTATGGGAAGCTGAACTTTGCCATTTTGCTGTATTTTCCCATACGAGTTATAAACCTACAAAACGTTTTTTGACTAATGATACTGAGGCCAGTTTGTTTAATATTTTGCAAGAATAATTCCTACAATAATTTTTATAATAATTGTCTTTTATGGTTCCAAAGAATGAATTTTGGCTGATTTATAAAGATTGAATTGAGTCATTTTACCATATATGTTAGCTGTGTGATGCTGTTTCATCTAGCCTGGCACCAGTTTATCAGCATCTATTACATCATGCCACTAGACATTTAGATTTCAGGTTATCTTTGGTTAATATTGACAAGAAAGTTTTTTTAAAAGCTTTTAAAAAATTTAGATTTATGATTTTAGTTATTCATCATACCAGGCAATGTTACAATCATGGATATTCAGCTCTCTGTGGCTATATAAAGACAACTGTACGTGGATTATAAATTATTGGTATCCCTACTCAACTTAATTCAAGAATTTGCCATCAGTGAGATATATCTGTACTTTAAAATTGCATTCAGTATGCATCCATAATAATTTTACATATATTCCTGATTTCTTTTTTACAAAAAGTCAGCTGAAAAGCATTTTGTATTGGGAAAATAAATTTTTAAGTTATTTCAAGTAGGGACCACTTTTGTGTTCAGATGGCAGCACTTGGTTTACCATTGGCAGATTGCCAGTGCCTTGATGTTGGCCATAAGCCAAGATGATGTCAGCTCTATAAATAGTTTTAGCACAGTGCCAGGATTGGAAGAAGTGCAGCCAGGTATAGGTCTCGAGTTCACTCAGTGCAGTAGCTGCATTCTATTTATAGCTTTGGCAGACTGCTCACTGCATCATATTTGGCACCAAAGCTAAGTCTGAATCTATTTATAGCTTTGGCAGACTGCCAACTGTGTCAGATTATGCAACAGGTCAAGAGTTCACTTAGTGCAGCCAGGTACAGGTCAAAAGTTCACTCAGTCTAGCCAGGTGCAGGTCAAGAGTTCACTCAGTGCAGTAGCTTGAGGCAGCAATTTGTCACAGGTCACTCGGGGGCAACTGCCTTACTCACCTAAGCCTTGTCAGCCATGTGCATCAAACTCTTGGGAAGTTTGATGTATTGGACTGATATTTTGACCTGTCTATGCATCTTTGATGGTATTCTTATTTACAAAACAGATGGTGCCACGTACATTGACTTTTGCACAGTGTATGTGCCTGCTTATTTCTACAGAGGAATTTGATATATCAGTCTGAAAATTGGCATATGTGTATATCTCTGATAGCTTCGAAGTATACAAGACTGGTGGTGCCAGCTACAATCGTTTTTGTGTTGTGTGCACCCATGCCAGAATTTCAGCAGTGATGTTTGTGTAATTGTTTCTTATTCAAAATGTTTAGTACTTTCATTGTTCATATACATGAAAAGTAATGTTCCAGCATTAAAGCATTATACCTGGTGTATTTCCCAATGCACAGGTTCGCATTAGGCCTGTAGGCCTTGTTCTAATTTTTAGGAACTTTTTCTTTATTTTTGATACCTTCAAAGAAGCTGTCATCTGTTAACAGGGCATAATTTATAACTGCTAGACCTGGAATCTTCTTACTTGACATCAAGGGAGGTCCATGAAATATCTCCTTGGAAACCTGAAATTAGGTCTCTGTTACCCATATCCTCTGAGCTATGGGTCTTGAAAGTATCCCCCAGAATAATAAAAAATTTGAAACAAAAGCTTCAGTATCTCAATAATTACTTCCTTGATCACCATGAATCTTTGCATGAATATTGATCATGGAGTGTTCCATCAGTTTCTGCAAACTGGTGGCGCCATGTGTATTTTTCTTATTTTTACGATTTTTTTTTCTATATTTTTTTTTACCTTCAAAGAAGCTGTCATCTGTTAACAGGGCACAAGTCATAAACCTGGACCTTGAATCTTCTAACATGACATCAAAGGAGGTCCATGAAAAGTCTCTATGGAATTCTGAAATAAAGTCTCTGTTACCCATATCCTCCAAGCTATGGGGCTTGTAAATACCCCCCCCCCCCCCCCCGAAATAATTAAAAATGTGATACAAAAACTCTGCGTTAGTTTCCAGAGAACTCCTCTGAGACCCATGGACCAATCTTTCAAAAACCCAGCATAGTTGTTCCTTCACCTATGTTGTTGTGCCTAACAAAGACAGGTGGCCCCACCAGCAGTCCTTTCTGTGCAATACGAATCTGAGTGTCTTTTAGATTTAGATAACAGGTCATATCTCAGGAGTGGCTCAATGTATTGTGCTGAAAGTTTGCATGTCCATAGATCTTTGATCTCTCTATCTCATAATTGGGACTGGTGGTGCCACCTACAATATGTTTTGCGTAGTGTCCATCTGTGTATTTGCCATCTGTTCATCTAAGTGGTTCTTCAATGTATTTGGTTAAAATTGTGCATGTTCATAGATCCTCAACACCTACATCTCGTAAACAAGATGGGTGGCACCGTTTGCAGTCGTTTTCATGTGGCGTCCATTGGTATATTTGCTTTTGGTGAAAATTGCTCATATCTCAGGAAATGTTCAAGATATTTGTCTGAAATTTGGCATGTCCATCCATCTTGGAAAGTTTTCTCGTAAACCAGACAGGTGGCGCCACATACTTTCCCAGTTTTGTAGAATAAATAAATGCCCTTTTCTCAGGAGTGATTTCCTGTATTGGCCTGAATTGGTGCATACCCATAGAACTTGGACTCCTCCATCTTGTACTCAAGACTGGTGGTGCCATTTGTATGCCTACATGTGCTTTTGGTGAAAATTGCTCATATCTTAAGAGTGGTTCAAGATATTGGTCTGAAATTTGGCATGTCAATCCTTCTTGGAGAGTTTTCTTATAAACCAGAAATTTCTAAGGACTCACCACAAAATTCATGGTTTTTTAGCAATCATGCAGTCATTTTGCTCTTTGTTCAACATTCCTTGAATTCAGCTGAGCGTCATGGCCCATGGGCCACTAGTTTTCGATATCTGTTTTTAGTTAAACAGTTATACACCATTGAAAAAAATATGCATTGTTTGTATCATAATATTTTTAATTGAAAATTCAGTAGGAAAAAAGGACTATAAACACACAATAAAAAACCACCTGGATATATTTATATGTACTTCCATGTGATACTATTTTAACATACATACTGTTTGCCAAATATGAGATATATTGCGTTTAAAAAAATATAAAATAAATTATTTAAAGTATAAAATCTTCAAAGCAAAATCTGAGACAATGTTTATATATATCTCACCTATCAGGATATTCTAAGGACTCCAAATATGTATACATGTATATCTAAATTAAACCAAGGTTGTTTAATGATTATTAGACCTTAAATGTTTGTTGACAGAATTATTGAATCTTTCACAGTAATAGGACTACATCTTTTATTATTTTAAATATTTTGATAAAAAAAAATCTTATGGATATGTCAGCTTGAAAAAAAGCATTGTAGCCAGATTTTTCAGTGTGCATAAACAGATTTACCAACAGGCCAAGATTGTGTATATATCTATTAATAGCTTGGCAGACAGCCAGCCATTTCATATTTGGCAACAGGCCAAAGGTCAGTCAGGATCTATTTATAGGTTTGACAGCTTGCCAACTGTATTAGATTATGCAGCAGGTCAAGGGTTCACTCAGTGCAGCCAGGTACAGGTCAAGAGTTCACTCAGTGCAGCCAGAGGCGGGTCAAGAGTTCACTCAGTGCAGTAGCTGAAGCTAACAATTTGTTCCGCTTCATTCAGGGTAGCTGCCTTTCTCACCTAAGCCTGGTCAGCAAAAAGCACCTGACTCAAGAGTAGTTTGATGTATTGGCCTGATATTTTGACCTGTCCATGCATCTTTGATGGCTTCCTTAAATACACAAGACTTGTGTCAGCACCTACAATGACTTTTACACAGTGTATGTACCTGCTTCTTTCTCAGGAAGGATTTGATATATCAGCCCGAAATTGTAAATATTTATACAACATCGGATAACTTTGTTGTTTACAAGACTAGTGGCGCCACTTACAATTTTTGCACAGTGTATGTCCCTGCTTATTTATCAGGAGGGATTTGATATATTAGCCTGAAATTGGGCATATGTATACATCTCAAATAGCTTTGCAAGACAGGTGGCGCCACCTACAATAACTTTTGCAGTATATGCTTCTGCTTATACGTCAGGAGTGATTTGACATATCAGCCTAAAATTATACATGTTGATAAATCTCAGATAGTTTTGTTGTAAACAAGACTTGTGGCACCAGCTACAAATGTTTCATGGATCTGTTCACATAGCTGAAGAGTGGTTTGAAGTATCCGCCTGAAATTTTGCATGTCCATACATCTTTTGATGGCTTTCTGGTACACAAGATTGGTGGTGCCATCTACAATCATTTTTGTGTTATGTGCACCTGTGCCAGTATTTCAGCAGTGACGTTTGTGTAATCAGTGCATGTACTCGGGTTCAAAATGTTCAGTGTTTGCATTGCACATATACATGTCACATTTGTACTTGAAAAGTAATGGTCTAGCATGGAAACATAATACCTGATGTATATCCCATTGCACAGGTTTGCATCAGGCCTGTAGGCCTTGTTTAACGTTATAGTAGATTGATTATCAAATAACTGCTTTGATTTTTTGGTTTCAGTCCAAAAACCGTCAACTACAAAAGGAGGTGGTGTCCATACAGAAGTCAACAGCTAAAGGGAGCAAGAAGACCCCACAGAGCCCTTGAGTGGAGCTCAGGTCACATCTAATGTGGTATTCTCTTGTGTTGGCTCAAGATGACAGATGGTGCCATCCTTCAACCAAATTTAAGCTCAGGATGTAGTAGAAACTGAAGAAGGATGTTCTGATACAGGAACCAGGAGCTGCTGAATCCACTGTTCCTTCCAAATGTTCCTGTGTTGTGTATTTTTATGTTGTATACAAACCCCTTAATGTAGAGGGTATGTAACCACAAAGTGTTCATCCATACTTGGTCATTAATATTTTTTTTTGGGGGGGGGGGGTATTTGTTCATATTGATGTTATTATCTGGGACCAGGCTTCCTTGTATTTCTGTGTTTTACCAAATGGAAAAGCAGGAAAAAATATTCTAGAATGTGTTAAAATTAGAGTGGAAATGTTTAAGAATGAAGAAGAGTGGAAATATTTTTGAATGTGTTATAATTGGAGTGAAGAGAAATATTTTCAAATGCACACAGTGGTGACTTCTGGAACAACACAGGAAAAATATTTAGTTTATTTGAACAATAGTCACTTAGCCCAAAACAAGGATTTTTTGTATGTCTTCTGTCTTACAGGCTATCTAAATGTTAGCAGACCCAATATTAGCATTAAGCTAGAATATTGTACCTAGGTGAAGTTCTTCTACAAAATCTAACACTAGATCACTTCAACAGTAAATTTCCCACGAATAACTAATAGGCCAGAGTCATCTGAGCTATAGTTGTGGTACATTGACCATCGTCGGGCTGTCTGTCCGTAGGTTAAACTGGCACAGTTTGAAACCATTGAACCTACCAATCCAAAATGCTGCATACTGTTGGTTGTCCCAAAGATCTCCTACCAAACCACAAACTATCTACTGTGACTTCATTTCTTCGAGAAATTAAGGAAAAACCTCAAATTTCAATTAAAAACCTATTATCACACTTCAGGACTGTTTCATATCAAAACCACTGATCTGCTTTTCTTCATATTTACCAGCAGTATTCTCCTATATATTTCCTATATACATGCTAGAAATTAAGTCTGTTTAGTGTAATTTCTCTAACTTATGGGTCCAAACATAATAGACTTAGTAAAAAAATCAGGAAAAATATTTACTCACTTAACATGAAAATTTTTTGAAGCTAGAGATTTTTTTTCAAGTATATAACTTTGTTTAATTAAGATCCAATTGTATACCCAAAATTTGATCTGAATTTTGTAGATTTTTTGAGTTATTAGCATAAAAATAAAATCAGTACCTTAAATTTTCCCTTTCTTTGAACATGGCATGTTTTTTTCCTGTGAGTACTGTTGATATAATTTTCACAGCATTTAATTTGTTTATATCTGAAATTTGAAAATAAAAGCTTGAAAAAAATTATTGAATTTTTTCTTGAGACCCACTTGTCACTTGCTTTGTCCAGATGCAGGCAGCCCAGTCCTTGTCACTGAAAGTCAGCTATGCTACGGTTCCTGATTTGTTACAGTCACTGGGGGGAATCCCCTGCTGTGACAGGTTTATAGTTATTCTCATAACCCCCTCCCCCCCCAACCCTACCCACCAAGTGTTGTGCAGTAATTGTTATTGTTTGTATTTGATTTGATTAATTGTAATGCTGTTTCCACTCCAATATACAAAACTTTCCTTGAAAAAGTAATTCAAGGAGTAATCCAGAAGATGCCCTTTTGGGTTAATGTAGCATTTTAAAAAAAAAAAACAATTTTCTCTTAAATTATTTTAACCAGTTAAAATAGAATTTAACCCATCAGTATGGTAAATTTATAAAATATGAGGCAAATTATGGATAAATAAAAGCACAATTTAAAATTGTGAAATCTGAATCAAGTATTGATTTAAGATATTTATTGTTTTGCAAATTTTAAAGATATATTTTTGTGGTAAAAAAATAAATATACATTTTATTTGTATGCATGATGTGGTGTTATCTGACAAGATTGATATATATGATGATGCAATTTAGAATTATGAATCAACTTTTATATTCAGATATAAATGTTATATTGGAAATGTATAGAAATATAAACTTAAAATAAAAAAAATTGATGCGAGAAAATAATGAGGATCTCATACAGGCATTTGTTCATTATTTTCCTGCCTCAGCAGAATTGGAGATCAGGCTTTGTTTGCCCTCTATGTGTATGCAGAGGGGTTTTAAATCCCCCCCCCCCCCCCACCTCTGCTGCCATTGATTCCTTTGCACCTGTGCACTGGGACATTACCGGTAGTTAGGGCTCTGCTTGACAAGCGATGGCTGATTTTTAGCTCAGCTGACTATAAGTCATCTGAGCTATAGTCGTGGTCCTTTGTCCGTCATCCGTCCGGCCGGCCGGACGTTAACAGGGCACATTTTCAAACCGTTGGACCCATGAATCCAAAATTTTGCATACAGTTAGATGTCCCCAAAATCTCCTACCATACCGAAAGTTAGGTCACTAGGACTTCGTTCCTTCGAAATATAAAGGAAAAACCTCCGTTTTCCATAAAAAAATAATTGTTACACTTCAAGGCAGCCAAATATCAAAATTACTGGTCTGTTCTTGATTATATTTAGTATCCATATTCTTCCATACATTTTCTATTAGTATACCAAAAATTAGGTCAGTATTGAATATTGTTTTGAAGTTATAGGTCCAAATATAATGCAATTTTTTAAAAATCATGAAATATATATACTCACTTAACATGAGAATTGCTGAAGCTGGAGACTTTTTTTCAGGGATATAACATTATTAAATCAAGATTCAATTGTTAACCCAAAATTAGATCTGAATTTTGCAAATTTTTTAAGTTATTAGCATAAATCAAAAATCAATACCTTAAATTTGACCAACTTTGGCACGGCACGTTTTTTCCCTGTAAGCACTGTTGATTTAATTTTCACAGCATATATACATAAGGATTTAATCTTTTTAAATCTGAAATTTCAAAGGAATTGATTGAAAAGAGAAGCTTTTATTCAAGTTTTCATACACCATGTCAGGTGTTGTTTACATCAGGCCCACCTAGTATTACAGCCTTCACTTGTAATTATGTAACCCTCTCCAGGCAGCTTGCCTTGGCTCAGCTTGGCCACTACCAGCAGGCTTCCCCTCTGCCCTGCACTCCCCCCACCCCCCAGCTGGTGCATAAACTAGATGAATATTATAATTTTCTGTATTTGATTCATTCTTATTCTAGGCTGTGCTACATTTTAGATTTTGTATTGTACCACCAGGGTTACAATGATTAAAGTGCACATTTAATTGTGTCCACAAAGTGGTATATTGCTATGAAAGTGTTGATGTTCATCAGAAAAGTTATTCTTTACTTCAGAAGAGTAAAAACTTCACCAGGTGTGAAACTGATTATTAATTCCAGTAAAAAATTATAGCTGAGATAGTAATTAGCACAATGATGATGTTTGTCCCTCATTCAACTAACAGTGTGTATACTTTATTTGAAAAGATGGTTTTATTTCATCAGATTTACTGAATCTTTTATTTTGGTGAATAAAATTTAGCATGTACTGAAAGCTCCAATGTACAAAATTTTTCAATAGTGATCCAAAGAATAATCTTGAAGATGCAATGTTGTGGCATTATTTTCTTTTAAATTCACTTTAAACATTTGTGATTTAAAAATAATAAAATATATGTACATGCATAATATGACCCGATATGAGTTACACTCTTGATAAATAATGATTGCAACTTAGAATTCTGAAATTTTAACTTATATTTTCAGAATTTTTTTATTACAAATTTATAAAATGTGTAAGTGAAAAAAATGAATCTGATAAAAACTGTTATTAGAAAAAGTGGATATGCTAAAAAAAAATAGGCTTAAATATAAACTTAAATGCATTATTCCCTTGAAAGTGAAATAAAGGTATTAGTCCATTCTGTCCACTTGCCTGTCCATCTGTAAATTTTTCATATGCATCACAGTATCTCAAAATGTTTACTGTTTTTCTTCATAACAGTCTTGTCAGAGTATTAATTTTGCAGTCATATATTTAAAACTTTACTATAACCAAGTAGGAGGGCCCCTTTCCTCTCAGCTTATCACATGCTTGTATATATGAAAAAATTACAATAGAATATTTTGCATTTGCAAAATTTCAAACTTCAGCTGAGCACCGTGACCATTGGGTCCCTTGTTTTTCGCGCGCAATAACTCAACAACAACGTCCTGCAGCTTTTTCAAATCCACAGGGATGATTGGTACCTATGAGGGCTCCAGACCTTTCGAATAACAGACTTGTCGGAATTCCAGTATGGCCGCCACAGTCCGATCGCTGATTTTCTTTCGCGCGCGATAACTTGACAACAACATACAACAGCTTTCCCAAATTCACAGTGATGGTTGGTACCTATGAGGGCTCCAGACCTATTGAATTACAGACCTTTGGAATTCCAATATTGCCGCCACAGCCTGATCGCTGATTTTCTTTCGCGCACGATAACTCAAGACAACATACTGCAGCTTTCCCAAATTCATGGATTGATTGGTACCTACTACCTATGAGGGCTCCAGACCTTTTGAATAACAGATCTGTCTGAATAACAATATGGCCGCTACAGCCCGATCGCTTTTTTTTTTTGCGCTCGATAACTCAACAACAACCTACTGCAGCTTTCTGAAATCCACAGGGATGATTGGCACCTATGAGGGCTCCAGACCTATTGAATACAGATCTAAATTACAATATGGCCGCCACAGCCCAATCGCTGATTTTCTTTTGCGCACGATAGCTCAACATCAACCTACTGCAGCTTTCCCCAATTCACAGGGATGATTGGTACCTATGAGGGCTCCAGACCTATTTGAATTACAGACCTGTTGGAATTCTTATATGGCGGCCACTGCCCGATGGCTGATCTTTTTTTGCATGCGATAACTTAACAACAACCTTCTGCAGCTCTCCCATTTTCACAGGGATCATTGGAGCCTATTAAGGTTCAAGACCTATTGAATTGCAGACTTGCTCAAAATCAAATATGGCTAACAGACTACATTCGGTGATTTTCTATTGCACACGTTATTTCAGACATATCTTCTTTAATATCATGCGATCCAGTACGATTTTTTTCCTCATGCATATTTATAAAAACCTTTTTCTGTTTGTGATATTTTTAAAATTTTACTACATCTAAACTTTTCATGCACTTGCAGAAACGCCCTCTGAGGACCATTGTCCGACCACATCTAGTTTTTATTGCAAATGTGTAAAATTTATTTAATTTAAAAAATATTTGGATTAGAAAATATTTAGAGAATGGAAAATTGAGTGATCAGCTGTCTGTCCATCATTTATCCATTATCATTAAATATATATTAATTATGAAATTTTTCCTATAAGCACTGTTGTAATAACTTTCATATGTTGTATGTGGCTGGATTAAAGCTTTTAAAGTCTGAACTTATATTTTCAGTTGTGTTATATTGCAGATGTTAATTAAAATTAAGAAAAAATTGAAACTTACTATATTATCAGCTTTGTTTGTCTACTAGTCTGTATGTCCTTTTAAGTAAAACTGTGAGCTTATGCGATGGTGTGGCGTTATCTGTCATCTGCCTCTTAACCCATACTATCGAGAAAATGGCAGGAGCTAGCATCACCAACTTTATGCCAAATATTAGTCATCTAAATAACTATTTTTTTGCTAACTGCATTTTCTAAGATTTTTATAGGAAAAAAGCTAAAAAAAATTTTAAATATTCTTCTCTGAAACTGTTCAGCCAAATTTTCCAATATTTCACAGAAATGATTCCTGGAACAGTCTCTCTCAAGTTTAGAATGGTTTAAGTTCGGGTTTTTTTGGCCGAGTTACAGGAAGTTGAACTTAGTCATCTGTCTAAAAAAGCATACTAAAATTACAATCTCAGAAAAAAACTGGAACTATCATCACCAAATTTCATGCACATTTTCTTCAGATGAATCATATTTGAAATTGAGGTATTGGTGGCACCTACTGAATCCACCCTTTTTGTACAGTGGTCATCAGTACATTAATCCATAATTTCTCAGGAATAGCAGGAGCTAGCATACCCAAATTTTATGCAATAATCTGTCACATATAAAATGTTGTAAGATTGGGCTTTTTGTTGCGCCACCTGCATTGAGTTACATTTTATGGGGGAAAAGCTAAAAAAAACTTTGAAAATCTTCTCTGAAATCATTCAGCTGTATGGTTCAATATTTTACAGAAATGATCCCAGAGACCAGCTCTCTCGAGTTTGTTCAAATGGTTTTTTTTGATGAATTTTGGCAAAATTAAAGGAATTTGAAATAAGTCATTTGGCAAGTAAGCATACTAACATAACAATCTCAGAAACCATAGGAGCTAGGATCACTAAATTCTGTGCAAATGTTGGACATGTTACTCATATTTGAAATTGCAGTTTTTGTGCCACCTGCATCAACCTGATTTTACAGTCAGAAACCTTGCAATTTTAGCCACCTTCAGCTTTAAAATCTTTTATGAAGAAAGTCTCAAGCTGAATGGGTTAATTATTCACAATAATATTCTAGGATAGGGTTTCTTTAATTGTTTAAGGATAGGTTGGGTTCATTGATTTTTGGTAGAGTCATAGAAAGCTTTTGATATATATAAGTTTGTTCTTGGGGCCGGCCATTAGTAAGCGTATTTCAAATTTAAGGGTGCAATTGTAACATTGTACAAAAATGATTCTTTGTTCAAGTTTACTAAAATGATTTTTGGCACAATTATAAGACCTTTAAAAATGAAAGTTCTGCATCTATTATTATTCTAAACATGTTTATAAAAAAAATCTTATGAATGCATCAGCTTAAAAAAAAATAGCATTTTAGCTAAAGTCTTTCAGTATGTGTAAACAGATAGTTTTGTTGTATACAAGACTGGTGGCACCACCAACAATAACTTTTGCACAGTGTATGTCCCTGCTTATTTCTCCGGAGGGGTTTGATATATCACTCAGAAATTGGACATGTATATGTCTCTGATAGCTTCGTTGTATACAAGACTGGTGGTGCCAGCTACAATAATTTTTGTGTTGTGTGCACCCATGCCAGAATTTCAGCAGTGATGTTTGTGTAAATGTTTCTTGTTCGAAATGTTAAGTATTTGCATTGTTCATAAACATGTTTCATGTACTTGATAAGTTATGATCCAGCATTGAAGCATTACCGTAAGCTCCCCCCCCCCCCCCCAAAAAAAAAAAAAAACCCTACATCTGCAGGCTTCAAAAATGCGTTACGATCCTCTAATTTAACACTGCGGCATGTACACATAATTGACCTCGCAGCACATTCAGGGCAATTTAGAAAAAACAACGATCTTTTAGCGATGGTTGTGTGAAGTTCTGAAAAAAAAATAACTAATCCAAGGGATACCGATTTGCAGACGATTTTGTGTTGTATGACAGAATTGTATGAATGACTGCAGTTCGAGATTTCCTTTGCACGTGAAGAGGAAAAATAAGAATGTTAATAAATGAACTCTTTAATAAAAGTCACCGCCTAATAAGGTAGTGGATTATATAAAATGTTTATATAAAGGTATGTAAAACAGTACTCATTTTAAAGATGACACAAAATATAATACGGGACGTCGGTACCCCGATTATGTCAGTCACCTTGCGCAAATACCTTTGACAGCTGAGCCCATGTATGACATGGAATGGCATCGCCACTAATTGTCCTTTTTGTCCTTCATTGTGCATGATATAACATGCAAACGTTTAAAAGAGCTGAAATACTGGCCTTCAGACTCCAGCGTGTAGATATTAACTTCAGTGCGTATATGCACCAAATCAGGGTTTTTGTTTAAAAATTGTGAGGAAATTCGTCATATTTATAACCCGCGGAAACCAAGTTCCCTTCCTTGAATTTTGTTGACCCATAATAAAACATTCATTTCTTGACGTAGTCCAATAATACAAGCTTGACAAACATTGAATTTCGTGTCACCTGAGGAAAGGCCACTTCATATTTATAATTATAACGCGCTACTGGTCGTCTTGTAATCGAAGTGCCAGGTGCGAGTCTCCGTGCATGTCAGTGTGCAAGCCAGCTGACAGCGTCCGCATTCACTTGACTCGGGAACATTTTACGCGGTGAACATGGCACCATATGAAAAAAAATCATCCTTGTTTTAATTGTGAAATTAAACAAGACTTACCTGTAAGTTGCAGTTTGATTGAGATTCTACCTACTCATCAGCAGCATGCGAGATCGCGCATGCGTATCGGAGCATCATTTTTTGTCACATGAGAACCATGTGAAGAAGTACGGAAGGGTGGGAAGAGGAGGGCGCTTGATCTCGAATGCTGCTGCTGAGTTGGTAGAATTTCAATCAAACTGCAACTTACAGGTAAGTCTTGTTTAATTTCACAATTCTACCTACTCAGCAGCATTCTGAGATCAACAGAGATTTTGCAGCTCACATGGTTCGAATGTATAATGAAAAGACCAATATGTCCAAAACAATAGTTTAATGCATAAAAGTATATAGACATATATCTAGTGAGCCTTAGTGCGACTAATTACTGTGCATTCTTATCTAGAACTCTAGTGCCATAATTCTCCTCATCTGCGAATGGTTTTACATAAAAATTCCGAAAAGTGCTCTCTCTGCTCCATCCTACGGTTTTAAGAATTGTATTAACTGGCACGCTCATGACCTTGGCTGCACCAGCTGAGGCAGCTCTAGTGCTATGAGCCTTGAATATTTGTATGTCTACTCCTGCATTCTTCAATATATCACTAAGCCAGCGGGCTAAAGTGGAGCTGGTGATGGCCTTGTGTGGTTTACACAAACTAATGAATAATCTGCTACTGTTTCTCAAAGCTAATGTTCTCTCTAAATATGCCAGCAGGCATGACGCTACACAAAGTTTTTCATCTAAGGGGTAGGCAGGAAGGACTAGTGTTTGTAACGCCTTGCCCGGCCTTGAATGTTTCACCAGATCTGTAATAATAAATTTAACTGATGATTTACCAATCACAATGTTTTCAAGATTCATAAAAAGTAAAGATTGGCATTTAGCCCCTGTTACTAATGCACACAGCATTGCTAATTTCCCACTTAATTGTTTAAGTGGGATGTCATTTGCTGGGTGTAAAGTTTTCAAATATGCTAATACTGTGCTCACGTCCCATGTATGAGAGTATCTAGACAGACTTGGTCTGTCTGAAAGACTGCTTTAACAAAACGTTGTATCAGAGGGTGGCACCCTATAGTAAATGTACTATCCTTCAAATCAATCACAGCTGACAACGCAGACCTGGTAGTATTAAGGGCGGAGTAACCTAATCCGGAATCATACAAGTGGGTAAAAAATTGTAAAACTTGAGCCACCGATGGCTCTGTGGTGCTTATATTAAGAGTCTCACAAAATTGAATCCATTTCAATAAATACACTTTGTATTGTTTTCTAGTTGCATCTCTCCATGAGCACAAGATAATTTCCTGCGTTCGGCGGGGGATACCTTGCCGTTGCAGTTTTTCCCGGATAAGTGGCAAGCCATCAAGCGCATTTTTGGCCACAGGGGATGTATTTGGTCTGGACTGTGTGGCAGAGTCAGAAGAGTTTTTCTGTTCGGGAGTTCCAGTGGTGGGCAGATCAGAAGCTGGTGCAGCTGTGGCCACCAGGGTTGAGTTGGCCAGATCGGCACTACTACTATAGCTCTGGTGTTGTCTTCTCTGATTTTCTGCAGGATGCGAGTCAGCAGGCTGAAAGGAGGGAAAATCCATAAAAACTGATTATGCCAATTAAGTGTGAATGCATCAACAGCCCATGCTTCAGGGTCTGCTCTCCATGAGACAAAGGGTTTGCACTGAAAGTTTATATGGGAAGCGAACATGTCAATGTCTGGAACCCCCCACAAATCTGATATCATATTGAAGATGTGAGCATCGAGCTTCCATTGAGACCTATCATCAAATTTCCTACTCGCTAAGTCAGCTTCAATGTTTTCTGAGCCCGGAATATGTGTGGCGGTTAGCCAAATGTTTTTATTGCGGCACCAAGACCAGATATCCCTGGCAACATTATTACAAAGAACAGATCTTGTTCCCCCCATGTTATTGATATACGCCACCGCTGTGACATTGTATAGTTGAATCAAAACATGAGTGTCATTAATGTCTTTACACATAGAATTCAGGCCCAAAAAGGCAGCTTTTAATTCCAAGTAATTTATGTGGGCAAAAGTGTCCATTCCTGTCCAGTGGTCATTCTGTTAGGGCGTGTAGCACCCCAACCTGCATTTGATGCATCTGTTTGTAGTGTAACAGTGGGGTTACTAATGGATATTGGTCGCTTGTCTGCTCTGACATTACCTGCCCACCATTTTAAATCAGATTTTGCACTGTCTGATATACTCATGTTAGCATTGAAATTGCCCTGATTTTGTTTTAAGGCTTTACCTTTTTCAATGTCTAGTTGCCTGTAGAACAGAGCCGCGTGTTTCACACCTGGTGCGCAAGAGACCAGAGTGCCAACCACTTTAGCAACTGTGCGGATTCTTACCAAATTTGAGCTAAGGAGAACTTGGCTTAATTGGTTAATTTTGTTGATCTTGTCCTCATTTAAGGACACCGACATGTCTCTTGAGTCAATAGTGAACCCAAGGTGTTTAAGTACCTGAGAAGGTTTTAGCACAGATTTCTTCATGTTAATATAAAATCCTTATTTGTTCAGCAAATCCATAGCAGAGGACACCTTTTTATCACAATTTTCGTATGTGTCAGCCATAAAAAAGATGTCATCCAAATAGCTACTGGCAATAATTCCTTGTTTCCTCAATGAAGCCATGACTGGTTTTAGCAGTGTAGTGAACTGAAGTGGTGCCGAGGTTAGTCCATTGGCCTGACAAGTAAAGTGATACAGGGTGTCATCAAAACAGAATTTCATGAATTTCCTATAATGTTCATCTACTGGTACTGTGTAGTAGGCATCAGAGAGGTCAATCGAGGCCATGTAACATCCAGGTGTTACCAGTTGAATGCAGGTTTGAATACTTTCCATTTTGAAGTGTCTGTATTTTACAGTTTTATTCAATTTCTTCAAGTTTAGGATCATGCGATAAGACCCATCTTTTTTGGGTCTGAGAAATATCGGGGAGACAAATTGGCCGGCTTCAAAGTTACTAATTTCTATCACCTTTTTCTCCAAAAGTTTCAAAATTTCTTGTCGCAAAGCTGTAGATTCAGCAATGCTGAAATTGCAATTTGTGGGTTTGAATTGTACTGGCTTTTGTATGAATTCTATTTCACAACCAAGAACTAAATTTAGAATGGCTGGGTCAGATGTTATTTTTATCCATTCATGGTAATGATTCCTTATATTTCCTGCTTGGAAAGGTCCACTGTTAGCAGCATTGCTAGCGGAGGAAAGTGAATTTCTCACCTGTGTCAATATGGGCTGCGTCTGTAGTTTCCCCTGCCTCTTGGCCTGTGGGATATTCCGCCCCTCTGCCTCTGGCTTTCGCCTGGCCCTCTTGCTTGTTTGGCTTGGTGGTGATAATTTTGGCGGCCTGACATGTTGAGTTTTCTGCCTAAAAAAGGAAACTTCCTTTTGAACCCTCTGGGTGTTCCACTGGCACTGTTATTCTTGTTCACGTTTGAAATCAGTTTGTTTGTTTCCTTTATCTCAGTGATATGTTTCCCCAGTTCCTCGCCGAACAGGAGGGTGGTCACTGGGGTGTCATCCTTGCACAGCTGTTTGAATTCGGGGTTTATAGCGGATTCGAATATGGCCCTTCTCCGTGTATCAACTTCGTGAGAGCTGTCAGCCAGAAGCGCTAAGGCTTCAGAGATCGACTGTTTTACTGTATCTGGCGAGGGACCGGCTTCTCCCTTTTCCGCCGAAATGAAAGCGTCCATAAGGCTGACTAGCTTAGCCAGCCCCTTAATTAGAGGTTTTTGGACTTTTTGAAGCAATACATCTTCCGTTCTTACCTCCTTCCCGGCGTTGCCGAAGATTTCCGCATTCACTTTCACTATGTCGAGCCGAGGGCAGTTTTGTTATATTGGCTTGGGAGGAAAGTGAGATTATAGGATGGCTCATTCCTTAGTTTTCGTAAAGTTATCCCAAATCCGGTTTGGGGGAGGGGGGTCGCTTATTACGGAAGGGGCGCTTATTACGTCAATACGGTATACTTGTGAATATCTTATTGCACAGGTTAGCATTAGGCCTGTAGGCCTTGTTAAATATCATGTTATTGTGAATGAACTTTTCTATTCTATATGCATTGTTGAATTAAGTGAAAATCCTATGTATATACACTATAATAATACAGAGATGTTATAACTCCCATCATTCCACACCACCACCAAGTCCATGCACCTGTGGACTGGGGCATTAGTAATATTTCAACTGTATAGATTTTATAAAATAAAAAAAAAATACATATAACTAATAATATATATTATAAAAAATAGATCCAGTTAAACAAATGTGTAAACTACTGAACTGTCAACAATTTATATCAAAAAGCCAACCAATTATCATGGTAATAATTTACATCTTATGTTCACAAACTGCTCACATGCTTCAATTTTAACATTAGGAAATGCATGGTCTGGTCACAACATATTATTTGCAAAAATGTCTTACTCATCAGAACAAACCAATCATGTCAACCAGCAATGGCCTATATTACCTTTTCCTCTTAGACTTTTTCTCCATTTGATATTATTTTAAATTTTTATCTTCATGGTCAACTTCAGCTGAGCACAGTGACCCATGGGTCCCTTGTTTACACCTTAAGGCCGGCATACACGTTGCGACCCGACTCAACTAAACAGGTCAAAAACTGTTTAGTTGAGTTGAGTTAGTCGCGTCGCAAAGTGTATGCGCGAAAACGACCCGACTCAACCAGAGTCGGCACCAGTCGGCGTCAGTTTTTTGTTTCTGGCAGTGTCAGAAAAAATCGTGTCCAGTTGAGTCGCGTCGTTCAGAAGTACAGTCAGCAACCAATCACATGTACGTCTCTGATCACGTACATGAGTGCCTCGGTAATGTGATCTTCTTGGCCAAAATTGTATGGTGCAGAGAAAGACAACAAAACATTACATGAGCACTATGCGCGCATTATATATGAATATAGATCTGTATAGCCAATGTCACCAGTACAATGTCAGCATAATATCAATATGCTTCATGTTCACGGATGTAGAATATATAGTGTATATCACAGGACATCGAATACTATTTTATAGACTAAAATTATATCAAACCAAATTATTCATTTTTGCGATGGGAAGAATTGAAAGGGCGACATACAGATACATGTACACTGAAAAATAAAATGACATGTATTAATGACTGCTTTCATATGTTACATGCTTGTCACCATTTTGGTTGATTTGAATGTACCGCCTTTGTCGTCGATCCAGTTGAGTTGAGTCGGGTCGTGATGTATATGCACTCCAGTTTTCGTCAGTCTGCATGGTCAAAAACTGGAAGAAACTGTAGACAACTTGAAGAAAACTGTTCAGTCGGGCCCAGTTGAGTTGAGTCAAGTCGCGTCGCAACGTGTATGCCGAGCTTTAAAACCAACTAAAATTTTTCAAGCTTGCCTTACCTCAAACCCACTGGTGTTTACTTAAGGTTTGGTTTATAGCCCCCTCCAACCACAAAGGTTGATGGGATAAACAAATCAAGTGTTATTTAAGTATTATGCAGCCAGTATCATTATAACGATAGATTTGATATACATGGTCAAACACATGTTGATAAATTGTGTTTACATAAAAGTGCAAAGTGAGAGCAGCTTTAATGTCTTCCTGGGCAAATATGACATACATTGAGATTTCTTGCTCCCTCTTTTTCCAGATTTTGTTTTGTAGTTGGGTATTTGTGTGTATACTGATTTTCAGGGAAACAGACTCAGTCTCACTTGGCAATGTTGGATGCATTGGTCTTTAATAATTGCATGTCTTCAATAATTGTGAGACCAAATGGTCCTGAGTTTTTAGCTCAGCTGACTGTAAGTCATATGAGCTATAGTGATCACTCTTTGTCCGTCGTCCGTCGTCCGTCTGTCCGTTAACCAGGCACAAATCGTAACCGCTGGACCTAGAATTTTGTAACTTGACATTCTGAGAGGTCCATGAAAATTCCTTGGAAACCAGAAATAAGGTATCTGTTACCCATATCCTTCGAGCTATTGGGCCCCAAAGTACCCCCCAGAATAGTAAAAAAATTCATACAAAAAAAACTTCAATATCTATAAACTACATCACTGATGTTCATGATTTTTGGCATACATATTGATCATGAGATGTTTCATCAATTTTTGCAGACGGATGGCGCCACCTCTATTTTTCGATTTTTCCAGAATAATGGAAAACTTGATAAAAACAAACTGCAACATCTCAATAACTACAATACTGATGGTCATGATTTTGGCATACATATTGATCAAGAGGTGTGACACAAATGTGCAAGCCGCCTGGTGTATGTCAAATGGAATTTCATAAAATAATGAAATAAGTTAGGGAAAATATAATTTATGCGGTGCAGTAGCAGGTCAGTATATATTAAATTGGAATATCAGATCATAAAGTGTAGTTGGAGAGACGGAGTTAATAATAATTGGTAAAGTTGTCAGATGTTGTTGTCATCATGTTTGTTTACATCCGTGCTGACGACGCTGGTGGGTTATTCAATAGTATATTATTTATTATGTAAGTAAATGTACTTACTGTACCATTATTTATTATAATTAGATGACAGAAGGTTATAGAGAATTCAGGTAATGTGTATTTTCCAATAGGTAAATTCTAGAAAATCCCGTAGGTGCTAGTCTTGACAAGAAACGACTTGATTATTCTAGAGACTTCTAGAAGTTTCGGTTACCCTGGTATAAATAGGGCGGTGTCAAGGCCGGTGAAAAAGGAAGAAGTGAACCGTCAACTGGTGACAGGTCGTTTTATGTCAACGACGGATTAGTTGAACACCGAGCGGGGTGTGTTATAAATTCCGTGAGGACAGTATTAGTCCTGGAGAGAATATAGATAGTTGTAGCCGAAAAGGGCATAAAAAGATATACGTGATTTGTATTTGTTGAAGACGTTGTTATTGTGAGATTGGAGCCAGTCAACGACGACGGTGGCCATCCGTCGTTGGATGTTACCGGAATAAACCGTGTTCTTCAGTTCAGACGAGTGGTATTTTGGACTTTTCAGTGTGAAAGAACTCGGGGAATATATGTCCGCTGCGTGTGTGGTGTGACAAGGTGTTCCATCAGTTCCTGCAGACTGGTGGCGCCATATGTATTTTTTCAAATGTTTACAATTTATTTCCCCTATTTTTGAGACCTCTAAGGATGTTATCTCTCAACAGGGTACAAATCGTAACAACTGGACCTAGAATCTTAATTCTTGACACACAGGGAGACCCATGAAAAGTCTCCATGGAAACCTGAAATTAGGTCTCAGTTACCCATATCCTTTGAGCTATAGCACTCCAAAGTACAGCTCAGGATAATGGAAAATTTGATACAAAAGCTGAAGTATCTGAACAACTAATGCAGAGATCACCATAATTGTTTGCATGGATATTGATCATGGAGTGTTTCATCAGTTTCTCCAGACTGGTGGCATCACCTGTATTTGTTCAGGTTTTTTTAACGATTTTTAACTCAGCTGACTATAAGTCATCTGAGCTATAGTCGTGGTCCATTGTCCGTCGTCCGTCCGTCCGTCCGTCTGTCCGGATGTCCGTCCGTAAGACTGGCACGTTTCGACACCGTTGGACCTACGAATCTGAAATTCGGCATACAGTTAGATGTCCCCAAAATCTCCTACCATGCCGAAAATTGGGTCAATAGGACTTCGTTCCTTTGAGATATTAAGGAAAAACCTCAATTTTTTATTAGAAATCTATTTTCACACTTCAGGACTGCCTAATATCAAAACCACTCATCAGGTTTTCTTCATATTTACCATAAATATTCCTCTATATAGTGCCTATGTACATGCCAGGTATTAAGTCAGTATTATATAATTTAAAAAAGTTATGGGCCCAAACATAATGGACTTTGTAAAAAAATCAGGAAGATATTTGGTCACTTAAGACCAAAAGTGTTAAAGGTAGGGACTTTTTTCCAGTAATACAACTTTAATTAATCAAAATTTAATTGTATACCAAAAATTAGATCAAAATCTGTTAAATTTTTTTAAATATTGGCAAAAATATAAAATTGGTACCTTAAATTTTGCCCAACTTTGGCCACGGCACGTTTTTTTCCTGTAAGTACTGTGGATTTAATTTTCACAGCATGTATACATAAGGATTTAATCTGTTAAAATCTGAAATTTGAAAATAAAATCTGCAAAATTAGGCTAGTTATTGAATTTTTTTGGAGGATCTTGTTGTATTCCCTTACATTGTCAAGCAGTCCACTTTGATGACTGTAGGTCATTCAGTGCACATCTCTATGCTCCCCAGGCTGTTGGCATAATTTTAGATGTCCCCAAAATCTCCTACCATACCGAAAATTGGGTCATAAGGACTTCGTTCCTTAGAGATATTAAGGGAAAAAAAACTCTGTTTTCCATAAAAAAAAAGCCATTGTTACACTTCAAGGCTGCCTAATATCAAAACCACTGATCTGTTTTTGATCGTATTTAGTATTCACATTCTTTCATACATTTTCTATGACCATACCAAACATTAGGTCAGTATTGGGTATTATTTTGAAGTTATGGGCCAAAACATAATGCAATTTTTTAAAAAATCAGGAAATATATTTACTCACCTAACATGAGAATTGCTGGACCTAGAGACTTTTTTTCAGGAATATAACTTTATTTAATCAAGATTCAATTGTTTACCCAAAATTAGATCTGAATTTTGCAAATTTTTCAAGTTATTAGCATAAATAAAAAATCAATACCTTAAATTTTGTCCAACTTTGGCACTGTTGATTTAATTTTCACAGCATATATATATATATATATATATATATAAGGATTTAATCTTTTAAAATCGGAAATTTCAAAGAAATTGATTGGAAAGAATAGTTTTTATTCATGTTTTCATACACCATGTCAAATGTTTTTTACATCTAGCCCACCTAGTAGTACAGCCTTCACTTGCATTATGCTGGCCTTGGGTCAGCCTGGCCACTACCAGCAGGCTTCCCCTCTGCCCTGCACTCCCCCCCTCCCCCCCCCCCCCCCGATGGTGCATAAACTAGATGAATGTTATTATTTTCTGTATTTGATTCATTTTTATTCTAGGCTATGCTACTTTTTAGATTTTGTATTGTACCACCAGGGTTACAATGATTAAAGTGTACATTTAATTGTGTCCACAAAGTGGTGTATTGTTCTGAAAGTGTGGATGTTCATCAGATAAGTAATTCCTTACTTCAGAAGAGTAAAAACTTCATCCGGTGTGAAATTGACTATTAATTCCAGTAATAAATTAAAACTGGGAAAGTAATTAGCACAATGATATTGTTTGTCCCTCATTCAACCAACAGTGTGTATACTTTATTTGAAAAGATGTTTTATTTTATCAAATTTACTTTTATTTTATTTTGGTGAATCAAATTAAGCATGTACTGAAAACTCCAATGTGCAAAACTTTTTAATAGTGATTCAATATGAATAAAATATATGTGTATGCATAATATGACCAAATATGAGCTACACTCTGGATATATGATGATTGCAACTTTTGCAACAATTCTAACATTTTAACTTATAGTTTCAGTTTTTTTTACTCTGTATATATAATGATTGCAACTTTTGCAACAATTCTAATATTTTAACTTATATTTTCAGGTTTTTTATTAAAAATTTATAAAACCTGTAAATAAAAAAATGATTCAGATAAAAACTTCTTAATGGAAAAAGTGGATATGCTTAAAAAAATAGGATTATATATAAACTTAAATGCATTATTCCCTTGAAAGTGAAATAAAGGTATTAGTCCATTCTGTCCACTTGCCTGTCCATCTGTAAATTTTCATATGCATCACAGTATCTCAAAATTTTACTGTTTTTCTTCATGACAGTCTTGTCAGAGTATTAGTTTGCAATCATATATTTAGAACTTTACTATAACGAAGTAGGAGGGCCCCTTTCCTCTTAGCTTTTCATATTCTTACCCTAAGCAAAATGAAAAGTTTGCCGCTGCTTTGCTGCAACCGTGCTGCAAAGCAGCAGAAACCAAAATAGGCTGCAAGAAGAGTGTGCAGGAAGGCTGCAGCTAGCAGCATGCTTCCCGCTGCCTGCCATAGGCTGCAGGAAAGTGTGCAGCAAATCTGAATTGTGTGCTGGAAGGTTGCGGGAAGGTTGCGGCTAGCTGCAGTCCTATAGAGTATTTGACTACTGTGCGCAGGTAGGCTGCGGGAGGGTTGCGGCTAGCCGCAGTCCTATAGAGTTGACTGAATGCTGTGTGCAGGAAGGCTGCGGGAGGGTTGCGGCTAGTCGCAGTCCTATAGAGTTGACTGAATGCTGTGTGCAGGAAGGCTGCGGGAGGGTTGCGGCTAGCCGCAGTCCTATAGAGTTGACTGAATGCTGTGTGCAGGAAGGCTGCGGGAGGGTTGCGGCTAGCCGCAGTCCTATAGAGTTGACTGAATGCTGTGTGCAGGAAGGCTGCGGGAGGGTTGCGGCTAGCCGCAGTCCTATAGAGTTGACTGATTGCTGTGTGCAGGAAGGCTGCGGGAGGGTTGCGGCTAGCCGCAGCCTTTTACAGTTTAATTTGCTCTAATTTTTCTTGTCTTACCCTGCTGTGATTGGCTAAACTGATTATTGAGGGAAAGACAGCCATTTTTGCAAAATTTGGAAAAGACAGTGCTTTGTCAGCCCTTGTAAAAATATGAAGATCTGTGCCAAATAGCTAAAGTAAGTGTAACATCCAACAGATCGAGCATGTTCAGAGGACTCATTGGATTAATTAGAACATACAATCACTTGATTGGAGGACAAAGAGAGGGAGTTATGTTACTACAACCAGTAAGTTTGAACTACATATTTGTACCCCAAGGGCTGCCGCAGCAAGAATTGACAAGTGCTGCCAAGCACTGATAAGAGTGAATTTCATCAGTAATTCTGTCAGTTTTCATTTGTTATGTAGTCCTTTTCCCTGTTAAGAAAATAAAATAATGTAATTATCATGCTTTCCCTTATCATATGACATATTTATCAAAAGATACAAAAAAAGTAATTAAAAAAAACCAGCCCACCCGCACTAATTTCTAAAAAAAAAAGTGCACAGAGAACCATATCTTTTTTTTTGCCTTACTGGTATTTTGTGTAATTTAATTTTTAAAAAAATTGGATAAGTTAAATTTATTTCATGCCAAGTGGATGTTCGGACCAAGTCTACCCGTCGCCCGAAGGCGTCTCGGGACAGGCAACATGGCCGACCACCCAGCACGAAAGATCAACCAGTGACACAAACACTTAAAGAAGTTGATGTTACCTCTCAAATATACAAAAAATTGTGTATGCATTTGTAACTTAAAAGCCTTATTATTCCCTTGTATGACTCTTGTAGCTTAATGTTGCCTGAATATTAATATTATTTTTGGATCAATACCAGAAACTCACAGCGCTGACTGTACAACTTGTACTGCAGTGTAGTCTACACGCTAAGTGACAGAAGGAAACTAATATTTCTCATCAAAAAGTTAATTGTATGTTCACAAAGTGATCATATCCCCATGTGGACATGTCTGATTAAGTGTTGATGTGCCCTTTTTCGTTGTTTTATGTTTAAAAATGCTGATAAATTGCAGTTAAATGCCAGAAGTCGTTGAAGTTGGTGGAGGATAATAGAAGTTTTCAATAAAAGTTATATTGTAAACAATCACTAAACATATCTCATTTGCAAACTTCATGAAATTTCTCTTTTTCTAATTGAAAGCAATATAAAAACGTATTTTTGGCCAAAACATCACTTAAATGAAAATTAAGTACATATTAAAAGGAGGCTGCGGGAAGTGTGCAGGAAGGCTGCAGGCAGTGTGAGAGAAAGCTGCGGGAAGTGTGCAAGAAAGGCTGCGAGAAGTGTGCGAGAAGGCTGCAGGAAGTGTGTGAGAAGGCTGTGGGAAGTGTGCAAGGAGGCTGCGGGAATTGAGCGAGAAGGCTGCGAGAAGACTGCGGGAAGTGTGAGAGAAGGCTGCGAGAAGGCTGTGGGAAGTGTGCGGGAAGGCTGCGGGAAATGTGCGAGAAGGCTGCGAGAAGGCTGCGGGAAGTGTGCTAGAAGGCTGCGGGAAGTGAGCCAGAAGGCTGCGGGAAGGCTGCAAGAAGGCTGCGGGAAGGCTGCGGGAAAAGGGCTGCGGGAACATGGGTTGCAGCAAGCCTGCAGCAAGGTTGCCGCAAACTAATTTGCATGGCAAATTGTGACCTTGCTGCAAGGTTGCTGCAAAGCTGCAGCAAGTTTGCAGCAACAGTGCGCGGCAAGCTCTATTTTTGCTAAGGGTATATAAATGAAAAACATTACAATAGCATATTTCTACATCCACCTTCGTGCTGCCCTCACTTTTCCCTTCTCCGAACCCCATCCAAAAGTCAGCCTCAGTAAGCAAGAACAAGATGAATCAGATATATTCATACTTTAATATTTTGTATAACTATTCGTCCATAGTTACCTATGTACATGCAAGAAATTATGTCAATATTGTGTAATATGTAGACATAGTGGGCATCACAATAATGTACCTTGTCAAGACCAAAGAGATATTGTGTCATACAGTCACAAATTCATAAATCACTTCATCAGCATAGTTAATCATAACATCATATCTGTCAAATTGAAAGCTTTCAGACTACCATACACTTTAGATCCTTCAACAAATAGCCATATCATCATTCTACTACTGCTTATTACTGCTGTCATTGCATTCATATTTGCTCAAATATATCACAATTTTCAACCCCTCCTAAATAAATAAAAAATAAACCACGATATTTGACTCTATTAATCCATCAGTCAGGAAATTTCATTTATCATTTACTCACATATTACATTACATTCCTTTATAATAGCCCAACATGTCCATGATATTCATAAGCTTTATCGACTCGATATAGTATCACAGTGGAGAAACATTTATAGTACAATCACGATCAGCTGAGCGCCTTGCTTCTCTCTATTTTTGAGACCTTTAAAGATATGAACATCTGTTAACAGGGCACAAATCATAACAACTGGACCTAGAATCTTCATTCTTGACACACAGGGAGACCCATGAAAAGTAGACTGGTACCCCGCTCTATAATGGCACCGCTGCTCTAGGCCAATCATAGAGACGGGCGTACAACGCCATCTTTTGTACTCTTGGCAGACTGGTACCAACTCCAGTATATATTATATATGATAAAAATAAGCATTTCGTTTGCTCAAAGAAGTTACCAAAGGTTGGATGTATATTACATGTGACATTAATGATTGGATAATGATGATCTGATATTAATAATAAATCACTGCTACGTACAGTGGAAAATCAAAGATCCTGTATATCGTATTATCTATGCATCCATCATTCAATTTTTGTGCAACAACTCATTCTTCAATATTTGAAAACTAAAAATAACTAAAGAAAGTTATTTTATAAGAAATCTTCACGGATAATCAACCAGGATCGCGTGAACGTCCATGATAACCGGTATGAGCGTGCATACTCAAGTTGGAACCAGTCTATAGGTAAGTCAGGAGTTGCAACTGGGAGTACTTAAGAAGGCGTTGTACGCCTGTCTCTATGCTTGGCTGAGGGCCATATAGAGCAGGGTACCAGTCTACATGAAAAGTCTCTATGGAAACCTGAAATTAGGTCTCTGTTACCCATATCCTTTAAGCTGTATGACTCCAAAATACCCCCCAGAATAATGAAAAATTTGATACAACACTGCAGTATCGCAATAACTACAACACTGATGGTCATGATTTTTGGCATACATATTGATCATGAGGTGTTCCATCAGTTTCTGCAGACTGGTTGCGCCACCTCTATTTTTTTTTCAAATTTTGACTAATTTTTTTTTCTCTATTTTTGAGACCTTAAAGGATGCTGTCATCTGTTAACTTGGCACAGATTGTAACAACAGGACCTTCATTTTTCTCATGCAAGGAGGCCCATGAAAAGTGTCTGTGGAAACCTTAAATTAGGTCTCTGTTTCCCATATCCTTCAAGCTATAGGACTCCGAAGTATCCCTTAGAATAATGGACAATTTGATACAAAAGCTGAAGAATCTGAACAACTAATGCAGAGATCACCATGATTCTTTGCATGGATATTGATTGTGGAGTGTTTCATCAGTTTCTGCAGACTGGTGGAGCCACCTGTATTTTATTTAATTTTTCGAATTTTTTTTCTCTATTTTTGAGACCTTAAAGGATGCTGTCATCTGTTAACCTGGCACAAACTGTAACAACTGGACCTAGAATCTTCATTCTTGTCATGCAAGGAGGCCCATGAAAAGTGTCTGTGGGAACCTGAAATTAGGTCTCTGTTACCCATATACTTCAAGCTATAGGACTCCAAAGTATCCCTACCATTCAGATGATAAAATTTCCTTTTGTGAATTTCTCCCCAGTCAGCTGAGCATCATGACCCATGGGTTGTTAACTGCATTGGTCCTAAATATTTCTGGGTGAGTGTATCTTCAATAAACTCCTTAAGCAGTGGTCTCAATACATTCTTCTGCTACTCTGTGTCATTCAACACACTGCTTGCATGGGGAGCTGTAGACCAGAATCAGGTGCTCACATTGGGCCAAGATTCTTCAGCCCTTGGTTTGTCCAATGCAGGTGAGGCATTTTGGGCTCTTAGCAAAGTTTGAATGCTTGTGATGGCACTTGTTATAAACTGTTTCATTGGCAGGGGGACCTGAAGTCATAGCAATGCCTATAATTACTGTTTGTGGAGAATGTGAGAGGGCTGCCGTCCTTTTTTTTTTTATCTCAGCTGACTGAAAGTCTTCTGAGCTATAGCAACTACTCTTTGTCACTCGTCCGTCTGTCTTTCCATCTGAACGTTAACAGGACACAAGTCGTAACTGCTGGACCTAGAAATTTCTTACTGAAAACCCACGGAGGTCCATTAAAAATCTCCTTGGAAACCTGAAATTTGGTCACTGTGACCTGTATCCTCCGAGCTATGGAGCTCGAAAGTACTCCCAATAATAATAAAAATTTTATACAATAGCTCCAGTATCTGAATAACTAATGCATTGATTGCCATGACTCTTTCCATGCATATTGATCATGGAGTGTGTCATCATTTCCTGAAGACTGGTGATGCCATCTGTATTTTCCTTATTTTTATGCATATTTTGCTCTGTTTTTGAGACTTTCAGATGAAGCAGTCCCTCCATTAACAGGGCACAAATTGTAACCATAAGACCTAGAAACTTCTAACTGTACCTCCTTGTAGGTCCTGGGCCAATCTCCTTGGAAACCTGAAATTAGGTCATGATGACTTATATTTTACAAACTACAGGCTAAAAACATGATTTTGAGCACCAAGTCAGATGAGGCTCAAATGGTATCCGTTAGGCCTAGAATCTTCTAACATGACATTCAGGCTGGTACAGGGTAAATCTGCATGGAAACCTGAAATAAGGTCGCGGTAACCTATATTTTGTAAAATATGGGTCAAGAGCATGATTTTTAGCACCCTGAAAATCAGATAAGAACAAATTGTATCTGCTTGCCCAAGAACGTTCCAATAAATTAAGGGAAGTCTTGGGCAATCTCCATTGAAACCTGAAATTAGGTCATAGTGACCTATATTTTATGTGCTACCGACCAAAACATCTTGGAAAATCTCCATGGAAACCTGAAATTAGGTCATGGTGACCTATATTACTGGCCAAAAACATTTTAACCACCCAGACCGTTAGTCAGGGTACAAAACTTTACTGTTGGACATAGGATCTTCTGTCTTGACATCCAGGGATGTCCTTCAAAAATGTGCATGGTCATTTTTAACTTGGCTGACTACATAAAAAAGACTAGATTTAATGGGAATGGCTGGACATATTATCATGAAACTTTTTTTCTTGTTGTTTTTTTAAGAACTATTGTTGCTACAATTGAATGGAGGTAACACCTATAAAATTTGGCGTTCAGATGGTAAAATTCATTTTGTGAATGTCTTCTTAGTCAGCTGAGTGTCATTGACTAATGGGTCACTTTTTTTTTTTACCATGTTGGATATGACATGTTTAGAAAATGGATGTACACACATACTTTTTCCTAGCTGCACTTGTGTGTAGGTTTAAAAAACACCAATGGCAATGAGAAGGAAGTGGCATGCATCAGCTTCCCAACAAGAACTTGTACAAAACCGTTCTTGTGTTTTCTGTCAGTCTGTAACAGAATGAAACAGTGAGTGATACATGATCGAGCATTGGGTATATTCATTTGCTTTTGGGACTAAAATGATGGTCCGTAGTCTGGATATTGTTAAGAGGGCATGAATTAAAGTTGTTAGACCTTAAAACTACCAACTAAATATCCAGCGAGTACCTCACGAAATCTCTTGGAAACCTTAAATTAAGTCTCTCTGATCTGCATGGCAATAACTTGTCAGGGTCCTGATAGTCACACTCTTGTAAGTGTTCAAAGTTGGTAAACAAATATTTATATTTGATAAAAAAATAATGTGTCCATTGACAGCTTCAAGACTTTTGGAATTCAAAGTTTGAAGAACACTTTTCTTACCATTTCTCAATAAATTTCACTGACACGGATATAAATTCAGGTCCAGCATCTCTTTAAATTCTCCCCCTCCCCCCCCCCCCCCCCAGAAAAAACATTGTCCCCAAAAATATCCTACCAAACCAAAAACAGGGTCAATGTGACTTCATTCCTTCGAGATATCAAGAAAACCCTCAATTTCCATTAAAAACTTTTTATCACACTTCAAGACTGCCTGATATCAAAACCACTCTTTTGTTTTTCTTCATATTTACCATAATTATTGTCCTATATATTTCCTATGGACATTTTAGAAATAAGGTCGGTATTACGTAATTTAGGCCTATAAAAGTTATGTGGCCAAACATAATGCACTTTGTAAAAATTCAGGAAAGACATTCAATAAACGCGATAAATGTTAAAGTTGAAACTTTTTTTCCAAGGATATGATTTTATTGAATTAAAATTTAATTGTATACCAGAAATTCAAGATCAGAATCTTGTAAATGTGTTTAAGTAATTACCATAAATATAAAAAAATCAGTATCTTAATTTTTGCCCAACTTTGACATTGGCACATTTTTAGCTCAGCTGACTATAAGTCATCTGAGCTATAGTCGTGGTCCATCCGTCGTCCGTCCGTCCGTAGATGTGGCACGTTTTGAAACCGTAAGACCTAGGAATCCAAAATTCGGCATAATGTTAGATGTCCCCAAGATCTCCTACTAAGCTGAAAACTGGGTCTTTGCGACTTTGTTCTTTTGAGAAATTAAGGAAAAACCTCAATATTTAATTAAAAACCTATTTTCACACTTCAGGACTGCCTAATATCCAAACCACTCACCTGTTTTCCCTTATATTTATCATAAATATTCCTCCATATAGTTCTTATGTACATGCCAGAAATTAGGTCTGTATTTTATAATTTAAAAAAGTTATGGGTCCAAACATATTGCACTTTGTAAAAAATCATAAACAAATATTTGGTCACTTAACACCAAAAATTGTTAAAGCTAGGGACTATTTTTCAGTTATATAGCTTTAACTAATCAAAATTTCATTGTATACCCAAAATTAGATCAAAATCTTTTAATTTTTTTTAAAATATTAGCAAAAATATAAAATTGGTACCTTAAATTTTGCCCAAATTTGACCATGGCACTTTTTTTCTCGTAAGTATATTTAATTTATTTTTCACAGCTGGGATACATGTGGATTTAATCTGTTGAATTCTGAAATTTGAAAGTAAAAGCTTAAAAATTATTCTAATTATTGAAGTTTTTCAGATGCTTTAATGTATTTGCATTTTGTATATCCAAGACCCCACTCTTGCTCACTTCAGCCTTGCCTAGGTAACCTTATTAGTGATGCAGAACTGGCAGAACACCCCTGCTGTAATAAACATATATTTATTCTCATGGGCCTACCCTAACACCCCCCCCCTCCCATCACCACCATCACCAATTATATTTCAATACATGGTTTGTTATTGTCAACTGTATTTCTTTAAATGTAAAGCAGTTTTTGATCCAATGTGCACAACTTTTCTTGAAATATTAATTCAAGAAGTAATCCAAGAGATGCCACATTGTTCTGATGTAGCATTTTAAAGAAATTATTTCCTGTTATAAAATTAAACAAAATATAATTTAACCCATCAGTGGGCATAATTTGTTAATAGATGAAACAAATCATGAATATATAAAGGTGCAATTTAAAATTGTGAATTCTGGAGTGTTATTTTCATATATTTATTGCTTGGCAAATTTTAAAAATATATAATATAAAAAAAGAAATATATCTGTGTGCATAATGTGAAGTTACCTGACTAAAAAAGTATAAATATTGATGCAGTTTAGATTTGTGATTTAATTTAAATATTCAGATATATATGTGATATACTGTTAATATATAGTAAAATTTATAAACTAAAAAAAAATGACTTAACAAAAGAAAAAAAAGGATCTAATGCATATATTTGTTCATTATTTTCCTGTCTCAGTAGAATGGAAATTAAAGTTATTTGCTTTGTTTTCCATCTCTCTGCCTGTTTTTAAATATTTAAAAATAATTTCATTTAAATTAAATTTTATCCTTTAAGTATATACATAGGTGTTGTAACTCCCACCAGTCCCAGTAAGCACCATTGAATTTAATTCCATATTCTGTATTTATATCCAAAAGTGTTGTAACTCTTCCCCAGTCTTCTACAGTTATTCTCAGATCAACTACACCCCCTGCCCCCACCAAGTGTAATTTTCTTAATTATAAAGCTGTTTCCACTCCAGTGTACAAAAATATTTTTGAAATGGTAGACCTATTTCAAGGAGTTATCTAGGAGATGCTATGTTGTGGTATGTAGCATATTAAAATAAATTAATTTCCTTTTAAATAATTTTAACAAATTAAAATATACCCATCAGTATGCATAATTTGATAATATATGAGCCAAATTATGGATAAATAAAAGTGCAATTAATAACTGAATTCTGAATATTGATTTGCAAAATTTAAAATATATTTTTGTGGGGAAAAAATAAAGTACATCTGTATGCATAATGTGATGTTATCCGAAAAAATTAGGGATACCGTAATTGATGTAATCAGCGCCCCTCCCGTAATAAGCCCCCCCCCCCCCCCCCCCCCCCCCCCCCGGATTTGGGAGGAGATCACATTAAGAAAACTCGAGCCATCCTAACCTCAGTTTTTCTCCCTAGCCAATATATAACGAGGGGCAACGTGATGCTTTCATTTCTCCCTGCCAAACTTAAACGTTACTGCCTGTTTTTATTCTATCTCCGTCACGCTTTATCATCTAATATAATAATAATATTAGTTGCACACAACAGAATCGGTGGTCAAGTGTGTAATAGATTACATTGACTGACTGTGTCCGTGAATGCCGACCCTGCAGGTGGCCATGCTGATCGGGTGACCTGAATTCAGGTACGTATGTGCATGTTTCATGCAATGAAATATATTTACTTGGTGTTTGTTATTTCTCATAATTTATAAATTCTCTTTGTGAAATATTATTTAAAAAAAAAAAAAAACAATGGAGACGTATTTTGTCCATATGCCGGTTTGACTGACTGACCGACACGGCTGTCGTCTGACGATGATAAATCAGGTACGTATGTGGATGTATCATTCAATAACATATATTTATTTGGTGTTTGTTATTTTTCATAATTAATATGTTCTCTCTTAAATATAGTAATAAAACAACGAAGGCGTCTTTCAAACTCTATGCCGCGTTTCTCAGTGTACGTGTCGTGAAACTAATTGCAGCTGAAATAATGCCCCAAATTTATAGTTGCAGTTTAATGTGACACTTGTATAATACACTGGTATATATGACATAAAAAATGCAAGTTATCCCGCCTGCATAGACTGCTATCGCTGCAAGAAGCACTAACTGGGAATTCTGACACGTGTGTATCGTACGTTAACGACAGCTTACGTCCGCGCTTTATGCGAATGATTCATTCCCAGGTAATTTTATGTATCGCCTAACAGTCATTCAAAACGACTAGAAACAAAAGTGCCTTCCTTGTTTCGGGAGCGGTAAGCGTCAACGTGATCGAATTATAACGACTGGCATGAAACCTGTCGAATCGACCACAGAAATCACCTGTGGCTTTGGTTTTCACAGCAATTCAGTGATTCGGGGAAGCTAATTCAAGCTAGGTCAAGAGTCAGAGGTTAGTCGGGCCATTTAAAGCAACAAGACGGCATTGGATTTCAAAACGACTCTTGTGTATTCAATTTTAACTTGAACGTCGTCCTGAATTTGAAATGAAAACCGACATGGAGCAAAGGATCCAGACAGGATATATATATATATATATATATATATATATATATATATATATATATATATTTCTACAAGGAAACGGAAATAGTATGGGGAACGTTATATATAAAATGGGTGGCACGAGTTTTCTCGACAAATTACTTCCATGTACTGGTGATACAAAAGCGTCAGTGCAAGAGCCCTAGAAGATGATTTGAGAAAACATGAAACATTCCACATAACAATTAAATTCTTATATTTCGTCTGAAAATGTCGTAATCATTATAAAATTGAGATATCGTTATCAAATGCGCGTATAACATACCACTTAGACAGTGTTTGACCACTTTAAATGTTGATTAGAAGAACATATTGTCCTTATAAACTGTGATACGTGGGGAACGATGTTTGCTCTGGGTTTTCCCACAGGCACGACTGGCCGGCAGCCGCCTGTGTAACTAGTGGTAACGGGCCGTGTTGCTCAGCGAGTAAAGGTCACGCATTTCATTGTTTCAGATTTTGAGACAGTTTCAAGCGCCAGGGTTGCAAAGTTTTAAAAGCGAGTTTTGTTTACAAACACAAACATAATATTTAGCTGAATTTCTTGGTCATTCGAATAAAGTACTATATCTTACTTAGATTAAAGTTGCCTGGTCATAAACGCAATATTTGATTTTACACGATTTTTCCCAACATAACAAGGGTTTTAAGTATCTAGGATCTCGCCTCATATAATGCAGTTAGTCGGCACTAATGTTAATTGTTATAAAATAAAAGTCCATGCTGGTAGTGAAGTTAATATAATACGCTGCATGAAGTCGAGGGCCAGTATTTCAGCTTTTTTTTTTCTTAGCTTTTGCGTGTAATATCATGCACAATGAAGGACAAAGGGACAATTATTGGCGATGCCATTCCATGTCATACATCGGCTCAGCTGTCAAAGGTATTTGCGCAAGGTGACTGACATAATCGGGGTACCTACGTCCAATATCATATTTCTTCATCTTTCAAATAAATACTATTTATACTAATAAACTAATTTATATATTTTACTACCTTATTAGGCGGTGAATTTTATCAATTTTAATTACTACCATCCTTATTTTTCCTCTTCACCTGCAAAGGAATTCTCGAACTTTAGTCATATCCAATTCTTGCACTCGCATACAACACACAATTCGGTATCACTTGGATTAGTTATTATTTTTCAAAACTTTACACAACCATCGCTAAAGATCGTCGGTTTTTCTGAATTGCCCTGAATGAGCTGTGAAGTCAAACACGTGCAATTTCACAAGCTGAGTGTTAAATTTGAGAGCGCCCGGGGAGCTTATTACGTCGAATATGGTAAATGTTGATGCAATTAAGAATGTTGAATTAACTTATGTATTCAGATATATATGTTATATTGCAAATGTATGAAATTTATAAACTTAAAAATATGTGATGGCACTGATGTGATAAAAAATGAGGATCCAATGCACACATTTGTTCATTATTTTCACAGACTATTAAATGGTCATCTGCTTTGTGTGTCCATCTTTCTTATAATAAATAATTATGAAGAAACATATTCCTGTAAGCACTGTTGAATTAAATTTCACATCCTGTATGTATTTGCAGAGGTGTTGCAGTTTTGCCTAAATATTAATCAGACTGCTGCCCTCGGACCAGTTTTTATATTCTGAAAATTAAGATTGTACTAAAGAACGGTACTCAGTAGTGTATAGAACCTACGATTTTCCAGTCTGGATGATTTTATAAAGGTTGTAATATTTTATAAAGTTGTCTATTTACAATTTTGCGTTCATGTGCATGAATAATTCTCACTCAGTAAATACACAAAACATTCCATTTTTAGCTCAGCTGAACTATAGTCAGTTATACGGCCTGGCGTCCGTTAATAAGGCACGTTTTGAATCGGTTAGACCCACAAATCCAAAATTCAACAAAGTTTTATACGTCCCTAAGTTATCCGACCAAACCTGCATGAAACTGGGTTCACTGCGAGTTCACTCCTTTGAGAAATTAAGGAAAAAATTTCATTTTCCAGTAAATAACCTATTGTTACACTTCAAAACTGCTTACTATGAAAACCACTGGGGTAAATCTATTCATATTTGACTTAACCAAATCTGAATATATTACCTATGTACATACCAGAAATTAGGTCAATATTGCATAAATCTGTGAAGTTATGGGCCCAAACGTATATAATGCACTTAGTCAAAAATCAGGAAATATATTTACTCACTTAACATGATAATTGTTCAAGCTAGAGAGCTGATTCAAGCATATAACTAAATTTAACTTAGTTTTAAGTGTATACCAGAAATAAAAAAAACTTTAAATTTGTAAAAGTAATTTTGCCCAACTTTAAATATGGCACCTTTTTTTCCTGTACATACATTAAGATTTATTTTCACATAGTTTAGGCTAATACGATCTGAAATTTGACAGGAATTGGTCAAAAAGAAAAGCTTTAATGTAAGTTTTCATACACCATGTCAAGTGTTGTTTACATCAAGCCAACCCAGTACAGGGGTCTGCAGTATGTGCTCAGCTTTCACCTCTGTGAACACTGTTACTTTAATTTTCCCAGTTTGTACACGTATATTGATTAAATCTTTTATAATCTGCAATTTGAAAGCAATTTGTAAAAAAACTAGCTTCTTTTCAAGTTTTCATCCATCATGTCAAGTATTTTTTACATCAGGCAAGCCCAGTGCGGTATGCATAGCTGGTACCACAGCCCTAGCCTCCCCATGCTATTACATAATGCCCTTCACTACTGGCTCTCTTTGCCTTGCTGAGTATTGGTGTCCCCCAGTTGCACGTTTTTGCCAATAAGCACTGTTGATTTAATTTCATAGATTGCACTTTTATAGATTTAAGCTTTTAATGAATTAAATTTGAAAGGAATTGATAAAAATTGTAGCTTTTATCCAAGCTTTTAGAAGATTATGTCATTAATATAATTGCTATTTATATCAGACATGGCCTATGCCATAGGTGGTACGGCCACCTGAGGCAATTTATGTAACAATTAACAGGTCACATAAACAAGATTAATAATCATATAATTTCAATGTTAAATTTTTGTTTGTGTTGAAAAATTTTGGATTTATTCAACAAAATAAATTTTCAGGATTTGAATCCCAAGCTATGCATATGGCAAATAGATGTTGTTAATTAATTTCTTTTAATATTCCAATGTGATTAAATATTAGGATCATAAGTACTCATTGACTTGTAAAAAACATTGACATGTTTGAATATCTAATAATTGGATATATAGTAGCATTTAATGCCTATCTCTTCAAGTTGGCTATGAATAACACTGGTACAATAAATTATTCAGACATATTGGGCAAATTTTCGTGGTATGTAATTTTTAGTTCACATGGCCATATATTTAACTGTTAAGAACTATTTCATCTACACATTTTTGTATTGTTTTTCAAATGTGTCCTTTCATATAACAATTGGACCCATTACTATTTTTTTCCTTATTTCATTATTGAATGGTTTCAGGCCACAAGTTTCAAATATTACACAGTACAGATGCAATGTATACCTAATTGACTTGCTTATCAAATTTAGTTTATGCTCATATGAAAATGAAAAATTTTAATTTTTACAGTATTTTATTTCAATTAAATGTGTATTATAATGCTTTAGCTCATGTCCATTATTCTATAATTTACAGGGTTCTGTAAGTTCCCAATGGATATATTTACATGCAAATTACAGTCAGTTGAAAATGGTTTCAGGCCTCAAGTTTTATTTATTACACAGTGCAAATGTGATTTATACTCACTGGATTTTGTTAACATGTTACTTAAAGGTAATTGTAAATATATTAAATGTATTGATATTTGAATTCTTTTACAGCATTTTATTTAAGTTGATAATTTAATTATCATTATTATACTTTGGCTCCTGTCCATTATTCTATAATTTACAGGGTTTCCTTTAAGCAACGCCGTTTCCTCTCTGCCTATCAAATGCCAAAATGAAAAATCAAAATAAATACGTGTATTTTGAATTTGCAAAAACTTTAAAAAATTCAGCTGAGCGACGTGACCCATGGGTCCCTTGTTAACATTGCTTTTATTTGTGGGCTACATTGAATAGAAAACTTTATTGATAAAAACTGAATATATATACTTTATTTTTGTAAATTGAACGACGATCAAATTAAAAATACAAAAACTATAAAATCAATCATCATGTCAAAACTGAACACCTATACTAAAAAATACTAGTAAATAAATTTAAATAATAAATTTATCATGTATATAGCGCTTTTTATGTGCATTTAAATCATGTTACTTTAAATACATGTGACAGTATGACAATACATCATTCAATACTCTATAATTATACAAAAAATAGTGAATAAATATATATATTTAAAAATAAAAAGTATCACACAGTGTTATGTAAACATTTAAAACCTGTCCAGTAGAATATAAGACTTGAAAAATAAGAGTGTTTTTAATCTGGCTTAAACAATATCAATAGTTACAGTTTTTTTTAGCTCAGCTGACTATAAGTCATCTGAGCTATAGTCGTGGTCCTTTGTCCGTCGGCTGTCCGTCCGTCCGTCCGTTAAACTGGCACGTTTTGAAACCGTTGGACCTACGAATCTGAGAGTCGGCATACAGTTGGATGTCCCCAAAATCTCCTACCATACCTAATATCAAATCCACTGATCTGAAATAGATCATAGTAAATATGCATATTCTTCCATGTATATACCAAAAATAAGGTCAGTATTGCGTAATTTGTTGAAGTTATGAGCCCAAACAATGCAGCATGTAAAATATCAGGAAATAATTTTACTAATTAAAAATAAGAATTGCTGAAGCTAGAGACTTTTTTTCAGGGATGTAATCAAGATTAAAATTATACCGAAAAATTTGATCTAAATTTTTCTACTTTTATAAGTTATTCGCATAAATATAAAATCAGTACCTTAAGCCTTGACCAAGGCATGTTTTTCCCAGTAAGCACTGGGGATTTAATTTTCATATCATGCACACGTAAGGATTGCAGCTTCTTATTTCTGAAATTTGAAAGGAATTGACCAAACACTGTAGCTTTTATTACGTTTATTTGTTAGACCATGTCACACCTAGGCTATACTGAAGCCGTTCTATACGTCCCCTTATTGACCTTTCAGGTCAATTATGCATGCTTGAAGCGAGGCCAGCTTGTCTTTGGCATGTCTTTCCATCTTGGGAAATTTTCTCGTAAACCAGACAGGTGGCGCCACTTATCCCCGTTTCCTTTGAATAAATTAATGCTCTTTTCTTAGGAGTTGTCTGAAACTGTGCATGTCAATAGATCTTGGATTCCTCAAGAATGGCGGCGCCATCTGCCATTTTGTTTCGTGTACATTTGTTTTAGGTGAAAATTGCTCATATCTGAGGAGTCTTTTAATGTTTTGGTCTCCAGTTGGCATGTACATCCATCTTGGAGAGTGTTCTCGTCAATCAAATAGGTGACCCCACCTACCTTACCATTTTTATGCCCCCGCCCATGTCCGTCATTCCGTCCTTCCGTCATTCCGAAATCAAACAGTTGTACGGACTTTTTTCCGCAATGCCTGCTGATATTGGCCTGGTTTTTTGTTGGTGGGCAGATAATGACCAGTTACAGATCGAGTTCGCGTTTCGTCCGGGTTGACCCACTTTTGACCGTTTTACGGCTCCTAAACATAGAAAATTTCATGAAAATATAGAATTTTTCATGACAAATACACATGTGAAGACTTTTTTTCGCAGTGTCGCAGATATTGGCCTGATTTTTGGTGTGTGGGCAGATAATGACCAGTTACAGATCGAGTTCGCGTTTTGTCGGGGTTGACCTATTTTGACCGTTTTACGGCTTTTTAGCGAACCTGTGAGCTTATGCGATGGTGCGGCGTCGTCCGTCGTGCGTCGTACGTCGTGCATCGTCTGTACCTTAACCATAGCTATCTCGAAAACGGCAGGAGCTAGCATTACCAAATTTTTTGCAAATAATCAGTCATCCAAAAAACTATATCGGATTTTGTTTATTTTTTTCTAACTGCATTTTCTTAGATTTTATAGGGAAAAAGCTAAAAAAGCTTTAAAAATCTTCTTCCACGAAACTGCCCAGCCAAATTGTCTAATATTTAACAGAAATGATCCCTGGAACAATCTTTCTGAAGTTTGTTCGAATGGTTCCAGTTCGGAGATTTTTGGCCGAGTTACAGGAGGTTGAACTTTGTTAACTGTGCAAAAAAGCATATTAAAATTTATTAGCGAACCTGTGAGCTTATGCGATGGTGTGGCGTCGTCCGGCGTCCGTCGGCCGTCGTCCGTCGTCTGTACGTTAACCCATACTAACTTGAAAACGGCAAGAGTTAACATCACGAAATTTTATGCAAAAAATTAGTCATCTAAAAAACTCAATCGGATTTTTGCTTATTTTTTGGCTAACTGCGTTGTCTTAAATTTTATAGGGAAAAAGCAAAAAAAACTTCGGTGATTTTTGGCCGAGTTACAAGAAATTGAACGTAGTCATCTGTCGAAAAAAGCATACTAAAATTACAATCTCAGAAACGGCTGAAGCTATCATCACTAAATTTTATGCCAGTGTTGGTCACGCGAGTCATATCTGAATTTGAGGTATAGGTGGCGCCACCTGCATCGCCTCTATTGTAGGGGGATAATCAGTGCCCGTATCATAGTGACGGCTACAAAAAACTTCTTCTCTGAAACCATATGGCCAAATGGTTTAATATCGCACAGAAATGAGCCTAGGGTAGTGCTTTCTGAAGTTTGTTCAAATGGTCTCTTTTCAGTGACTTTTTGCTAAGTTATGGGAAGCTAAATTTAGTCATATGCCCTAACAGCCCATTTTAGCTCATTGGATACAAAGATCTTCTTCTCAAAAACCACTCGGCCAAATTGTTAAATCTCACACATTAATTATCCTTAGATGTTGATAATTCAATTTTGTTCAAAAGGTTTTTGTACAGTGCTTTTTGGCTGATTTACGGGAAGCTGAACTTAGCCAATTTGCTGTATCTTCCTATATGAGTTATAAACCTGCGAAACGTTTTTCGACTGATGCCACTGAAGCCAGTTTGTTAAATATTTTACAAGAATAATCCCTACAATAATTCCTATAATAATTGTCTATAATGGTTCCACATGCATGATTTTTGGCTGAATTATGGAGATTGAATTGAGTCATTTTACCATATATGTTAGCTGTGTGATCCTGTTACATCAAGCCTGGCACCAGTTAATCAGCATCTATTACATCATGCCACTAGACATTTAGATTTCAGGTTATCTTTGGTTAATATTGACAAGAAAGTTTTTTAAAAGCTTATAAAAAATTTAGATTTATGATTTAAGTTATTTATCATACCAGAAAATGTTACAATCATGGATATTCAGCTCTCTGTGGCTATATAAAGACAACTGTACGTGGATTATAAATTTTTGGTATCCCTACTCAACTTAATTCAAGAATTTGCCATGAATGAGATATATCTGTATTTTAATTTTGCATTCAGTATGCATCCGTAATAATTTTACATATATTCCTGATTCCTTTTTTTTTTATAAAAAGTCAGCTGAAAAGCATTTTGTATTGGGAAAATAAATTTCAAAGTTATTTCATGTAGGGACCACTTTTGTGTACAGATGGGAGCACTTGGTTAACCATTGGCAGATTGCCAGTGCCTTGATGTTGGCCATTAGCCAAGATGATATCAGCTCTATAAACAGTTTTGGCATCGTGCCAGGATTGGAAGAAATGCAGCCAGGTATAGGTCAAGAGTTCAATCAGTGCAGTAGCTGCATTCTATTTATAGCTTTGGCAGACTGCTCACTGCATCATATTTGGCACCAAAGTTCAGCCTGAATCTATTTATAGCTTTGGCAGACTGCCAGCTGTGTCAGATTATGCAACAGGGCAAGAGTTCACTCAGTGCAGCCAGGTACAGGTCAAAAGTTCACCCAGTTTAGCCAGGTGCAGGTCAAGAGTTCACTCAGTGCAGTAGTTTGAGGCAGAAATTTGTCACAGGTCACTCGGGGGCCTTACTCACCTGAGCCTTGTCAGCCCAGTGAATCAAACTCTGGGGAAGTTTGATGTATTTGACTGATATTTTGACCTGTCTATGCGTCTTTGATGGTATTCTCATTTACAAGACAGGTGGTGCCACCTATATTGACTTTTGCATTGTGTGCGCCTGCTTATTTCTACAGAGAATTTGATACATCAGTTAAAAATTGGGCATGTTTATACATATCAGGTAGCCCTCATTTTGGTTGACCTCTGACCTTTCTTCTCTGCCCAGCGTCCATTTGTGCGTCTGTTTCCACGCATAAACCCACATATCTCGGAAACCGTTTGACCGATAAGGCTAAAGAAATGTAGCCCTTGGAAAGATTTATAACATACACAAAAAATGGTGGCGCCACCTGCAACCATGTTTGCACAGCGTAATCTGTTCATCTGCCATGGGATAAAAACACTCATATCTCTGCATTGGTTGGATTAATCCACCTGAAATTTTGCATGTGTATACATCCTGGACAACTTTCTTGATTTTATGACAGGTGGCGCCACCTACATTCACGTTTAAGCTGCAGACATCCAAGCTCATATCTCGGGAACCATTTGACCAGTTGGGCCAAAATTTTGCATGTTTATAGATCTCCCATAGCTCTTTATCATACGCAAAACTGGTGGTGCCACCTGCAAGTATTTTTGCACCGTGTCCATCTGTTCATCTGCCTTGGGATATAATCACTCATATCTCGGTAGTGGTTTGACATATCTGCCTAAAATTTTGCAGGTTCATACATCTTGGACAGGTTTCTCAATTTTATGACAGGTGGCGCCACCTACATTCAGGTTTACTCTGCAGACATCCAAGCTCATGTCTCGGGAACCATTTGACCGATTGGGCCAAAATTTTGCTTGTGTATAGATCTTACATAGCTGTTCATCATAGGCAAAACCGGTGGCGCCACCTGCAACTTATGCACAGCGTCCATCTGTTCATCTGCCTTTGGATAAAATCACTCATATCTCAGCAGTGGTTTGACTTATCCACCTGAAATTTTGCGTGTTTATACATCCTGGACAATTTTCTCGATTTTATGACAAGAGGCCCCACCTGCATTCACGTTTACACTGCAAACATCCATGCTAATATTCAACACGCCTCACTCTATTCCCCTTGCCACTTAATCCATGCCTCACTTCACCTGTGTCACTCTGGTTTCTGCGGATACACATAGTCGCTTGTCGACTACCCATATTCTAGTATTAAAATGTCCTTGTCTGAAACTTGCAGCTCCGAAACGTCCATTTTGCTGAAATCATAATGACTAAGGTAGATATGCTGGACTTAAGAGGATCAATATGAAATTTAAAAAATAAACCTCCATTCATACTCCAAAACTTTGCACAGGTTCGCGTAGGCCTGTAGGCCTTGTTAACATAGAAAATTTCATGAAAAATAGAAACTTTCATGACAAATACACATGTACAAACTTTTTTATCGCGATGCCTGCAGATATTGGCCTGATTTTTTGTGTTGGCAGAAAATGGCCAGTTACAGATCGAGTTCGCATTAGGTTGCGGTTGACTTACTTTTCACCGTTTTACGGGTCCTGAACATAGAAAATTTCATGTCCAGATTTTTGGTGTGTTGGCAGATAATGACGCGTTACAGATCGAGTTCGCGTTTCGTCCCGGTTGACTTAGTTTTGACCTTTTTACGGCTCCTGAACATAGAAAATTTCATGAAAAATAGAAATTTTCATGACAAATACACATGTACGGAATTTTTTTTCGCAATGCCTGCAAATATTGGCCTGATTTTTGGTTTGTGGGCAGATAATGACCAGTTACAGATCGAGTTCGCGTTTCGTCCCGGTTGACTTAGTTTTGACCGTTTTACGGCTCCTGAACATAGAAAATTTCATGAAAAATAGAAATTGTCATAACAAATACACATATACAGACGTTTTTTGCAATGCCTGCAGATATTGGCCTGATTTTTGGTGTGTTGGCAGATAAAGGCCAGTTACAGATCGAGTTTGCGTTTCGTCCCGGTTGACCTATTTTTGACCGTTTTCGGCTCCTGAACATAGAAAATTTCATGACAAATGCATATGCACGGACTTTTTTTCGCAATGCCTGCAGATATTGGCCTGATTTTTGGTGTGTGGGCAGATAATGACCAGTTACAGATCGAGTTCGCGTTTCGTCCCAGTTGACCTTCTTTTGACCCTTTACAGCACCCTAACATAGAAAATTTCATGAAAAATATAAATTTTCATGACAAATACACATGTACGGACTTTTTGCAATGCCTGCAGATACTGGCCTGATTTTTTATGTGTGGGCAGATAATGACCAGTTACAGATCGAGTTCGCGTTTCGTCCAGGTTGACCTATTTTGACCGTTTGACGGCTCCTGAACATAAAAAAGATTTCATTAAAAAAAATTCATGACAATTCATGACAAATGTAAATGTACAGCCTTTTTTAGCCCTCAGCCCATAGGCTGATGGGCTATTGTCGTCACCCAAGCTGTCCGTCCGTCCGTCTTGCCGTCCGTCCGTCTGTCTGGCGTCCGTCCGTCCGGCGTCAGTTAACTTTTACCTTGTGAGCGGATTCCTCATTGGCATTTTATTTCATCAGTGAAGATGTATATCGATATAATCTCGAACAAATTCGAAGATGGGTGACCTTGACCCATTTTTCTTCATTTTAGAGCTGATTATAGAAATACACTCAGAAGCCTATATCTCAGGAACAATTGTGTTGATTTTAATAAAGCTTACTATGCTCATTGGGACTGATGGTCTGTACCTGCTGCACAATTTAAGTGGCGCCACCTACAATTTCTGATTTTATAATGAATTTTTATCGGATTTTTCAATTTTGGCCTTTTGTGCAGGATATCTCCAAAGGTATTCAACACAAGAACATCATTTCTTCAGTGCTATTGCATATTTACAAAATCTTGGTCAAGTTCAAAGATGGGTGATCTTGACCTACTTTTCAAGGTCATAGAGCTTAGAATAGAAAAAAAACTAAGGAGCTTATTTCTCAGGAAGCATTTGGTGGATTGTAATGAAACATGGTACATACCTGTCCAATTTAAATTTATAACTGATTATCAGCTTTTGCTAATATTCTAGTTTCGCAGTGTAATGCTTACAGATACTGGCCTATTTTTTGGTCTGTTGGCGCATAATGACCACTTACAAATCAAGTTCGCATTTCGTCCCACTTGACCTATTTTTGACCATATGACAGATCCTGAATATAGAAAATTTCATGAAAAATAGAAATTTTTATGAAAATATGCACATATATGGACTTTTTTCACAATGCCTGCAGATACTGGCCTGATTTTTGGTGTGTTGCTTGATAATCACCCGTTACAGAATGAGTTTGCATTTTGTCCTGGTTGATCTACTTTTGACTATATGACAGCTCCTGAACTTAAAAAATTTAACTAAATTTAACAAATATTCCTAATTTGCTCCAGGCGGGGGTATTCGTTATATCTAGTTCGCACATCTAGTTATAGTATAAATTAATCCCCTTTTCTCAAGAGTGATTCACCGTATTGGCCCCCATATTTGGTGAAAAATATTGTTTTTAAAGTTGATAGATTGAAGAAACCATAGTTGCTTACCATGTGTCAGTATATGCTGCTGAAGATTGGGGCCTATTCTAGAAAAAAGGGGCGGGGGGGGGGGGGGGGGTAATTGTCTTGCGATACTATGGCACCTGCGGTGCCAAAAAATATCTAATTCATTTTCCGCCTGCGGAAGTTGTTGTTCTGGGATGAGCAATTTCCTTCTTTCAATAATTTGGTTTATATTCCCACCATTGTTTTGCGTTAAGTCCATTTTCCTCCGTAGGTTCTCACTGCTTTGATATATTCTTTCATTCCTTTTATATAATTCCGATATTGTAGAAGAGGGAGATTTAATTTCCAATAGGACGGTCCATATGTAGGATTATTTATTGAACATATATCTGCGATAACAGCTGAATGATCCGTCAAGAATGCTGGAATAATTTATACATCATTCACAATGGTATTTAACTCAGAACTGGCCGACAAGAGGTCTAATGTACGCTGTTTGAATGGGTTGAATGACCGCAATGTATGGTTACGGGAAGACGGAATTTGTGGTCAATGAGGTCAAAATTAGATATAAAATAATTCATGAATTTAACATAATTGATTTTTTAGACTTAATTATTTTCACCTGCGTCTAGAATTGACAGGCACTTGTTGTAATCCCCACCCCATATAACTTGTGTCTCCTGATCTGTAACCATGTTTTGCAAAGATTCATTGACGATATTAAAAAATAATAATGGTTGTTGTTTCGTATTTGGGACATAAGTATTTACAATAATAAACACAGAACCTAGAATATTCGCTTTTATGAAAATAAAACGTCCATAAAAAATAAAGATGTTATTCAAGTTTTCAAGCACCATGTCAAGTATTATTTACATCAAGCTTGTGTTATGCAGTTTGCTAGAGCTCTGCTCCCCAGCTTCTTGGGCCAGCTTTCAGCTAATATCTTAAAAATCATTTTTCATTTTCTGGATATGGCCGCTAGGTTGCCATGTACTTGAACCACCCACACATATCATTTTTGGCCATACCTACAAAACTGTAAACCGTATCTACATAAACTATAACTCATTTTGTTTCTAAATACCTTCCCATATGATAATCTTGTCATCTGTTATCTCAGATGTGTCATTATGTCTGGTCATATGTAGGGTGTTCTAAGCTGTGGCATTCTTTTGAAACTGGTACATTTTATGTCTTACAATAATATCCATAAACTGATTTTTCAATTTCGGGATATGGTCACCAGGGGGCTCTGTTCTTTACCCCCCAAAAAATATTATTTTTTTGGCCATATCTTAAAACTATATAAAAACATAAACTATAGCTTATGTTATTCCTCTTAGAATACCTCCCCGTATGATAATCTTGTCATATGTTACCTCAGATGTGTAAGTATGTCTATTTGTTGGTAGGTTGAAGTCAGTTAGGTCTGCTTTCATGTTCTTTTGTGTGATGTATGTCACTCAATAAGCCCAACTTTTCAGCAATCGCTCTGAAAGTCACTCAATTGATAGAAAACCGACAGTTTGTTCTGTCTGTCCGTCTGTCTGTCATTTCAACATTTCTGACTAGCGCGCTCGACCTATCGTAGACTAGTTTGTTGCTTGCCGGAATCAAAGATTCGGCAAGCATGTTGATCACCTGCGTTTGTTTGTTGCTTGCCGGAATCAAAGATTCGGCAAGCATGTTGATCACCTGCGTTTGTTTGTTGCTTGCCGGAATCAAAGATTCGTCAAGCATGTTGATCAGTTCGTATGTTTGTTACTTGCCGGAAATCTTCTATGTTTGCAAGTATGTTGGTCAGTTCCGTATGTTTGTTTGTTATATTCGCCAGCCTATAGTCTGGCGCCTATAGGCTAATCGTCGTGTCTGTTTGTTGCTTGCCGGAAATCTTCGATTTTCGTCGCAAGCATGTTGATCTGTTCGTATGTTTGTTGCTTGCCGGAATCAGAGATTTCGACAAGTATGTTGATCAGTTCCGTTTGTTTGTTTGTCTGTATGTCCGCGCTCTACAGACCACAATTTTGCACCAATCGTCCTGAATCTTATAGACAGAGTGTATAATCGGTTCTTCTCGGAGCCTATGGTTTTTGGTCATGATCGGTCAAGGGTCAAGGTCAGGGTCACCAAAAAGCTCTAAAACGGTTTTTTCTTCATACCTTCGTGAAAAATAGCCGTAGGCACCTTATCTGTAGTCCGTTTTATTTGCCACTGCATGGCCACTTCCAACACTGCAAAATTGCCTCATTTCGCTGTTACCATGGTTACGCAATTTTGGGGAGAAATCATGGAATTTCGTGATATTTTTCAAATTTGCAGCAATTTTACTGTTTCTGAGATATTTTATGTAACATAAGAATATCTCGAAACGGGTTTTTCAGATTTTGGAAATGGCCGCCAGGGGGCGTTGCAGATGAAAAAACATGAAAATTTCTTTTGGTGCTATACCTCCAGAACTATTAAACATTGGGCCATTTCCATCACAGCACCTTAAACTAGGGTCCATGGGCTTATTTTTGCGCATAGGTGCCAAAGTGCGCTATTGCCAGATTTCTCTATTTTTGGGGTAAAACCTTTGAATTTTGAAAATATGCAGTTTTCAGCTTCTAACTCTGTCAGTTTTTATGCCAGAGAGGTCGAAATTTTTGCATCTTGTAGCCCTTGGTGAGTTCTCGGTGATCCAACCAAAAATCTTGCAAAATCTCGCACCGTTTCTCGTCGAATGAGATTTCGCGATTTCACGGTGACATGCCCTATAGGCCACAGATATGCAGGCATCCTTTTGAAACTGATACATGTTACGTCATACACTAATATCTCGAAAGCAATTGTTCAGTTTTTGGAAAATTTCCGCTAGGGGGCGCTGCACTGCAACCCCGTACCTACTATCATTGTTTAACCATATCTCCAAAACTACACATTTTAGGTACATAAACTGTACACCATATGAATTGGCGTTTCATGGCCTTTCTGCCCATGACCTCTTTTGTTTAATCATACACGGTCCCCACAAATTTTAGCAACTTTGTAAAAATTAAAACCCGCATGCACAAATACATATGCCATCACGCATGCATGCACGCGTTTTAGTATGAAAGACAGACACGCTTTCCCGTGACTGCAAAAATTATAGCGTTCGCCGTATAAAATAAGTGACCACAGGCACTCTTTGCGGGCCGGTTTGCCATTTCTGTCGCGTTATAGTTTATTGCTTGCCGGAATCAGAGATTTCGACAAGTATGTTGATCAGTTCCGTTTGTTGCTTGCCGGAAATCTTCGATTTTCGCAAGCTGGTTGGTCAGTCGCGGATGTCTGTTTGTCTGTTTGTTTGTTTGTCTGTCCAGTCTCTACAGGTCGCAATTTTGATCCCATCGCTATCAAACTTTCACAGTTTGTGTAAAATCAAAAATGCAAGAAGCCTATTGTTTTTGGGCAATATAGGTCAAAGGTCAAGGTCATCAAAAGTTCCTAAAGTGCTCTTTTCTTCATATCTCCATTACTATTTGTCATAGCCACTTCAAACATGGCTCATTTTAATTGGCATTCCAAGACCTTTCTTCTGATATATATGTTGCTGAAATCTGCTGTTTCTATGGTTACACATTTTTGGGGAAAACTCATGATTTTCGAAAATAAAAGGCCTAATTTTTGTAACTTTGTCAGATTTATAGCTAGAGTGATCTAGTTTTTTGCATCAGGTAGCATTCAACTAGTACTACAAGATTTTATTACAAGTCTTGCAGTATCTCGTAAAATATCTCGTGAATAGAGATATTTCGAGATTTCATTCATCTTGCGCCAAAGGCCACATTATTGCAGGAATCTTTTTGAAACTGACATATTATAAGTCCTACACTAGTATCTCGAAACAATTTTTTCATTTTTTGAATAGGGCCGCTAGGGGGCGCTTGATGCGAACCTCCCGAACATATCATATTTTGGCCATATCTCCAAAATTATAAGCCTCAATTACATAAACTATAACTTATTTTCTTCCTCTGAGTCTTCTCCATAATCTAGAGTAGTCATCTGGACTCAATCTTGAGTCACTTTGTCAGTGTGTCTGTCTGTTTGTCAGTTGTCCTCAAATTCGCCTGCTTGCTCTTGCGTCTCACATATAGCATTCTACAGGCCACAGTTTTGACGGAATCCTTTTGAAACTATTACATCTTATGTCTTACACTAAAATCTAGAAATAAATTTTTCATTTTCCGGATATGGCCACGAGTGGGCGCTGCACACGACCCTCACACACATACCATTGTATTGGCCATATCTCTACACCCAAAGCCTCAGTTACATAAACTATAGCTTATTTTCTTCCTTTGAGTCTTCTCCATAACCTGATTAAGGCATCTGGTTTCAATCTTCTGTCACTTTGTCAGTGTGTCCATCTGTTTGTCCGTTATCCTCAAAGTCGCCTGCTTGCTGGTTCTTACGCCTTACATATAGCATTCTACAGGCCACAGCTTTGAAGGAATCCTTTTGAAACTGGGACATCTCATGTCATACACTAATAATACGAAACGCATTTGTCGTCTTGGGAATATGTCTGCTAGAGGGCGCTACAGTCGAGCCTCCCAAGTATATCATTAATTCGCCAGACCTCCAAAACTATAAATCTAAATTACATAAATCATTTTCTTCCTTTGAATCTTCTCAATCACTAGGTTACGTCATCTGGTGTCAATCTTGTCTCACTAAGTCACTATGTCTGTCTGTTCGTCTTTTGTTGTCAGCTTTGTCTGCTTGCCTGTTCTTTTGTTTCATATGTCATTCAACGGGCCACATATTCTCAGCAATGTCCCTGAGAGTCATTCCATTAATAGAAAACCGACAATATGTTCTGTGTGTCCGTCTGTGTTTCACTTCCGATTTCCGGCAAGCGTTCGACCTATGGTCGTCTAGTCTGTTTGTCTGTTTGTCTGTCTGTCTGTCTGTCTGTGCTCTACAGGCCACAATTTTTCACCGATCGCTCTAAAACTAATAGATATAGTGTAAGATCGGTTCTCCTCGGAGCCTATTGTTTTTGGTCATGATCGGTCAAAGGTCAAGGTCAGTGTCACCAAAACACCTAAAATTTTTATTTTCTTTATATCTTCGTCAGTAATATTCGTAGCCGCATAATCTGTAGCTCATTTTACTCCTCTTTATGTTAGCTTTCCAATCGCTATCAAATTTTTCCGGTCAATTGTTACCATGGTAACGTATTTTTTGGGGAAAATCTGAAAGTTCGAAAATTTCACTCCAAATTTCTCATTTTTTAAGTTAGAGAGGTCTAGTTTTTTGCATTGTGTAGCATTTAATATGCTCTATGGAAAATTATTGCAAGTCTCGCAAAATCTCGTGCCATTTTTCGTCAAACGAGATCTTTCGAGATTTCATTAAATACGATTTTGAGGTGGCAGTTTTACAGCTAACGTTCTAAAAGTGACATATTTTCTATTTTTCTGTATTATCTCGAACTTGTTTTTTCATTTTTCGAAAATAGCCACCAGGGGGCGTGGTACCGGAAACACTACAACTTTTCATTTTTCCGCAATGTCTAAAAAAATATTAAGCATATAACAATTTTCTTTATCGCATCTAAAACTAGGATCATTGCCTTATTCCTTCCTATATATAGCCTTGTGCTGCCGTTACCATGGTTACAAAATTTTGGGGTTAAACTTGACGATCTGAAAATATGTAGTTTTTGGCTTCTATCTCGGTTAATATTTATGCTTTAAGGGTCTAGTTTTTAGCATAAGGCTGCTTTCTCTTGGTTCTAAGCCATTCAATTGCAAGTCTCGTCAAATCTCGCTCGGTTTATTGCCAAACGAGAAATTACGAGATTTCACAGAAATGCTTATAACTTGATCACGGTTAATGCTAAAATGGAGTAGTTTCAGCATTTGGTAGTATTTCAGAAGCTGGACATGATTACACTGCAAATCTCGCCACATCTCGTATCATCTCCCGCCAAACGAGAATATTTTAGATTTCAAACAAATGTCTTTATGTCGGTCATTATCATGCTAGATAATTTATTTTTCTATTGTTCAAGAATCATTTGACTAGTTTTAAGTGATAAAAGTGAATATCTCGTCATATCTCGCACCATTTCTTGTCAAACGAGAACATGGGACCATTCAAAGAAACGCCTATAATTGTGTTATTTTTATGTGGAAGACTTATAGTTTTCAGCATTTGATAGCGTCTAACATTCTCGGTCACATTATATGATTATATTGTAAGTTTCTTCAAATCTTGCATCGTTTTTCTTCAAATAAAAAAAAGTTCATCCAATTGCCATGACCATAAGCGATGGCAGTATGTGATAGTAAATGTCAGCAGGGGCATTACATTTGACAGTTGGAGCTTTGTTCTATGGATGTGCGATGGTCCATGAAAAGACACAATCCGGATTGATCCCACCTGAGCTTTTGGTGGTGGCCTCTTTTCATGCTTTGTATAGCCGCACTTTGAGGATTTCAATGCATTGAGAGCTTAATGACCTGTTGTAAAGGATAATCCTTTTAAAACAAAAACAAAGAGAGAGGCTACCCGAAATGTTACTGAATGCAGAGATAGTGTTGCTGGTAAGCACAATCACAACTATAATATCAGGGACGGATCCCCGATTTGCAGTTGGGTGTGTCAAAATATGGGCGGATCCCTGGTTTAGCAGTTGGGGGCAGGGGTTTAATTTTAATTATACATTAAATATTTATAATATAAAATAAAATATGTCGAAACTTATTTTTTTCCGTTTGAGTAATTAGCAACCAGGTGGCGCTGCAGCAATCATTATTGTGCCATATCTCCAAAACTATACACACTGTCACAACATTGATTGCAGCATCTGAAACTGGAGTTAATGCGATTATCCTCGTGGGGACTCTGTCATATTCTTCCATTACCATGGTGACCTAATGTACGTTACAATTAAATTCTTCTTATTCTTGAAATTCAAAATATGGAGTTTTATTCTAATAGACTGTTTTCCATTCTCCATGACAGGAGTACATTGCCTTCACATGGAGTTTTTTCCCGTCTGTCTGTCTGTTTGTCAGTCTACTCATCTGCGACTTTTGAAAATCAGCATAACCACACAAAATTGTGCTTCTGTTTCCGCCGTACTGGGTTACTTCATTTGACCAGTTCCAAATGTAACCTGCCTGTCTGCTGTATGTTGTCTCCTTGTTTGACTTTCTTATTTCCGCTTCCGGCAAGTGTTCGACCTCTGGTCGTCTAGTTTGTCTGTCTGTCTGTCTGTCCGCACTCTACAGGCCACAATTTTGCACCAATCGCTCTGAAACTTATAGATAATGTGTATAATCGGTTCTCCTCGGAGCCTATTGTTTTTGGCCATGATCAGTCAAAGGTCAAGGTCAAGGACATCAAAAGTTCTCAAAACGGTTTTTTCTTCATATCTTTTTTTCTATAAAGCGTATCTACTTCAACTGTAGCTCATTTGAATTGTCATTCCAAGGCCTTTCATCTGGCGTGTAGCTGACTCAAATTTGTTGTTACTATGGTTATGTATTTTCGGGTAAAAGTGATGAAAATCGAAAATCAATGGACTAATTTTTCTAACTTTCTCAGTTTTAAAACTAGAGAGGTCTAGTTTTTTGCATCAGATAGTACTAACTAAGCTTTTTATCATACAAGTAAAAGTCTCGTAAAATCTCGCACCATTTCTCGTCAAACGAGAGTTTCCGAGATTTCATTAAATATGACCTACAGGTCGCATTTTTTTAACAGTGGCCTTGAAATTGATATATTTTGTGTTGTTTATAAATATCTCGAAATCAATTTTTCATTTTTTGGAAATAGCCACCAGGGGGCGTGGTACATGAAACACTGTAACATATCATTTTTCTGCAATATCTAAAAAAATATTAAACGTGACACCATTTTTTTTTGTCGTATCTGAAACTTGGGACATTGGCTTATTCCTCCGCACATGTAGCTTTGTGCTGCCATTACCATGGTTACCAAATTTTTGGGTAAAACTGGGCAATCTGAAAATATTGAGTGTTTTGTTTCTATCTCTGTTAATATTTATGCTAGAAAGGTCTAGTTTTTTGCATGAGGCAGCGTTCTATTCGTTCAAAGTAATCCATTTGCAAGTCCCATCAAATCTCGCTCAGTTTCCCGTCAAACGAGAAATTATGAGATTTCATAGATATACTTATAACTTGATCACCTTTCAAGCTAAAGAGGAGTAGTTTTCAGATTTTGGTAGCATTTCGGAAGCTTAACATGATAATAACACACATCTCGCAACATCTCGTTTCATCTCCCGCCAAACGAGAATATTCGAGATTTCGAACAAATGTCTATATCTCGGGCATTTTAATGCTAGGGATTTTATTTTTCTGTTGTTCAAGAATCATTTGACTAGTGTTAAGTGTTATAAGTGCATATCTCGTTATATCTCGCACCATTTGTCATCAAACGAGAACAGTGGACTATTAAAACAAATGCCTATAATGCTGTCATTTTTTACACTACAGACATATAATTTTCAGCATTTGACAGCGTCTGACACTCTCAGTCACATTATGTGATTATATAGCATTTCTGGTCAAATCTCGCCTCGTTTTTTATCAAATGATGAAGATACATCCAATTGCCGTGAGCACAAGTGGCTTCAGGGTTGACCGGTAAGTGCCGGCAGGGCCATTACAGTTGCAAGTTGGCGTGCGCGGTCGTCCATGAATCTCACAAAGCAGCATTGAATAGGGGACAAAAGCCGCTAAATTTGAATTGAACACACCTATAATTTTCATTGTGTCCCCTTGTGGGGCCACTTGTGTTGCCAGGAACCACTGGCAAATCTTTCAAACCAGGGACGGATCCCCAATTTTGAAGTTGGGTGTGTCAAAATATAGGCGGATCCATGGTTTAGCAGTTGGGGAGCAGGAGTTAAATATTAATTATACATCAAAAATATATAATAAAAAAATAAAATATCTTGAAACTTACTTTTTTCCTTTTAGAAAATAGCCGGCAGATGGCGCTGCGGCAATCAATATTGTGCCATATCTCCAAAACTATACACACTGTCACAACATTGATTGCTGCATTTGATACTAGATTTAATGCGATTATCCGCCTAAGGACTCTGTCATATTCTGCAGGGGTTAAATTTTAATTATATACAAATATATATAATAAATAATAAAATATCTGGAAACTTATTTTTCTTTTAGAAGATAGCCGTCAGATGGCGCTGCAGCAATCATTATTGTGCCATATCTCTATGTACAGTGTCACAACATTGATTGCAGCATCTGAAACTAGATTTAATGGGTTTATCCTCATGGGATATATTCTGTCATATTCTTCCATTACCCTGGTGACCTAATATAGGTTACACTTCTTGACATTCAAAATAAGAATAAAGATTTATTCTTATAGACTGTGGCTTATTTTATTCATGCTTTCCATTCTCTATGGCATGATTACATCGCCCTCACTTGGAGTTTTTCCGACTGTCTGTCTGTTTGTCTGTCTACTCATCTTCGACTTTTGAAAATCAGCCAAACCACATAAAGATGTGCTTCTGTTTACCCCATGATAGGGGGTTTTCATGTGATTGGATCCACATGTTCCCTATCTGCCTGCCTTGTAACTGTATGTCTGTGTCGCTGTCTTATTTCCGTCCACTTCCGGCAAGCGTTCGACCTCTGGTCGTCTAGTCTGTCTGTTTGTTTGTTTGTTTGTTTGTTTGTCACGACTCTCCAGGTCACACTTTTGCATCAATCAACTTGAAACTTACAGGCTTGATTGACAAACCGATTTCTAGGTGCCCTATTGTTTCTGATCAACATTGCTCCAAGGTCAAGGGTCAAGGTCACGACAGGTATGGTTAACGGTTTTTGCACGATAACTTCGCCATAAATAGGCTTATCCACATCTGCAATAGCTCATTTTTTTCGTCATCACCTGGCCTTTCTTTTGACATGTAGCTTACTTAAATTTGCCGTTACCATGGTTACATTTTTTGGGCAAAAATCATGGAAATTGGAAATAACACGACCATTTTTTGTAACTTTGTCAATTTTTAAGCTACAGACGTCTAGTTTTGGTCATTATGTACCTTATGGGCAGCTTGACATGATAAAACTGAAAGTCTCGCCAAATCTCGCACCATTTCTCGCCAAACGAGAGTTTCCGAGATTTCATTAAATATGACCTACAGGTCGCATTTTTTTAACAGTGGCTTTGAAATTGATATATTTTCTGTCATTTATAAATATCTCGAAATCAGTTTTTCATTTTTTGGAAATAGCCACCAGGGGGCGTGGTACATGAAACACTGTAACATATCATTTTTCTGCAATATCTCAAAAAATATTAAACGTGACACCATTTTTTTGGTCGTATCTGAAACTAGGAACATTGGCTTATTCCTCCGCACATGTAGCTTTGTACTGCCGTTACCATGGTTACCAAATTTGTGGGTTAAACTTGACGATCTGAAAATAAGCAGTTTTTGGCTTCTATCTCGGTTAATATTTATGTTACAAGGGTCTAGTTTTTTGCATAAGGCTGCTTCCCCTTGGTTCTAAGTCATTCAATTGAAAGTCTCGTCAAATTTCGCTCGGTTTACCGTCAAACGAGAAAAAAACGAGATTTCACAGAAATGCTTATAACTCGGCGACTTTTACAGCTACACAGGTCTAGTTTTCGGCATTTCATAACATATGACCAGCTTGACACGCCAGAAAAGAAATCAGGCCAAATCTCGCACCATATCTCGTCAAGCGAGAAAAAAACGAGATATCATGGAAATGCTTATAACTAGGCGACTTTTACAGCTACTCAGGTCTAGTTTTTGGCATTTGGTAACATTTGGCCAACTTGACATAGTAAAACTGCGATACTTGGCGAAATCTCGCACTATATCTGGTCAAATGTGGAAAAACGAGATTTCACAGAAATGCATATAAGTCGGCGACTTTCACGGCTAGACAGGTCTAGTTTTTGGCATTCATTAACATTTGGACGGCTTGACATGACAAACCTGCAAGACTGGCCAAATCTCGCACCATATCTCGTCAAACAATAAAAAAGGAGATTTCACAGAAATGCTAATAACTCGGCGACTTTTACAGCTAGGCAGATGTAGTTTTCGCCATTTCATAACATTTAGAGAGTTTGATATGACAAATCTACAAGACTGGCCAAATCCTGCACCATATCTCGTCAAACGAGAAAACACGAGAGTACACGGAAATGCTTATAACTTGGCGACTTTTACAGCTAGACGGATCTAGTTTTCGCCATTTCGTAACGTTTGGCCGTCTTGACATAATAAAACTGCTCGTCTTGCCAAATCTCGTACTATATCTCGTCAAGCGAGAAAAAAACATGATTTCACGTAAATGCTGATAACACGGCGACTTTTGCAGCTAGACAGGTCTAGTTTCCGGCATTTTGTAATATTTGACAAACCTGACATGACAAAACTGGAAATCTCGCCAAAGCTCGCACCATTTCCCGTCAAACGAGAAAACACGAGATTTCATGCAAATGCTTATAACTCGGCGGCTTTTATAGCTAGACAGGTCTAGTTTTCGGCATTTCATATTATTTGGCCAGCTTGACATGACAAACCTGAAAACGTCTCACTGCTTCTTGTCAAACGAGATTAACGGGATTTCATGAAAAAATTTTGAACTTGGTCCCTTTTACACTAGAAAGATATGCAGCTGTTAAAGGTCAGCATGCATAAACAAACATATTATCCGTTTCTGCTGCCCCCACAATGTTGCTCATTCATATGACTGTTTCTACATGCACTCTCTGTCTATCTGTCTGTATCATTTCCATTTCCGGCAAGCGCGGGACCTCTGGTCATCTTGTTGCTTGCCGGAATCAAAGATTTCGGCAAGCATATTGGTCAGTTGCGTATGTCTGTTTGTTGCTTGCTGGAAATCTTCGATTTTCGCAAGCATGTTGATCACCCGTATGTTTGTTTGTTTGTTTGTTTGTCTGTCTGTCTGTCTGTTTGTTTGTCTGTATGTACACGCGCTACAGGCCACAGTTTTTAAGCAATCGCTCTGAAACTTATGCATCAAGTGTAAGATTGGTTCTCCTCGGAGCCTATTGTTTTTGGTCATGATCGGTCAAAGGTCAAGGTCAGGGTCACCAAAAAACCTTAAATTTTTACTTTCCTCATATCTTTGTCAATAATAATCGTAGCCGCATAATCTGTAGCTCATTTTATTCCTCACTATGTTAGCTTTCCAAGTGCTGGCAAATTTTTCCGGTCAATGGTTACCATGGTAACGTGTTTTTGGGGGAAATTCAGAAAATTCGAAAATTTCCCTCCAAATTTCTCATTATTTAAGTTAGAGAGGTCTAGTTTTTTGCAATGCGTAGCATTTAATATGCTCTATGCGAAATTAATGTAAGTCTCGCAAAATCTCGTGCCATTTGTCGTCAAATGAGACTTTTCGAGATTTCATTAAATACGATTTACAGGTGGCAGTTTTACAGCTAAAGTTCTGAAAGTGACATATTTTCTGTTGTTCTGTATTATCTCGAACTTGTTTTTTCATTTTTCGGAAATAGCCACCAGGGGGCGTGGTACTGGAAACACTACAACTTATCATTTTTCCGCAATATCTAAAAAAATATTAAGCATAGAACAATTTTTTTTGTCGCATCAAAAACTAGGATCATTGCCTTATTCCTTCGTACATTTAGCCTTGTGCTGCCGTTACCATGGTTACCAAATTTTGGGGTAAAACTTGACAATCTGAAATACGGAGTGTTCCTGCTTCTTTCTCTGTCAATATTTGCGATAGAACGCTCTGGTTTTTGGCGTTAGATAGCATTAGTTTACTTCTTAGTCATTCAATGGAAAGGCTCGTCATATCTCGCACCGTTTCTCGTGAAACGAGAACACGAGACCATTCAAAGAAATGCCTATAATTCTGTCGTTTTTTACGCTACAGACACATGGTTTTCAGCGTTGGGTAGCGCCTGACACTCGCCGTCACATTCAGGGGTCATATTGTAAGTCTCGTCAAATCTCGCGCCGTTTTTCGCCAAACCACGAAGACCCGCGCAATTGCCGCAAGTGGCGACAGGGTCCTTACGGTGGGCGGCCGGCGTGTGCAGCGGTGCGTGACGGCCTCTCCGGGCCCTGTCTTTGATCATACATGTTGGAGGCACAGTCCGAAGAACTTTATTGCTTGCCGGAAATCTTCGATTTTCGCAAGCATGTTGTTCACCCGCGTATGTTTGTTCCTTCATCTTATGTTTTACACTAATATCTCAAAACTTATGTTTCATTTTCCGGATATGGCTGCTAGGGGGCGTTGCACTAGACACATCCAAACAAATCAGTTTTTGGACATATTTCCGTAAGAGTAAACCTATGTTACACAAACAGTAACTTATTTTCTTTCTCTTGGCCTTCTGCAAAATATGGTAACGTCATCTGGTGTACATCTTGTGTTACTTTTTTCAGTATGTCTGTCTGTTTGTCAGTTATCTTCAAATTCGCCTACTTGCTGGTTCTTGCATCTCACATATAGCAATCAACAAGCCAGATTTTTTTAGGAATCCTTTTGAAACGATTACATCTTATGCCATTCACTAATATCACGAAACGCATCTGTCGTCTCCAGGATATGTCCACTAGAGGGCGCTGCAGTCGAACATCCCCAATATATCATTATTTGGCCATATCTTCAAAACTGGAAACCTCAATTACATAAACTATACCTTATTTTCTTCCTCTGAGTCTTCCCCATGACCTGGTTAAGTCATCATGTCTTCATCTTGTGTCCCTTTGTCAGTATGTCTGTTTGTTTGTCAGTTGTCCTCAAATTCGCCTGCTTGTTTGTTCTTCCGTCTCACTAATAGAATTCTACAGGCCACAATTTTGAAAGAATCTTTTTTAAACTATTAAATCTTATGTCTTACAGTTATATCTCGAAATAGATTATTAGCGAATCTGTGAGCTTATGCTATAGGGGATTCTTAATATTCCTCATGAATAATTAATCAGCTAGCGAAAGCGAGGCTTACTGGGAATAACAGGGAGCATGTGCTCACTCACCATGGCTATGTACAGCAACACAGACCTGTCAGTTGTTCCATTTATCCACTTCAAATTTGTGGATGCTTACAAACAAATTTTGTTAAAAACATCTGGAAAGAAGTGTAAATCCAAAGGAATCTGCTGCTATGAGCACAATGAGAACCCGACTTGTAAGGGAGGTACTTTCCAGTGACTCTTAACATAATAAAGTTAAAGACCCTTAATTGGGCTCACATCTACTTGGCTCTACGGTCTATGCTAGCTATGAATCAAACCACAGGATGCCATTAATTTCCCGAGGTCAATTAAAATATCAAGATATACAAGTGTCGGGCACAGGTGCTGACTGATACACATTCCAGACGGCACAGAATGAGGTGGTCTGTGCATGGTTCCTCTGATGGTGTACATTAATACTAAGTTTCTTGTTTCATGTACAGTAGGCACCAAGAGACACACACACCAAAACACTTTCGGCAGTACGCTGCTTATACTGCCATTATAAAGTCATTAACTTAATAAAGACTAATAAAGCATAAATGAAACATGTCTGCCTCTGTGATTGTTAAAAGTGTTCTGAAATGAAATTATGAAATGTTTTCTATTCACAAGCCTATTAAAAATATAGATGTAGGTATGCTGTATCTGGCACCAATAGAAAATACTCTGTATTTTTAGTGGCATAACCAACACATAGCTTTCAAGTGAAACACTATGTCACAGGTCATTTTAAAAAAATATATCGCTCCTCATTAGATAGTGATATGGTAAGTTCCTAGGCATGGCAAGGATTATATTAGTGCATGGGCAGAAACAGAATTTTATAAATGATACCTTTTTCCCGCAAGACTTTACATAATTTGAGAAAAAAATATAAAAATATGTAAGGTATGAATTATGGAATAATATATTCATTTTAATTAATGCTCAACACTTCACCAGCTCCAATCCTTTTTACTCAGGTTAGTTACTTCAAAAATTCTTTATAAATCGAATATGAAAAGTAATGTCTCATATACTAAAACTTCATATTTGTTATGAATAAAGAGTTAAAATATACTGACGGCGTGTCCTACAGCTGTAGACATAAACTGCATTGACAAACAATGGAAACGGTGACACAAGAATTGCATGAGTTAAATATTCTTTAAATTGCAGTGGGTCTAGGCCGGTCATGTGGGGATATATCTATAATTGTTTCGCAATCATGTAATTTAAGGGCCTTAAAGCTATCCACAGATGCCATCTTAGAGGGCCTCAAGTAAAAATGAGGAAATGATGACAATAAGTTTTGGTAATACAAAATATAAGCCCCTTCAACCAATTGAGACATACCAATGTATCTATTATCTATAAACCAGTAAGGGGATCAATGCTTCGCTGGTAAAAACTATATGCAGATCTTTGCTAAATGTCACCATCAAGTTAAATATGTTGGTAGTCTTCTATCATTATTTATTTATGTTATTTATTTATTTTAATAAAGTACAATTAATTGCATGTGTATGGAAACAGATTTTGTGAAACAGCACAGTATTTTAAAATATATTGACACGTACATAAAAAAGGTAAGGCAAAACCAAATGAGGGCATGGACCATGTAAAAATGATATTTTAATATGTGCCTTTATAAATTGATACAGATCATTAAAAATCATTGTTCTAAAATGGTTGTTCATTTACTTAATTCTATGAACAAATATAACAAACAGCAGACCAAACCAGGAACATATGAACACACAATCACAAAGAGTCCCTCGTCCAGATGTATGAATTAATTAGTAATTTCCACTGTTTCTTTCTACCTGGATCACTTATGAAAACTAATGAAAAATCAAATCTGATGTCCAATTAGTAAATGAGTAGGATGAGAGAACAGAATAGGCTGTGACACGACCTGCCTTGCTGGGCTAAACTGTATCAGCACATGTGTTACTGCTGTGACAAGTAAGCACGTGTCTTTGTTATTCCCCATTGGCCTCGCTTTGGCCTCTGGTATGTGTGGCATGCATAGAATTTAAGAGTCCCCTATGGTGCAGCGTCGTCCGTCGTCTGTAGGTTAACCATAGTTATCTCAAAAACGGCAGGAACTAGCATTACCAATTTTTTTGTAAATAAACAGTCATCTGAAAAGCACTATCGGATTTTGTTTATTTTTTGGCTTTCTGCATTTACTGAGATTATATAGGGAAAAAGCTAAAAAAACTTTAAAAATTTTCTTCTACGAAACTGTCCGGCCAAATAGGCCAATATTTCTAAGAAATGATCTCTTGATCAATCTATCTCAAGTTTGTTCGATTGGTTTCAGTTCGGAGATTAAACAGGAGGTTGAACTAAGTCATCTGCCAAAAAAGCAAACTAAAATTAAAATCTCAGAAACGGCTAGAGCTGTCATTACCAAATTTTATACCTATATTTGTCTCATATGTCATATCTGAAATTGAGGTATTGGTGGCGCCACTTGCATTGATCTGTTTTTTACAAGAAAAAAAATGTAATTTTAGTCTCCAGGTTATACTCTGTTTTATGATGAAACTGTTAAGCTGATTGGTTTAAACTTTACAAGAATTATTCTATGGTAGGTTTCTGCCAGTTTTATAAGAAGAGATTGGGTAAATGCAACTTTAAAAAAGCAGTGTAGCCAATTGAAAACTATGATTTATTTTCTTCCTCTGAGTCTACTCGATAATCTGAGTAGGTCATCTGGTCTTATTCTTGTGTCATTTTTTGAGTATGTCTGTCTGTTTGTCAGTGATCCTAAATTTCGCCTGCTTTGCTGGACCTTGCTTCTTGCAGTTAGCAATTTTCAGGACACAGTTTTCAGGGAATCCTTTTGGAACTGGAACAACATCTTATTTCTTACATTAAAGTCTCAAAAGAAATTTTTAATGTTTGTGATATGGCCGCTACCATATATTGGCCATACCTCCGACACTATAAACTCTACCTACTAAAACTATAGCTCATTTTGCTTCTATTTACGTTCCCAACTTTTTTTCTGGTAGTCTGTTATTTCAGATGTGTCAGTATATCTGTCTGTTTTGAGCCAAGTCTACTTTCATGATCTTTTGTGTGATATATGTCATTCAACATGCAAAACTTTCCAGCAATCGCTCTGAAAGTCATTCAATTTATAGAAAAGCGACAGTTTCTCCTGCTTGTTTCGCGGTCTTATTTCCAGCCATTTCCGGCAAGCGTTCGACCTCTGGTCGTCTAGTCTGTTTGTCTGTCTGTTTGTTTGTCACCACTCTCCTGGCCACAATTTTGCCACAATAACCTTGAAACTTACAGGGATGTTCGAAAACATAATTTCTAGGTGCCCTATTGTTTTTGGTTAACATAGGTCAAAGGTCAAGGTCAAGGTCGTCAAAACTTCTCAAAACGTTTTTTTTCTTCATATCTTTGTGACTATAAGTCGTAGCTACTTCAACAATAGCTCATTTTAATCGTCATTCCAAGGCCTGTCTATTGGTGTGTAGCTGACTCAATTTGCGGTAACCATGGTAACGCATTTTTGGGGAAAAGTGCTGATATTTTTCTAAATTTGTCAGTTTTAAAGCTACAGAGGTCTAGTTTTTTGCTTCAGGTAGCATTCAGCTAGTGCTACAAGATTCTATTAAGAGTCTCGCAATATCTCGTATAATATCTCGTCAAACGAGATATTTCGAGATTTCAGTAATCTTGCCCTGGAAGCCACAGTTTTACAGGAATCTTTTTGAAACTGGCATATCTTAAGTCCTACACTATTATCTCGAAATCAATTTTTCATTTTTTTTATTCGGCCGCTAGGAGGCGCTGGGTGCAAACCTCTCCAACATATCATGTTTTGGAAATATCTCCAAAATTATAGGCCTCAATTACATAAACTATAGCTTATTTTTTCCGTCTGATTCTTCTCCATAAACTGATAATGTCATCTGGTCTCAATCTTGTGTCACTTTGTCATTGTGTCCGTCTGTTTGTCAGTTGTCCTCAAATTCGCCTGCTTGCTCTTGCGTCTCACATATAGCATTCTACAGGCCACAGTTTTGAAAGAATCCTTTTGAAACTATTACATCTTAAGTCTTACACTAATATCTCGAAACCAATTTTTCATTTTCTGGATATGGCCGCTAGGGGGCGCTGAACTCGAACCTCTCCCAACATATCATGTTTTGGCTATCTCTCCAAAATTATAAACCTCAGTTACATAGACTGTAGCTTTTTTCTTCCGTTGAGTCGTCTCCATAATCTGGAGTAGTCATCTGGACTCAATCTTGAGTCACTTTGTCAGTGTTTTCGTCTGTTTGTCAGTTGTCCTCAAATTCGCCTGCTTGTTGGTTCTTGCGTCTCACATATAGCATTCTTTAGGCCACAGTTTTGACGGAATCCTTTTGAAACTATTACATCTTATGTCTTACACTAATTTCTAAAAATAAATTTTTCATTTTCCTGATATGGCCACTAGTGAGCAATGCACAGGACCCTCACACACATACCATTGTATTGGCCATATCTCTACACCCAAAGCCTCAGTTACATAAGCTATAGCTTATTTTCTTCCTTTGAGTCTTCTCCATAACCTGATTAAGGCATATGGTTTCAATCTTCTGTCACTTTGTCAGTGTGTCCATCTGTTTGTCCGTTATCCTCAAAGTCGCCTGCTTGCTGGTTCTTACGCCTTACATATAGCATTCTACAGGCCACAGCTTTGACGGAATCCTTTTGAAACTGGGACATCTCATGTCATATACTAATAATACGAAACGCATTTGTCGTCTTCGGAATATGTCTGCTAGAGGGCGCTACAGTCGAGCCTCCCAAGTATATCATTAATTCGCCATACCTCCAAAACTATAAATCTAAATTACATAAATTATAACTCATTTTCTTCCTTTGAATCTTCTCAATCACCAGGTTATGTCATCTGGTGTCAATCTTGTCTCACAAAGTCAGTATGTCTGTCTGTTCGTCTTTTATTGTCAGCTTTGCCTGCTTGCCTTTTCTTTTGTCTCATATGACATTCTACGGGCCACATATTCTCAGCAATGTCTCTGAGAGTCATCCCATTAATAGAAAACCGACAATATGTTCTGTCTGTCCGTCTGTGTTTCACTTCCGATTTCCGGCAAGCGTTCGACCTATGGTCGTCTAGTTTGTTTGTTTGTTTGTTTGTTTGTCACGACTCTCCAGGTCACACTTTTGCATCAATCAACTTGAAACTTACAGGCTTGATTGACAAACCGATTTCTAGGTGCCCTATTGTTTTTGCTCAACATTGCTCCAAGGTCAAGGGTCAAGGTCACGACAGGTATGGTTAACGGTTTTGGCACTATAACTTCGCCATAAATAGGCTTATCCACTTCTGCAATAGCTCATTTTTTTCGTCATCACCTGGCCTTTCTTTTGACATGTAGCTTACTTAAATTTGCCGTTACCATGGTTACATTTTTTGGGCAAAAATCATGGAAATTGGAAATAACACGACCATTTTTTGTAACTTTGTCAGTTTTTAAGCTAGGCAGATCTAGTTTTCGGCATTTTGTTCCACATGACCAGCTTGACACGACAGAACTGAAAGTCACGCCAAATCTCGCGCCATATCTCGTCAAACGAGAAAAAACGAGACTTCGCGGAAATGCTTATAACTCGGCGACTTTTACAGCTAGACAGGTCTGGTTTTCGGCATTTCGTTCCACTAAACAAGCTTGACACGACAGAGCTGCAAGACAGGCCAAATCTCGCATCGTATCTCGTCAAACGAGAAAATACGGGATTTCACGGAAATGCTTATAACTGGGCCAGTTTTACAGCTAGACACGTCTGGTTTTCGGCATTTAGTTCCACTAGACCAGCTTGACACGACAGATATGCAAGTGCCGTTACCATGGTTACATTTTTTGGGCAAAAATCATGGAAATTGGAAATAACACGACCATTTTTTGTAACTTTGTCAGTTTTTAAGCTAGGCAGATCTAGTTTTCGGCATTTGTTCCACATGACAAGCTTGACACGACAGAGCTGCAAGACAGGCCAAATCTCGCACCGTATCTCGTCAAACGAGAAAACACGGGATTTCACGGAAATGCTTATAACTCGGCCAGTTTTACAGCTAGACAGGTCTGGTTCCCGGCATTTCCTTCCACATGACCAGCTTGACACGATAGATGTGCAAGTCAGGCCAAATCTCGCACCCTATCTCGTGAAACGAGAAAACACGAGATTTCACGGAAATGCTTATAACTCGGCGAGTTTTACAGCTAGACAGGTCTAGTTAACGGCATTTTGTTTCACATGACCCGCTGGACATGACAGAACTGAAAGTCAGGCCGAATGTCGCACCGTATCTCGTCAAACGAGAAAACATGAGATTTCACGGCATTGGCTATAACTCGGCGAGTTTTACAGATAGACACGTCTGGTTTTCGGCATTTTGTTCCACTGGACCAGCTTGACATGACAGAACTCCAAGTCAGGCACAATCTCGCACCGTATCTCGTCAAACGAGAAAACACGAGATTTCACCAAAATGCTTTTAACTAGGCGATTTTAACAGGTACGAAGGTCTAGTTTGTTTGTTTGTCACGACTCTCCAGGCCACACTTTTGCATCAATCAACTTGAAACTTACAGGCTTGATTGACAAACCGATTTATTAGGTGCCCTATTGTTTTTGGTCAACATTGCTCCAAGGTCAAGGGTCAAGGTCACGACAGGTATGGTTAACGGTTTTGGCACTATAACTTCGCCATAAATAGGCTTATCCACTTCTGCAATAGCTCATTTTTTTCGTCATCACCTGGCCTTTCTTTTGACATGTAGCTTACTTAAATTTGCCGTTACCATGGTTACATTTTTTGGGCAAAAATCATGGAAATTGGAAATAACACGACCATTTTTTGTAACTTTGTCAGTTTTTAAGCTAGGCAGATCTAGTTTTCGGCATTTTGTTCCACATGACCAGCTTGACACGACAGAACTGAAAGTCACGCCAAATCTCGCGCCATATCTCGTCAAACGAGAAAAAACGAGACTTCGCGGAAATGCTTATAACTCGGCGACTTTTACAGCTAGACAGGTCTGGTTTTCGGCATTTCGTTCCACTAAACAAGCTTGACACGACAGAGCTGCAAGACAGGCCAAATCTCGCATCGTATCTCGTCAAACGAGAAAATACGGGATTTCACGGAATTGCTTATAACTGGGCCAGTTTTACAGCTAGACACGTCTGGTTTTCGGCATTTAGTTCCACTAGACCAGCTTGACACGACAGATATGCAAGTGCCGTTACCATGGTTACATTTTTTGGGCAAAAAGCATGGAAATTGGAAATAACACGACCATTTTTTGTAACTTTGTCAGTTTTTAAGCTAGGCAGATCTAGTTTTCGGCATTTGTTCCACATGACAAGCTTGACACGACAGAGCTGCAAGACAGGCCAAATCTCGCACCGTATCTCGTCAAACGAGAAAACACGGGATTTCACGGAAATGCTTATAACTCGGCGAGTTTTACAGCTAGACAGGTCTAGTTAACGGCATTTTGTTTCACATGACCCGCTGGACATGACAGAACTGAAAGTCAGGCCGAATGTCGCACCGTATCTCGTCAAACGAGAAAACATGAGATTTCACGGCATTGGTTATAACTCGGCGAGTTTTACAGATAGACACGTCTGGTTTTCGGCATTTTGTTCCACTGGACCAGCTTGACATGACAGAACTCCAAGTCAGGCACAATCTCGCACCGTATCTCGTCAAACGAGAAAACACGAGATTTCACCAAAATGCTTTTAACTAGGCGATTTTAACAGGTACGAAGGTCTAGTTTGTTTGTTTGTCACGACTCTCCAGGCCACACTTTTGCATCAATCAACTTGAAACTTACAGGCTTGATTGACAAACCGATTTATTAGGTGCCCTATTGTTTTTCGTCAACATTGCTCCAAATTCAAGGGTCAAGGTCACGACAGGTATGGTTAACGGTTTTTGCACTATAACTTCGCCATAAATAGGCTTATCCACTTCTGCAATAGCTCATTTTTTTTTCGTCATCACCTGGCCTTTCTTGTGACATGTAGCTTACTTAAATTTGCCGTTACCATGGTTACATTTTTTGGGCAAAAATCATGGAAATTGGAAATAACACGACCATTTTTTGTAACTTTGTCAATTTTTAAGCTACAGACGTCTGGTTTTGGTCATTATGTACCTTATAGGCAGCTTGACATGATAAAACTGAAAGTCTCGCCAAATCTCGCACCATTTCTCGTCAAACGAGAGTCTTCGAGATTTCATTAAATACGACCTACAGGTTGCATTTTTTTAACAATGGCTTTGAAATTGATATATTTTGTGTTATTTATAAATATCTCGAAATCAGTTTTTCATTTTTTGGAAATAGCCACCAGGGGGCGTGGTACCTGAAACACTAAAACATATCATTTTTCTGCAATATCTAAAATAATTTTAAACATGGCACAATTTTTATCGTTGTATCTTAAACTAGGAACATTGGCTTTTTCCTCCGCACATGTAGCTTTGTGCTGCCGTTACCATGGTTACCAAATTTGTGGGTTAAACTTGACGATCTGAAAATATGCAGTTTTTGGCTTCTATCTCGGTTAATATTTATGTTTCAAGGGTCTAGTTTTTTGCATAAGGCTGCTTCCCCTTGGTTCTAAGTCATTCAATTGCAAGTCTCGTCAAATTTCGCACGGTTTATCGTCAAACGAGAAAAAACGAGATTTCACGGAAATGCTTATAACTCGGCGACTTTTACAGCTACACAGGTCTAGTTTTCGGCATTTCATAACATATGACCAGCTTGACACGCCCGAAAAGAAATCAGGCCAAATCTCGCACCATATCTCGTCAAGCGAGAAAAAAAACGAGATATCATGGAAATGCTTATAACTAGGCGACTTTTACAGCTACTCAGGTCTAGTTTTTGGCATTTGGTAACATTTGGCCAACTTGACATAGTAAAACTGCGATACTTGGCGAAATCTCGCACTATATCTGGTCAAATTTGAAAAAACGAGATTTCACAGAAATGCATATAAGTCGGCGACTTTCACGGCTAGACAGGTCTAGTTTTTGGCATTCATTAACATTTGGACGGCTTGACATGACAAACCTGCAAGACTGGCCAAATCTCGCACCATATCTCGTCAAACGATAAAAAAGGAGATTTCACAGAAATGCTAATAACTCGGCGACTTTTACAGCTAGACAGATGTAGTTTTCGCCATTTCATAACATTTAGAGAGTTTGATATGACAAATCTACAAGACTGGCCAAATCCTGCACCATATCTCGTCAATCGAGAAAACACGAGAGTACACGGAAATGCTTATAACTCGGCGACTTTTACAGCTAGACGGATCTAGTTTTCGCCATTTCGTAACGTTTGGCCGTCTTGACATAATAAAACTGCTCGTCTTGCCAAATCTCGTACTATATCTCGTCAAGCGAGAAAAAAACATGATTTCACGTAAATGCTGATAACACGGCGACTTTTGCAGCTAGACAGGTCTAGTTTCCGGCATTTTGTAATATTTGACAAACCTGACATGACAAAACTGGAAATCTCGCCAAAGCTCGCACCATTTCCCGTCAAACGAGAAAACACGAGTTTTCATGCAAATGCTTATAACTCAGCGGCTTTTATAGCTAGACAGGTCTAGTTTTCGGCATTTCATATCATTTGGCCAGCTTGACATGACAAACCTGAAAACGTCTCACTGTTTCTTGTCAAACGAGATTAACGGGATTTCATGAAAAAATTTTGAACTTGGTCCCTTTTACACTAGAAAGATATGCAGCTGTTAAAGGTCAGCATGCATAAATAAACATATTATCCGTTTCTGCTGCCCCCACAATGTTGCTCATTCATATGACTGTTTCTACATGCACTCTCTGTCTATCTGTCTGTATCATTTCCATTTCCGGCAAGCGCGTGACCTCTGGTCATCTTGTCTCTTTGTTTGTTTGTTTGTCACGACTCTCCAGGCCACACTTTTGCATCAATCAACTTGAAACTTACAGGCTTGATTGACAAACCGATTTCTAGTTGCCCTATTGTTTTTGGTCAACATTGCTCCAAGGTCAAGGGTCAAGGTCACGACAGGTATGGTTAACGGTTTTTGCACTATAACTTCGCCATAAATAGGCTTATCCACTTCTGCAATAGCTCATTTTTTTGTCATCACCTGGCCTTTCTTTTGACATGTAGCTTACTTAAATTTGCTGTTACCATGGTTACGCAATTTTGGAGAGAATTCATGGAATTTCGTGATATTTTTCAGATTTGCAGCAATCGTACTGATTCTGAGATATTTTATGTAACACAAGAATATCTCGAAATTGTTTTTTCAGATTTTGGAAATGGCCGCCAGGGGGCGTTGCAGATGAAAAAACATGAAAATTTGTTTTGGTGCTATACCTCCAGAACTATTAAACATTGGGCCATTTCCATCACAGCACCTTCAACTGGGGTCCATGGGCTTATTTTTGCGCATAGGTGCCAAAGTGCGCTATTGCCAGATTTCTCTATTTTTGGGGTAAAACTTTTGAATTTTGAAAATATGCAGTTTTCAGCTTCTAACTCTGTCAGTTTTTATGCTGGAGAGGTCAATTTTTTTGCATCATGTAGCCCTTGGTGAGTTCTGAGTGATCCAATCAAAAATCTTGCAAATCTCGCACCGTTTCTCGTAAAACGAGAGTATTCGAGATTTGATTAAATATGACCTACAGGTTGCATTTTTTTTACAATGGCTTTGAAATTGATATATTTTGTGTTATTTATAAATATCTCGAAATCAGTTTTTCATTTTTTGGAAATAGCCACCAGGGGGCGTGGTACATGAAACACTGTAACATATCATTTTTCTGCAATATCTTAAATAATTTTAAACATGGCACAATTTTTATCGTTGTATCTTAAACTAGGAACATTGGCTTATTCCTCCGCACATGTAGCTTTGTGCTGCCGTTACCATGGTTACCAAATTTGTGGGTTAAACTTGACGATCTGAAAATATGCAGTTTTTGGCTTCTATCTTGGTTAATATTTATGTTTCAAGGGTCTAGTTTTTTGCATAAGGCTGCTTCCCCTTGGTTCTAAGTCATTCAATTGCAAGTCTCGTCAAATTTCGCTCGGTTTATCGTCAAACGAGAAAAAACGAGATTTCACGGAAATGCTTATAACTCGGCGACTTTTACAGCTACACAGGTCTAGTTTTCGGCATTTCATAACATATGACCAGCTTGACACGCCCGAAAAGAAATCAGGCCAAATCTCGCACCATATCTCGTCAAGCGAGAAAAAAAGAGATATCATGGAAATGCTTATAACTAGGCGACTTTTACAGCTACTCAGGTCTAGTTTTTTGGCATTTGGTAACATTTAGCCAACTTGACATAGTAAAACTGCGATACTTGGCGAAATCTCGCACTATATCTGGTCAAATGTGGAAAAACGAGATTTCACAGAAATGCATATAAGTCGGTGACTTTCACGGCTAGACAGGTCTAGTTTTTGGCATTCATTAACATTTGGACGAGTTGACATGACAAACCTGCAAGACTGGCCAAATCTCGCACCATATCTCGTCAAACGATAAAAAAGGAGATTTCACAGAAATGCTAATAACTCGGCGACTTTTACAGCTAGACAGATGTAGTTTTCGCCATTTCATAACATTTAGAGAGTTTGATATGACAAATCTACAAGACTGGCCAAATCCTGCACCATATCTCGTCAAACGAGAAAACACGAGAGTACACGGAAATACTTATAACTCGGCGACTTTTACAGCTAGACGGATCTAGTTTTCGCAATTTCGTAACGTTTGGCCGTCTTGACATAATAAAACTGCTCGTCTTGCCAAATCTCGTACTATATCTCGTCAAGCGAGAAAAAACATGATTTCACGTAAATGCTGATAACACGGCGACTTTTGCAGCTAGACAGGTCTAGTTTCCGGCATTTTGTAATATTTGACAAACCTGACATGACAAAACTGGAAATCTCGCCAAAGCTCGCACCATATCCCGTCAAACGAGAAAACACGAGATTTCATGCAAATGCTTATAACTCAGCGGCTTTTATAGCTAGACAGGTCTAGTTTTCGGCATTTCATATCATTTGGCCAGCTTGACATGACAAACCTGGAAACGTCTCACTGCTTCTTGTCAAACAAGATTAACGGGATTTCATGAAAAAATTTTGAACTTGGTCTCTTTTACACTAGAAAGATATGCAGCTGTTAAAGGTCAGCATGCATAAATAAATATATTATCCGTTTCTGCTGCCCCCACAATGTTGCTCATTCATATGACTGTTTCTACATGCACTCTCTGTCTATCTGTCTGTATCATTTCCATTTCCGGCAAGCGCGTGACCTCTGGTCATCTTGTTTGTTTGTGTGTTTGTTGCTTACCGGAATCAAAGATTCGGCAAGCATGTTCATCACCCGCGTATGTTTGTTTGTCTGTTTGTCTGTCTGTCTGTGCTCTACAGGTCACAATTTTTAAGCAATAGATCTGAAACTTATACATTTAGTGTATAATTGGTTCTCCTCGGAGCCTATTGTTTTTGGTGTTGATCGGTCAAAGGTCAAGGTCAGGGTCACTGAAAAACCTTAAAACGGTTTTTCCTTCATATCTTTGTCAATAATAATCGTATGCGCTTAATCTATAGCTCATTTAATTCCTCATTTTGTTGCCTTTCCACATGCTAGCAAAATGTCCCGATCAATGGTTACAATGGTAATGTATTTTTGGGGAAAAAGTCACAAAATTTGATTTTTTTACTAACTTTTCCATTTTTAGAGCTAGAGACGTCTGGTTTTTTGCATCAGGAAGTGTTTAATCAGGGGTTTATCATAAAGTACCAAGTATCGCAGAATCTCGTCCGAATTCTCGTCAAATGAGATTTTTCGAGATTTCAGTAAATATGACCTTGAGGTCGCCATTTTTTTAACTATTGCTTTGAAAATGACATATTTTGTGTTATTTATAAATATCTCGAAATCAATTTTTCATTTTTTGGAAATAGCCACCAGGGGCGTGGTACATGAAACACTGTAACATATCATTTTTCTGCAATATCTAAAAAAATATTTAACATGACACAATGTTTATTGTCTTATCTGAAACTAGGATCATTGGCTTATTCCTGCGTACATGTAGCTTTGTGCCGCCATGGTAATCAAATTTTGGGGTAAAACTTGGCAATCTGAAAATAATAAGTTTTTTGCTTCTATCTCCGTTGTTATTTATACTACAAGGGTCTAGTTTTCTGCGTTAGGTAGCATTCCTTTGGCTCTAATGCAGTCCATTCCAAGTCTCGCAGAATCTCGCTCTGTTTTCCGTCAAACGAGAAATTACGAGATTTATCAGAAATGCTGATAACTCGATCACGTTTTAGGTTAAACAGTATAGGTTTTCACCCTCTGGTAGCCTTTCGGAAGCTTAACATGATAAAACTTAACATGGCAAATCTCGCCAAATCTCACATCATCTCCCGCCAAACGAGAATATTCGATATTTTGACAAAATATTCAACAAATGTCTATATCTCTGTCATTTTTATGCTAGAGATTTTATTTTTGTATTGTTCAACAATCATTTGACTAGTGATACAAGTGATATAAGTGCATATTTCGTTATATCTCGCACCATTTTTCGTCAAACGAGAACAGTGGACCATTTAAACAAATGCCTATAATGCTGTCATTTTGTACACTACAGACATATAGTTTTCAGCATTTGACAGCGTCTGACACTCTCAGTCACATCATGTGATTATATTGCAATTCTCGTCAAATCTTGCCTCTTTTTTCATCAAATGATGAAAATATATCCAATTGCCGTGAGCACAAGTGGCTTCAGGGTTGACCGGTAAGTGCTGGCAAGGCTATTACAATTGCAAGTTGGCGTGCGCGGTCGTCCATGAAGCTCACAAAGCAGCATTGAATAGAGGACAGAAGCCGCTAAATGTGGAGGGAACACACCTGTGATTTTTATTGTGTCCCCTTGTCCGGCCACTTGTGTTGCCAGGAATCACTGGGAAATCTTTCAAACCAGGGACGGATCCACGATTTTGTAGTTGGGTGTGTCAAAATATGGGCGGATCCTGGTTTAGCAGTTGGGGGGCAGGAGTTAAATTTTAATTTTACATCAAAATATATATAATAAAAATAAAATATCTCGAAACTTATTTTTTTTTCCTTTTAGAAAATAGCCACCAGATGGCGCTGCAGCAACAATTATAGTGCCATATCTCCAACACTATAGACAGTGTCACAACATTGATTGCAGCATGTGAAACTAGACTTAATGCGTTTATCCGCGTGAGGATTGTCATATTCTTCCATTACCATGATGACCTAATATAGGTTACAATTCTTGAAATTCAAAATATGGAGATTTATTCCTATAGACTGTGGCTTATTTTATTCATGCTTTCTATTCGCCATGACAGGAGTACATTGCCTACACATGGAGTTATTTTCCGTCTGTCTGTCTACTCATTTGTGGCTATTGAAAATCAGCGAAATCACATAAAAATGTGCTTCCATTTTAACCATGATAGCGGTTGTTCATTTGATCAGATCCAAACGTTCCCTGTCTGTCTGCCTAGTAACTGTCCGTCTGTTTTGCTGTCTTATTTCCGGCCATTTCCGGAACTAGATTTAATGCATTTAACCTCGTGGGGACTCTGTCGTATTCTGCGGGGGTTAAATTTTAATTATACATCAAATATATATAATAAAAAAAAAAATATCTCGAAACTTATTTTTTGTCCTTTTAGAAATAGCCGCCAGATGGCGCTGCAGCAATCATCATTGTGCCATATCTCCAAAACTATAGACAGTGTTATACGTTCCCTGTCTGTCTGCCTAGTAACTGTCCGTCTGTTTCGCTGTCTTATTACCGGCCATTTCCAGCAAGCGTTCGACCTCTGGTCGTCTAGTTTGTTTGTTTGTTTGTTTGGCTGTGGACTCTCTACAGGCCACACTTTTGCAGCAATTGCTTTCAAACTGACATAGCTGGTCAAGAATCAAAATTCCAGAAAGACTATTGTTTTTGGTCAATATAGGTCAAAGGTCAAGGTCAAGGTCATGAAAAGTATATAAAACGGTTTTTTCTTCATATCTTTCTTACTGTTAGTCGTATCTACTTCAAACATAGCTCATTTTAATCGTCATTCCAAGGCCTTTCTTTTGGTGTGTAGTTGTTTCAAATTGGCCGTAACCATGGTTACGAATTTTTGGGAAAAATTCATGATATTCGAAAATAAAGGGTCTTATTTTTCTAACTTTGTTACTTTTAAAGCTAGAGAGGTCTAGTTTTTTGCATCAAGTACTGCAAGAATTTATTTAGGTCTCGCGATATCTCGTATAATATCTCGTCAAACGAGATATTTCCATATTTCAGTAATCTTGCCCTGGAGGTCACAGTTTTGCAGGAATCTTTTTGAAACTGACAAATCGTAAGTCCTACACTATTATCTCAAAATTGTTTTTCCATTTTTTGAATGCAGCCGCTAGGTGGCGCTGTATGCAAACCTCCCCAACATATCATGTTTTGGCCATATCTCCAAAGCTGTGAGCCTCAATTACATAAACTATAGCTTATTTTCATCCTCTGAGCCTTTTCTAAATCCTTGTGTAGTCATTTCGACTCAATCTTGAGTCACTTTGTCAGTGTGTCCGTCTGTCTCTCAGTTTTCATCAAACTTGCCTGCTTACCGGTTCTGGCGTCTCACATATAGCATTCTACAGGTCACAGTTGTGCAGGAATCTTTTGAAACTGAGATATCGTAAGTCCTACACTATTATCTCGAAACTGTTTTCCCATTTTTTGAATGCGGCCGCTAGGGGGCACTATATGCAAAAATCCCCAACAAACCATGTTTTGGCCATATCTGCAAAACTGTAAGCCTCAATTACATAAACTATAGCCTATTTTCTTCCTCTGGGTCTTTCCAAAAACCTGGTGTATTCATTTGGTCTCAATCTTGAGTCACTTTGTCTGTGTGTCCGTCTGTTTCTCAGTTGTCCTAAAATTCGCTTGCTTGCCGATTCTTGCGTCTCACATATAGCATTCTACAGGTCACAGTTTTGAAAAAAATCCTTTTAAAAGTATTACATCTTATGTCTTACACTAATATCTCGAAACAGATTTTTCATTTTCCAGAATTGGCCGCTAGGGGGCGGTGCACTCAAACTTGCAGAACATATCATTTTTGGGCCATATCTCCAAAACTATAAACCTCATGTACATAAACTATAGCTTATTTTCTTCCTCTGGGTCTTTCCAAAAACCTGATGTATTCATTTGGTCTCAATCTTGAGTCACTTTGTCTGTGTGTCCGTCTGTTTCTCAGTTGTCCTCAAATTCGCTTGATTGCCGGTTCTTGCGTCTCACATATAGCATTCTACAGGCCACAGTTTTGCAGGAATCGTTTTGTAAATTACACTTGTCATATATCGTGATGATATCTGGAAGTCCTATGTTTATTATTCAAATAAGTCAAAGGTCAAGGTCAAGGTGATCAAAATATATCAAAATTTAATTTTCTTTAGGACTTTTTTTAATATTGGTTCTTTCTTCACAAACTATGGATTATTTTCTTTCACTTTGACACTGCTCGTTCATCTGACTAACTTTACATCATTTCCGGCAAGCGCGTGACCTCTGGTCATCTAGTTTGTTTGTCTGTGGGTTTGTGCCACAGGCCACAATTTACAGGAATTGCTTTCAAACTCACACAGCTTGTCAATAATCAAAAATCCAGGAAGCCTATTGTTTTTTGGCAATATAGGTCAAAGGTCAAGGTCAAGGTCATCAAAAGTATACAAAACGGTTTTTTCTTCATATCTTTGTTACTGTTAGAGGTATCTTCTTCAAACATAGCTCATTTTAAACGTCATTCATAAGCCTTTCTTCTGGTGTGTAGCTCTTTCAAATTTGCCGTAACCATGGTTACGCATTTTGGGGAAAATGTCATGATATTCTGAAATAAGGGATCTTATTTTTCTAACTTTGTCAGTTTTAAAGCTAGAGAGGTCTAGTTTTTTGCATCAGGTAGCATTTAACAAGTACTGCAAGATTTTATTAAAAGTCTCGCGATATCTCTTACAATATCTCGTCAAACGAGATATTTCGAGATTTCAGTAATCTTGCTCTGGAGGTCACAGTTTTGCAGAAATCTTTTTGAAACTGACATATCATAAGTCCTACACTATTATCTCGAAACCATTTTTCCATTTTTTGAATGCAGCCGCTAGGTGGCGCTGTATGCAAACCTCCCCAACATATCATATTTTGGCCATATCTCCAAAACTGTCAGCCTCAATCACATAAACTAAAGCTTATTTTCTTCCTCTGAGTCTTTTCAAAATCCTGGTGGAGTCATTTCGACTCAATCTTGAGTCACTTTGTCAGTGTGTCCGTCTGTTTCTCAGTTGTCCTCAAATTCGCCTGCTTTTCAGTTCTCGCGTCTCATATATAGCATTCTACAGGCCACAGTTTTGAAAGAATCCTTTAAAAACTATTACATCTTATGTCTTACACTAATATCTCGAAACGGATTTTTCATTTTCCAGAATTAGCCGCTAGGGGGCGGTGCACTCAAACTTGCACGACAAATCATTTTTTGGCCATATCTCCAAAACTATAAACCTCATTTACATAAACTATAGCTTATTTTCTTTCTCTGGGTCTTTCCAAAAACATGGTGTATTCATTTGGTCTCAATCTTGAGTCACTTTGTCTGTGTGTCCGTCTGTTTCTCAGTTATCCTCAAATTCGCTTGCTTGCCGATTCTTGCGTCTCACATATAGCATTCTACAGGCCACAGTTTTGAAAGATTCCTTTTATAACAATTACATCTTATGTCTTACACTAATATCTCGAAACAGATTTTTCATTTTCCAGATTTGGCCGCTAGGGGGCGGTGCACTCAAACTTGCACAACATATCATTTTTTGGCCATATCTCCAAAACTATAAACCTCATTTACATAAACTATAGCCTATTTTCTTCCTCTGGGTCTTTCAAAAAGCCTGGTGTATTCATTTGGTCTCAATCTTGAGTCACTTTGTCTGTGTGTCCGTCTGTTTCTCAGTTGTCATCAAATTCGCCTGCTTACCGGTTCTGGTGTCTCACATATAGCATTCTACAGGTCACAGTTTTGAAAGAATCCTTTTAAAACTATTACATCTTATGTCTTACACTAATATCTCGAAACGGATTTTTCATTTTCCAGAATTGGCCGCTAGGGGGCGGTGCACTCAAACTTGCACAACATATCATTTTTTGGCCATATCTCCAAAACTATAAACCTCATTTACATAAACTATACCTCATTTTTTTTCCCCCCGCCACAAAGTGGCCAGGGCATATAGTTTTACCCATGTCCGTCATTCCGTCATTCCGTCATTCCGTCATTCCGAAATCAAACAGTTGTACGGACTTTTTTTCGCAATGCCTGCAGATATTGGCCTGATTTTTGGTGTGTGGGCAGATAATGACCAGTTACAGATCGAGTTCGCGTTTCGTCCCGGTTGACCGACTTTTGACCGTTTTACGGCTCCTAAACTAAGAAAATTTCATGAAAAATAGAAATTTTCATGACAAATATACATGTACGGCCTTTTTTTTCGCAATGCCTGCAGATATTGGCCTGATTTTTGGTGTGTGGGCAGATAATGACCTGTTACAGATCGAGTTTGCGTTTTGTCCCGGTTGACCTACTTTTGACCGTTTTACGGCTCCTAAACTTAGAAAAATTCATGAAAATATATAAATTTCGTAATGACAAATACACATGTACGGACTTTTTTTCGCAATGCCTACAGATATTGGCCTGATTTTTTGTGTGGGCAGATAATGACCAGTTACAGATCGAGTTCGCGTTTCGTCCCGGTTGACCTACTTTTGACCGTTTTACGGCTCCTAAACTTAGAAAATTTCATAAAAAATAGAAATTTTCATGACAAATACACATGTACGGATTTTTTTTCGCAATGCCTGCAGATATTGGCCTGATTTTTTGTGTGTGGGCAGATAATGACCAGTTACAGATCGAGTTCGCGTTTCGTCCCGATTGACCTACTTTTGACTGTTTTACCGCTCGTAAACTTAGAAAATTTCATGAAAAATAGAAATTTCCATGACAAATACACATGTACGGACATTTTTTTGCAATGCATGCAGATATTGGCCTGATTTTTGGTGTGTGGGCAGATAATGACCTGTTACAGATCGAGTTCGCGTTTCATCCCGGTTGACCTACTTTTGACCGTTTTACGGCTCCTAAACTTAGAAAAATTCATGAAAAATAGAAATTTTCATGACAAATACATATGTACAGCCGTTTTTAGCCCTCAGCTCATAGGCTGATGGGCTATTGTCGTCACCCAAGCTGTCCGTCTGTCCATCTGTCTGTCCGGTGTCTGTCCGTCCGTCCGTCCGTTCCGCGTCTGTTAACTTTTACCTTGTGAGTGGGATATCTCTAAAAGGATTCACTGTTGGAATTTTATTTCATCAGTGAAGATGTATATCAATAAAATCTCGGTCAAGTTCGAAGATGGGTGACCTTGACCCATTTTTCTACATTTTAGAGCTGATTATAGAAAAACACTCAGAAGTTTATTTCTCAGGAACCATTGTGTGGATTTTCACAAAACTTACTATGATCATTGGGACTGATGGTCTGTATGTGCTGCACAATTTTGGTGGCGCAAACCTGCAATTTCTGATTTTTTAATGAAATTTTATCGGATTTTTTCAATTTTGGCCTTTTGTGTAGGATATCTCCAAAGGTATTCAACACAGGAACTTCATTTCTTTAGTACTATTGCATTATATTTCCAAAATCTTGGTCAAATTCAAAGATGGGTGATCTTGACCTACTTTTCAAGGTCACAGAGCTTAGTATAGAAAAAACCTAGGAGCTTATTTCTCAGGAAGCATTTGGTGGATTGTTATGAAACATGGTATATACCTCTCCAATTTAAATTTATAAATGATTATCAACTTTTGCTAATATTCTAGTTTTGCAATACAATGCTTACAGATACTGGCCTAATGTTTGGTCTGTGGGCGCATAATGACCACTAACAGATCGAGTTCGCGTTTCGTCCCAGTTAACATATTTTTCACCATATGACAGATCCTGAACATAGAAAATTTCCAAAAAAGACAGTAATTTTCATGAAAAATGCACATATATGGACTTTTTTTCACAATGCCTGCAGATACTGGCCTGATTTTTGGTGTGTTGCTTGATAATGACCCTTTACAGATCGAGTTTGCATTTTGCCCTTGTTGACCTTCTTTTGATCATACAACACTACCTGAACTGAAAAAATTTTACAAAATTTAACAAATGTTTCTAATTTGCCCCAGGCGGGGGCATTCGTGTCGTTCCGACGCATCTAGTCTTCCTCTGGGTCTTTCCAAAAACATGGTGTATTAATTTGGTCTCAATCTTCAGTCACTTTGTCTGTGTGTCCGTCTGTTTCTCAGTTGTCCTCAAATTCGCTTGCTTGCCGATTCTTGCGTCTCACATATAGCATTCTACAGGCCACAGTTTTGAAAGAATCCTTTTAAAACTATTACATCTTATGTCTTACACTAATATCTCGAAACAGATTTTTCATTTTCCAGAATTAGCCGCTAGGGGGCGGTGCACTCAAACTTGCACAACATATCATTTTTTGGCCATATCTGCAAAACTATTAACCTCATGTACATAAACTATAGCTTTTTATCTTCCTATGAGGTTTTTTCATAACAAGATTAAGTCATCTGTTCTCAATCTTGGGTCAGTTTGTCAGTATGTTTGTCTGTTTGTCAGTTGTCCTCAATTTCGCCTGCTTCCTGGTTCTTGCGTCTCACATGTAGTATTCTACTGGCCACAATTTTTCAGGAATCGCTTTGTAACTTACACTTGTCATATTTCGTAACGATATCTGGAAGCCCTATGTTTATTATTCAAATAAGTCAAAGGTCAAGGTCAAGGTGATCAAAACATATCAAATTTTTTTTCTTCAGAACTTTGTTAATATTGATCCTATCTTTACAAACTAGGGATTATTTTCTTTCACTTTGACATTGATCGTTTATCTGACTAACTTTACGTCATTTCCGGCAAGCGCGTGACCTCCGGTTATCTAGTTTGTTTGTCTGTCTGTCTGTTTGTTTGTCGGTGCTCTACAGACCACAATTTTAAAGCAATCGCTCTGAAACTTAAAGAAAACAGTGTAAAATAGATAACCCTCGGGGCCTATTGTTTTTGGCCATAATCGATCTAGGGTCAAGGTCAGGGTCACCGAAAAACCCTAAAACGGTTTTTCCTTCATATCTTTGTAAATAATAACTGTAGAGGCTTAATCTGTAGCACATTTAATTCCTCATTGTTTTGCCTTTCCACATGCCAGCAAATTGTTCCAATCAATGGTTACCTTGGTGACGTATTTCTGGGGTAAAAGTCACAAAATTTGAATTTTTTTCTAACTTTTACATTTTTAAAGCTAGAAACGTCTGGATTTTTGCATTTGGTAGTGTTAAGCCAGTTATATATGATACACTTGCAAGTCTCGCGGAATCTCGCACCATTTTTCATCAAATGAGAATTTTCGAGATTTCATGAAATGTGACCTACATGTCGCCATTTTTCAACTATGACTTTGAAAGTGATATATTTTATATTATTTCTAAATATCTCGAAATTGTTTTTTCATTTTTTTGGAAACAGCCACCAGGGGGCGTGGTACTCGAAACACTGTAACATATCATTTTTCTGCAATATCTCAACAAATATTAAACGTGACACAAACTTTATTGTCTTATCTGAAACTAGGATCATTGGCTTATACCTACGCACATGCAGCCTTGTGCTGCTGTTACCATGGTTACTTACTTTTGGGGTAAAACTTGACAATCTGAAAAAAATCGAGTTTTTTGTTTCTATCTCTGTGAATATTTACGATGGAAAGGTCTAGTATCTGGCATTAGATAACATTCCTACAGTTCTAAGTCATTGAATTGCAAGTCTCGTCACATCTCGCTCGGTTTATCATCAAACGAGAAATTACGAAATTTCACAGATATGCTTAAAACTTGATCACTTTTGAGTTGTTTTCAGCATTTGGTAGCTTTTTAAGAGTTAAATATGTTTTAACTGCAAATCTCGCCAAATCTCGCATCATCTGCAGCCAAACGAGAATATTCGAGATTTTGAACTAATGTCTGCATCTCGGTCATTTTAATGCTACGAGGGTCTAGTTTTTTTATTGTTCAAGGATTTTTTTTTGTAGTTTAAAGTGATACAAGTGCATATTTCCGCATATCTCGCACCATTTATCGTCAATCGAGAACATGGAACCATTCAAAGAAATGCCTATAATTCTGTCATTTTTTATGCTACTGACATATAGTGTTTAGCATATGATAGCGGCTGACACTATTCTCTTCATTCATTGCGTCGTTAAAAAAAAAAGATGAAGATGCATCAAATTGCCGTGACCACAAGTGTCGGCAGTATTATTACCGGGATTTGTGGCATTTGTGAACATGTGCTTTGCGTGTTCAGTGGTCCATGAAGAAGACTTCTATTGTGTGTTATTGTCTTCTTTTGACTGTAAGTTCAAAAGCTTCACAGACCCGCGCCAACCAACTGGTGACAAGCACCAACTGCAATGCCCCTGACACCAAATATGTTCCTAACTTATGACAAAAGAAAAACGAGAATTTATAGAAATGCTTATAACTTAGCAACCACTTAGAGCTAGACAGGTCTGGTCTTCGGTATTGTGTAGCAGTTTAAAAGCTTGACATGGTGAAACTTTTCTGACCAAACGAGAATATTCGAGATTTTGAACAACTGCATGTATTTGGGTCATTTTGATGCAAGAGATGTGTACTGTTTTCCAGGGGCGTCAATATCCAGGGGGATGGGGTTATATATCCCCACACTTTTAAGACGGGAATGGTCAATATAATAATCTCCCTCTGATATCAAGAGAATAATATTTTAATGCTGCAAAGGTCTAGTTTTTAGTTATATGAGTGTAGATCTCGTCAGTCGTGATATCTTTCACCATTTGAAATATAGTTTTAGCCATTACAGTTGACAGTTACGAACTCATGCACTTTCCCACTAGACATCGAGTTAACCTATTCTACCTTTTGAGCCAATCCGCCATGGATATCCAGGGATTCGTCTTTATAAATCAATGAAGCGTTCATACAAATATTCGCGCGTGTCAAAAGTGTTTCACCAGATATTTTATCATGCATGTTTTATAACTGTAACGTTTATAACATGTACTTAATTCCTCCCTCGGGCACTTTTTGCTGGGCAGTGAATGTAATAATTTAGTAAATGGCTGTGAGTATTAAACATGCATGTTCTCCAAGTTTATAATTCAGAAGGGGGTTCAAAGGGCCATTCACTTCAAGTTTCTATCCATGTCTTTGTAGGCCTAAACTTAATTGCCGCCCAGAGACGGATCCTAGATTTCAGAAACAGAGGGGTCCAACGCGAGGGACAAATAAAATAAACATTAACAAATATTGCCGGTTCCTGAAAAGGGAGGTTCTAGAAAGCATATTTCGGTCTGAAACTCTTATAAAAGGATGTGGAAAAGGGAGGGGGGAGCAGACCCCCTGGATCACCTTCGCCCCACCCCGCCGATCCGCTGCGTGTGAATAAAAGCATGCTGGGTGCGTGACGACGGAAACCGTGGCCTATTGATTAATCAGCTTTCACTTTTCAGTGGAACCCCGAGGTTAATAAATATTCATGAGGTATTACGGAATATAAAGGATTAATTGTTTTAAGACAGGTTTGAGGGCTAGGACAGGTTGCAGTGTGTCTGAAGAGCGTTGAATGTTCAGTTACTCAGAAGCTGCTTTACATGCAAACTTGTTTCGACAGTTCAGCTCAAGCAGAGCCGGGGTAGCTGCTGGTAAGTTACACTTTTTACCCGACTTATTTTTGTTATATCCAGGTAGAGTAATGAAATTGACAATATGAATACGGGTATACTCCCAAGGATATGTCTAAAAAGTGCATTTGACGAAAATTTGTGACTTAACGGTAAGAGTTTATACGCACAAGTTTTTCTGAACTCGTTTGTCAGAACTCATTTTAACTCGATACCCATCAAATATATCGGCCTCTTAAGCATGGAGGAAAATACCAAAATTGCCCCAAAATTGCTAATCATCCCCCCCCCCCCCCCCCACCCCCTTTACCTACACACACTTTTATGCCCAAGGGTTGAAGTGTGACCTTTCGTTGAGAAATTGCCTAAACTTCATCAATGTGTGTTAAACGTTTAGAAATACAGGTAGGTATTGTGTAAATTCCATAAATTTCCATGACAAATCCATTATCTCTTGTTAGTCTACATGCCTGATGCCTGCGGGCACAACCCCCCCTCCCCCCCCCCCCCCCCCGCCGCTCCAAAGTATATATACAATTTTCCAATAGGCACTCGTTCTATAATCGGTACCCCATTCTTGATATCTAGTAGTTAAATACTTCGTGATGATCACTTGGTACTTTTATTATGTTCCTTTACTGCCGTACACTATTTTTGTTGAAAAGTTTACGGTTTGCACAAATTCGCGAAGAAATGTCTACATATAAAATTTAAAGACATTAAGAAGAAATTAAAAGGAAACGTTGACTGAGCTTGTATAGAAAGACCTTCAGAGCAAAGAGCTGAGAATTATCAATGTAATCAGTTTTAAGTTTTTTAGTTCAACCACGACAAAAAACTAGTATATTATTTTTTAATTATATTCCTCATTTTTAAATTAAGTAAAATGCATGGTGCTAGACTAATACGTTTTGTAAGTGGAATCCTGTATCTTTTGAGTTTATCCGTCCGAAGAGAAGTAGGTACCTTGATTCCGTGATATTGACTTTCAGGTTCAGAATATAAAAAATATACATATAATGGATCATGTTGAAAATCTTATTTCCTGAATAATTATGCAAATTTGATTCCTGTGAACCCCCGAAAATTGGACTGTGATCCGAATGAGCTTCCAAATAACAACAAAATTCAGTTCGCTATTAAATTTCCAAAATATTTCCATTGAAGATCTTTTGTTATCTTCCACAAAGTTAACTATACAACATAATTACTGAAATGGTCTAATATGCTTTGTTACTGAAATAATATTTGCATTACACAACCTATAGGTGTGACTGAACGAGAATATATACATAACCATTATGAATTTTCTACAAAATTTAATAAACTTAATATATTTATTAAAATTTAATAAATTTAATAAGTGTGCATAATAAAACTTAATAATAGCACCGATTGCGCATTTTTTTGTCGAATGTATATTAATTTATTTTACGTACAACTTTTTACTCGCAGCACAGTGAATGTTCCTTTACGTGCCGAACACGTGGGCATGAGGGAAATATGAAATTTCACGCCAGAATAAAGTAATTTGAGATCACGCACCTAATTTAAATTCCCTTCTTTTATTCACCACTGTGCCAATAATTTACCTTTGATCATTGGTTACCATGAATTTTTTTCCATATTTTCCCTATAAATAACTGCTGAGAGATTTTATACTCGTTAGCCCTTGTACCATCAAAATTAAAGTACCATCTGTGATTGTATTGTCCTTGTACCATCGTCTTTGTACAATCAAAATAAAAGATCAGTTATCATTATTTAATTTTATTCAGTAATAATTTTATTTTTTAGGTAGAAACGAAGGATGAACCTAAAACCGAATTGGTAAATGTTATATATTATTTGAGTTATATATTTCGAAAAATTTGCGTATTATGCATTGAAGGAGTTATAAAATCAGCCTGTTGTGGGGGAGAAAAGGTAATTTAACAAGATGGTCGAAAGATTTCGGGATTGGTCTTTAAAAAAAAAAAGGGACTTTAATCCATAGAACCAACTTTATAATAATTCTGTATCAATTCTATAAAAATTTTGATTACATATGACATCATTATTAAACAAAACTTTGTTCAGGGGTAGATCCAGGATTTAGAAAAAAAGGGAGTCCACCCCCCAAAATTAAAAAAAAAACAAGTTCCAGAAAACGGGGGAGGGGAGCGGGACCTAATTCTCTTTGATCTAAAACCCTTTCAAAAACATTGCGGCGACAGAGAAAGGGAGGGCCCGGATCGCGTAACCCCCCCCCCCCCCCCGCCCTCTCTCTCTCTCTCTCTCTCTCTCTCTCACCGCTTCTGTTGTGACTGGAAAAAAGTAAGAAAGTTATTTTATACGATTCCAAGATATGGTTAGATAGTAAACAAATACACCATGTTTTATCGATGTGGACATTTCTTCTTTACAATAAAAATAGTACGCAATTTTTCTACATATTTATTTATAATAATGATAATAATGAAGAACGATAGGGATGATAATAATAATAAAGATTTATAATAATTGATAAATAATATCTTCGGCGGAGAAAGAACCCTGTCGGTTTTTAAACATCCTTGTGGTATTATTTCCGAATTCCTTGACAATTTGGAAAGACACAGAACTTCCTAAATCTTTGAGAATTAACGGTAAAACAGAATTAAGGGATATATTTGGATTTGAGAACGGTTTTTATGGCCTAAGTTTTTTTTTTAATTTACGTGTGAAGAGTACAAAATGTTCATAATGCCTACAAAATTGCATCATATTTGCAAGTAAAAAAATATCTAAAAGCTATGTTTAAAGGCCTGTCCGCTCGAATGAAACTGCCCGACAATTTACTATAACGTTGCCAATTTGCCATAAGTGAAAGTATAAAACTCAACTGAGCATCGTGGACTATGGGCCATTTAAACAGGCTTTTTTTGTTATTTAGTCATCATTGCATCTGTGATAATATTACCTTTTCTGCAATTAGAATATACACAATATTTGTAAAAAATGAAAATTAAAAATAGCGTTAATCGTGTCATTTTTCAGATAAAAGGTTGCATTATATGCAAAAAATGGGACTTAAATGCATTCAGAAATGTATAGCTTTCTATTGATTTGTAAATCTATTCACAAACACGTCTTTTATTGCAAATCTATTCTTTGGGATTTCCATAGAAATATATTCAATCTCCTTTTAGTTTCGTAAATATCAGCATTTAAATGTTAACTATATGTTTATGATTTGGCATTTCCTAGTATTGGTGTACTAGTCTTCCTAGTATTGGCGTGTTACCCATTGTGGCTTAAGTTGATATTGTGAATTCTCTCCATACTAACGATTTTTTTGTCTTGTAGATATTGGTCTATCCTACAGTGCAGGAAATTAGGTTTTGAGGACCTCTGGAATATTGCAGTGGAATATTGTCTGTGGAACACTGTACTGGTGTCTGTGGAACACTGTACTGATGTCTGTGGAACACTGTACTGGTGTCTGTGGAACACTGTACTGGTGTCTGTGGAACACTGTGCTCGTGTCTGTGGAACACTGTGCTCGTGTCTGTGGAACACTGTGCTCGTGTCTGTGGAACACTGTGCTCGTGTCTGGGGAACACTGTGCTCGTGACTGGGGAACACTCTACTCGTGTCTGTGGAACACTGTGCTCGTGTCTGTGGAACACTCTACTCGTGTCTGTGGAACACTGTACTCGTGTCTGTGGAACACTGTGCTCGTGTCTGTGGAACACTCTACTCGTGTCTGTGGAACACTGTGCTCGTGCCTGGGGAACACTGTGCTCGTGTATGGGAATACTGTGCTCTCGTCTGTGGAACACTGTGCTCGTGTCTGTGGAACACTGTGCTCGTGTCTGTGGAACACTGTGCTCGTGTCTGTGGAACACTCTACTCGTGTCTGTGGAACACTGTGCTCGTGTCTGTGGAACACTCTACTCGTGTCTGTAGAACACTGTGCTCGTGTCTGTGGAACACTGTGCTCGTGTCTGTGGAACACTGTGCTCGTGTCTGTGGAACACTCTACTCGTGTCTGTGGAACACTGTGCTCGTGTCTGTGGAACACTCTTCTCGTGTCTGTGGAACACTGTGCTCGTGCCTGTGGAACACTGTGCTCGTGCCTGTGGAACACTCTACTCGTGTCTGTGGAACACTCTACTCGTGTCTGTGGAACACTGTGCTCGTGCCTGGGGAACACTGTGCTCGTGTATGGGAACACTGTGCTCTCGTCTGTGGAACACTGTGCTCGTGTCTGTGGAACACTGTGCTCGTGTCTGTGGAACACTGTACTCGTGTCTGTGGAACACTGTGCTCGTGTCTGTGGAACACTCTACTCGTGTCTGTGGAACACTGTGCTCGTGTCTGTGGAACACTGTGCTCGTGCCTGTGGAACACTGTGTTCGTGCCTGTGGAACACTCTACTCGTGACTGGGGAACACTCTACTCGTGTCTGTGGAACACTGTGCTCGTGTCTGTGGAACACTGTGCTCGTGTCTGTGGAACACTGTGCTCGTGTCTGGGGAACACTGTGCTCGTCTTGGGAACACTGTGCTCGTGTCTGTGGAACACTGTGCTCGTGCCTGTGGAACACTCTACTCGTGCCTGTGGAACACTCTACTCGTGCCTGTGGAACACTATAATATTGGACCAGTCTGAGGACCAGCCAGTTTGCTTTTCTGGTAAGAGACCCATCTTATTTTTAACAAAATTATTACGGATAATTATATATATATATATATATATATATATATATATATATATATATATATATATATATATATATATATATAATCAGGTTCATTATACGGATCCTTTATCTCAGGTTCATAATTCGGATTGTGCATGCTCCGTTTTCGCCCTCAGTCCTTAGGCTATTGTTTTCACCAAAGCCGTCTGTCCGTCCGTACAGCTCGGCTGACTGAAATTCATCTGAGCTATAGGGATGACCCTTTGTCCGTCGTCTGTCCGACCGCCTGGCCTTCCGTCCGTTAACAGGGCACAAATCGTAAAAGCTAGACCTAGAATCTTCTAACTTTATATCCAGGAAGGAACATGAAAAATCTCCTAGGAAACCTGAAGTTAGGTCTCTGTTACCCATATCATACAAGTTATGGGGCTCAAAGTACCCCGAGAATAATTTAAACAAGCAAATTAAAGAAATTTGTTCCCCCGCTGGTGACACCTGGTGGTGATATGTGAAACTAAATGTGGCAATTCATAAATTTAAACAACCTGAAATTGTATTATTATCTTGTGAGACAGATGCTCCGAAACCAATCCACACAAAGGTATGCATGAGAGCAATCAGTGATCAAATTCGAATGAAATTCAATTATATTTAGGCAAGTTATCGAATGGAAATAAAAACCTAACGGACGGACAGAGGGACAGATAGAGGGACGGATAGAGGGACAGACAAACCCAAATCAATGTCGCCCGTTCCGCGGAAGTGGGGGACAAAATATATACAAAAGCTCCAGTATCTATACAAAAGCTCCAGTATCTGAACAACTAATGTATTGATCACCATGAATTTTTGCAAGCATATCGATCATGGAGTGTGTCATCAGTTCCTGCAGACTGGTGGTGCCACCTGGCTGTTTTCCAATTATTACACATATTTTTCTCTAGTTTTTAGACCTTCAAGATCTGGTTATCCGTTAACAGTTCACAAATTGTAACTGCTGCACCTAGATTCTTCCAACTTGATATCCAGGAAAGTGCATGAAAAATCTCCTTAGATACCTGAAATTAGGTCTGCTACTCGTATCCTCCCGAGCTATGGGGCTCAAAAGTACCCCCCCCCCAATAAAATTCTGATACAAAAGTCCCAGTATCTCAACTAAATGCATTGATCGACATGATTTTTTTGTACGCATATTGATCATGGAGTGTTCCATCAGTTTCTGCAGACTGGTGGCGCCATCAGGATTTTGTCGGTTTTTTTTTTCTTTGTCTATTTTCGGGTTCAATATGTAGTTACTTGGAATTCTCTGATAATTTTATTTTGACTGAATAACATGATAGTACTGTTTAAAAGGACTGCGATAATGTTTTCCATTTTTTTTTAAATTTTAAATGTAATATTAGTTTTTGTAGAAAATGGTTTTGTGTTGAGATGACTATCTACGAAATTGGCTTAATCTATCATTTCCCCAGTAAATAATCAAATATAAACTATTATTTTGACCAAAAATATAAAATGATATATAAACTGTAGGCAAAGTGTTTAATATGTAGAATAAGTTTTCAACAGATCCTATCAAAATATATTGGGTCAGAAAGGAGGAAATCAATGCTCTGTGTTTAATATTCATCAGAATTTAACAGTGGAAAAGTTTAATTATGCACTGAAGTGTCAGTGGCCAAACCGCCAGGCCCAAGCTAAAGGCATAACAAGATAAGAATTATATAAATAATAGGCTTTTTCTATAACTAGGACTTGATTGTCTACCTTGGACTGCAAATATTGCAATTTAGATTTGAAGCCGTGCAGCTCGATATATTCGGATAAAAAAGCATAGTGTTTTACATGATCAGTATACCGAAAATTTTAAAGACCACACAAGAAGAGTAAAGGGGCGTTCACACCGATCCGTTCTTTCCTTCCGCACCGGCACTTGCTTCCTTCATCCGTCGTCCGTCAAATTGGAGTCAGTTAAAATTTCATAGGGCATTCACACCTATCCGCTTCCGCACCCGCACCCGTCACACCGTCCGCATAAATCGGTGTGGGACCGATTCACGACGGAAGCGGACGACGGATGCTGATGGGAATCAATACTATGACGTAATATCATAGGGGATATTCTGCAATGAACTTGTGTCTTCCCCTTGATAGAAAAAGATAAAAGTGGTTGATTTTCACTTTGAAAAGTTGGAACCTGCGCGGGAGCATTCAATGCCTCACTCTCACGCTCGGGAAAGCTTTAACTATTAATTGATATAATTAAAGGAATTTTTATAAGTAAAATCATGCATATGAATCACAATAGTAGCGGGGGCTGGGTAATTTGGAATAAGACTGATAAGTCTATGGATATTGTTACGGAACCTAATATAAACAGATCACGTATGCGTGATGAACACAAATACTGTAACGGAGATAAAAAAAATCAGATTCTGTAACCCTTGGAAGCGGGAAATGTCTAGGGGAATGAATAAAGAAGTCAGTGGTTTTTTTGTTAACAAATAACCATAATTTATTCCTAAAACAACCCTAACAATACAATACACACCAGGCTCAATAACGTGACCCACGACCAGGCGTGAAAGCTCAAGGCTCACATGACAACGAGAGTCCAACCAGTACGGATTATACATAAAATGTAACAACAACACGAGTTACGCCCGTGTCACACAATAAAAAGAGCACCTGTAACAATATAAAATAAAGTTAATAGTAAGCCCACGAAAAATAAAATATAACCTTTTATATCAAGTATATATATATATATATAATATATATTTAGTTTAAACATAATGTATTGAGAATAATTTAAGCGCCCTTGTGGAAACGTTTTCAGAATGAATCACATGCAGTTATTAACCTCAAGTACACGAGTTTAGTCAAACTCTAGTTTAAGAGGGTTCATGGTAATACATTATTAGATTAGATTCGAATAATATATATATATATATATATATATATATATATATATAAATACACATATATATATATAAACATACGTGAAAGATATGCTTTATTAAATATAAAGCAAAGGTGATGAGTGCGTTTGCGGACAGAAAAAGCGCGGATAGGTGTGAACAGAGACAACGGATTACGGACGACGGATGACTGGTGCGGAAGGAAAAAAAAACGGATAGGTGTGAACGCCCCTTGGGGCGTTCACACCTATCCGTTCTTTCCTTCCGCACGCATCGTCCGCTTCCGTCATCCGTCGTCCGTCAAATTCGAGTCGGTTAAAATCACACAAGCATTTACATTCACGGTCTGGAACCGATTTACTACAGAAGCGGACGACGTTACAGGTGCGGAAGCGGATAGGTGTGAATGCCCCTGTGAATAATCTATAAATAGTCGATCATATATTTTACGTGGAACAGAACGACACATATAGGCAGTACAGGAAATATCCATATCTGTTCCTGAAATATAGATAAATGATTGCTAGACTTTAGTGTGGTTCTAGTTCATAATATATTCACCATAAAAAGTTCATCCCGTCTTAGATATAAATTGAATGGTCAACTGACTACTCAATGGAAGGGCCTCAAATTGATCGCTTACTGAGAAACCTCGGGTTGAGCAAATATATTTGATCACATGTCATTTTTCAAATATATAGTGGAGAAATTAGATTTTATCGCAAGGACTGACGTTATTTGCATTTTTCAAAATCAGGCATTTGTTCTGATGATCCATTTTATAATCTTTGATCATGAAAAGCTGTCTAGATTCCATGTTTGTCCAAAAAAAGTCAAATGGTTACCAATATTTTCCAGTTAAGATATTGAAGAAAGAATAATTTTCGTCGATGGCGACCCTAATTTGCATATTACATTTTACAATATGGACTTAAAGGTTGCTAGTATGGATTGATATGATCTTTGGGCATGAAATCCCAGGTCTAGACACAATGTTCAACCAGTTATCATGGTTAGCTTTTGAGATAATCAAGAAAGTAGAATTTTCAATAATGGCGGCCGTAATTAGCACATTACATTTTGCATTACCGACTAACAGGTCGCTATTATTGATTGATAGGAATCTTTGGGCATGAAATCCCAGTCTAGACTCAATGTTTCACCAGTTATCATGTTTGTTGTTTTTTTGAGGTACCGAAAAAAGTAGTTCTCGTCAATGGGGGTCCTAATTTGCGTATTAATTTTAAAATACGGATTTCCCTTTGCTATTATAGATTCATTTGAATCTTTGACAATGAAAACCTAGGTCTAGACTCAATTTTTGACCATTTATAATGGTTTTTGAGATAATGAAGAAAGTAGAATTTTCATAATTGGCGGCCCCATATTGCATATAAAATTTAAAATATGATCCAAACTATTATTGTTACGGGTCCATTTGAATAATTGAATCTAGACACAATATTGGACCAGATATATTGATTAGTTCTGGAGTTATTGAAGATAATAAAATTTTCGTCTATGGCGGCCCTAATTTCCATATTACAAAAATTGCCTAGGGCGAAAAAAAATGGAAACCTCCATTTTTCAAATGCTAATTTTATCAGCTCCCGAGAAATATATACATATTTCCAAAAAATAACATGAAATTCAGACGAAAGATATATTCTGGCATAGTGAGCCTGACAAATGTGATTATTAGTTAAGAGGGCACAAATCGTAACTGCTAGATCTAGCATCTTCTAACTTGATATCCAGGAAAGTCCATGTAAAAATCTCCATGGAAAATTGATATAAAGTCTCTGTGACCCATATCCTCCGAGCTATGGGACTCGTAATTACCCCAGAATAATTAAAACGTGACACACAAGCTCCAGTGTCTGACCAACTAATGCATTGATCGCCATGATTCTAAGCATGCATATTGATCATGGAGTGTTCATCAGTTTCTGCAGACTGGTGTCGCCACTTGAATTTTTTTCACAACTTTTACGCATTTTTACCTCGGTTGAATAAAACATGTATGGAGCACCACAACACGATAAATGCACATGTACGGACCATTTTCAAAATGTCTGCAGATATTGGAATGATTTTGGTGTTTGGTGTTGATGGATGATGACCATTTACAGATTGAGTTTGCGTATTGTCCCAGTTGACTTGTTTTTGACGGTATGAAGCCCATTTTTTCACAGTGCCTAAATATATTGATCTGATTTATGGTATCTTGATGGATTATGACCAGTTACCGATCGAGTGTGCGTTCTTTCCTAGCTAACCTATTTTGACGGTATGACGCCCTCCCGAACATTGAAAATTTCATGAAAAAAAGAAACATTTCGATGCACTAAGTTGCCTGGAGAATGCAGCCATCCGAACCATGGAGAGTATCTCGTATTAGTATTATAGCTAGTTGTACAATAAATAGTTTATATATAAAATAAATATAATTTTGTCATTAAATATAGGCACTATCTGCATAAAAATATAAAATAATGAAATATACAAAAATATATTGTTAAATAAAATGTTTGTGTTGCAAAGTTCTTCAATATCAATGAAATGTAATTCATAACATTTCAGAAACGAGTAAATAAGCAAAAGTGATCGATAACAAATTTCCCCATGTTTCCATGGCATTGCTGTACTCAGGGATTAAACTATCAAACGAAAGAAAATCATACAGGTTTATTAGATTTTTTTTAGGAAAGTGCATTTTGCTTGTTGGTTTCGGAAGGATTTCTTTATTTTATTTTTGTATTGTTTTAATTCAGCTTGGAACCAGAACTTTGGTTATGGGTCCACTACTGATAACATCCTTCTCATTATTACATTATATTGAGATAATCGGGGGCCGTAAATGTGGTTCTACCAGTTACAAGTGTGTGGCGATTGGAGTCGTCCCCCCCCCCCCCCGGGTAGTGGGAATGGAAATTGCACCAGTGAAATGCAACTGACATAAGGAAATGATCAATTTAAATTAATATGCTTGTATACATCATGTTATTTGCTAATATTTACTTTTTTTGTTTTTTGACAAAATATACATGTATAAGTATTTAACTTAATATACTATTCCACATACTCTTTGGCATGTTACAAATATTAATCCTCAAAACGCCTGTCAAACAACATGTATATATAGTTGTGTAAATAAATTAAGCCTGTAACCCTAATCACTGCCATTTCCGATAGTTTTTGTCTTGTTTTTATAGCTGAAGATATTTATCAGCATCATATATTGCGACTACCGATCTTAAAATAAAAATACATGTCGTAATGTTTATATGCCAATTTTGTTGTAAAATGAAACCTTTGCATTATAAGTAACGCAACATCTGACAAGATATGTCAACTTTGATAGTAAATGATAGACAACCATTAATCATAATATTTCATAATTTCAATTGCATTTGACATGACAATCCTTTACTCCTGCATATTAAGCTGATCGTTCTAAACACTTATTTTTTTGTTAGGCTTATATACTTGGTATGATAAATTTAATAAAATATAATATTTTCTAACCCATGGCCCTCTGAATTCGCATCTGTATTGTACGATTTTGTACAGTAGATAATGAATTTTTAATTAAGACATTTTCAGTGGTATAATGACATGGTAACATGCCAGTATCACCAGCAGATCTATGGATTACAAGAACATTTTTGGAGCTGAAGTTCTAGGCTTACTAGAAATTGTGGTAACAATGCCTGCCTAAAGGGGAGGGGTTCCATGCTGGTCCACGGGCTATATTGTCTACTCCTGTATTGATTTGTCTATAATGTCTGTGATGATTTTCTGCGACTATGTTGCCATGGCAATGGCCATGATTTCCCATTACTGTGACTTTAAATGACCTTGATTTTGATTGTACTTGATCAGACAGCATCAAATGTGTATCATTCGACACACATCATATTTTTCTGTGTTGTTAAGTAACAAATATATGATTTCTGTATCTTTAAATTTGTTATTACTGTGTTGCTAAGGTAACTTAACAAAAGGCCAAACCACCCCAGATCGGCAAACAAGCATATTCTGATGGCTGAGTTGGATGGCTAACCTGAAGACCTAACTTCCATTACTGCCAAAATGGACTGGGTCCATGACCGGCCAAAAGTCTATATTGTCTACATCTATTTTTTAGTGAATAGTCTTTGATGATTCCCCGTTATTTCGTTGCCATATCAACGGTCATGATTTTTTTAAAGACTATCACATCAAATGACCTAGATGTCACATGTCCTCGGTCAGGCAGCTTCAAATACATACGTATGCTTTGGCACAGTTTTATTTTTTAGTAACAAATGACTTTAAAAAAATGATTACTATGTTGCCGTAGTAACGGGTCAAATGGTCATAATCACCTATGAATCAATGGCAAACAAGAATATTCTGGTAACAGAGGTTACTGGCTAACTAGAAAATTAGTTATTACAATGACTGAGTAAAGGGAATTGATCCATGCTGGACCAGAATCTATATGGTTTACCAATATGTGTAACCCTATCATGGTGATATATCTATGGTGATTTTCTACCATTAAGTCGTCATAGCAACGGCCATGATTTTGAATGAATGTAACCTTAATTGAACCATATCATATTTGCAATGACTCAGATAACTCGAACCATATATACATAAACGCATAGATTGTACTTTGATGGAGTTAGTAACAAGCAACTACAGGTTATCAAAAACTAATGGGTACCTATTACACAGTTGCAATAGCAACGACGCTAATTATTCATGCATCATTATCTTACATGAACCCATTCTTAACTTTAATAAAGTGGGAAGCTTTAAATACACATTTTTTACTTACTTGGGATTGTTTTTTATGGAGTTTAATCATAAATGTTTTCTCTGAAATTTCTGTTTTTTGCGAATGCGTTGCCATGGCATTGGCTCTGGGACCAACAGTTAAATGACAGACATGCAAATTATGATAGATAATTTTCCTGGCTAACAGAACAAGTGACCCATGGATCATGACGCTCAGCAGACTGACATGTTGACAATATTTCCTTGCGTAGGTAACTAATAAAGATCATGTAGTTGGCATCATTCATGCAAATTAGTTTAAATTCATCAAGACCCATAAGCATACCGAATTTGATGACAATCCATCCAGCCTTTCCTGAGGAATTGGGCAAATTTGCATTATTTTGCATTAATTCGGGGGTGCTCAAACATAACCCATGCATCGGTAAAAGAGACCTAATTTCAGGTTTTCAAGAAGACTTTTCCTGGTCCTCCCTGGATGACCAATTAGAAGAGTGTCCTACTTTGATATAACATTTTCCGCACTTTGAAAACCACGTTTTCCTGACACACTGCTCATTTCACATAGCTGCTTTTCAGGGGATACATGATTTATATAAGCATGATTTTTCATCGCGCACACTCAAATTCAAGTCCACTCACGTCTCTTTTCACACCACAAGATGCCCCATTTTCAAAGGACAAGTTCATTAAGTTATTCAGTCTATATTCATTTCTTTTGATTATGCCTGCATACAGATATTGAACTGACCTTATCACTTACAGTTCCAGTTTGCATTTTTTTCTGCTTGACCAACATATTACAAGAGTTATATCCCTTCAGAAAAATATTTTGTGGAAGTTCTTATCATTATCATTTATCTTGATTAACTGTACATTGTTATATAATAAAGAGACAATAATAAAAGTATGTTTCCTTCACTATTGCTACATTTATACTGCACCACTTTAGAAAAATATTTGTCATTTGCTGTCAGCGGGGGCATTCCTGTCGTTCCGTCACATTTAGTTTTTCGAATATCTACATTTTTTTCTCTGTGTTTTTGAGACCTGTAAAGATGCGGTCGTCCACTAACATGGCACAAAGATCTGGAATCTTCTAACTTGACATCAAGGGTGACCCATGACAAGTCCCGTTTGAATCCTGAAATTAGTTCTCCGTCACCCATATCGAATTTGCCAGATTCCTCAGAAATGGCTGGATGGATTGTCATCTAATAAGGTGTGCTTATAAGCCTTGATGAACTTAAGCAAGCTAATATGCATGAATGATAATTACACCCACATTATCTTAATCATTCCCCTGTGCATTGATATAATGTCAACATATTAGTCGGCTTAGCGTAATGACCAATCGACCGCATGTTTATATTTTTAATTTGCGAATATTCGTAATTTTCTGGAATTTATTTATAGTAAAGACAAGTTTAATTTTATTTTATCTTGGGAGCTTTAATCGGTTTGGTAATTCAGAATTTACTAATTCTTTTCTAACTTTGTGAATGCTATACGATGTTGATACTCGAGAACCTGTTAATGCCTATGGAAGTTTCCCTTATAGTGTAGGAAACTAGAATATGCTAAATGAGAATTGACTTTTTTGGTTTTCTGGAATATTTTTTTATACAGCGACTTTTTCTTTAATTTTTTGAGATATTCGTTTGATTTCGGCCGAATTTTTTTTACATTTTGAATAACTGAAAATTGAAACTGGATCAGAAATTTGTTTTGACTAATTCTATTTTCCTTTTTCTTGTAGTTGCTGTTTAACCTTGCTTTGCGAATTTTGTTTTGGCCCTTTGTAATTTGAGCATATAAAATTTGAGCATATGTAATTTGTGCACTTGAAATTTGAGCATTTGAAATTTGAGCTTTTGGATTTTAAGCTTTTGGATTTAGAGATCTTGAAATTTTGTGCTTTTGAAATTTTGACCTTATGAAATTTTGAGATTATGAAATTTTGAGCTTATGAAATTTTGAGCTTATGAAATTTTGGAAATTTTGAGCTTTTGAAATTTGAGCTTTTGAAATTTGAGCTTTTGAAATATTGAACTTGAAATTTGAGCTTTTAAAATTTGAGCTTTTGTTGAAAATTGAGCCTTTGAAAAACCTTGGTGATTCTTGAGTAATTGCCAAACTATGAACGAAAATCATTCGTGATTCTTGAGTGATTGCTAAACAAAGAACGAAAAACCTTGGTGATTCTTGAGTGATTGCCAAACTATGAACGAAAAACCTTGGTGATTCTTGAGTGATTGCCAAACTAAGAACGAAAAACCTTGGTGATTCTTGAGTGATTGCCAAACAAAACGGAATTTGAACAAAACGGAATTTGAACAAAATGGAATTTGAACAAAACGGAATTTGAACAAAACGGAATTTGAACAAAACGGAATTTGAACAAAACGAAATTTGAACAAAACGAAACTTGAAAAAAATACGAAACTTTGACTTTCAGGTACAAAGAATTGCACAGACATAGAATTGCACAGACTTACAAGTTACCAAATACAAGATTTTCTGATAATGCCGAGAACCAAAAAGAAGAGCTATGAACAGAAAAAGAAAACAGAAATGTTGAGGAAAAGGGAAATGAGATCGGTAGAAACTGAAACTGAAAAAGAAAACAGACTTGAAAAAGTTCGAAAAAAGACAGAAGAAATCAGGAAATCTGAGACTCTTGCAGTAAAACAAGAAAGGTTGTTTTTCCAAAAGAATCTGCAAAGGGCATCACGTGACCTCGAAACCCCCGAAGGAAAACAACGAAGGTTATCTTCCGACAAGAAACGACACAGTGAACTACGTGACTGTGAAACTCCTGAGGAAAAACAACGAAGATTATCTTCCAACATGAAAACGACACTGTGAATTACGTGACTGTGAAACCCATGAGGAAAAACAACTAAGATTATCTTCCGACAAGAAGCGACACCGTGAACTACGTGATTGTGAGACCACTGAGATGACACAACAAAGATTACGTGCCCAAAAGCAACGACAATATGAATTGCGTGTATGTGAGATCCCTGAGATAACACAACGGAGACTACAAGCCCAAATGGAACGACAACATAAATTGCGTGAATGCGAGACCCCTGAGATAACACAACGAAGACTACGAGCCCAAAAGGAACGACAATATAAATTGCGTGAATGTGAAACTCCTGAGGTAACTCAACTGAGATTACGTGCCCAGAAGGAACGACAACATAATTTACGGGATTCCGAAACTGTCGGTGAAATGAAAAAAAGGCTTTGTTTACAGTCAACACGTTCCTGAAAATGAATATGTTATTTCTGGATTCTTAGAAAAAGTACGTGATTCTGCAAATTACGTGTGCTGTTGTTGTCATCGCTTGATGTATAGAACATCAGTTGTCCATCTAAAACCAGAGAAATATGATAAAGTACCACGATCTCTGTTGCAAGATGTGTTAGCTTTTCGCCAAAGGTCTTACAACGATGATGAATGGATATGCAGAACATGCCACGTGACCTTGAAAAGAGGAAAAATGCACAGTCTTAAGCAAATAATTTGTCTTTAGTCGATCCACCAAAGGAACTTAAAGACCTAAATGCACTGGAGTTGAGACTTGTTTGTCAGAGGATAGCGTTCATGAAAATGATGGGCTTACCAAGAGGCAAACAACATGGAATTCATGGACCAGCGGTTAATGTTCTAACTAAACTTGATGCGGTGTGTGAGGTACTTCCAAGAATACCATCAGTCGCAGGTTGTTGGCATGAAACTGAAGCGAAGTTTGAAACACTCTTCTCACTATATGTATGATTCCATTAGGCCTGATGTGGTGATGAATGCTCTCAGATGGTTGACAAAAGAAAATCTACATTATGCAAATATCAAAATTAATGAAAACTGGCTTGAAGATTCCAGAAATGATGATTCTGAACTTTGGACAGCTGTATCTCGTACAGAGGAAAATGACTGTTCAACTCGAGAAATATCACTGAAAGACGTCATATAACTGAAGAGAGACGAAAGGTTACAAAAAGGAACGCGACTGACAAAACCGAAGAGAGACGAAATGTTACACAAAGGAAAGCGAACAAAGAAAACGGAATGAAGCTGCTTCAGTGGCTGGTCTTAAGGACTGTCATAATGACTACGAAAAACTGACAGTGATGGCGAGACAGAGTAGAATGCTAGTGGTAAAAACTTTCAGGGGAAACGTCTCACTGCTGGCATGGTGAAACGTGGAACAAATGAAAAGTTTTGTAAAATCAGATCGCGCCTATAGAATGTTGAAAACATCAGAGGAACACCTGCTTATTTCCAAACTGTGTTTTATGATGTTCTAGCCATGGTGCGACAGCTGGGAATACCAACGTGGTTTTTTACAGTTTCTGCTGCTGACATGCAATGGCCCGATGTGATTCAAACAATAGCGAGACAATATGGTACCATATTGACAGATGATGATGTGAAACAGTTATCATTTGCTGAGAGATCACAATGGCTGAGAAGGAACCCAGTTACGGCTGCACGACAGTTTCAGTACAGATTAGAGCTCTTGTTCCGAGACATTCTGAGATCAAAAGCACATCCATTAGGAGAAATAATGGACAACGTTATTCGGATAGAATTCCAGGCTCGTGGTTCTCCTCATGCACACACACTTTTATGGGTGAAGGATGCGCCGAAAATTGACTCTGATCCAGATGAAGTGGTTGCATCATTCGTTGACAAATACATTTCTTGTGCTCTACCTGGGGATAAAGACGAAACCCTTCAGACGCTTGTAAAGATATTACAAACTCATTGTCACTCCAGTTACTGCAAGAAGAAAGGATCATGCAGATTTGCCTTTCCTAGACCACCTAGTCCTGTAACGGTCATTGCAAGAGAACCAGATGATGAATTGACAAAGTTGAAAAAAGATCGCGCAGCCAGTGTACTCCAAAAAGTTAAAGATGTCATATCTGATGATGACAGTACAAAGGACTCCAAATTGGAGCAAATCTTGGACAAAGCCAATGTGTCGCTGCAAGAGTACCTTCAATAGTTGTTGGTATCACAGAGAGGTCAGACAATAGTGTTGAAAAGATCACCCGCAGAACTACTAATCAATCCATATAATCCAGTGATACTGAAAGCATGGCAGGCAAATATTGACATACAGTACATCATAGATGCATACGCATGCGTTATGTACATTGCCGCTTACATGACGAAAAATGAGAAAGGTATTGGTGAACTCCTCAGACAAGTGTGTAAAGAGTATCAAGACCAAGAGATTAAAGGCATGCATCGACGCGTCGGCTCAGTATTCTTAAATCATCGTGAAGTCAGTGTTCAAGAAGCAGTGTACCGTATATTATCCATGCCCATGAAAAAGTTCAGCAGAGAAGTCTTGTTTGTCAATACAGATGCCAAAGATGTAAGAACAGCTGTTCTCAAACCACTAAAGAACTGGATGATTTAGGGGACGAAGACGAAAACATTTTCCAGAGCAACATTATTGAGCGTTATTCCTTGAGACCAAATTGCATCGAAGATGTGCCTGGCAGACTTCTCATCCAACTATAAAGTGAGGTTTGCACATACGAATGAAGAAGCGGATGACAGTGTACCAGTTGTACTGGATATCAATGATGAGCAGGAAGAATGTCCAGTGGAACTACCAAAACAGATTAAATTGAAGAAAGGAGGTGGCACAATGTACAAACGAAAACGACCAGCTGTGATTAGGTTTCACAAGTTTAGTGTTGAAAAGGACCCAGGGGACTTCTATCGATCAAAGCTAATGCTGTATCTACCATGGCGAGACGAAGGTGTTGACCTGTTGAGTGGTCATCCTGATTCTGCATCCCATTACTTCAGTGCACATGACCTTATATCTGTAAATGAAGCCAAGTACACTCGAAACGTAGAACTCGTTGAACAAGCCATAGAGAACAATGCACTGTATGGACCACCTGAACATGCATGGGAAAATATTGCACCTGGAGCTGAACATGACAATATGCAAGACCAAGGTGAAGGTGTAGAGATAGAAAGAGACCTTGACCAGGAAGACCTTGACGCAAATGCTGAATTGATCAAAAACCCAAAGTCTGTTCGTGCCTCGGATATAACAGCACGCTATGAAGCAGAAGCAGAAAAACAAATTATACCTGATCACGAATACAGAAAGATGGTGCGCAGTTTAAATAACAAACAAGGACAGATTGTATTTTTCAATAGAAAATGGTGCAAAGATGCTTTAAAAGCCTTGAGAGAAAAGAAACCTGTGAGACCTTACCACGTATTTTTAAGCGGACCAGGCGGTGTTGGAAAATCACATGTCATCAAACTCATTCATTCCGATGTGAGAAAATTCTTCAGGATGGCACAGGCAATAAGTCCTTCAGACATTACCGTCTTGTTGACTGCACCCACTGGAGTCGCTGCTTTCAATATTGGTGGCATGACAATACATTCTGCTTTATTGCTACAAACTAGTAAGTATGATACTGATCACATTTCTTTTGACAAATTGAACACATTGAGGTCGAAACTGGAAAATCTGCAGTTGTTAATCATTGACGAAATTTCGATGGTTGGATCAGATATGTTATTGGACATCCACAAACGTCTCAACAAAATAAAAGGCATATCGGGCGATTCAGTCTTTGGAAATGTTTCAATTTTGGCAGTTGGAGATCTATATCAGCTTCCTCCTGTATTACAGTCCCACATCTACCAGCCTGTTAACACATTCGCTGCCCAGCCAAATATTCCCCCAGTGCCAGGGCCTGCAACAGTCTCATGGAGGTCCGGGTGAGTAAGTTCTAGGTGTGAAATGCTGATAACGAGGGTGTGAAGTCCACCTGGTCCAAGGGCCATAAAACTTGCCTGAGGTGTTATGCACAGAAGGATGTCATAACCCTGTTCGGCCTAATTAGCTAATTAGGCCTACAGCCAGAAAGGAAACAAGCGCACACAAACACAGTACGCCCTCACATGCACAAATATATATATAATATATGTATAATTTATATATATATCCTGTACACACTCGGATCGACCTTCGATATATTAGTTGAAATAATAGATGAAGATTTATAAAACGTCACAGTTATCATCATGTATAATCATCAAAGTTCTAAAGACACTTCATCAATCTGATAGAACTCGCGAGGGTTTGTGTCTTATTCTGGTTTATGATTGTTATTAACTTTCAAGTGTATTTGCACCTGTGGAAAGATGGCTCAGGATTTACGTAGTAGGCCAGGTGACGCGAGACGGAAAACCGCGCGAGTTCGATTCCCCGTCAATTTTTTTTCTTTCATTTTACAAACTTTTATTTTTACTGAAAAAAATTACTGTTTTGCTTTTCATTACGAACAAACTGATTCTACCAATCATTATAATTCTAAAAATTGTTTTATCTTTAATTACACACAGTCATTGAGTTATTTACATACCGTGGCGACAGCATGATACAGTGGACCTCGTCTTTGTCACCGTCAAACGAAGCCGGGAATTATACGAAAATTGCGTGTGATCAAAGTGTAACCTAATATGATCAACTCTAGGCCTCATGATATAATACTTTATTATGAATTGTCTGAAAGTCGTACGTCGGGGTGCATATGGTGAATTCCAAAGTGCGGTTGGGATTGTCGGTGCACAAAAGGGCCAACATGTTCCGCAAGTGATCGTTCGAGTTTGCTTTCAGAATTTTACAATTTACATGCACTTGTTGGCGGAGGTACTAACACAAGCATATTGCTTTCTCTAAATGTATAGGATACGTGAGATATCCAAATATGCCAAACTAATATTATAATATGCAGCCGCGTTCTGATTACCCTGCCGATCTGTGTGTCAGGCATGTGGCACGCGCCCTATTGTTGTTGATTGCGCAATAGGCTGTCCTCGCGGGGCAATAAACCTGAACGACTCACGCCTCGCTATCTCGAGTTCACACCTAAGGTGCGATCTGTCACACCTCCGTCTCACCAGCGGGTTTGCCGCAAGTAAGTGGCTAAAATACGCCCAAATATAAAACTAGAAAGATTTTTATGCGGTCCTCGCTTTCGTTTGATTCTAAGGAATACTCCTACACGGTATCAATTTTACACTACAGCGGGTCATGAACTTATTTCACGATAAAGGACAAAAGCCGTGGATATTTTCACGCTCCCAAAACCTTTCTTTCTTTCGAGTTATCAAAATCCCTGATGAATTACAAATTTTGCTATTTCATGACAAGAAACCAATTTATAAATGAACTACTACTCACCTGCGCAGAGTTTATTGATAAATTTAAGAGATTTCTTACTGAAAATTGCTGATAAATTCATGACGAGTATACCCGTCATGGGCACTGGGGGAATCAGAAAATATGACGGGTATACTCGTCATAGGCAGCGAAAGTGTTAAAGATCCTGTCGAAAGACTACAAGGGAACCTTTGGAAAGAGAACTTCTATCTACATGAATTGGACGAAGTTATGCGCCAGAAGGGTGATTCTGCGTTTGCTGAAATGCTTTGTCGCATTCGAGTTGGAAACCATACTAAAGCTGATATATCCTTATTAGCATCCCGACAGATTGCTGAAGACGATCTAGATTATCCGCATGATGCTTTGCACGTGTTTGCCTACAACTGCGACGTTGATCAGAGAATCTTGACGAAATTGAAAGAACTAGAACCAAATGAAAACAATCTTACCTAAATTCATGCATCGGACGATAAAAGAGACGGCACAGGGCAGGTCAACTTACCAAAGATGAACACTTCACAGAAGCGATCAGAAATGGCTGGACTACATACCGTTCTTGTTTTGACAGTTGGTGCCAGAGTCATGCTCACATATAACGTGGACACAGCGGATGGTCTTGTCAATGGTGTTATAGGAACAGTGCAGACTATAATTACCACTGCCAACGGAAAGGTAGATGTAATTTTGGTCAAGTTTGATGATGAGGCTGTTGGAAAAAATGCAATATCTACTAGTCACTGGAAACAGGAATACCCAAGAGGAGTACCTATCAAGAGACATGAAGGGAAATATGAAAAAGGAAATAAGAAAGCTCAAATAGCAAGGAGACAGTTTCCATTAACATTAGCATGGGCAGTTACTATCCATAAATGTCAAGGTCTAACGGTAGACCAGATCGTTGTGAACATGAGAAAGGCGAAGCGTTTCGGGAAAGGCCAGGCTTATGTTGCATTTAGTCGTGTAAAGACAATTGAAGGTTTGTACATAGTAAACTTTGATCCTGCTGGAATAAAGAGTGACAAGAAAATCGAAGCCGAAATGGAGAAAATACGACAAAATACCGTACCAACCGAAGAACTGAAACTGTTGGAATACCAATCCCCTGAGTGGACAATCCTTGGACATTTAAATTTAGACAATATCTAAATTGATGAAGGAACTTGGATTTGAACAGTATATAAACAAGCCTACCACAGACAGGGGTACAATGATAGACCATATATACCACAACCGCGTTGGTATACAAGAAATAATTACGGATGTTCATGATACCTATTTTCTGATCACGACATGACATTATGCGGAGTAAAAACCTAATGGATCAAACTGGGAAAGAGAAATGCCAGTGATGAATCCGTGGGGACCGTCCCTGCATAAATCTAATAACATCTTTGAAAGCAACAAAAACAAAAATGTACGTGTATAAAAAATACACAATTGGAAATCGCTGAAATTCATATGTTGATGACTATTTTACATCCCCATCTCTCGTCCAACAACTCAACAGTCAAGATACTGGAGCCACAGGAATCAAGACTCGCTATCTCGATACGACCATTTCACACCAATAGTGTGCTGAGGTTTCACACCAATTGTGTGCTGAGGTAAACTGACATTCGATTTACCAATATTTGTATTGGAACATTACAGTGAGGATTTGACCGAGGAGGGGAGCTTTTGAGCGAGAAGGAGAGCAAAGTATCTCTATTGATCAAGGAATGTTTTTGAAGATTATAATAAACAAGCCAACTACAGACAGAGGTATGATGAAAACCCTATTTATCACAACAACGTTGGTACACAAGAAATAATAACATGTTCATGACACTTTTCTGATCATAAAATAAGAAATACTCAGTAGGGATTTGCTGGAATTTATACGTTGAGACTATTTAACTTCGCTGTGTAGTGTTCCGCCTTATCTCGTCGAACAACTGGACAGTCTCCAAACTGGAGCCAGAGAAATCAAAACTTTGACCATTTCAGACCAATTACCTGCAAAGGCTTCACACCGATCGTGTGCTGAGGTAAGTATTTCGATAAAAAGAAACAATAAATAGAATGATTGTGCGGGTGTTAAAGCCATAAACTCTATGGTAAAAAAATATATATAGCCAATATATCTCTTAGAATTTTTTTATTCATATTTTCTTTCATCTACAGGTTAGTAAATCGCCTATCATTCAAAACGTAGCACTTGAAATGATCCTCAGCTGAACTTAAACCAGAGGAATTCATTGATTACCAGACATTCCCAACGAGCATCCAACCGTCAGATTTACTGTATGGGTAGCTGCTCTCTCACTGCTAAACAGTGCTCAGAGCCATGGCATTGCCACTGTCTTATGGCGATTTGCTGAGCCCGGTCCATATAGAAAGAGTAGAGTAAATTTGCCTTTTTATTGTGTATATCTGTATAAATTGTTCACTGGACTCACGACCCTAATGAAAATCAGCATATGGTGCTGAATAAGCATTCCTGCCAAAGTATCTTTGAAAAAAATAAAATGGCATCCCTGCTTTCTGGAATGCCTCGTCGTGCGCCGTACACTAAAGGCGCAGTTGGTCGTTCGTGTGTAAACTGTTCCACGACCACTGTGTGGGTGGTGTGCGGTGCCCAAGCCAATACGCCAGATAGGTCGCCCATCAGGCCGTGTCGCTCCACCTGAGCAATTGGATTACCAGCCACAGGAATATAAAAGTATACTATTCAAAGTAGAACAATACAAAATCGGGGTTGTTGTACACACAAAACCATCAAACCTTATGGATCAATTGCCCGAAGATTTCGTGCTATTCTCTCATATTTGACACTGGATACATCTAGATTGATAAAGGAGGAATTGGATTTGAACAATTGATAAAAAGAAGCCGACCAGCCACAATGGCACTATGATAAACCATATGTACCAAAACAAAGCTGGTACATAGAACCTGATACACAGAGGTTATAAATTATACAATTCATAATGGAACAATCAAAAATGGTATTCAGTCATATCTCACTAAAAAAAATGGACACAGTTCATAATGGAAAAAATATAGTTTTTCGTCATTTCTCAAACAACAACAGCTGGAGATTCCCGAAACTGGAACCAGAGGAATTACATCCGCAGTAGTCCTTGTGACCATTTCAGACTAATTCTTTGCTCCGGTCACTTTTCTGACAGAACGGAGGAAAGTATTTGTGCTGGTCTAAAAGCTATAAACTATATGCCAGCATATTTGTCAGTTATCTGACTGATATTTGCATGTACAATTTACTAAATTTACCTAATCGTCTAAAATGGAAGACATAACCTTTAAATATGTTGGCTTAACATATATTTTTCTGCTACACTAATCCTGCTAAATTGAACATTCGTTCTTATTTCTAACCGTTAATTGCATTTTTGCAAAACTCTTCGATAAACATTCTATTCGCTTATTTCTAACCGTTAATTGCATTTTTGCAAAACTCTTTGATAAACATTCTATTCGCTTCTACTTAGTTTTATTGCAAAAAGTTTCACACAAAACATAAAATGTTGACAATTTTAATTGCTTATAACAACTATTTGCATTATTATATATGAATGTTTATTTACTTGAAGGGAACAGTGGCAAACGATGTCGATCGAAAGCCAAGAAAGCTTTTTCACGTGGGTATTCCAAAACTACAACGAAGACTCACTTTACCACAGAAACTAAAAGAAAGTCTACAAACGACAACTGAAGCATGCATAAAGTGTGGTATGGAATCTTCCTGACATCCCATCCCTACATTTATTTATGGACTACCCTTGAAAGGAATGTTGATGGCACCATCAGGCATGTGTAAAATGTCATCCAAGATGCATGGACATGTAAGGTTTCACACCGAAATTCCACCCAATCCTGAGAAAAAGCGCATAAATATGTGCTCTGCAGACGGGACAGCATGTAACAGTTGGTATCACCACCTATGTTTTTCAAGACAAAGCTTTCGATGACTAATGAACATTCAAAACTACAGTATGATACATGGATTCACTCCTCAGATATGTGCAATTGTTACTCAGACATTTTTTATGGGTAGACTCCCCGGGAAACTGTTAGTAGCATTACTGGCGTCAACAAGCTTGTATATGTCATTAAAGGAACCGAATTTATATGATCATGCAAAATTTTTGACGAATTCGTTAAACCACCCGTGACATAAATGCCTGAATATATTCTACGAATAATTGATACTAGAGGGCGTCATGTGTACCACAAAGCTATCGTGGATGGATGGACATCCCAAATTACAGGCTGAAACAATGAAAATCTCTCTTAAAAATTTTCAGATATGAGTAATTTTCGGCAGGAGAAAACGCACGCACGAAAACAAGTACAGACTACTCCAACACTCTGAAAGTAAAAAAATCGACGTATCCAATATAAAGAGACATGCAGAGTTTCAGGTCGAATTATCACAGCAGTTCCGAGTAATGGACAGCAATGCATTCTCCACAAACTATACAACATGTCGTGCTGCCTAACCGGATTTAGGCAAAGCGATCAATGGCTGATAAACATGCAAAATTACAAGTTGCTGCATCCATTAACACCTGAGATATGTGCATTTTTCTGTAAAAACAATTTTATGAATGTTACAACAACTAACAGTATTTGGCGCACCAAGCTTGTGTATAAGACTTCACTATCAAATACCAATGGACATTTACAATTTTAGCTGCATATATTCAACCACACTTCGGATATCTGGCATTATCAACAGAAAAAGACCCATAAATACACTAAGCTAAAAAGATCGGTGGCATTAAGATTAAAAGTTGGCGCCACCATTGTTTGTCAGGCACGAGTCCACATGTGACAGAACAAATGTGCTGGATTTCAAAAAGTTTGGTCCAGGGATCTGAGGAATTCTTCCCAGACAATGCGCTGGAGGCCTGAACCTGGTGTTTGCGGAATACAAAAAGCCCATCAGATACAATAAGCCGTAAAGTTTATCCCCTGTGACAAATAAAGGACCACAGAGGGAACTTAAATAGGTGAGTGAACACAATTAGGTGAGTGAACACAAAACTGACAATCTACACACTGAGGAAACTTAATTAGGTGAGTGAAAACATGTAATGGATCGTATTAATGTAAATTAATACAATAAGTTTTATCTGAACAGGATTCTTATCATAGCTAACAGTATATTTAAAAATCCAGAACAATTTACACCCAGAAAATAATCCTGCAATCTCAACAATACGTGTATTCTATATCTACAATGTGATTAATATTTCCCTGTGTTATGCTTAAATACCAATCATTACAATAAACATTTCTTACGTAAGCTAAATCTTACTTTCAATTCATTTGATTCTTTTATGTCAACAGAATTTGGGCACACTGAGAAACTTGACAAATATTTGAAATATTTGTACAAATATTTGAAATATTTGTACGAGTTTCAGGTTCAGCAATGCATGAGATCAGCCTGGGGAGAGGGCTGCCGTGAAGGCGTTAATTGTCATGGCGGCAGCTTAAAACGTCGTTCGGAAACAAAGCGGATCTGATACTACAGGAAGACAAAGCATTCCAGATCACCTGGCCATAACCTGGGACCAAACAGGTGCAAGCTTCTTCCAGTGGGCAGTGACTCTTGCAACAGCTAGTCGCAAAATGGGTTAGTATTTAGTGTACTTTTCACAAACATTATATACACACAGGAATTTTACAATTTGAAAAATTTCCCTTGAACATTTAATAGAAAAAGCATTTTACTTACACATGTAATACTAATATATGGGGAAAACAGACCCAATAAAATAGTATGTTACCATCGTATCAGAATAAGAGCAATCGATATTTCTAACTGCCTTGATTTGTTTCTTGTGCATGCGATACCAATATATAGGGGAAAAACAAACTAAAGTTAGTATTCTAGCATCTGATCACAACAAGTAGGATAGAGATTTCTAAATATCTGGTGGGGGGGGGGGGGGGTTCCTCAAATTTTGTAACTGCACAGAAATCGGTCATACGATTTTCGAAAACCTAAATTATCATGGTTTATATTTAAAACTATAAGTATCTAAAAATAGTTCTGCATACCGTGCTTAATAAAATACAATATAAGCTTTAAATGTAGTTGGATCGACCGTAAAATAACTCATTATAAAAAGTAATATAAAGACTAAAATACTTTTAACAGATTTTAATCTCTAACACTATCCGAGACTCCGCTATATTTCCCTACCCAAAACGTATGATTGTCTTCCGAGTCGGGGCCTTCCTACTATTTTTCTTTTCAGGTTCCTTTTCAGTTTTGCTACCGCCCCTGTTACTCTTATGCCGTCAAGACACGAGTGTTGCGGAGGCACGAACTGTGATTTCATATTGAGCAGTAGGTATCAAACGGCTCGGAACGACGACAACCCTTCAAGCTTTCACAAAAACCTTCTGTTTATAATTTCGCAGATAAAAGAATCACTTTCGTTTACTGATCCTACCTTATATTGTTCCACAAAAGAAATGGACAACCCGTATCGAGTATCACAAAGTGACATTCTTTTAACCAGTTACCAGAACCACTGGTTGTGTCAGTACTACTCACGTACTCTTTACTACTGGTGATTTAAATGGTATAACCTTAGCAGTTATTAACTGTAGCATTTACCAGCTGTTGTGGTAATTTTTCATAGCTTAAAAGTAAAGTTACAAATCCAGAAGCTATTAACACCCAGAAAATAATCCTACAATATTCACAATACTAGTATTCTATATGTACAATATAATTGGTATTACCCTGTCGTTATGCTTAAATAGCAATCATTACATTACGCATTTCATCTTTCAGCTTTCTCTTTAGAAATAATCTCCGTGAATTAATCTCCGACAAAACTATAACATGAAACATAAGCTAAATATTGCTTTAAAATTTGTTCGATTATTCTTATGTGAACACTTTTTGGGCACACTAAGAATCTAAACTTGACCAATATTTGATATATTTGTATTAGTTTCAGGATCAGCAATGCATGAGAACAGCCTGGGGAGAGAGCTGCCGTGAGGCGTCAATTGTCATGGCGACAGCTTAAAAAGTCGTCCGGAAACAAAGTAGATCTGATACTACAGGAAGACAAAGCATCCCAGAACACCTAACATTCACCTGGGACCAAACAGGTGCAAGCTTCTTCCAGTGGGCAATGACTCTTGCAACAGCTAGTCGCAAAATGGGTTAGTATTTAGTGTACTTTTCACAAACATTGTATACACACAGGAATTTTACAATTTTAAAAAATTTCCCTTGAACATTAAATAGAAAAAGCGTTTTACTTACACATGTAATACTAATATATGGGGAAAACAGACCCAATAAAATGGTATGTTACTATCGTATCAGAATAAGAGCAATCGACTTTCTAACTGCCTAGATTAGTTTCTTGTGCATGCGATACCAACATATAGGGGAAAAACATATAGGCGAAAAACAAACTAAAATTAGTATGCTATAGCATCTGTTCACAATAAGTGGGATAGCGATTTCTAACTATCTGGGGTTTTTCCTCAAATTTTGTAACTGCGGAGAAATCGGTCATATGTATTGTCGAAACCCTAAATTATCATGGTTTATAAAAATAATTCTGCATACCGTGCTTAACAAAATACAATATAAGCTTTAAAATATAGTTGCATAGACCGTATAATAACTCATTATAAAACGTAATATAAAGATACTTTTTAACAGATTTTAATCTCTAACACTCTCCGAGACTCCGCCAGATTTCTCTACACTATACGTATGCTTGTCTTCCTAGACAGGCCTTACTACTATTGTTTTTCTTTTCTTTTCAGGTTCCTTTGCAGTTTTGCAACCGCCCCTGTTACTCTTATGCCGTCAAGACAAGTGTTGCGAGATCAACAACTGTGAATCCGTGTTGCGAGATCAACAACTGTGAATCCATATTGAGCAGCACATAAATATGTATTTAACATCTCGGAACGACAACAACCAATCAAGTTCCAACCAATCAAGCTCCCACAAGAACGTTCTGTTGAAAATTTCGCAGAAAAATGAATCGCGATCTTCGACTGAACCCTATTATATTGATCCACACAAGAAAGAAATAGACAATCCGTATCGGGTATCACAAAATGACTTTTAACCAGTTACCAAACCACCACAATCCGTATCGGGTATCACAAAATGACTTTTAACCATTTACCAAACCACTAGTTCTGTCAGTACTACCAGAACCACTAGTTACCACTAGTTCTGTCAGTACTACCAGAACCACTAGTTGTGTCAGTACTACTCACAAACTGCTTTAAATATTATAACCATGGCAGTTATTCGTATTCTACTCCTGGCAACAGAAACTAGGATGTGTCATTTAACTTTTAATAAATACGGCCTCCCATTGCATTGATAACCTATTTGGGTTGAAACTTTCGAAATTGGTATCTTTATATTTTTCTCAAACCTCACAATGGAAATGCATTATTCGGTTCTCATGTTGATGCTTTGGGATTATTCGGTTCTCATGTTGATGCTTTGGGTGGTATAGGTATGTTATATAAATCTTAAAGCCGGTTTATCCATCAAAATCCGGTCAAGTTTATCCAAAATATCAGATTTACTTTCTTCAGAACCTCTAAAAATCGATTTTAAGATCAACACAGTTTAACGATCAACACAAACTTATAGCTAGTTTTTGTTCCCCTTTCCCTATGCCCTTCCCCCATAACTTATTTGGAGGACTAGTGTCATCCTGGTTGTCGCCCTTCCCCATAACCCTTCCCTTCCCCCATAACTTATTTAGAAGACTAGTGTCATCCTGGTTGTGGAAGTAGTGTCATCCTGGTTGTGGAAGTATGTCTGCCTGTTGAGAGGACTAGTGTCATCCTGGTTGTGGAAGTATGTCTGTCTGTTGTGTGCTTGCTGGTTCTTTTGCGACCTAAAATATTTATGAGCCCACACCCGTAAGAGGGACTTCGCCAAAACCTACAAACTGTAAGAGTGGGAGAGTGACTTTGCTAAACCTAACAGTAGATAGGGGGAGGAAGGCAACAGTAGATAGGGGGAGGAAGGCAGTTTATCGCCGCACTTGGTTAGGCGGGGAGATTTGTCCCCAACCTACCAGGAAAAAGGGGTGGCGGGAATTCCCGGATGGGAGCTAGTTTAGGGGCGCGCATGGGTATGGCACATTAAGTCACATTTACTTTTAAAAGTTCTCCTGCATGTCGTCCAGGTTGTGTTCTAAGTTGTCATAATCTATTGTTGTCAGCCTAGTCTGCTTGCTTGTACTTTGCGACATACAAGTTTATGTGGCCGGAAGCCCGTTTATGTGGCCAAATGGGAAGGTGTAGAGAGTAAATCTCGACGTATAAGTCGGCCCTATTAAAAGGTTCTACTTTTACTATACCCTATTCATTCGGATGGACAGATTGACGTCTCCATACAAAGAGGTATTGGGGATTGGACGGAAAGGTATTGTGGGAATCCTTAGGTACCAGGTACCATAAAGGCCAATTCAGGAATCTGAGATGTATAGGGTCAGACTAGAAAATTATACAACCAGATATTGGGGACGTTTAGGGCCGCACACAGTATAAGAGGTGTCTTACTCTAAGTTCTGGCTAATCGCGTTACACCATATTCTTGAATAACTGTTTTCAGCCGAAATGTATTGGACGCTATTACATCTGGATAAGAGATCCGGGAACACAGGACGTAGAAAAGTCCCATACGAATCAGGTTTAGTCATATTTAAAGTAAGAACTAGACTTCTTGAAAATCACCAGGGGCTTTAACACGACCGATTTAAGAAAGGCTTTTGTAACGGGGTATATCGAAAAGGCATATTGCTGGTAAATATGGTAAAAGTCTCAAGAGGGGGTTGGAGATCCGCAAACATGGTAGGAGGTATATGGAAAAGATTTTAACTTTCTTTTAAGTTAAAGAGAGAGAACCACTCATGCTGACATTACGGGGTGTATGGAGTCGAAGTGCCATATCGCGTTAATATACTAAGCCCCCGATCACTTCGTACACTAACATTTCACGAGCAAAACCATTTATAAACCAATTTACAGGTAAACCGTACTCAATATGCACAGATTCCCATGACAGTCAAACCCATGCCAGTTATCCACCCGACAAGAAAAGTAGACCAGACCACTTATTGAAGTTATTGGTATTTATTTAAATTAAATCAGTCTCGAAAGACTTGATTTCAGAGTTTTGCCACTATCACGGTACACCGGAAAGGAATAATACGAAGTGCCTTTTCTGCATCAGTGTTGACGTCGGCATCAACGGCCATCAGATCCCTATGAATGACAGTTGGATCCACTTTAAGTGTGTACAGGTTTCCCCCGTATCCAAGAAGATCTTCATGTGCTCCTTTGTTGATAGCACGCCGTCCACTGTCCCTGTCAGGGTTCTTTTGAGGTACCTTCTACACGCCGTCCACTGTCCCTGTCAGGGTTCTTTTGAGGTACCTTCTACAGGCTGCAATATAAAGAACCACCTTTAACAAAACGCTTAAAAAGCGAATCCATATTGCTGTTCAAAAAGGTGTCCAGTTATCCTGAACTGCCACCCCCCCCCCCAAAAAAAAAAGTCACCGCAAGCATATTACATTGCTTTTAAGCGCTTGCCTGGGACCTAACTTTTCTGAACCAGGAGACTAGGATCTCTCATTTTGTTGATTTGGTGATTTCCCCATCCCCCACCCCAATCATGTCCCTCCCTGTTAAAAGAGGGTAAAGTTAATTCATTATAGTTAACTTCTACTTTTCACTATAGTATCTCGGATCTTCTACATTTCACTATAGTATCTCGGATCTTCTACAGTAATGTTTGTGATGAGAATATCACAAAGACGCTGTGCCCCTTTACCACCATCCCTTCTTTTCAACTCCCCAAATGTGTACGCAGATCTTAAGAAATCTTACTTTCTTATAATTATATCTAGTCATTTATCAATCCTGCTGATCTCGTATACAGTATAAACAAACTAAGCACGCTTCTCACGCTATTAATTTATAATATAAATCATCAAGGGGAAAAATAATCACCCAAGGGAAAGATAGAACAATGATAGATATCAACTGACTATGAAACAATGCATGAATAACATAAAACATTAATATACCCATCCCATTATCTCGCCACAATATATATGTACAATTTTATTTTAAATTACCCAAGTAAATAGTCTTGTCCTTGTATCCTGTAAACACAAAATTTATTACTTACAATGATTTGATCTTCATAATTCACATTTAACGTGACTGCATTCTGGTATTTAGAGAACCTCGCTCCAGCATCTATGATGACTTTGACCACAGCTCAGGCACTGCCCCGCCTCAGTGGCCTGCCTCCATAGCGTTACGTCAATTATACCAGTCTCGTCTTTTATTGACAGGTGCTGGATTTTTGCAGTACCAGTTGCAGTGGATACTTCTTTTGGCCTTTCAATCTGGAAAAAAAATTAATTTTATTGGCAGTGGATACTTCTTTTGGCCTTTCAATCTGGAAAAAAAAAATATATTTATTGGGACCTTTCAATTTGAGAAAAAAGCATTCTTTCATATTAAAAACTGAAATCAAATGTCATTCTCTCATGCGAGAGGGAATACAAGAGACAAGCCATCTCAAAGTTTATACTCATACGCGCCTACATTAACAGGGATCTTACCCGGATGTTAATAAAATTATAACGCTTGCCTAGCTTCATTAAGCACAGCTTACATTTCCAGGACAGGTTTTACGTACAAAACATACTGACAGACAAGACGAATCGACCACATACTTACTTTAATAAAACATTTCCTTACTGATTCGATTTTGCCCTGGATCGTGACTTCTTGCCCGTGCTTTACGTCATTAATTGGGACGGGTTTCGGATCGAGTAGAGCTTCCGCTGCTAACACGCTTCGCGACTTGGTACAACACTGGCAGTTCTGCAATATCATGGAAAAACAATTATTTTCGTCACAACTTCCTTATTTTATAGTCCTATCTTCCTTTGGGTCTTCCCCAAAACTTTTGTTGGCAATCTTTTATATCAGAGGTCTCACTTTGTCCGGTATATCAGTCTTTCTGGGGTCCTCAATTTGCACTGCTTCCTGGTTCTTACGTCTTAATATTACCACTCTATAGGCCACAGTTTAGCAGGATTTTTTTTAAACTAGTACTAGCCACTAGGGGTCGTTGCGTTCGAAGTATTTCGACATAGTTTTCGCTCCTTATCTCAAAACTTTAAACCTTACCTACATAAACTATAGAATTTTCTAATAAAATAAAAGGCCCCATCATTACGAATTCAGGTTTGCGAATCTTCACGCCCATAACCCTCCAACCCCTTCTCCCAAAGCATTTCCATTCCCCTCCCAACCCACCAACAAAAAAGTATTTCCACACTTTATCTCTGCTGACAGAAATTTACTTGAAATACTTGGGACCGTCTGGTGCATTTGATTGTGCCATTTGGCTTCCGTATGAAGTTCATTATCTTTAGCGTATCTCCAACTGTAAGCAATTCGTCCCAGTTTCTGTCGTATACCCAAAACAGAACTGGCCTGTTCGGGTACTCGACCCCGATACATTTTATCCTTTCCTTGGCCTCTTCGTGTATATTAACGTATTCCAACCATTCACCTTTGTTCACTACGGTTATTTTCAAAGCCATCTGAAATGCATTAAACATTTCACCATTTCCCAAATTTACAAAAGAATATTCCCCACGTAAACTACATTCCCCCCCCCCCCCATCTTGCATTTATGATTTTATAAGAAATTAACACAATTTCGTGAGAACAAGGGGGAATTTTTGTAGACCAAGAGGGTTATCAGATTTACAGGTCTGGGTAAACAAATAAATTAGAAATATACAAATATTGGTGACAATTTCGGAATTGTCTTTCTCAAAAACAATTTGCTATATAAAGCAAGACTGATCATAAATAGTTTTAAATTGAGGATTTAATGACACCATTTTGATGCCAATATAGAAGGTGCTAATAGGTTAGTCTTATATTCTAACATTCATATTATTACCATGTCTTTAAAATTTAAAATTACACTGAAATCAGTTCCCATGTTTCACTATTAAAATGTTAATATTTAGACCTCAACAGTATATTACCCGGTTTCAAAACACTACATTAGTTATAAATCGCCACATATAGACAAAATTCACATGTACCTACTTGCTCAGTCCAGGCTGTAGACTTCAATCGAGTTTCCCCAGCCAAAATACCATTTATATACCAGGCGTTCCCCATTTCAACTTTCACTTTAAACTTGTTCTTCAGTCTCAATTCTATGGATTCAGGGTGTGGTACAGCCACTCTGAATTGTTCCATTATGAAAAATCCCTCATTTCCCGGTCGTTTAATGTTCTCTTGTACGAGGGTGTTAATCCTCCATGAATATTCATGAATTCAGGATGAACCTTACAAACCAGCCTTTAATAAAAGAAAAAAAGCCGCACAATCCAAGTAAACCCACCTGTGCTTTTTATTCTGTAACCTTGTCATGCTTCTCACGGGCACATTTTGACAATATCCCTGCATTAGGAGGTCAATAGATGTTTCAGTGATGATGTTCCAAGGTAACATTACCCAAACTATCATACCAGCGACGGATCCCCGATTTTTCAGTAGGGGGTGATATATCAGGGACGGATACCCTATTTTGCAGTTTAAGGTGTCAAATCAGTGAGGGATCCCCGATTTTACAATTGGAGATGCCAAATCAGGGACGGATCCCCTATTTTGCAATTGGTGATACTGGCGGGGGGGGGGGAGATTAAATATAAATGATCAAATATCACGAATTTTGTTTTCATTTTCTGTGCTTTTTATTGAGGCGAGTTGTCATGCTTTCCCTCGTCATACTTTGAGAAAATCCTGCATTTAAAGCTCAATAGATTCCTCTAAACCATGGTGGTGTTGCTGGGGGTGTTGTTGCTGGGAACACTATCTGAACGATCATATTAGGGACGGATCCTTGATTTTTGCATGTGGGTTGTCAAGTTACGGATGGATCTCCAATATTGCAGTTGGTGGCACGGGGGAGGGGGGATTAAATATAAATGATCAAATATCTCGATTTTTGTTTTCATATTCTGTGCTTTTTATTGCGGTGAATTGTCATGCTTTCTCTGGTCATACTTTGAGAACTCTAAGCCGTGATGGTGTTGCTAGGAAAAACTATCCCAACTATCATACCAAGGACGGATCCTCGATTTGGCTGTTGGGTTGTCAAATCACGGATCGATTTCCTATTTTGCAGTTGTTGGTATGGGGGGGGGGGGGTCATTTAATATAAATGATCAAATATCTTGAATTTTCTTTTCATTTTCTGTGTTTTTTTATTGTGGCGACTTGTCATGCTTTCTATGATCATACTTTGAGAAAATCCTGCTTTTAAAGCTCAATAGATTCCTCTAAGCCGTGATGGTGTTGCTAGGAGACGTTATCCCAACTATCATACCAGAGACGGATCCTCGATTTTCCCGTTGGGGTGTCACGTATGAATCCCCTTTTCTGCAGCTGATGGAGATTAAATATAAATGATCAAACATCCAGGACCATGTTTTCATTTTCTGTGCTTTTTATTGTGGCTCTTGTCATGTTTTTCCTGGTCACACTTTGAGAATATCTTGCCCCTAAAACTCAATAGATGGTTTTAAGCCGTGAAGGTGTTGCTGGGAAAACTATCCCTACTATCATACCACGGACGGATCCCATATTTTGCATTTTGTGTGTTTTGCAGTTTGGGTGGGGGTGGGAGATAAGATATAGATTATCAAATATCTCGAAACATTTATCATTTTGGAAAAACAGCCACCAGAGGGAGCTCCAGCTCAGAATCTATGAAATTTTGTGCCATATATCTCCATGACTATAAATACTGTCACAACTTTAATGGCAGCATCTGAAACTAGATTTAATGACCTCATTCTTGTTGAGATTTCATTTTCTGTGCTTTTTATTGTGGCCCCTTGTCATGCTTTTCCTGGTCACACTTAGAGAATATCCTGTATTTTAAGCTCAACAGCTTGTTCTAAGCCGTGATGGTGTTGCTAGGAAACATAACCTCAAATATCATACCGGGGACGGATTCCCGATTTTAAGTCCCAGGTGGTGGGGGGAGGGGATTATATATAAATATATATATTATCAAATATCTCGAAACTTTTTTTCATTTTGAAACATAGCCACGAGAAGGAGCTGCAGCTTATATTCTATGAAATTTTGTGCCATATATCTCCATAGCTATAATTAGTGTCACAACTTTGATTGCAGCATCTGAAACTAGATTTAATGCGTTTATCCTCGTAGGGACATTGTCATATTCTGCAGGGGTTAAATATTAATTATACATAAAATATATATATTAAAAAATAAAATATCTCGAAACTATTTTTTTTCCTTTCAGATGGCGCTGCAGCAATCATTATTGTGCCATATCTCCAAAACTATAGACAGTGTAACAACATTGATTGCAGCTTCTGAAACTAGATTTAATGCGTTTATCCTCGTGGGGACTCTGTCATATTCTACGGTGGTTGAATTTTAATTAAACATCAAATATATTTATAAAAAAAACTAAAATATCTCCAAACTTATTTTTTTCCTTTTAGAAAATAACCACCAGATGCCGCTGCATCAGTCATTATTTTGCCATATCTATAAAACTATAGACAGTGTCACAGCATTGATTGCAGCATCTGAAACTAGATTTAATGCGTTTATCCTCGTGGAGACTCTGTCATATTCTTCCGTTACCATGGTGGCCTAATATAGGTTACAATTAAATTCTTCTATTTTTTGAAATTCAAAATATGGAGATTTATTCTAATAGACTGACGCTTATTTTATTCATGCTTTCCATTCTCCATGACAGGAGTACATGGCCTTCACATGGAGTTATTTTCCGTCTGTCTGTCTGTCTGTCTGTCTACTCATCTGTGGCTTATGAAAATCAGCAAAACCACATAAAGATATGCTTCCATTTCTACCATGACGGCGGTTGTTCATTTGATCAGATCCAAACGTTCCGTGTCTGTCTGCCTAGTAACTGTCCATTCGTTTCGCTGTCTCATTTCCGGCCATTTCCGGCAAGCGTTCGACCTCTGGTCGTCTAGTCTGTTTGTCTGTTTGTTTGTCTGTCTGTCTGTCTGTGCTCTACAGGCCACAATTTTGCACGAATCGTCATGAAACTTACAGATAAAATGTAAGATCTGTTCTCCTCGGAGCCTATTGTTTTTGGTCATGATCGGTCAGAGGTCAAGGTCAGTGTCACCGAAAAACCTAAAATCTTTATTTTCTTCATATCTTCGTCAATAATAATCGTAGCCGCATAATCTGTAGCCCATTTTATTCCTCTTTATGTTAGCTTTCCAAGTACTAGCAAATTTGTCCGGTCAATGGTTACCATGGTAACGTATTTTTTCGGGAAAATCAGAAAATTCGGAAATTTCCCCCCAAATTTATAATTTTTTAAGTTAGAGATGTCTAGTTTTTTGCACTGTGTAGCATTTACTATGCTCTGTGCGAAATTAATGCAAGTCTCGCAAAATCTCGTGCCATTTGTCGTCAAATGAGACTTTTCGATATTTCATTATATACGATTTAGAGGTGGCAATTTTACAGCTAAGGTTCTGAAAGTGACATATTTTCTGTTGTTCTTTATTATCTTGAACTTGTTTTTTAATTTTTCGAAATTAGCCACCAGGGGGCGTGGTACCGGAGACACTACAACTTATCACTTTTCCACAATATCTAAAAAAATATTAAGCATATAACAAATTTTTTTGTCGCATCTTAAACTAGGATCATTGCCTTATTCCTTTGTACATATAGGCTTGTGTCGCCGTTACCATGGTTACCAAATTTTGGGGTTAAACTTGACGATCTGAAAATATGTAGTTTTTGGCTTCTATCTCGGTTAATATTTATGTTTTAAGGGTCTAGTTTTTTGCATAAGGCTGCTTTCTCTTGGTTCTAAGTCATTCAATTGCAAGTCTCGTCAAATCTTGCTCGGTTTATTTCCAAACAAGAAATTACGAGATTTCACAGAAATGCTTATAACTTGATCACGGTTAATGCCAAAATGGAGTAGTTTTCAGCATTTGGTAGCATTTCAGTAGCTGGACATGATTATACTGCAAATCTCACCACATCTCGTACCATCTCCCGCCAAACGAGAATATTCGAGATTTCGAACAAATGTCTATATCTCTGTCATTTTAATGCCAGCGATTTTATTTTTATATTGTTCAAGATTCACTTGACTAGTTTGAAGTGACAAAATTGAATATCTCGTCATATCTCGCACCATTTCTTGTCAAACGGGAACATGGGACCATTAAAAGATACGCCTATAATTCTGTTATTTTAATGCTGAAGACCTATAGTTTTCAGCATTTGATAGCGTCTAACACTCTCGGTCACATTATGTGATTATATTGTAAGTTTCGTCAAATCTGGGATCGTTTTTTCTTCAAATAAAAAAAAATACATCTTATTGCCGTGACCATAAGTGGCGGGAGTATGTGATAGTAAATGTCGGCAGGGGCATTACACTTGACAGTTGGAGCGATGTTCTATGGGTGTGCGATGGCCCATGAAGAAGACTTAATATCTATTGTGTTGTTATTGTCTCCCTTTGATTGTTGCTTCGTAAGCTTCACAGACCAGCGCAAACCACCTGGTTGCCATGTGTCCTCAACGTAAACAACCTTTGCTGATTTCCTGTACTTAAGATATGTACGGTAGCCTGTTCACTTGTCCTTAGCTTGTTTATTGTTGTTGTATTGAAGTAAAATAAAAAGCCATGTTTTCCTGCATATTGATTGGAAATTGAATAAAATCAAACAAGAACCAACCAACCCATGTTCTGTGACCACAATTTCAGATTTGAGATGAGAACAATTGATTTCTGCATAAACAACTATGACCAGATTTGAAAAAAAAAACTTTAAAGTGGTCTAAATTTTTCTTCTGAGAGAGTTGAGCCAAATGCTTTGAGATACCAGCCAGTAGGTGTAAATGGATTGCAATGATACCCAAACCAGGTGTGTGTGTAGAGTTTTGTGGATATGAAGGGGGCCAAAACCTATTTGACTGTGTATAAGCAAAAACTGCCCTGAAATCAGGTTTCGGGGGGCTTAATATTACCCTGCTCCCACAAATAAAAATTTCATCTTGTTTCCCTGCATATACACCCTAAACTGGGCCTAATGACACCGAACCATGTTTGTGGGACCATTAGTTTAAATTTGAGGTCCAAAATATGGATGACTGCATATACCAAATACAGTGCTATGACCATATTTTAAAATTTCAAAATGGTACCAACATTTTTTCTGAGGGAGTTTAGCCAAATGCTTTGAGATACCAGCCAGTGGATGTCAAAGGATTGCATTGATACCCAAACCAGGTGTGTGTGTGTTGAGTTTTGTGGAGATGAAGGGTGCCAAAACCTATTGACTGTGTATAAGCATAAAACTGCCCTGAAATCAGGTTTCTGGGGGCTTGAAATTTTTGTTTGTGGGAGCAGGGTAATATTATCTTGTTTCCCTGTATATACACCCTTAACTGGGCCTAATGACACCAAAACCAGGTTTTTGGGACCATCAGTACAGATTTGAGGTAAAAAATGTGGATTTTCTCTGTATATCACTATGTCCACTGTGTCCAGATTTGGAAATTCAAACTAGTCCTAATTTTTTGTCTGAGGGAGTTGAGCCAAATGCTTGGTGATGCCAGCCAAGGGATGTAAATGGATTGTAATGATACCCAAACCAGGTGTGTGTGTTGAGTTTTGTGGAGAGGAGGGGGCCAAAACCTATTTGACTGTGTATAAGCATAAACTGGCCTGAAATCAGGTTTCTTGGGGCTTGAAATTTTGGTTTGTGTCAGCAGGGTAATTTTATCTTGTTTCTCTGTATATACACCCTGAATTTGGCCTAATGACACCTAAACCATGTTTGTGGGACCATCAGTACAGATTTGAGGTAAAAAAAATGTGGACTCTCTCTGTATATCACTATGTCCACTGTGTCCAGATTTGGAAATTCAAACTGGCCCTAATTTTTTGTCTGAGGGAGTTGAGCCAAATGCTTGGTGATGTAAGCCAGTGGATGTAAATGGATTGTAATGATACCCAAACCAGGTGTGTGTGTTGAGTTTTGTGGAGAGGAGGGGGCCAAAACCTATTTGACTGTGTATAAGCATAAACTGGCCTGAAATCAGTTTTATGGGGGCTTGAAATTGTTGTTTGTGTAAGCAGGGTAATTTATCTTGTTTCCCTGTATATACACCCTGAATTTGGCCTAATGACACCTAAACCATGTTTGTGGGACCATCAGTACAGATTTGAGGTAAATAATGTGGATTTTCTCTGTATATCACTATGTCAACTGTGTCCAGATTTGGAAATTCAAACTGGCCCTAATTTTTTGTCTGAGGGAGATTCCAGCCAGTGGGTGTAAATGGATTGCAATGATAGCCAAACCAGGTGTGTGTGATGAGTCTGGTGGAGATGAGGTGGTCCAAAACACTATTTGCCTGTGTATAATAAGCCATATACTGTCCTCAGCTGAAATCAGCTTTCTGGGGGCTTGAAATGTTTGCTGGTGGGAGCAGGGTAATATTATCTTGTTATCCTGGATATACACCCTAAAATGGGCCCAAGGACACCAAAAACATGTATGTTGGACCATGAGTACAGATTTGAGGTAACAAATTGTCTATCTATAAATTTAAAAAAATCAAATATCAAACTGTTATAAACATGTATCAATATATTTAATAAAATCTCTTTTCATCCAATGAATTGCATCTTATTTTTTATAAAAAAAACCATGATATTCAACTACATCCAGCAATAAAAAATAAAAATAAAATGAATAAATTTTTTTTTTGGTGGGGTGGGGGGGGGGGGGGGTGTTAATTTGTGTTTTGGCAGTAAAATCCAGGCTTCTCTTTGGATCCCGGCGGTGGGGAGGGTACAATGGACACCAAACAACATTTAAATGAACATTTTTTCTGCTGTTATTGGATGACCAAGTCTCTATGAATTTAAAAAAAAAAACATTTATTCTGTTATTCAAGATGACAGTGAAAATGACCCTATTTTTTCAATCATTCTCCACCCTGTTCGAGCGTTCATCGAATAAGAAAGAGCCCGTCCCACCGCATTTCCTGCGAGGGTTCGTTTCTTCGGAGTCCAAACTATCCTACCGTGGCGGGGTTTAGTCCATCTCGTCATAAATTTGTGTCCGGGGCACGGCAAACATCATGAAAGCGGACAAAACTTTCATACAGCTGGTAAATGCGTTTATATGTAAACGCGGAGAATTCGCTGGGAATTTTTGGAGAATTTCCGAAAAGTTTAAAATTATTTAAAATCTACAACTATATTACTCTTGAGACATTTATTCACTGTTAAATTACCGAAACAATAACCCGTTCGAAATTAAGAATTTTAAGCGCAAACAATGTGGGATTGCCATTAACACCAATCTTGATCACCTGCTAACATTGACTACCGATCTACATAAGACAGAAACGCAAAACACTATATAACGTTTCAACAGTTTATTGTGGAAAGCGTAACAAGACCATGCAGGATATCAAATTTACAGGTTCTTAAGGAAATATAATAAATAAATTGTACATTTAATGATATCATCATGATGAATTCTCCGCGAATTCTCCAGCTGTCCGCATTATAGATATATATGTAAGATTTATGACAAAAATTGACATACAATTTTATGGATACCCGTATAACTGCGGTTTTCTGGAGCATCCCAGCCCGCAGGTAGGATAATATGGATTCCCGACAATATTCTCATGACTGTTCCCTGAGCAGGTTTTTCGGACTAAAAATGGCCCTATCCTTCATTCAATCTCCAGCCTCTTCTGGCGTTCCCGGTATAAAAAAGAGCCCGTCCTATGGCTATTTAAGCTAGGACTGCAAACTCTGGGGTCAAAACAATTCAACTACGGCTTAGGATTACCACCTTTCCTCTTAAATTCACATCGCGCCCGTGTCAAGTGTACCGTTTTATTCACAAACGTGCGGCAGGCGCCAAAAAATTTGACAGCACCCATTTCAGATGCCAGAATATATTAACCCACCACGGAACTAGGGCCTCAGAATTTTTTATCTCATAACTTACCACTTTAGACTCCTTAGAAAACCCTGCTTTCCTTTTTTTACCAAAGATTCTAATTTTTTACATATATATCACATGGCAGATACACGAAGGGGACATTACAGTTAATCCGTGATGGGCAGGACTTCTTGGAGATTTATTATTCCTGGACGCAGGCTGAGCGGCCGCCTTGTTTCTTTAAGGACAGCCCTAAATTAAGCCAGACCTTAAAGGATGGTCATGCCAGGCACCTAGCTTGTCCAGGAATGAAAGGTCACGTCTCCCAGACCCAGAGGTCGGGTCTCTGTCTCACACGAACGCGGCTTCGCTTGCATTTCGGCATTGTGGACGTTCAACTCTTCAAGTTTCATTTTCATCGCTTTTTCTTATTTCCAGCGCTCAAGAATAGAAGAACTGCCAAGGATTCAGTTGGACTTGCATTTTTTTTTTATTTCTGTCAAAAATGGATTGTCCTGTATAGGATAGCTACTAATAATAACACTAATAATGTCTCTCTATCTGTCTGTCAATCTGTCTGTCTCTCTGTGTGTCTGTCTATATTATTACCATGTCCGGCAAGCGTGTGACCTCTGGTCATCTAGTTTGTCTGTCTGTCTGTCTGTCTGTCTGTCTGTCTGTATATTCCCACTCTACAGGCCACAATTTAGCACCAATCGCTCTGAAACTTATACATTTAGTGTAAAATCAATTCTCCTCGGAGCCTATTGTTTTTGGTCATGATCAGTTAAAGGTCAAGGTCAGGGTCACTGAAAAACCTTAAAACGGTTTTTCCTTCATATCTTTGTAAATAATAATCGGAACGGCTTAATCTTTAGCTCATTTTATTCCTCATTATATTACTTTTCCACATGTTAGCAAATATCTCTGGTCATTCGTTACCATATTAACGTATTTTTAGGAAAAAATCATGGAATTCGATATTTTTCTTCCAGATTTTTCATTTTTGAAGCTAGAGAGGTCTAGTTTTTTGCATCGGATAGTATTTGATAAGTTCGATGATATGTGAATGCAAGTCTCGTAAAATCTCGCACAATTTCTCGTCAAACGAGAGTTTCTGAGAATTCATTAAATATGACCTACAGGTCGCATTTTCTCAACAATGGCTTCGAAAGTAATGTATTTTGAGATATTTACAAATATCTCGAAATTGTTTTTTCATTTTTTTGAAATAGTCACCAGGGGGCGTGGTACTTGAAACACTGTAACATATCATTTTTCTGCAAATATCTAAAAAAATATTAAACATGGGACAATTTTTATTAACGTATCTTAAACTAGGATAATCGTCTTATTCCTCCACACATGTAGCTTAGTGCTGCCATTACCATGGTTACCAAATTTAGGGGTAAAACTTGGCAATCTGAAAATATGGAGTTTTCTTCTTCTATCTCTGTTAATATTTGTGCTACAAGGGTCTCGTTTTCTGCATAAAGCAGCATTCCCTTGATTCTAAATCAATCAATTGAAAGTCTCGTCAAATCTCGCTCGGTTCATCGCTAAACGAGAAATCACGTGATTTCACATAAACGCTTATAACTTGGTTACCTTTTCGGCTAAAGAGGAACAGTTCTCAGCATTTTGTTGCGTTTTGGAAGCTTAACATGATAATAACACACATCTCGGCACATCTCGTATCATCTCCCGCCAAACGAGAATATTCGAGATTTCAAACAAATGACTATATCTCGGTCATTTTAATGCTAGGGATTTTATTTTTCTATTGTTAAAGAATCATTTGACTAGTGGTAAGTAATATAAGTGAAATCTCGTTATATCTCGCACCATTTGTCGTCAAACGAGAACAGTGGATCATTTAAACAAATGCCTATATTGCTGTCATTTTTTACACTAAAGACATATAGTTTTCAGCATTTGACAGCGTCTGACACTCTCAGTCACATTATGTGATTATATTGCAATTTTCGTCAAATCTCGCCTCGTTTTTCATCAAATGATAAATATATATCCAATTGCCGTGAGCACAAGTGGCTTCAGAGTTGACCGGTAAGTGCCGGCAAGGCTATTACAGTTGCAAGTTGGCGTGCGCGGTCGTCCATGAATCTCACAAAGCAGCATTGAATAAAGGACAAAAGCCGCTAAATGTGGAGGGAACACACCTGTGATTTTTATTGTATCCCCTTGCGCGGCCACTTGTGTTGCCAGGAACCACTGGCAAATTTTTCAAACCAGGAAGGGGTCATTGATTTTGTAGTAGGGTGTGTCAAAATATGGGCGGATCCCTGATTTAGCAGTTGGGAGGCAGGGCTTAAATTTTAATTATACATCAAATATATATAATAAAAAATAAAATATCTCAAAACTTTTTTTTCTTTTAGAAAATAGCCGCCAGATGGCGCTGCAGCAGTCATTATTGTGCCATATCTCCACAACTATAGAAAGTGTCACAACATTGATAGCAGCAACTGAAACTAGATTTAATACAAATTTTCCTTTTAGAAAATAACCGCCAGATGCCGCTGCATCAGTCATTATTGTTCCACATCATCAAAACAATAGACAGTGTCACAACATTGATTGCAGCATCTGAAACTAGATTTAATGCATTTATCCTCGTGGGGAATCTGTCATATTCTTCCATTACCATGGTGATATAGGTTACAATTCTTGAAATTCAAAATATGGAGATTTATTCTTATAGACTCTGGCTTATTTTATTCATGCTTTCCATTCTCTATTGCATGATTACTTGGCCCTCAATTGGAGTTTTTCCGTCTGTCTGTTTGTCTGTCTACTCATCTGCGACTTTTGAAAATCAGCCAAACCACATTAAGATGTGCTTCTATTTCCCCTATGATAGGGGTTTTTCATTTGATTAGATCCAAATGTTCCCTGTCTGTCTGCCTAGTAACTGTCCGTCTGATTCGCTGTCTTATTTCCGGCCACTTCCGGCAAGCGTTCGACTTCTGGTCGTCTAGTTTGCTTGTCTGTGTGCGCTCATCCTCAGGTCGCAATTTTACACCAATCGCTTTCAAACTTTTTCAGTTGGTATATAATCAGAAGTCCTGGGAACCTATTTTTTCGGTGCAAAAAGGTCAAATTTCAAGGTCATCAAAACATCTTTAAATGGATTTTTCTTCATATCTTCGTCACAAATGGCCGTAGCTACTTACAAAATAGCTCCTGTTAATCGTCATTCCAATGCCTTTTTTTCTGATGTGTTTATATCTGAAATCATAATATTAAAAAATAAGGGGTCCTATTTTTCTCACTTGGTCAGTTTTAAAGCTACAGAGGTTTAGTTTCTTGCATCAGGTAGCATACAGGTAGTGTTACTTGATTATAATACAAGTCTCGCATTATCAAACGAGAAGTATCGCTTAGTGATATCCTAGAGTCAACAAGTTTGCAAGAATCATTTAGAAACTGATCTTGTGTCTAACATTAATATCTCGAAATGAAATTTTCATTTTCCGGATTTATCCGCTAGGGGGCATTGCACTCGAACCTCCCAAACATATCATTGTTTAGCCATATCTCCAAAACCATAAATCTAAGTTACAGAAACTATAGTTTATTTTCTTCCTCTGGGTTTTCTCCATTACCTGGTTAAGTCATCTGGTCTCAATCTTGTGTCACTTTGTCAGTATGTCTGTCTGTTTGTTAGTTGTCTTCAAATTCGTTCTTGCGTCTCACATATAACATTCTACAGGCGACATTTTTGCAGGCATTCTTTTGAAACTGGTACATCTTATGTCTTACAATAATATCCATAAACTGATTTTTCAATTTCGGGATATGGTCACCAGGGGGCTTATACATAGCTTACTATAACTAAAGCTTATGTTATTCCTCTTGGAATACATCCCGATATGATAATCTTGTCATCTGTTACCTCAGATGTGTCAGTATGTATATTTGTTGTTAGGTTGAAGTCAGCTCGGTCTGCTTTCATGTTCTTTTGTGTGATATATGTCGTTCACCAGGCCCAACTTTTCAGCAATCACTCTGAAATTCATACAATTGACAGAAAACTGACAGTATGTTCTGCCTGTCCGTCTATTTGTCATTTCAACCTTTGGCAATCACTCGACATACGGTCGTCTAGTCTGTCTGTTTGTCTGTGGCCACTCTACAGGCCACAATTTTCCAGCAATCGCTTTCAATCTTACACAGTTTGTAGACAATGGAAAGACCTGATAGCCCGTTGTTTTTAGTCAATATAGGTCAAAGGTCAATGTAATCTAAAAACGTCAAAATTGTTTTTTTTTCTCCATATCTTTGTTACAAATGGTCTTATCCTCTTTCTTCATAACTCATTTCCTTCGTCATTCTAATGCCTATCTTCTGGTCTGTAGCTGCTTTATATTTGATGAAACCATGGTTACGCATTTTGGGAGAAAGGTCAGGATAATTGAAAAAAAAAGTCTAATTTTTCTACCTTTGTCAGTTTAAATGCTAGAGAGGTCTATTTTTTAGCATTAGATAGAGCTCAATTAGTGCTAAAAGATTGTTTACTAGTCTCATCATATCCCTTACAGTATCCGGTCAAATGAGATATTTCGAGATATCACTTAGTGATACCCTAGACGCCACAAGTATGAAGGAATCATCTTGAAACTGATATATCTTATGTCCTACACCAATATCTCGAAACTGTTTTTCATTTTTGGAATATGTACACTAGGGGTCGCTGCACATAAAACCCTACAACATATTATTTTTTGGCCATAACTATAGCTCATTGTGTACCTCTATAATTTTTTTGATGATTATCTAGTCATCTGTTAACTCACATGTGTCACTGTGTCAGTATGTCTGTCTCTGTGTCAGGTGTTCTCAATTTCGCGTGCTTGCTGGATCTTGCGTTTTACATATAACATTCTACAGGCCATAGTTTTGCAGGAATCACTTTGTTACTTAAACATATTGTATATTTGAACCATTTCTTGAAGACATATATATTATCATATAGTTCAACGGTCAAAGTCATGAAAACCTGTCAAAGTCTACTTTTCCTCATAACTTTGTCAATATTGGTCCTATTTTTACAAACAATGGCTCCTTTTTCTTCCTCTTCGTCCTCTTCATGACCTGGTCTAGTCAGCTGCCCTCCTCTGTGGGTGACTTTGTCAGTATGTCTGTCTGTTTGTCAGCTTTCCTCAATTTTCGCCTTTTTGCTGGTTCTTGCGTCTTATATAGAGTTTTCGACAGCCAAAAGTTCTACACAAATCACCTTGTAACTTAAACATATTGTTTATAGGAATGATTTCTGAGGTCCTATGTACATTATTTTAATAGGTCAAAGGTCAAGTTCAAGGAATTCAAAACACATCAACATTTTATTTTCCTGATAACTTTGTTATTATTCGTCCTGTCTTCACAAACTATGGCTCATTTTCTTTCTCTTGTAATTGCCAATTCTATTTTCTGTCTACACCTCATTTCCGGCAAGCGATCGACCTCTGGTCGTCTAGTTTTTCTGTCTGTTTGTTTGTGTGTGGCCTCTCTACAGGCCACAATTTTGCAGCAATTGAATTCAAACTTACACAGCTGGTAGACAAATGTGTTGGAAGCCTATTGTTTACAGCCTATACTCAATATAGGTCCAAGGTCAAGGTGATCAAAGATTCTCGAAACGGTTTTTTCTTCATATTTTTGATACTATTAGTCGTTTCTACTTCAACAATAGCTCATTTTCTTTGTCATTTCAAGACCTTTCCTGTAGTGTGTATGGCTTCCTAAAATTTGCCGTAACAATGGTTACGCAATTACAGGGAAACGTCATGATATTTAAAAAGTCTCGCATTATCTCGCAGAAGATTTTGTAAAAAGAGATTTTACGAGGTCTCATTTAGTGATACCCTAGAGGCCACAGTTTTGTAGAAATCCTTTTGTAACTGGTACAGCTTATGTGTTACACTAACAACTAAAGACTGATTTTTCATTTTCGCCCTTAGGAGGCGCTGCACTCGTAACACTTCAACATATCATTTTTGGCCATATCTCCAGTACTATAAGCCTTACCTACATGAACAATAGGTCATTTTGCTCCTCTTTGCCTTCCCCACAACTTTTGTCTGATCATCTGTTATCTCTGATTTGTCAGTAAGTCTGTCTGTTTCTCAGTAGTCCTCAATTTCGCCTACTTGCTGGTTCTTGCGTCCTACATATAGCATTTTATAGGCCTATGGACAGTACCAATAATAAACATATATACACGTATACTAACACACTGCACAAAAACCGATACAATGCACAGAAATAAATACAGTAAGGCGATACTTGTACAGTTCAGAGACAATCTGATGTAGAGGATTGATTGGTTTTTGCGTCTTTCATATTAGTACAGCATGCTATGTCAGATATTTGATCCAGCAGGATTGTCGTGACAAAATAGATTTTATTGGCTAACTTTGTCAATTTCGAGTAGCTGATTCCAAGAATCACTTTTTTTAGCCACGTCTTCAGCCGCCATTTTCTTATATTTTGCTTTTTATCTAGAATTCTGAGCACTGTAGAGTAATATAAATGGTAGCGACAACCATGTTTGCATACCAGGGATTCCATTAAAACTATTGCCATACTTGCTGCTTATTCGATTGGGCCGCCATATTGAATTTTAACATTACCGCCATTCTTTTAAACTTTTACTTATATCTGTTCTTGTGAGCACCGTAGAAGCATACATCCATGATTGTGATACCAAGATATAAATCAAAGCAATTGAGGTACTTTTAACAAGTAATGCTTGGTCGCCATGTTGAATTTCAAAATGGCCGCCATTTTAATCCGCATTTGCTTATATCGGAATAAGATATATACAGTGCAACCCCACAATTACGACCACGTTTGGGACAACCGAAGTAGTCGTTATCTAGGGGTGGCCGTTATCATGAAATTTAATATATTCGGGATAAGGAAAGATATTCGTTATTGTTGGCGCCACCTGCAATCATTTTTGCACAGCGTCCGTCTGTTTGTCTGTTGTGGGACAAAACCACTCATATCTCGGCGATGGTTTGACATATCTGCCTAAAATCTTGTATGTTTATACATTCTGGACAGCTTTCTTGATTTTATGACAGGTGGCGCCACCTATATTCTAGTTTACGCTGCAGACATCCAAGCTCATATCTTGATAACCGTTTGACCGATTGGGCCAGAATTTTGCATGCGTAAAGATCTCACATATCTCTTTATTATACACAAAACTGGAGGGACCACCTGCCACAATTTTTGCACAGCCTCCGTCTGTTTGTCTGCCGTGGGCTGTAATCACTCATATCTCAGTAGTAGTTTGACTTATCTGCCTAAAATTTTGCGTGTTTATTCATCTTGGATAGCTTTATCGATTTTTTTTTGGCAGGTGGCACCACCTACATTTATGTTAATGTTGCAGACATGCTATTATGCAACACACCTCACTCTTTTTCCCCTTGCCACTCAATCAATGCCTCACTTCACCCTTTCCACTCTGATTTTGGCGGATACACGTAGTCGCTTGTCGACTACCCGTATTCTAGTTCATTCAGGAAACTAGCCTCTGCCACAGGCTCCCGGGGGGGGGGGGGGGGGGGGGGGTTGGGTTGCGGAGCGCCACCGTGTGTCTGTGTAAGAGACTATTCAGGAAACTCGCCGGGCAAAATGACCGCCATTGTTACACGCGCAAAGGATGCCGGTAAGACACGAACGCAAAAGTAGGTCAACCTTGTTTACGTTTTCAAGCACGTGTGACAGCTCACGGCACATTGAACTGTCATGTCATGTGAGGCACGGCTTATGACGAACTCTGAGCGAACCTGATTAGTGATATATTCCGTTCGATTCACTCGTATCATGGCTAGTACGAGCATTCCGCTTCCCATCCTTAACTAAAAAGACCAGGCGTACGCATACAATGAATGGAGTGACTTCATGCAGTATTGCTTCTCTGTTATGGATATAGCGCCATAAAAACAATGGCATTATGTTCTGCGTAGCTCTGGGCCCAAAGGGCAGGATTTATGGAATACCTGGGCACTCACAGAGGACCAAAAGACGGACCCAGTAGTTGTGTGGGAGAAACTCAAAACCCATCTGGTAGGCATCCCTAATAAGTGGGTCATGAGACCTGAATTGGCAGCCCTGCACCAACGGGAAGACGAGCTTGTGGATGATTTTATTGTTAGGCTAAAAGCAAAAGCTGAACTAAGCTCATATCCAAGCGTGGAAGTCAACTCAGACGCTATAACTCAACAACTCATTACTGGGGTCAAATGGCCCGAAGCCAGGAAGAAACTTATAAGCAAAGGCAATGACTTGACAGTTGAGCAAACCATACAGTCAGTACAACATTTTCAGGCTGCTTAAGCTGATCTTACTTCGTACAACGCAGCGTCAGGTTCAAACACTAACATTGACTTAGTCAAGCAATCGAAAGTGACATGTGACTATTGTGGGCGAAGGCACCCTCCCAGGAAATGCCCAGCTTTTGGAAAAAAATTGTGGCTCTTGTGGCAAACTTAATCACTTCAGCCAAGTTTGTAGGAGTGAGCAAAAGTCGCGACAGGCAAAATGACACAGTGGCCAACGTGACAACTGGAAACATGCCACTTGCCAGCAGATAAATGCTGTTGAAACTGATGGTGACTCAGACACTCCTCTAGATTGTGGTTCATTGGTTATTGACACAGTAGGTAGAAGAGAGGTTATCACGAAGCTTGACATAAAACCCCCAGGAATGAGAAAAAAAGACCTGTGACTCTACGTGTGAAAGTAGACACAGGAGCCAATGACAACATTTTACCAACACGATGCTTTGAGCAGATACACCCTGAGTATATTGATAAGCAGGGCCGGGTATATGGACAAATACTGAAACAGAGCACCGTGTCACTCACGGCAGTCAATGGTACAAATATTACACAGCACGGCACAGTGCAGATGCCCATAAAATACTAGGACTCAGCATAGCAGATGTACTCGTTTTATGTATGTGACACACCAGGTCAGGCCATCCTCGCGTGTGAGGCAAGTAAGCGACTTGGCATAGCGGCTATAGACAAACGAATATGTAATTTTTTTATTCAGCAAGCCATTCCGGATAGAGATACACTTGTGCGCATGTACCCAGAATGTTTTGAAGGCATTGGCAACATACCAGGACAATTCCATTTCACGCTAAACAAAAATGCAACCCTAGTGGTAGCACCTCCAAGAAAGTATCCCATGAAGCTGCGGGAAGAGATTATAGCAAAGCTGAAAGATATGGAACGATTAGGAGTCAATGAGCCCGTAGAGGGGACAAGCGACTGGGTAAATCAGTTGGCATTCTCAAGGGGAAAAAACAACAAGCTCAGAATATGTCTAGACCCGAAACACCTCAATATGCAAATGAAAAGAATGCATAAAAAAATCTCGACACTGGAGGAAATAACACAAAATTCTCAGGCTCCACAATATTCAGCAAGCTGGATGCAAAACATGGTCATTGGAGCATTCTGTTGGACGATGAATCGAGCAGCCTGACGACGTTTCAGAGCCCTGCAGGTAAATACAAATTTCGCAGGCTCCCATTCGGACTCAAAGTCAGCCAGGACGCATTCCAGCAATAAATGGATGAAATTCTCCAAAGAGTAGGAGATGGTGTGCTTGGCATAGCAGACGTTGTTTGTGTTTTTGGCAGGTCTGATGAGGAGCATGACCAAGCGCTTCACAAGCTGATGACTACAGCGAGGGACTGTTGTTTGATCTTCCGCAAGGAAAAATGCAACATCAAAAGATCTGAAATTTCCTTTTATGGCATGATCTGGAGCAACCAAGTGGTAAAACCTGACCCCTCAAAATGCGATGAAATCCGCTCGAGACCAGCGCCGTCCAATGCAACGAACTGCAATCTTTTCATGTCACCATTCATGTTCTTTGTTGGTATCCGTGCACTTCAGTCCAACACAGGTGTATCAGAACGGTGGTATAGACGTCTACTTATGATGCCATGTTCATGATGAAGTTTTATATAATGTATATATGCATTTCTTCCTTGTTTTCGCGCTTTGAAAATGAACTATGAAAATGAACTTTAAAAATTTTAACAAAAGTGATTAGCTGAAGCACGCGTCACGCATGGCAAATAACCCCATGACAAGAGCGATTACTAATACATTCACTAAGCATCCACACTGAAACAGGTCAGCAACTGTCTGTGGTGCAGGTAGTTCAAGACATTTCTGGAGAGAAATTATTCCATCTTATGTTTCCTCTAATCCATTGTCAATAAGATGAGGAATTTTCAGTCCTAACATCAATAGACCATTTCAGCATTACAGGCGCCCATGTGCGATGACCGACCTTGAGCCCAAGGTGAAAGGTCACCATTACCAAAACAAACTACATGCGGTCCTGACAACTTCTGCCGCTTCGTTTGTCAGACGCAGCAGATACACTGTGTTACTTGTTTCTCTGGGTTTAACATGCCTCGTCCCAAACAATGTCGTGAAACATTGTATCAATGGTACACATGGTTTGTGAAAACAGAGCCAGCTAGTCTGTGAAAAAACACAGGAAACAACACGTGCGTTGTGCGAGTTCTGCTCAGTGAATGTATATATAATGTATATATATATATATATATATATATATATATATATATATATATATATAATGTATATATATATATATATATATATATATATATATATATATATATAAATATATATTCAAATCATAACATGAATGACTGGAGAAAATTTTACTGATAGCGGTACATTGTTACAAATGTGTGAATTAATGACAACTTTAACAGCAGGGGTTTCTGTCCAAATAAGTCGTGTGGCTACGTTTAGTTTAATATTTATATAGTATTATAACAGCATTACTATAAGTATTAGTAATACTTTGAGCCTGCCTCTCTTTCGTAACATAGAAAAGAAACTAATAATCAGATATATATATGCATATATATAAATATCTTAATATATATATATATATGTATATATATATATATATATATATATATATATGCCCACCTAACCGTTACCATATATTCTTGTTACATGTACTTTTTGACTGTTCTTTTACTCGCTATAATATATTAATTTACAACTACTATTAATTTAAAAATAATATATATAAATATATATATATATATATATATATATATATATATAAGATATCAATTTGTATTACCCATCTTTTGTTTATGTTTTATTTTGTTTCTTAAATGTGTGGACACTGCCATTTAGCTCCTCCTTATGATTAATAAAACTTTCACACTCAGCAATAACAACTAAGTGAAATGGTAATAGTTGAGATTTAACAAAAACAAATATCTGTCACTTGCAACATTAAAAGTATCTCACCTCAAAACATTAAATATTACAAAACAGATGTACAGTTGATGAAAAGCCAGAAACAGGAGGCCACAGTGCCTGTCTGTCTGATTATGCAAGATATTTGATGAAAAATTGACCCTAAGAAAATTAAAAATATATTTCGTATTTACAATTAGCTTTAAACAGATTGTCTCATAGGTCTTCAAAAGCAAATGGGAATACTACGGTGTGTGTGTGTGGGGGGGGGGGGGGGGGGGTTGTCAGGCAAGTCTTATTTAGTTATGCCTGATGCCAAGTTTCTGGTATGGAGTGAGTCATTTGATACCAATGGGGAAAGGGGGGGGGGGGGGGGTGAGAAAAAAGCTTCATTGCAACATCCCCTAAATAACAATTATGTGCCATGCATCAAAATTACAATATATAAAAAGCTATATTTTTTTCTGGCCTGTGCCATTGATTCGAATTAATTAGATTTAAATGGCATACTCTTGACGTTTTTACTAATCTGTCAAATTTCTGTAGGTAGTGGATCAGTAGAAGTACAAATGATTAAATAACATTTGAGAGAAATATATTACACCTTTTACACTCATAGCTATTATGATATAATATTTCAGCTCTTTAATAATGTAGAACAAGTGCTTGACACATACCTCTGTAAAGGGAAGTGGCAGCAAGTCCCCCCCCCCCCCCCACTTTTGTTGATGATAGAATTATTTTAATGAATGTTAAATCTGAAAGATAAACTTCAATGTTTATGTCTATATTAACATATTAAAATAAATGGCTGTATATACATATATATATATATATATATATATATATATATATATATATATATATATATAAATGGTATTTTTGTGATTTATGCAGTCAATATTTTATATGTTCCAAGGAAACTGCCCTTATATGCTTCATACAGACCTAATATATTACATTTAAAAAAAAAATGTAGGGGAGGCATCACACTTCCGAAATCTCCATGCATAAAACACCAATTAAGCATGAATTGTTAATTGATTGATGAAAGGTATTTGGTACATGAAAGGTACACACATGCATATATGGTCTGCCCCTTTGATATTCAGTGTATCGGTGTATATTGTGCAGTGGCGTCAATTTTTCTTCCAGGGTGGGGGGATGACTTTGTATATTTAAATACACACACACACACACACACACACATATATATTCCTTTTTCAGCGTCTCTGAGTGACCTATTAAACTATGTATATATATGTATCTATTTATATTCTATATGATTATATATATATATATATATATATATATATATATATATTTAATCATATTTCAAATATTTATAATATTGTATTCAGAAAATAAGTTTTGTAATTCAAAGCAAGGTTTAGATATAACATTTTTTAGTAAATGGATGAAAAGTCTTCAATTCTATTTATTAATATATTTCATTTGCAATATTATAATATTATTCTCTGAAAAGTGGGGGGGGGGGGATGATAACATTGGCCATCCCTCCCCCCCTTGCCAAAAAGTGGGGGGGGTATATATACCCCCCATCCCCCCCCCCCTATATTGACGCCCCTGATATTGTGCCCTTGTCTAACAGCAGCTGGTCCAAAGCACTTGTATGAAGTAAAATTTAATAATTTTATATTAAAAGTATATTTTTTTAGCATACGTATTATACACTCTGTATTCTGAGGATTCTCAAGAATTTATTAGTGTTAAAACTCCATAAAAACTATAAAAAAGGAAAATGTAAGCTGAAAAAAGTGTATGCTATGAAAGGACTTCCATGTAGTATATATATTTGCTTTTTTCCCACTGCGTTTTAGTCATGTTTAAATCGTTCAACTGATATGTCATTTTTAAGTTAAATGTTTATTTACTATATATATATATATATACGCCAGTAGCATAATTTATATATAAATATTATATTTCTGCAAATGTTAAGAGATGACATTGGCAAATCCATGAAAAGCTACCATACAAAAACTCTTTAATAATCATATTTTCTCAAGTTCTTTGACACTTAAATATTTATCCTAGATCATGAAAGCCATAAACATCTTCAACAGAAGGCTAATAATATATTTAGCATTAACAGTGACAAATAACAGGGTAAACAGTTATGTTTACAAGTTTGCATTATAATTTATTTTTTAATGTCTTGATATGCTCCCCAAAAGCTATATTATAAATTATATTTACCATCCCATTACCCAAGAGTTAAAGACATTTTTGTAAATTTTAAAATAACAATAATCTTGTCCCGCAGTTTTGCATGCTGAACTGTGAACATTTACGGAAACATTTCGGACGATTCAAATTTGTCCATGACAGGGTCAGAGAGTTATCACTATGCATTAGTTCCTCAGTGATTAGTTTGGATTATTATTAGGAAATATAAATATATTAAAAAATTATCTGGACTAAAGGGAATTATGTCTTGAAACACTGGCCTTCAACATAACAATATTATAATAAACTGTTATTAACACAGGAATCAGGACAATGAAATTTGAGATGGTTATAAAGATGCATTTCGAGAAAAAAAAAAAAAAAAAGTTCATCTAATCTAAATACTCATGAATAATAAATGGTTACTAACCTTCATATAAAAGTGTTGACAAAGACATTTCTACATATTAATAAGTTAAATGAGAAGCACCATTATGTGTCTTCTTGAATATTTCACCAGTGTGATTCTTTGAGCCACATGGAGTGAGCGACTCACTGCGACTGCACAAGTGCCCGTATTTGTTGCATTTTGTTTAAAAAGGCCAGCAGAAAAGCTCTAACCTGCTTAGGAGCATTGTGTAACACTTATAAAGGGTGCCATTTTCTATGGGAGGCGTCCATGCACTGAAAATATTAATGGATATATAGAAAGGGTTGGAACGTGACGTTCCGCCATTTCTGCATTGCACATGTCTGGTCAAGGAACGTGTTTTGGTGATGGTGACCTTTGACCCTGACTAGCATGCATTGCGATTCGCGAGATGCTGAAATGGTCTATTGCCAGTTAGTGCTATTGTCAATGAGATGATGATTTTTTGTCCGGACTCCTGATACCATTTGCCAGTTAGCCATGTGGGACTTGCTCTCCGAATTGTTGGTTTGATGCACCAAGGCTTCATCAGTTGAATCTGATTCACTTGAAGGCTGTACTCTTTATTTGCTTTAACGAAGGCATTGTTGACCGTTGGCGTAAGAAGAATACCATTGGAGGAGAAGAGGCACCTTTAGAAAAAAGAAAACCTGTTTCTACCTATTGTCTCACAATCTTGCCAATAGTTGTCTATCTTCTCTAAACAAACATTGCAATGCATCATCCTCTTGCACATACTGAAGATCCTTAGCTTAATTTTCCCCATTGGATCCTAAATGGATATCTCTGCTGTAGATCTCTCCCCCTATCGCTTACTTTAGTGAACTCCCCTCCTGCTCCATAGATCTGGCGGGAGATAGTGTCATCTGTCCAAGGATGACATGTAACATGGAAGTCTCCTCCGAAGAATGGTCTTACTTCTTTAAATACACTTGCCTTATCAGCTTGTCTCATGTGGAGACCCTAAGCTTTGCGGAGTGCATGACATTTTAGCAAAAATGTTTTCAAGTTTTAATGCTGCAACGATGCTGAAAGAAGAAGTCATAACAGGCCTTAATGTTGGTCAATTTGTTTTTTACACCATGATAGTACAATTTTTTCATTGCTGATTTGGCCAATTGTCGCTCGATTGGGAATAATGACCAACTTCATTGTTGATGGATTCAAGAGAGCGGTCATCTATATGCTTTGCGACAGCTTGAAGTGAAGCAAAACAAACAATCAAGCATAAAGCTTACCAACTCTCAATAGGCTGCCTTTCCCTGTTGAAGACTGCAGCTGGCTTGAATGCCCTATCGCAAAAGTCAGGACCAAGAGTCAATACTGTTTTGTGAAGATAACCAGTAACAAAAGCTGATATGACTTTTGCAAGACACATTGGTGTATAGCGAGTACTCAATTGGTTTAAGGTCTCCTTAATAACGTTGCAATACTTGCAATTTGAATCTATTGCTGTTGTAAATGTATTATTAGTCATTAGTAGTTGCCCTAGCGACAATAGCCCAATACCTCAATAATACATAACCAGCAACGTGGCCTGCTGAAACGTCTTTGCAGTATGAAATCTTAACAAGCATGACCTGTGACATCATGGGCTGAGATTCACAACTTCCAGTCAAATTTTGAAGAACCAATTTGCCAATTTGTTGAAATTTTCGACGACAACAGAAATATATATCACCTATGTCTGGTTAAAACACAGTGAATTGATGGTCTGAGGAATGTATGATTGTTAAGGTATTCAGAACTATTCCCATAGCTTACTTGATATCTGTCAGTCTCAAAAGGAACACCACAAAGGGCAAATATAAGATCAAAATATATAGCAAAAAATCAAGGAAATCCATGCAAGAATTATTGAGAAACAGGTGCTTCTGTATGAATTTTTATTCAATACAAGCCAACTGTACTGCACTTTCATATATGATGATAATATTTATTAAGAAATATTTGACCCAATACTTTGCAAGATTACATTAATATACGTCCGACTGCCTTCACTTTAACAGTTCTTGAGATAATATGATCAAAAGGAATTTGAAGATGGTTGCCTGGTGGCCATTTTGGACTTCTGACAGGTCTGAAATCAGACAACAACCATTCTCTAAATTGGACCAAAAACTGAAGGTAAATTACTGAAACTGCACTGAAAAAAAGGATTTCTAAGGTGGCTAACTGGCAGACACAATTGATTTCTGACAAGTCTGACATTTGATATCACACATCCTCCCAACAAGAGACCAAACTTGGGGCAAATTCTCCAAATGATGTTACAGTAATGAATGTCCAAAACAATTCAAAAGGCATGTTCAGGCGCTCATATCAGATTTATAGATATGCAAATGTAAAAGTGTAGGTCCAATATTTTTTATTATCACTCTGCTTTTCAATGGGGTCAGCAGGGTTGGTAAACTGCAAAACCTGAAAGAATAGAAATGCAGAAAGCATGACTAAGAGTCTTGTAATAAAATAAAGCCATCCTAAATCAAGTACACATCCACATATTATGAGAACAAACACTTGCTTTTATATGTGGTGATTTATATAAAAATATTCAGATATCTAGGAAACGAAGTTTATTGCTATGATTCCATAAAATCAACTGCAAAATGTTCCCATCATCTTATAAATCAGTAGCTAAACCTTAATACTATACTCTCATAGTGTTAATTCCTGGCTGAAGTATTCCAACAACAGTCACTATGAGAGCACTATGGCCACAGACGGAAATTCTGTGGTAGTTTTGGTCACTGACAGCCACAGCTAATCAGCTGGTCATTTGCTGTGATACCCAGTGACCAAACTGGTCACTCACAGTCACAGGTTATCACCCAATTCCCTAAATGACCTTTGCCTAATGACTTAATAGCCTGTGTGACCAGAAGTGACCAGAACAGATATCCAGTGACCACTTAAAAAATAATCAAGACAGGTCTTATGTTGATGATTACAGTAGTGGTAGGGGGTGACCCTTGTTTTGAAATGATTGACAGGGAGTGACTGTCTGTGGTCAGTAGTGACTGCCAGTGGCCAGTCCTGCTACTGTTCGCAGTTAAATTAATTCTGTTGGTCCCTTTTTTCAGAGTTTCATGCTGTATCCTGTTTATCAAACTGGTATCTTACTTGTCAAACAGTTAGCATCATAATTGTTTTGAGACTAGCTGTTATTACTTTCATCATTCTTGAATTAAAATGGAATTATATAATATTTAGTCTTGTACAATAAATTTTTGGAAAAAAAAGTCAAAAGAAATAAGGCTGAGTTTCCTGCTTATTTCTTTTTATTAAACTGGTATCATACTAGTATTCAAAAACAATTAGTTGTATGATAGAACCATGGAGGTATAAGCTTGCCGCGCACTGTTGCTGCAAACTTGCTGCAGCTTAGCAGCAACCTTGCAGCAAGGTCACAATTTGCCATGCAAATTAGTTTGCGGCAACCTTGCTGCAGGCTTGCTGCAACCAATGTTCCTGCAGCCCTTTTCCTGCAGCCTTCTCGCACACTTTCCAGCAGCCTTCTCGCACACTTCCTGCAGCCTTGCACACTTCCTGCAGCTTCTCGCACACTTTCCCGCAGCCTTCTCGCACACTTTCCCGCAGCCTTCTCGCACACTTCCTGCAGCCTTGCACACTTCCTGCAGCTTCTTGCACACTTTCCCGCAGCCTTCTTGCACACTTTCCCGCAGCCTTCTCGCACACTTCCTGCAGCCTTGCACACTTTCTGCAGCTTCTCGCACACTTTCCTGCAGCTTTGCAGCAACCTTGCAGCAAGGTCACAATTTGCCATGCAAATTAGTTTGTGGCAACCTTGCTGCAGGCTTGCTGCAACCAATGTTCCCGCAGCCCTTTTCCTGCAGCCTTCTCGCACACTTTCCCGCAGCCTTCTCGCACACTTCCTGCAGCCTTGCACACTTCCTGCAGCTTCTCGCACACTTTCCCGCAGCCTCCTCGCACACTTTCCCGCAGCCTTCTCCCACACTTCCTGCAGCCTTGAACACTTTCTGCAGCTTCTCGCACACTTTCCCGCAGCTTTGCAGCAACCTTGCAGCAAGGTCACAATTTGCCATGCAGATTAGTTTGTGGCAACCTTGCTGCAGGCTTGCTGCAACCAATGTTCCCGCAGCCCTTTTCCTGCAGCCTTCTCGCACACTTTCCCGCAGCCTTCTCGCACACTTCCCGCAGCCTTGCACACTTTCCTGCAGCCTTCTCGCACACTTTCCCGCAGCCTTCTTGCAGACTTTCCTGCAACCTTCTCGCACACTTCCTGCAGCCTTGCACACTTTCTGCAGCTTCTTGCACACTTTCCCGCAGCCTTCTCGCACACTTTCCCGCAGCAGGGGCCAATTAGATAGCAGCCATGATATGTATAAACAATAGCACGTGGGCTCAGTTATTGTGTACAAGCAGACATGCCATGTCATTAGTAAGTGACTGTCTCTGCTCCAAATATAAATGCAGGTACTCAACAGAACAAGCTCTCATGAAACTTTATTTAATTTGCACATACAATTAAACCTTAATCCATAATGGCTTTTAAATATAAACCAAACTTAATCAAGCTTTGTTAGAAATTACACCTTGATGAATATGAATCAGAGTACACACTACACAGTCACACAAATCCTGCATGAAGTTGTGTAGCTACATAGCTGAATAAAAGTTCTGGGTGAGTATATTGTCAGGCCAAGGACTAGAAACATGAACCACAAAGTGACATTGGGTTACTTCAATATTGTTAGGAATTTCCCGTTTACTTAGGGTGACATCTATAGACATAAGTCAAACAGAATTTAGCAAATCAACTTTAAATGAAGCTTAGCCTGAGAATTTTAAAGTTTGTGTGAAGATGAAAACAAAACCTTATTTAAAGTTACTGTTTCATATTCAAATCAATAAAACTCAAAATGCATTGGAGTTCAATAAATGCATGATATACACGTTAACCACAGAATTGTTTTCATGCTGCCTTTGATATATCTGCCTTTCAGCTTGAAAACATCTTTCAATCCCACCATTAATCTTAGACTTAGTTTTTACTTTTCCACAAAATAAAATTTAATACTACACTTTCTGTGTGTAAAATTACTTGAGGAAAAATCAATCTTATCAGTGCTGGGCAGCCCTTTATCAATGCTTGCTGCGGCATCCCTTAGGGTACAAATATGTAGTTCAAACTTACTGGTGGTAGTAACATAACACCCTCTCTTTGTTCCTCCCATCAACTAATTGTATGTTCTAATTAATCCAATGAGTCCTCTGAACATGCTGGATCTGTTGAATGTTACACTTACTTGAGCTATTTGGCACAGATCTTCATATTTTTAGAAGAGCTAACAAAGCACTGTCTAATTTTGCAAAAATGGCTGCCTTTCCCTCCAAAATCAGTTTAGCCAATCACAGCAGGGTAAGACAGGAAATAGTAGAGCAAATAAAACTGTAAAAGACTGCGGCAAGCCGCAACCCTCCCGCAGCCTTCCTGCGCACAGCATCCAGTTAACTCTATGAGGCTGCGGCTAGCCGCAATCCTCCTGCAGCCTTCCTGCACACAGTATTAAAATACTCTATAGGACTGCGGCTAGCCGCAACCCTCCCGCAACCTTCCAGCACACAATTCAGATTTGCTGCACACTTTCCTGCAGCCTTTGCCAGGCAGCGGGAAGCATGCAACTAGCCGCAGCCTTCCTGCACACTCTTCTTGCAGCCTATTTTGGTTTCTGCTGCTTTGCAGCACGGTTGCAGCAAAGCAGCGGCAAACTTTTCATTTTGCTAAGGGTATACCTCCATGATAGAATCACAAAATGATCTGAGAGAGACACTGGTTAAGTGTCAATATTTTCTGCATTGTTCACATACAGTGTTAAGGTATTACTGAAGTCATGGTCATGGAAAACAATTTTGTCGGGAGTTCACAGAATAAAATTTCAGTTTACTTATAATTTACATGAAATTTTCCATGTTTGTTTAGAAAACAAATCATTTGAACATACTGTAGATTCAGATAATATTGTGGGCTAAAAATGTTGTGGTTTTTGTACAAAATGTATAACAGAAGGTAAAAAAATCAAAATGTTAGCAGTTTAAGGTTTATTAATATTTACATATACCCAATAAAGACAAGAATACATACACAAAATACATCTGTGGCTTGACTGAGATGCTTATCAGCTTAAATTATCACATGGTGTGCCTGTCCTGCAGGCAGTCAGTCAGCCCAGCCATTAATCTGCTCCCATGTTTTCAGGCTGGATCACCCCACCTTCATGGAAACTGGGCCTCACAGCCACTTGCACTAGTGCTATGACCCAGCAGTGGGGAAGGTTAAACCCCCAAAATTGGCATGTTTGCATGTTTGGTAGTCACTAGTGTTATGTCCCAGAGAAGAACCAGACCGAATAAAACGGCATAAACGGAACAAAACTTTAATCCAGGTTCCTAGTCATACATCAACATGGCCGATCCGCCTAACTCTGCGTTCGGTCACGTGATCCCCAAAAAGACATGCCAAAAACACAAACTCGGTTACGGAAAGTGGGAATACATAACATCTCCTCCAACCTTAGCTGAGACATCGCTTAATAAAGTTTTACCATAATTACATGTGAACTGGAGCAGTGGTATAAGTATCCAGATGTGTGTAAATAGTAAGTACAACTGATTACGAGTAAATGTAAAATTAAAACAAGTCTATACTTTGACATGTTAATGAAACAAAATAAAAACATCAAACATCGCTATACTGTGGCTCATACAATTTACCAGTCTAACCTCTTTGGTTTCCGGATTACTCGTTTTGGTCGACTCTGAACCAAAGAGTTATCAACACCCGAGCTACTCTTACTATTAGCCAAAGTGTCATCAGAACTATTCGCGTTCTCATGCGCAACAGAAGATGTATCACATGAAGTACAAGCTCCAGCATCAGAGTCTTTAGCTTGAGTGTCACAATCAGTGGTATCAATAGCAATAGGAATCTCAGGCTGATAAACATATGAATTACTAACAGGCACAGAGTCATTTGGTACAACTGGCACGGGTAACTGAGTAGGCCCTATAGATCTCTGTACTTCAGGTGCAGGCTCATTCTGTGACAATTCACCATTAACAACATCATCATAACACAATTTCACATGATCTATATAACGCCTCCAGACACGACCATCAGACAATCGGACAGTGAAACTAACAGGACTCAACTGTTCCTGTATCACACCAGAGACCCATTTGGGGCCCTTCATGAAATTTCTCGCGTAAACTTTGTCTCCAATAAAGAAACTACGCTGTTTGGCTTTCATATCATAGTGGTTCTTCATTTGTTCTTGTTTCTTTAGCACAACTGCCTCTGTATCAGGTCTAAGCAAATCAAACCTTGACCTTAACTGGCGCTTCATGAGTAAAACTGAGGGCGATTCGTTTGTCGTAGCATGCGGAGTGATATTGTACGTCAGCAAGAATCTGTACAATCGCGATTCCAGGGATCCTTCTTTGGATTTCTTTAACCCATTTTTGATAGACTGTACCGCTCTCTCAGCCAACCCATTACTTGATGGGTGGTACGGTGAAACTTTAATGTGGCGAATTCCATTCATATCACAGAATGTCTGGAACTTCTGATTTGCAAAGGATGGTCCATTATCGGAGACGATAGAACATGGGAGCCCATGCATAGCAAACGTGTGGCGAAGTTTATCCAGAGTCACCTCCGCACTACTGGAAGTGGTCACATGAGCATCTATAAATTTACTATTAGCATCCACAATCACTAGGATCATTTTCCCTTCAAAAGGACCAGCAAAATCGATATGGATTCGACTCCAGGGTGTCGAAGGCCAAATCCAAGGCTGCAACGGTGCAACTGGTGGCTTCCTACCCACTTGTTGGCACATCTGACATTGCCGTACTGTCATCTCAATGTCACTATCAAGTTTAGGCCACCAAAAGTAAGAGCGGCATAAAGCTTTCATCCGCACTATTCCTTGGTGTGTATCGTGCAAGTCAGACAACAGTATCTCTCAGAACTTCTTGGGAATGATCACACGCGTGCCCCAAATCAAACAACTGTTCTGCACAGACAATTCATGTCGTTTCGGGTAATACGGCCGCAATTCATTATCATCTGGCATAGTGGCAGGCCATCCATGTAACGTGTACTGCAGAACTCGACTCAACTCAGGATCATTCCTAGTTTCCTGAGCAATATGTTTTGCTGTGACAATAGACGAAGTATCCACAAACTCCATCGACAACAATATTTCAGGAGGGTCTGGCACACAAGCAGGTTGTTTCCGGGCAGGCAGTCGACTTAAGGCGTCAGCATTACAGTGATCTTTGCCAGGACGGTAAACCAGGCTGTAGTCATATGCACCCAATAACAGAGTCCATCGCTGGATGCGGGCAGATGCCATCAATGATATTGCCTTTGTTTCTTTGAACAGCCCCAACAGTGGCTTGTGATCGGTAACTATAGTAACACTACGTCCATACACATATCTGTGGAAATGTTTAAGACCAAAAATCACTGAAAGGGCTTCTTTTTCCACTTGTGCATATTTTTGTTCCGCAGGTGCTAACATGCGCGACGCATACGCAACTGGCCGTTGTTCTCCTGTTGGCATTTCGTGTGAGAGGACAACTCCCAGACCGTATGGGCTAGCATCACATTCCAAGTACAATTTCAAATCAGGCTGGTAGTGTACAAGCACTTGTGATGATTGAAGCATTTCTTTGCTTTTCAGAAAAGCACTGGCCTGTTGTTCACCCCAGTGCTATTTAGTGTCCTTATGTAACAAAGCATACAAAGGTTTCAATATCGTACTAGCATGCGGTAGAAACTTATTGTAGTAGTTCAGCATCCCTAAATAACTACACAGCTCTGAGCTGTTGCTCGGAGCTGGTGCCTCTGTGATGCCTTGCACTTTCTCAGGATCCGGATGGATGCCTACTGCGTCAATCACATGACCAAGGTAAGAAACACTTTCTTGAGCAAACGAACACTTACTTCGCTTCAGTCGCAACCCACTACTCTGAAGTCGATCAAGGACAGTCCTCAAATACTGGTCGTGATCAGCTTGTGTGCTGCCGGTGACAAGAATGTCATCTAAATACACTGTGGTCATAGGTATGTCCTGTAGTAGGTTCTCAAGTGTATGTTGGAATATTCCTGGTGATGCGCTAATTCCATAAGGTAGTCTTGTATATGCCATGAGTCCTTTCGGTGTATTGATAGTAGTAAGCATTTGTGACTCAGGGTCCAACTTGAGCTGTTGATAAGCATTACTTAGATCTAACTTGGTAAACACAGCACCACCAGATAACTTGGCATATAACTCATCAATGTGAGGCAAAGGGTAGCTATCACCTTTAGCTACTTGATTAACAGTTAGTCTGTAATCTCCACAAATTCTTACTTCACCAGAGTTCTTCAAAACAGGGACCATGGGTGCCGCCCACTCGCTGGAAATAACAGGTTTAATCACACCTTGTTGCTGAAGTCTATCCAACTCAGCCAGCACTTTATCTTTCATAGCAAGAGGAACGGTTCTGGCTTTATGAAATTTTGGAGTGACATTCTCCTTCACATAAATTTTGACACAAGTATCCTTCAATAAGCCTAACTCATCCTTGAAAACTTCAGGAAATTCATCAAAAAGATCAACTACCTGATGCACCTCTTGCCAATCAAGCTTAATCTGTTCTAGCCAGTCTCTTCCCATTAAACTTGGGCCAGTACCAGGCACTACTACTAATTTCAAGGTCTTACATTGCTGTTTGTATTGAACACTAACACTGATTTCACCTTCCGGTACAATAATTTCACCTGTGTATGTCTTCAAAGACATTTGCGCTTTATTCAGGACTGTCTTGGAACCAGAGCACAATAACTCATTAAACACAGTACTATTCACTATTGAGACTGAACTTCCAGTGTCAATATCCATCACTGTAGGAATACCATTGATCTGAAGTTCAACTTTATATGCACCATTTGCGTTTTTACTTGACATATGATACATTTCATTATACTCTACAGCGTTAACACGTTGCGACTCTCTCGGTGCCTTAGACTTCAAGCACACTTTAGCAAAGTGGTTCAGTCCGCCACAGCGAGTGCACTTTTTACCTTGTGCTGGACATTTACGGGTCTTCGGGTGTGGCCAACTACCGCCACAACGATAACAAGTCTTTGAAGTAGAAGTATTACTAGGCCCATGGGGTTTTACTGGGGCTTTAAAGGGGGTCTTTTGTTTGAGTTTGTTTACACTCTGACTCACCGGAACCGGATGTGACGTAGGCGTGAGCTTGTCCTCCATCGCTCTTATCTGATGACGTAAAGATTCCATTGTCCGGCCAAGTTTTAAAAGCTCTGACAAGGTTAACTGAGGCTTGAAAAGTCCTTCCTCCCTTAATTTCGATGACAGACACCGATGAATAATTTGAGATTTAATCTCCTTGTCCGGGTCATGGAATTCACAATTGCTGGAAAGCGTACGCAAGCGAGCATAAAATGCATCCAAACTCTCTCCTACCTCCTGCCGCGCCTCTCTAAACATAAATAACTCGTACTCCACATTTCGCTTGGGGGCGAAAAAGTTTGACAGAGCTGTCCGAGCGGTTTCGTATTCCGTCTCCTCGCCAACAGGTGCAGGGACTTGCAAAGTATTAAACACTGTATAAAGTTCCTCGCCGATTAAATGCAAGAGCATAGCACGCTTCCGTGCAGGTTTGTCGATGTCCGCAGCAGCTAAATAATTATCAAAACGCGCTAGCCATCTGAGCCAGCGCTGGGCCGCAGTATCCCGGGGCTCATACTCGAACATTGGCATCGAAAGACCCTCGGCAGCCATTGTGGGATCGTCAACTTGTCCTGTCGCCAAAATGTTATGTCCCAGAGAAGAACCAGACCGAATAAAACGGCATAAACGGAACAAAACTTTAATCCAGGTTCCTAGTCATACATCAACATAGCCGATCCGCCTAACTCTGCGTCCGGTCACGTGATCCCCAAAAACACATGCCAAAAACACAAACTCGGTTACGGAAAGTGGGAATACATAACATCTCCTCCAACCTTAGCTGAGACATCGCTTAATAAAGTTTTACCATAATTACATGTGAACTGGAGCAGTGGTATAAGTATCCAGATGTGTGTAAATAGTAAGTACAACTGATTACGAGTAAATGTAAAATTAAAACAAGTCTATACTTTGACATGTTAATGAAACAAAATAAAAACATCAAACATCGCTAGATAACAACTAGGCATGGTTAGCATCAAGACATCTGAGCAAGGTGTAGTATTGCTAAACAACTGTGATTATCAAATAGAAACTGCGTGCTGTGTGTGAATAACAGAGCAGACAACAACTGTGGTGGACTGGTATCATGCCAGTTTGCCGAATCCCATTTTGCCCAATCCCAGAATACCGAGTCCAGTTTGCTGAATCCCAGAATGCCGAATCTGAACTTTTTAATATGAAATGATCTGATAATTTGTAAACTATTAATGGTTTTTGGAGTGTTGGAGCATTCAGGGAGTGAACACGACAAAAACAGTATTAAAAGGCATTGATGGAATGCTAATTTCAGCGTGTACAAACAAGAAGCCTTAACAGCTACCAGTCTGCAACCCGGCTTACATATTTAAGGTTACATATTTAAGGGGTTTTCCACAAGAATCATAATTAGTACCTTAAAGCTTTCTTGTGACCTAAATTTATAAGAATTGTTATAGAAGTTCACGTTTGCTGTCAAACTTTAAAGTGTCAGACACTGTTGAACACTCTGGTTTAAGCAAGAGCTTGCTAACCAAATGTTGATGGTTAGTTTTTACATCAGGTCATGAAAAAGCCCGGCTGCAAATTTTCTAGGCTACACTCTGGTCCTGTTGAATATGTGTAACGTACTGCTCCCATGACACTCATTATTTTTCAATTTGACCAACTCACTGGTGGGTATAACTGGCCTGCACAAGAACACTGATAAAATCATTAGTGTCCAGTGCTGGTTTACTGGACCCTGCAAGCCTGTGTTTGAATTAATTTAGGCCACCTCGCTACCAGGCCTGCATGACAGCTTGAAAGGAACATGCATTGGCTCTGAGAAAAATTTCATGTGGAGGCTACAGAAGCCCTTACCTCTCCCTTTATCCCCCAGCTTATAACTTTAATGAGAGAAACTAACAGTGTACCACTCCCCCTTCCCCGTATTGAATATCACTGCAGTTGTATCATGATTTATTTTTGTTTTAATAATCACTTGTTAATACAGCATATACTTTGTTCTTGTAAATTTCAGAATAAAGAACAGTGAATATAAATTCCAAAATAGATGTCAAAACTTGCCATGAAAATATCAATATAAAAAGTGAACATCCATATTAAAAATACTAGGCTGGAATATTTTTTTTATAAATTAAATAATGACCAGAGCTAGGTCTTATAGACTATATTATTAAGTCCTTTGTTGATGCATTTTTTTTTAACTTTTAACATGGGCTTGCATATTCAATACAACTTTTGTTCGCAAACTGCATGAAATAATATTTTTTTTTGGCTCTTCTTTACTTTCATCTCTTAAATTAGCAGTCATTGAAGTGTGTTCAGCTTGTGTACAGGCATGCAATATTGTGCAATTAGAGACATAATATTGTTTTGATCATGTATGCTTAATAATATCTCTGTGAATCATAAAAAGATTTTACCAGAGTCAGTCCAACAATTTCTAAAAACTCTCATGGGCATGTTTGTAAAATTGTAACATAGCATGATTTGCAATATTTAAAAATAACAGCAGCTTCATGCCCAGTACCCAGCAGACATATTTAATTTGCAAACTGCTCCCTGTTACAAGAAATGTGGTATATGGTATGCCCCTATATTCTGTAGAATATACTCTGAAGGTATTGCATTTGCAGTTGAAATGTGTACCCCTATATTTTAAGTAGATTTATATATAAAATAGAATATTTCTAGTTTTCCAGTATTATCTTATGGGAAAAATTCTCAGGTGAGCTTTGGGTCCTTGGGACTGTGTTAATAGTAAATAATAGATTATGATGTATGCCTTGAGCAAAATTAAAAATAGGAACCCATGGGCCAATATGCTCAGCTGAACTGTGGAAATTTAAACAAATGCAATAGATACATATAATATATATTTATGTATATTAGTACTTGAAAAGCTAAGAGGAAATGGCTTGGCTAACCAGTGATAGTCATATATTTAATATATATTTTCTGAACAATTACTGTTCACTTTAATTGACTATATATATGAAAGATGCAGGAATCTCTCATGAGCAAATATTTCTAGAATTATCATTATTTCAGCTATGTGGCAGTAACATGTGCATAAAATAACCATGGGACTGTATGATCCCCTGTCCACAACAGAATAAAGAAGATAGTGGAAATTAGCTGACATATAATAATTCATCTTGAATTTATTAACTTAAATAAATGTTGTATTAAAAAGGGGAACAACTGTTTTGAAGTCATATTCAGATTCAGGTTTGGTAGGAGAACTTAGGGATATCTAACTCCATGTCAAATTTTAGTTTTGTAGTAGGATTTTGACTTCTCCTATAGGAGATATTACAACTGTGGTTTCCACTGGGCTCAAGCCAGTGGAGATCACAATTGTGATCTCACCTAGTGGAATTTCCAATCCCACTGGTTTGTAATCTCAACTGTGATATATATATATATATATATATATATATATATATATATATATATATATATATATATATATATAAAAATTATTATGGGTAACATAAAAGCAGACCGAACTGTCTCACTAGTGAAGCTTGCTGTTCTAGCGAAGTGGTTGGAACACTGGATATGTGTGCCATCAAGATGGGTTTAAATCCTGAATCCGTCTAATATTTTCCCCTGAGCAATTTGTCTTTGTAACTAAATATATATATATATATATATATATATATATATATATATATATATATGAATTGTTAGTTATTTTGGGTTAAGCAAATACAGACCATCTATGAATAACCATTAATTGTATGAAACAATATATATATATATATATATATATATATTTATATTTATACATGTATATGTCAAGGCCCAGATCCCAACCTGGACCTATTGGCAATAGGTTCAGACCAAATCCCGATCTTAGTGTAGGCAGGACCAAATCCTGATCGTGATCTAGTCTGAACCAATCGCGGATTAGTCCAGACCAGTTCTTGATCAGGAACTCATCCTGAAAGTTAATGATCAGGGTTAAGGCAGGAATATATATATATATATATATATATATATATATATATGCACAGCTACCATTATTAGGAAACCAGGTCTTGTGTCTAAATGTTTAATAATGACTGGCCTGATGTGTTTAAACTTTGTATGATGATGGGTCGGCATTTCAAACTGAGGTCATGAGTCATGATCAATAAACAAATACATTTATGGTCTCTGACTGTTATATATTCACTATTTAACATGCTAAAAATAAAAATATATGTGATTCCACATTCAACACACAACAGAAGAAATATTTAAGTTCGAAATGTGTAGCAAATTCCAGAGTAAAAATATTAAGACGATCCTTATATTTGCTTGATTTTAATATATATTTATTTAATTTGAATAGAATTTCATACACATTGATAAATAGCTTACACAATAAATGAAATATTAAACATCAAAAGTAAATATCGAAATGAAAATATTTTTTAACATGTATGGTCTTTTTGGCTATTTTCATGTGTCAGATTTCCTATGTTGTGAACTTGGTTTCTAACACACTGATCTGTCAGTGTGACATCCCTTCAAGGCATTAGGGTGGACATATCAAGATTAGAACTTGGGAAGGAGCTGCCTGCATTTAGTATACTGTGGGGTGGTGGGACTGTGTCAGTCAGTGCAAGACACAGATGACTGATAAATGACCATTATCTTTTCCCCTGGGAGCCTATAAGGATGACCAGCTCAGGCTCTGGGCTTGGCCTATTATGCAATGTATGAGATTTTCAGCAAAGGAAACCCTGCTACATCACTGCTGGTTTGGGTGTGTCTTTATAAGGGTTGTGGGTGTATAACAGGAATGACACAAACTAATGAAGAAATTGCAGGAATAACCACTAGGTTTTATCCACTGCAGTACATCATATATTCTTCCCCTCATTAATTTGGTAATTTTATAATTCAACTTAAACCTTGGAGAGCCATTTTTTGCCAATTAAAAAATAACAGCATAGCTAACAGAAACCTTTCCCTAAAATGCAAATTGAATCAGAAGCCCATCCTTGGGCAAAGTCATAATTATTATTATAAGATCACAATTATTTGCTTTCATTATTTGTCCTGGTATCTTGTAAAAATAAAAATGTGTAAATGGTATAATATAACATAAACAAAATTCAGTGAAAAAATGAAGTTGTATATGAAATTAAAATAACAAAAATACTAATATGATGAACAAATGAGATTATCATTGAATGTACAGTTTCATCTATTGCATCTAGTCAAGAAAAGTTTATGATATTATATCATACACATTTTATATTCAGTTGGTAGGAAGATCAGCAGAAAACTTGAAATGTGTGTTGGTTTATTTTTTATATTTTTCTTTATTAAACTTTTAAGGTTATTACTTTAAGGTTAACTGAACAAATCATTCTCTGGTAAGATGTTCTTGAACTAGTTGCCTCCACCAGGAGGGTGTGCGTTCATCCCCATCTGTGTTGTGTTTGTGTGTTTGTTCACAACATAACTCACAAAATCATAGTATCTCATGCTGAATTTTCAGGGCAGTAAAATCGACCAATGAAGGTACAATTAGATTTTAGTGTTGATCCAGTGCATGATCGGATTCAGGAATGTCAGCAAGGAATATTCACAAATGTACAGACACGTATGCAAGAATGAAAGGGGGGTGGGGGTGGGGAAGGGCCAAATAAGTGATTGCATACATTGTTTTAGGAGCATCGCAGGACCCAAAATGTGGGAGTGGCTTGCATTCTAAAGAATGCAGGTTTCTAGTTACCTAATGTTAACTGCAGTTCTCCAGTAAGACAGAAAGATCAGATGAAATACTACTGCTGTTGCATACAGGAACTGTTGTTAATAAAAGATAAACAAGAGTGAAACTATAGGTGAACTGTAAATACTTAAGTAAGACCAGATGGAATATTTGCCAGATGGATATGCCAGTCTCAAAACACCCATTAAGCCGGGAAAGAAAAAAATTATAAACGTTTATGTCACTGGCTTTATACAGTAGTTCAGACCAACATACATGGCAAAACAAGTGCAAGATGTAATCATGACATAGTCGCCAGCGTTTGCCAAGAACCGTGACCTTGACCTTGGACCGATCATGGCCAAAAAGAATAGGCTTGGACAGTTACCGAGTTTACACTTTTTCTGTAAGTTTCAGATCAATTGCTGCAAAACTGCGACCTGTAGAGTGCAGACAAACAGACTCACAAACAAACACACAAACTAACAAACAGACACGAGGATTAGCCTATAGTTGCCAGACCTAGGCTGGCGACTGTCGCCAGACCTAGGCTGGCGACTATAATAAAAGATATCCATGGTAGGGCTAGAAATTGGTGGTTCTGTATAATTATTTACATAATACAGACCAATTATACAGAATTATCTTAACTGTTATAGTCATATTTGACCCCATCTTTAGAAAGAATACAGGGATACTGATTTTCAGATATATCTGACATTAATTATTCCCATTTGATAATCAAATTTAAATTATCTGACAGTTTGCTGGTACTCTTGACATAACTTTTTTTTGTGGAGGTTACTGCCTGCATTTTTAGCTCAGCTGACTATAAGTCATCTGAGCTATAGTCGTGGTCCATTGTCCGTCGTCCGTCCGTCTGTCTGTCAGTCCGTAGATGTGGCACGTTTTGAAACCGTAAGACCTAGGAATCCAAAAATCAGCATAATGTTAGATGTCCCCAAGATCTCCTACCAAGCCGAAAACTGGGTCTTTGCGACTTCGTTCCTTTGAGAAATTAAGGAAAAACCTCAATTTTTTATTAAAATCCTATTTTCACACTTCAGGACTTCCTAATATCAAAACCACTCATCTGTTTTTCCTCATATTTACCATAAATATTCCTCTATATAGTTCCTATGAACATGCCAGAAATTAAGTCTTTTAAGTATAAATTCTTTAAGTTATGGGCCCAAACATAATGGACTTTGTAAAAAATCAGGAAAAATATTTACTCACTTAACATGAAAAATTTTGAAACTAGAGTCTATTTTCCCAAATATATAACTATGTTTAATTAAGATTCAATTGTATACCCAAAATAAGATCAAAATCTTTTAAATTTTTTAAAATATTAACAAAAATAAAACAAGGGACCTATGGGTCACGGCGCTCAGCTGTTATATATGATAAAAGAATATGATTTAGAAATGAGGCACATGCTGGTTTTGTGTGGTAATAAATATAAGCTGTATTATGAGTTGTTGTTGTTAAGCTTATGTATGATATTGATAGTACCTTTGGAGACAGAGAAGAGAATTGATTTCATTTATTTTATTAACAAATGGAGTACTATTGTCACACAGATTTTGACTTGGCCATATAACTTATAAGCAGAACATATAATATAAGAGTTTAACTATTCATTAAAAAAATTACAAATATTGTCCCAGATATAATTTTTATTAATAATAATAAGAGAATCATATGATTTTTAAATGAAATATAACTGAAATGATTTTTAAAATAATATTAAAGAATATATTCATGAATGCATTCATGAATACATTTGGAAAGTATTTGAGTTGGTATTCATATACTTTCATTTTTACCTGAATTCCCATTCTTTATGGAAGAAATTTTATAATGGAGTACATATTCATATTCGTATTCAAATACAATTGCAAAGTATTCCCACCATGTCTGGTATTTATTCAGTTTTCACCAAACAATGGTGTTGATAATCCAGAATGTACAAAATTCACACATTTAAATAATGATCATAAGTACCTGGTTTTACGGCTTTTATTTATATTAAAAAAAAATAAATGTTATATATTTATTTTGGACTAATTTCACATCAATCTACACACTAGACACAGCAGGAATCTAGATTAATATTATAAACTGCATCTTTGTCTATCATTAATTTCCTTCATATGATCCCTAATGATTAGTAATGAATAATATGATTTACTTTTTTATTATTAAAATTGAACTGAAAAATGCCATAGGTGACTGCATGGTGTTATTTGGAATACGTGACATTCTATCCATTGATACAAGATTTTTATATCATCAGTAACTGCAAGTTAATTCCCTATTATTATAAACTAACAAATTCCTTTTCTATTTTTCTTTAATTTGTTATTAAAAACCAATAAAAATTGATTAATTTATTGTTTATTGTTATGTTGTTGGTTAAAACTACTAGATGAGTTGGGTTGGACACCTGGATCAACTGTGGCTGGCCATAAGCTGCCTTGCTGCCCCAGTATATGCCTCGCCTCAAGCGTGCATTATTTGCTGAAAGTTCAGCAAGGTCAACATACAGGTGACTCAAGAGTGGCTGGAGAGAGCCAAGGTCTGACAGGTCTCATAAAAACATTAATAAAAGCTACAACTTTTGGCCAATTTCTTTCAGCTTTCTAAACTAAAAAGCTGAAATCCTTATGTGTGCATGATATGAAAATTATATAAACAGAGCTCACATGAAACAAAAGTGAAATGGTCAAAGTTGGGCAAAATTTAAGGTACTAATTTTATATTTATACTAATAACTAATAAAAATTTAAAAATTCAGAACTAATTTTGGGTATTCAATTGAATCTTGATTAAATAATGTTACATCCCTGACAAAAAATCTCTAGCTTCAGCAAGCCCCTTGTTAAGGGAGTAAATATATTTCTTGATTTTTTACAAAGTGCATTATGTTTGGGCCCATAACTTAAAATAATTACGCAATACTGACATCATTTCTGGCATGTGCACAGAGAACGTATAGAAAAACATGTATATTATATATGATTAAAGTCAGATCAGTGGTTTTGATATTAGGCAGTATTGAAGTGTAACAATGGGTTTTTATTGGAAAAATAAAGTTTTTCATTAATATCTCAAAGGTATTAAGTCCTAGTGACCAAATTCTTGGCATGGTAGGGAATTTTGAGACATCTAATTGTATGCCAAATTTTAGGAACTGAGAGCTTAAGCTGGGGAGCTGAGCTCTTGCAAACTGCATAACACTAGCCTGATGTAAACAATATTTTACATGGTGCTTGAGAACTTGAATAAAATCTACAGTTTTTGATCAACTGGTTTCAAATTTTTGGTGTTAACAGACAAAATGCTAAAAAAAACATGCTGAGAAAATTAAATCCACAGTACTTAAAGAAAAAAAAACGTGCCATGGTCAAAGTTAGGCAAAATTTAAGGTACCAATTTTTTATTTTTGTTAATATTTTAAGAAATTTAAAAGATTTTGATCTAATTTTGGGTATACAATTTAATTTTGATTAATTAAAGTTATATTACTTGACAAAAAGTCCATAGCTTTAACAAGTTTTGTGTTAAGTGATCAAATATCTTTCCTGATTTTTTACAAAATGCATTATGTTCTGGCCCAAAACTTTCTTAAATTATATAATACAGACATAATTTCAGGCATGTACATAGGAACTATATAGAGGAATATTTATGGTAAATATGAGGAAAAACAGATGAGTGGTTTTGACATTAGGCAGCCCTGAAGTGTGAAAATAGGTTTTTAATAAAAAATTGATGTTTTCCTTAATTTCTCAAAGGAACAAAGTCGCAAAGACCCAGTTTTAGGCTTGGTAGGAGATCTTGGGGACATCTAACACTATGCCGAATTTTGGATTCCTAGGTTCTACGGTTTCAAAACGTGCCACATCTACGGACGGAAAGACAGACGGACGGACGACGGACAATGGACCACGACTATAGCTCAGATGACTTATAGTCAGCTGAGCTAAAAATTGGTACCTTAAATTTTGCCAAACTTTGACCATGACACCTTGTTTTCCTTTAAGTACCACTGATTTAATTTTCACAGCATGTAAACATAAATATTTAATTTGTTTAAATTTGAAATTTGATAATAAAAACTTGAAAATTAAGCTAGTTATTGATTTTTTTCTTGAGGCTCTATTGTAGTCATTTGCTTTGATAACAGATTACAGATGCAGGATCCCACTCCAGGTCACTGGAAGTCAGCTATGCCAGGGTTTCTGATTTGTTACAGTCACTGGGGGAGATCCCCTGCTGTGACAGGTGTACAGTTATTCTCATATCACCACCCCAATCACCCCCCCCCCCCCCCCCCCCCCCCGCAAACCCAACCCACCAAGTGTTATGCAGTATTTGTTATTATTTTCACTGTATCTCCTTAATTGTAATGCTGTTTCCACTCTGATATGCAAAAATTTTCCTTGAAAAAGTAATTCAAGGTGTAATCCAGAAGATACAATGTTGTGTAATGTAGCATTTTTAAAGAAATCAATTTTCTTTTAAATGATTTTAACAAATATAGTTGAACCACTCAGTATGCTTAAAGTATTATAAAATATGAAGCACATTATGGATAAATAAAGACACAATTAAAAATTGTGAAATCAAAAGTAAGTATTATTTTTAGATATTAATTGTTTTGCAGATTTAAAAGATATATTTTTGAGGTAAAAAATAAATAAACATTTGTATGCATGATGTGGTGTTATCTGACAAGATTGAGATTTATGATGATGCAATTGAGAATTATGAATCAACTTTTATATTCAGATATATATGTTATATTGGAATTGTATAGAAATATAAACTTAAATTAAAAAAAATGATGTGATAAAAAAATGAGGATTTAATACAAACATTCGTTCATTATTTTCCTGCCTCAGCAGAATTTGAGATCAGGCTTTGTTTGCCCATTTTTGTTGTTAATTAGTTATATTTCAACTGTATACATTTCATTAAAAAAATACATATATAGTGAATAATATATATTATACAAAAAAATAGATTCAATTGAACAAATGTGTGAACTACTGAAATGTCAACAGTTAATCAAAAAGCCAACTAATGATCATGGTAATAGTACAGATCATTTTTTCACAAACTACTCACATGCTTCAGTTTCAATATTAGGAAACACATGGTCAGGTCACAAAATATTATTTGCAACAATTTCTTGCTCATCAATACAAACCAATCATATAAACCAACCAAGGCCTTTATTACCTCTTCCTCTTACACTTTATCTCCATTTGATATTATTTTAGATTTTTACCTTCAAGGTCAACGTCAGCTGAGCACAGTGACCCATGGGTCCCTTGTTTAATGCTTTGCTTAACTAAGTATATGTATATCTGCAGAGTTCCATTCTGGTTTCAGACTTTGTGACGGGGGCTTATATCCAAATTTTCCTGGTGTCAACCAGGTTCTGTATACCACACCTGCAGGCCCTGGGTGTGGTGTGTTTCATACCATTGAGGAACCCCCAAAAAGCACACTCATTGTGAATGAAACACTACTGATGGGCACAGTCTCCCCATTAAGCCTGCAGAGTGCTCACCCTGGGTTTGGGCCGACCGTGAAAAATACCACCACCTCGAGTGAGATTCAAACTCGCTACTTCCCGGCTTTGAGTCCGGCGCTCTACCCCTGAGCCACAGAAGCTGGTTACTCTTGACATAACTTCTACTTATCTGTTATAGTCTCAAAATAACCATTAGATTTGTGTATTTGAAGAAGCCATAATTTATATTCATTCATAAGGTAAATCCAAGTTTAGCACTGCAGGTATAGCAAATTATTGTTAATTATTATGTATTAAATGTTGAGAAACTGCAGGAATATATATATACTCAGATGTATGTAAAAGTATGTGAAATTTCACATTTATCAATAAATTCTTCTTCTTTCAGCAACAGTTGCTAGTTTTCAAAATATTATTTTAAAGTATTGAAGTGACCTTGTTATTCCATTTGTTGTATAGATTGTATTGCCAATGTTCATATCACTTTGCTTAAAAGCTTCATGTAAATACACCAATTTTTGTTAACTCAAAAAAAATGTTGACCATGACTGTAGTGGTGACCAGAAAAAAGTCACAGTTTTGGGTGATAAATAAACTCACAGAAAGGTCACAAACTTGGGTCAAAGGTTAACAGGTTTTTGTGTTGGGAAAAAAATTCACAGTTTGACTTGAGCAAAAAATACACCTTATTCATATTAACCCTAGGTCACAAAACTGCAACTAACATTTAATTTCTCTTTTATTTCCTTACTCTTATTATAATATCTCTCAGTTGTTGGCGGGGGGAATCTAGTTTCATCTAGCTATGAATTCTTCTTCAGCATAAATTATTCCTTTAGAATGAAACAATTTATTTAAAATTGCAGTGACCTGTTTAAAACTGCAGTGCTAAAAATTACAGATAAAATGAAAAGTGAGAATTTAAGGGGTATTTTCTCCAGTTCAATTTGTGTCTGTTTCCCTACACAAATCTGTGACTTTATTTTTCTTCTAAAATTTGTGACATTGTTCTATGACTTTAAATGATACCTGAATATTGCAATATATCATACATTTCACCATTTTATTTTAACAATAATGAAAATAATGACACTTGCTAGTGTCAAAACTCTTAGTGATGCTATCAGACAACTAATTAACAAGTAAGATACCAGTTTGATAAACAGTATACAGCATGAAACTCTTAAATAAAGGACCACCAGAATTAATTTAACTGCGGACAGTAGCAGGACTGGCCACTAGCAGTCACTACTGACCACAGACAGTCACTCCCTGTCAATCATTTCAAAACAAGGTTCACCCCCTTCCACTACTGTAATCATCCACTCAAGACCTGTCTTGATTATTTTTTAAGTGGTCACTGGATATCTGTTCTGGTCACTTCTGGTCACACAGGCTATTAAGTCATTAGGCAGAGGCCATTAAGGGAATTGGGTGATAACCTGTGACTGTGAGTGACCAGTTTGGTCACTGGGTATCACAGCAAATGACCAGCTGATTAGCTGTGGCTGTCAGTGACCAAAACTACCACAGAATTTCTGTCTGTGGCCAAAGTGCTCTCATAGTGAGTGTTTTGTTATGCAATAACGAGGTACTTATCACTCAGCCTTATCACTTAATAGCCTGATACAAAAGGGAGTCATATGTCACCAGTGTCACTCATAATTACAGCCACACGGTAAGATGTACCAGCTGGAGTGCAAGCTTATATATACAAGAAAAATAGAGATGGTCTACAAAATAAGTTGACCTGACCTATGACCTTGGCCTTTTGCCCACATATCAACTAGATTCTTTCTAAATGATGGGTAACTACTAACCAATTACATCTGGCCGGGTGTAATTACTTGGCAACCAATGAGTGAATAACTTAGACCTGCAACCTTTAACCTCCTGACCAGCTGACCTCAAAATCAATTAGTTTTTTCTTCATGCAAAAAGACCCATAAATATGAAGTTTGAATCACATTCAGTGATGCATAGATGTGGCATATGTGAAAGACTGAAGGTTTGGGTTGAACAGTTTCACTTGAAATATGTTCACAAGCATTTAGAACAATATTGTGAACTTGACCTTTGACCTTTTGAACTCAACATCAATAGGCTTCTTCCCCTATTGGTAGGTAAGCCATATATGACAGATGGAAAGTATAGATTGAAAAGTTTGCCTAATAATGACTCCACGCAAGAAGAGGGTGCTGTGAACTTGACCTTTGACCTCAAAATCAACAGGTCTTTTCCCCTGTTGGCAGAGAAGCGATATCAGTGCTGAAAGGTTTGGAATGAAAGGTCTGGCTTGAAATGTGTCCACAACCTTTTCAAAGAAGTGGATCCTGTGACCCTGACCTATGACCTTGTGACCTCAACATCTATAGGATTCTTCTCCCACTTAGCAGGTGAGCTATATGTGAAAGATCAAAGAATTGGGATGAAAGGTTTGGCTTAAAATGCATCCACAGGCTTTTCAAAGAAGTTGGTACTGTGACCTTGACCTTTGTCCTTGTGACCTCAAAATAATTAATTTACTTCCCATGTTGGTAGGTGAGCTGCATGTGAAAGATGGAAGGTTTGGGATGAAAATTTTGGCTAAGAGAATTATTTCTGGGGGGTGCAAACACACCCCATTACTTCGAGAATATAGGTCGCAGTGACCTAATTTCAGGTTTGCAAGAATATCTTTTTAGAACCTCTAAGACTGCATAGGGTTCATGGTCCTAGCCCCTACGGTTACGATTTGTGCCCTGCTAACGGCCGGCCGGACGGACAGACGGAAGGACGACGGACAAAGACTCATCGCTATAGCCCAGCATGACTGAAGGTCAGCTGAGCTAAAAACAATTATCCTTAAATTTCATGCACTCCGCAATAAACGAAATACGAGGTATGCTGGCTTGACAGTTCCATGTGACACGGGATAAAGTACTTTCAATGTCTCTTTTGAGGAAATTTTTCGTTGAAATTATTGACATTCATTTTCATACAGTTTATTTATTAGTAAGTAAGGTGATGAAATCAAAAATGCTTGTGCATTGCATTTAATCACGTCTTAAAATGATTTTCGATATCGGCCATTTGGTAAATCAAGCTTTGCGGATGAATCACCTGGGAATCGCTAGTCATTCAGGTAACTAGACCCTCTTCACCCGGAATGTGGATTTTCGCATCATTTATAGACTCGGATGCTTCTCTATGGGACTCCCAGGCAGAGATATCAGCAAAGACTATCATATGTCATAAATTCAACATGACCACCGAACAAAATTTATGATAGAGCGGAATTTTGATCAACGGAATCCCTGATGTCACAGGCATAGGTATTGCCACTATATTAATTGCTCTATGTTGCTCAAAAGAGTCCATTTTGAAATCGAATATGGTGGCAAAGAATAATTTGAAACAAGTATGCCCATGGCTTTAATGGATTCGCTGGTATCACAAACATGGATGTTGCAACCAATTTAAAATCTTATCCCATGCGCAGAAGTCCCGATATAAGCAAATGCGGATGAAAAATGGCGGCCATTTTAAAATTCAATATGGCGGCCAAGCCATACTTGTAACGAGTACGGCAATTGCCTTGATTTATATCTTGGTATTATAAACATAGATGTTGCTACCATTTGGATTCTTCTAGGGTGCTTATAAGAAAAGATATAAGAAAAAGTGTGTTAAAAATGGCGGCCATTTTGAAATTCAATAGGGCGGCCTTACCCCATTCCTAGCAATTATGGCAATGGCTTACATGAAATCCCTAGTATCGCAAACATGGATACTGCTAGCATTTGTATTCTTCTACTGTGCTCATAAAAAAAGATATTGGATGCTACCATTTGTATGCTTCTACTGTGCTCAAAAGAAAAGATATCGGTTGCTACCATAGGTATTTTTCTACTGTGCTCAGATATCCAGATATAGTGCAAAGTATGTTGAAATTCAATATGGCGGACTAATCGAATCTGTAGCAAGTATGGCAACGGTTTTAGTGGAATCCCTGGTATCGCAAACGTAGGTGTCGCTAAGATTTATATTGCTCTACAGTTCTCAGAATTCCAGATAAAAAGCAAAATAAAAAAAAAAATAACGGCCACTCTGAAAATCAAAATGGCGGCTGAAGACGCGGCTGAAACAAATGGCACCTGATATTTTGGGAATCAAACCCTTGTTTATTGCTTATTACTTGACCTCATTCTGCAGTTACCATGGTGACCTATTTAAGAGTAAAATTCCTGGCATTTATATCTATAATTTTCCAATTTTGCCATTTTTAAACGAGAGAGATCTAGACTATTGCATCATGTAGAGTTTAATTAGTATTATACAATTTTATTTCCAGAAATCACCGCCAGGTAGCGATGTAGTAATATTTTATAAGACCCCATTAATAATGCCCTAGAGGCCCAAATTGGGAAGAAACCCCTTCATAACTCATGCATTATATCTTGCACAGAAATATCTCGTAATAGAATTTTCATTTAATGAATATGGCCACCAGGAGGCGCTGCGCCTGAACCACTTCAACATATAATATTTGTCCCATAGCTTCAAAACTATAAACAATATAAGAACTTTTATTACAGGATCTGAAACTAGGATCAATGGGCTTATGCCTTGGTACACTTGACCACATTCTGCAATTACCATGATGACCTGTTTTAGAGGAAATGTCTTGGCATTGTTATCTTTACTTTTGTAATTTTGTCATTTTGAAAACTAGGGAGGTCTCAAAAATTACCGTCAGGTGGCGGGGTAGTCGATTTATGCAGTATTCCATTTATGATGGCCTAGATAAATGCCCCAATTTTGAAGTTATCACTTCAAAACTCAAACATTATATATGGTTGACAGACTTGTTATGTGTCTTACCGTCTCTCTTTCTGTCTGTTATTTTTCTACTTCCGGCAAGCGCTCCACCTATGTTCGTCTAGTTCTAGTTTGTTTGTCTGTCCCCTCTGTACAGGCCACAATTTTGCTGCAACTGTTTTAACTTACACAGCTGGTAGACAAGTCATGGAAGCCTGTTGTTTTGGGGCAATATAGGTTAAAGCTTAAGGTCATCGAAAAACGACAATTATTTATTTTCGTCTTACAATAAGCATTCTACAGACAATAGTTTTGCAGGAATCCTTTTGTAACTGGTACATCTTATATCTTATAATAATATCTCGAAAGTAAAATTTCATTTTTCGAAAATAGCCACTTCAGGGCGCTGCTCTAGAACAGTTTTGCAGGAATCACTTCGTAGCTTATACATTTGTATATCAGAACGAGTTCTGGAAGTCTAATGTATATTATTTATATATGTCATAGGTCATTAAAAAACATATTTTTGCAAGATTCTTTTTGAAACTGGTACATCATATGTCTGACACTTCTCAAAAGTTATTTTTCATTTGCGGGATATGGCCACTGGGGGCCGCTGCAGTGGAACCACTACAACATATCATTTTTTGACCATATTTCCAAAACTTTAAATCTTAATTACATAAACTGTAGCTTATTTTCTTTCTCTAGGTGTTCTTCATAACCTAGTCAAGTCATCTGGTCTCAACTTTGCGTCACTTTGTCAGTATGTCTGTCTGTTGTCTTCAGTTTGCCTGCTTGCTGCTCATTCATCTTATATATATATCAATTTACAGGCCACATTTTCGCTGGAATAGCTTTGTAACTAACACTTGCCATATATCGGATCGATATCTTGAAGTCCTATTAGGATTATTCAAATACGTCAAAGTTCAAGGTCGAGCTGTTTAAAAATCTTGTTTCTTGCAGATATCAGAGATTTCTGCAAGTATGTTGGTCAGTTCCGTTTGTCAGGCTGTTTGTCTATTTGTCCCCACTCTACAGGACACAATTTTGAATAAATTGCTTTGAAATTTATGTAGTTAGTATTTAATCGACCAGAATAGAAACAAATTGTTTTGGGTCATCATCGGTCAAGGTCAGGGTCATTGATACCCCTCCTAATGTTTTTTTCTTCAAAATTTTGTCAAGAATGCTCGTAGCCACATAAAATATACCTCATTTTATCCACATAAAATATACCTCATTTTATTCATAATTTAATGCAATCTTTTCTTGAGGCAAAACTTTCTCATTCTAAGGCTACCATGGTAACACAGTTATAACCAAATTAGAATATTTTGAACCAAAAAAAATCTAACTTTGTCATTCTTAAAGCTAGAGAGATCTAGTTTCTTGCATGATGTAACGTTTTACAAGTTTTTGGAGATTTTTATCAGGTTTCCGGAAATGGCCACTAGGGGGCGCTGTACAACATATTTGCTTGAGTTTATTAATGATGCTCTAGAGGCCCGAATTCAGAAGTAATCGCTTCAAAACCCAAACATTGAATGTTAAATGGAAATGTTTTGAAGCTAATTTTTCATTTTTGGAATATAGCCACCAGGGGGCCCTGCGCCTGAACCATTTCAGAAAAATAATTTTTGTCCAATATCTTCAAAATTATAACCAATGTCACATTTTTTATTTCATAATCTTAAACTACAATAAACGGGCTTATTACTGGGGACACTTGACCTCATTTTGCGGTTACCATGGTGACCTTTTTAAAGTAACATTCTTTTCACTTTTGCCTTAGCTTTTGTAACTCTGTCATTTTTAAAGCTAGAGAGGTGTAGTTTTATGCATCACGTGGAGTTCACCTGGTGTAACAACATTATTTTCAAGTTTTGCAACATGACCACAAGGGGGCGCTTCAAAAGATTTTGCGAAATTTCACTTAATGACGCCTTACATGCTACAATTTTGCAGCAATCATTTTCAACTAATATATTTTATGTTTCGCATCAATATCTCAAAATTAATCTATCATTTTTGGTATGTGACCACAAGGGGGCTCGGCATATATAACACTTCAATATATCATTATTGTGCCATATCTCCATAGCTAAAAATGATATTGTAATTTTTATTACTGCATCTGAATCACTAGCTTTTTTTTTACCTCAGGAGACTTGGCCATATTCTGTCATAATCATGTTGACCTAAATAAGGGTAAAACACAAACTGTATTTCTTTTTACTGTCCTGTCCTTTTTTCATTATATAAAAGAATAATCTGACCCTGACCTACTTTTTCTGTACATCCGTCTGTCAATATTTCTCTTTTTATTTCCGAGATTTCGGCAAGTATGTTGGTCAGTTCCGTTTGTTGCTTGCCGGAAATCTCCGATTTCGGCAAGCAGGTTGGTCAGTCGCGGATGTCTGTTTGTTGCTTGCTGGAATAAAAGATTTTGACAAGCATGTTGATCAGTTCTGTATGTTTGTTTGTTCTTGGTCTATATGTTGGTCAGTTCTGTATGTTTGTCTGCCTGTCTCTTTGTTTGTCTGTGTACGCTCTACAGGTCGCTTTTTTGCACCAATTGTTTTCAAATTTACACATATGTAAAATATATCTTTGTATATATTCAAAAATATCTTTGTCACTAGTAGTCGTATCTAGTTCAACTGTAGCTCATTATAATAGTCCTTCCAAGGCATTTCTTCTGGTGAGTAGCTTCCTCAAATTTGCTGTAACCATGGTTACGCATTTGGGGAAATGTCATGATAATCGAAAATAAGGGGTCTTTTTTTCGTCACAGAATTTTTCATGTGATACTGTTTTGTTTCATCACAGGCGATTTTTTGGGTCAAACATCATCAACATAGGTATACAATACACTAGCAACAGTATCACAATACAATGATACAGGACTGATCACAGGACATTACAAACACACATTGTCTTTAATTAAATTCATCAAACAAGCTTCTTAGTTTGCTCCACTTATCATAATGCTTGTTCAGTAATCCTCTGCCATTTGCAATACATCTTTCAATTCTCTCTGTATCCTTCAATTTTGATTTAAATACTGAAAATAATGAAGATTCCTTCTCCTCTCTTTGTTTGTAAAGTATATATTTGTACAACAATAACATTTGATTAAAAAAGGAATTTATCTTTATTAACAGGTAAAATATCATGCATAACAATGGAAAGTGATATATATTAGGCAGGTCCATTCATACTCGGGTAGCCATGCCAGAATTTTATAATATAAGTTCTTCCTCACCATAAATTCAAAAAAATAAATAAATTATACTTTCCTGGTAGTTGAAACAATATGAATATTTGTCTGTTTCACTTATGTTCCATTTATAGAACTGTTTATTAAGAATTATGTACGTATTTAGAATTTTGTATTGGAATTCCCTCAGCTCGGTATCTAGTGTTACCATATAGATTCCCTTATACACATATTCCAATTCAACATCAGTATATTATTTTTCATCTTTCTGGAATTGACTGTTTGAGTTGTAACCAGTACATATGGCTTAATAAAGTACATCTTTTATTGTTTTGTAGAAAAGTACTCCAACTTTTCCATGATCCATCTGTATTTTATAAATCTTTCACATAATTTATTCCCAGACTTTCTAAATATTTATCATATAATGATATACCATTTTCTTTTACATATTTGTTATTACATACATATTGATACATTATTTCATCTTCGTCTGTGGTTCCGTGGATACACAGTCAGCCCAGATTTTTAACATTTTCACATAAAAGTTTGGCAATGTTTTTGGTAGCAGATTAATATCAAAGTTGCCTCGGATACATCTTAAACCTCCGATACTCCTTAGTCTAAAATTAAGCATCCCCTTCACAACCGATTCTTGTGGCTCAAGACATCTCCTGGCCCACATTATCATCTGGGTTCTTATTTTGCTCTCTATATCTGGCACATTTAACTCCCCCCCCCCCCTACCCCACCTCCCGCGCTCATAATTTCCGATTATTGTGGTGTAATTAACTTTTGGTCTTCTTGCATTCCAAATAAAATCACACAGAAGTCTCTTTAAGGTTTGCAAAGTCTTTGTGGGGGGGGGGGGGGGGGGTGGGTACTAGCACCTTAGTCACATACAAAACCTTTGAAAGCCCAAGTGAACGGGCAACTTCTGCCTTGCCATAAATTGTAAGATTCATGGTTTTCCAAATTGTTTATGTAGTTCTAAGACATGTTCTCAACTCTCTGAGTTCTCCTTGAATATAATATCTTTATTATAAGAAAACCATATTCCAAGAATTTTTATGGCTGACCTTGTTTAGTCGATCCACTTCAAATTGTATAAACTCATGACCCTGTTACTTTTCATAGATTCAATACAAGTAGCCTCAGATTTTGTTACATTTAATTTCAATGAAGAGTAATATTCAAATGTCTGCATGACAGAGAATGCTTGGCCTAGTGATTCTGAGTTTTAAACAAATATGGGGTAGTGTCATCAGCAAACATACAGATTTTAACTGCAGTATTTCCGATTACTATTCCACGAATATTTCGTAATTTCTGACCTTTATTGCTAATATTTCTATTGCCATGATAATTATATACGCTGCAAGTGGATCTCCTTGGCGAGTTCCCCTTTCTAACGTAAAATACCCTGTTGTATACCCATTATTCAAAACAGCGCTTGGAAAAAATATTTTTGCAATATCAAAACCCATTTAATAAAAGAATCAGCTGATCCAAAATATCTCAAAACTGCAAAAATAAATTCATGGTCTAAACTGTCAAATAAAACTGTCCAATCCGCTGCAAACATTATACCAGTTATATTTTCAACATCAGTATAACGAAGCACATCCCACATAATTCTAATAGGATTCCCGATATATCTTCCTTTTATAAAGGCATATTGATCGGGCTTGATCAGTTAAGGGAGGTGCCTCCTTATTCGATGAATAAGAATTTTACTTATCACTTTAGCATCAACATTAAGTAAACTTATAGGTCTCCATGATTTGATATACTTTAAATTCTTAATTAAGTAAAATTCTTTAGTTATTCCATCATTTCAAGATGTTTTTTTGTTTTTCATTGATTTCAAACATGCATGAACCTCATTCAATGTTATAGATTTTCCACACAATTCTGCTTCTGACACATCTAACTTACTATCACATAATGGTAAGCTCTCAAATTAGCTCTTCAGTTCATGTTCATGATAGCTTCTTTTCTTTTGATATTTTGAAATAAAAAATGTCTTAAGGCATTCATAATATCAGTTTGATTAGTAACATCCTGTCCATCATGACACAGTACACATATAACAGACCTTTTTCCATTTTGTTTTTCAAGGTTCAAGAAGTATTTTGTTCCTCTTTCACCACTGGGCTGAAGGTCTACCAATCGCACCTTAAGAAATATTATCATAATATTTCTGCAATTTTTGTTTCAGATTGCAGTACATTTCATGAGTTTCAGGGTTACTTGTAAAATTAATTATTTTCTTTTTCAAACTGAGCCACTCTCTTTTCAAGATTTTCACCATATTCTCGGTTTTTCTTCGCTTTATTTTTTACTGTATGTAATAGTATAATCTCTGATATTATGTTTTCCCATTTACATTGAGCAGTTTCATTATTTATCATCTGCTTCCATTCATCAATTTTATGTTTTATGTTATTTATATAGGTATTGTCATTAGGCAGATCATTAATTGTTCATACACCAATGGGACGGTCCTCTCCTTCCATCCTTAATTGTATTTATTTTTAATAACACAGCTGAGTGGGCAGTATTCACAGCAGGTATATATAATTTCACCACTTGTAACATATGACTTTATTTCAGTCGATAAAATAAAGTTATCTAGTCGTCTCTGAATAAGAGGTGTTACCATACGCCAAGTATATTTGGTAGAGTCATCATGTTTAATACGCCATATATCACACAAATTCTAATCAACTGTTATACGTAATATTTTCTTAACATAATTATGCTTAATAACCAATCTTCCACCATCGGCGTCCTGTTCAGTTAAATGTACATTGAAATCTCCACCCCATATAACTTCGACATCAGAATCATTTTTCAATTTCGAAATGTTTTAAAAATAATATTATAAAATTTGACCTGTTGGCTTTCGGTATTTGGTGCATAGGTGTTAACAAGAAAACACTGTAAACCCTCGATTTCACATTTAATAATTATGTATCTACTCTCAGTATCTATCAACCTATCATATTCTTAAATATCAATATTTTTCCCAACAAGTATACATACACCACGTGAATTGTTAGTTCCATGGGACAAATAGGGGAAATCCGTGTAATTTGGACCACCGTGTAATTTGAAACACCCAAAATTTCCATATTTGGGAAAATAGTACCAGAACGAGGCAAGTTCGTCACTGTAGCATCGACCATTTTGAAGCATCCAATGACGGTGCAGGAAAGCTAGGTGCAAGTGTTGGCGAATATTCAAATTGAAGATGTTAATTTCATAGTTTGTTCTTATTTTCCATGCATATAAATATCTGTTATTCAATGAAGATCCCATCATGTCCCAACATTACACAGCTTTATAACATGGGTCTAGAACTGGCCAATTTGATTTTGGCTAATAATATGTAAATAAGGTCAGGGTCAAAATCTGCATATCGACTTCCCGTGTGTAATATGGACCAGGCCCTATGGTGTAATATGGACCGGTGGTCCAAATTACACACAGGTGATTCATTTTACACATCAAAGGAAAATATCATTCGATTTACTTCCTTCTCCTAGATTACACTGCAATTGACTTAAGGGCCGGGTGATTCCATATGCACGTATATGCGCATATGCGTGAAAAATCACTCATATGATTTTGTACCTGGGGTGTTTCCATGTGTCCGTCAGCGTATATGCGTGAAAATCGCCACAGGATTCGGAGTATAATGACGTTTCTTCAGCATCTTATACTGTACAAATATATAGGCCTACGTCTGCCAGTTCACGCATATACACATATACGGGCACATGGAAACACACCTATTGTTTTACGCGAATACACGCTCATACGCATATACGCGCACATGGAAACATTCCTTTACACAAACGAAGGCACATTAAAAGGGGTAGTACTAGCCGACATGACTACGCAGGCATCCAGGAAAGCAAAAGGCAAATATGGCAAGTGGGCATCCGACGACATATATATATATACATATATATATATATATATATATATATATATATATATATATTTATTCAGGTGTCTCTTTTATTGTGCGCTGTTGACATTCTGATTCGTGTAGCGCAGACGTAGGGCGTTGCTATGGCGTGTAGAGACACAGCGCTCGGTGTAATCCGTACTGGTTGAACTTTGAGGTGTAGAAACACAGCGTTCTTTGTTTTAGTCTGGAATGTCAGGTCTGTTCTTTCGGCGCGTGTGTATTATGTATTGTTGTCTTCTTTGGATTGTTCGTGAAAAAGAAGTCTCTGGACTTTGGGTGAAAAAGTTATAAATGAGGGCTGTGTTTATAGAGCCGAGGGGAGACAGAAATATTCCTACGGAGACGGAAGAGTGTGAGTCAGTTTGTGGACCTTTCCGTTAATTGCAGCACTGAGAGATATTCTTCGAACTTGGTAACAGATTTTATTCTCACTTTTGGATTACAACAAGATTGATTTCGGGATTGAATTCTCTGAGAAGATTAACGTGAACTGTTCATCTGGATTACATGTTTTAAAGGACTTGTGACAGTGGTGGTAGCCAGAAAAGCCTAGGATCTTGACACTCTGGTACTGTACAATTTACTTATTATACTGTGTTATTGTATTGTTTTACTGTTAAGCTGTTGTTTTACTGTGTAATTGTATTGATTTAGTTTATTGTAATGTTAGGATTGTTTTAAGAATAAATTATAATTATTTGTTAACAAAATTATAATTATTTGTTAACAAAAAAAAAACCACTGACTTCTTTATTCATTCCCTAGACATTTAATGCTGCCTAATGTTACAGAATCTGACTTTTATTTATCTCCGTAACAAAATTTATGCTCATCACGACTACGTGATCTGTTGTTATTAGGTTCCGTAACAATATATATATATATATATATATATATATATATATATATATATATATATATACGCATATATGGGGTTGATATGGGGAGGGGGTATAGTCTATTACAGTCCTGTACAGGAGAGTGCACACACATTGAGGAATAAATAGAAAACATGTTCTTCTTCGTGCATATATAGGTAAATAAATGTGTTAAAATAACATTTCCGTTTTGAAGGGGATTTTAACTTAAATTAAAAATTTCAATTGTAACTGTAGTATTATGTTCTGTCTCTTAATTTTTTTTCCTCCATGCAAGCTGTATTTACAGTTAATATTATCGACGATATGTGTTTTATAACTCTTTTTCTTTCATGATAAATTGGAAAACATGTTTGGCTTTTATGCTTAGATATATGTTTTTCTTCATTATTGGTCATTTAAGAGTATAAAATAATATTTCTGCATTTGAAGTGGATATTAACTTTATTTGAATCTGTTGAGGTAATGGTCCAAATTACACTTTTATGTGGTCCATATTACATTCAGAGTGTGTAATATGGACCAGAATTAATTATTTTTGTCACTGAGTTTAAAGTCGGTAATATTAATTTTGCAAGTCTACTTTTACAGTAAAGTGTTCTTGTACCAGGTTCCTCAATAAAAATGATTTTACAATTTTTATGTGTTTCATATATTTAAAATTTTCGAAGATTTTCTTTAAGAGGTCCAAATTACACGGATTTCTCCTACATTGAACCTCGCCATTTGCTTAGACCAGGATATTTCATCAAGTTGTTTACTATGACATTCTTGTAAAAAAAAATTCCATTATATGAATTATGATTTACCAGCCAATTAAACACCTGTCTTCTTTTTATTTAATTCCTTATTCCTCTTACATTTAAAGAGAGGATTTGAAACTTAGTATCACTCAACACTGTTTCAATATTAAATTGCCGACAATTTGAAAATCAGGGGTCTTATTTTTCTTACTTTGTAAGTTTTAAAACTACAGGGGTCCAGTTTTTTTTTTTTGCATCAGGTAGCATACAAGTAGTGTTATTTGATTATATTACAAGTCTCGCAATATCTCGGACAATATCTCATCATAAGAGATATATGAATTATGATTTACCAGCCAATTAAACACCTGTCTTCTTTTATTTAATTCCTTATTCCTCTTACATTTAAAGAGAGGATTTGAAACTTAGTATCACTCAACACTGTTTCAATATTAAATTGTCGACAATTTGAAAATCAGGGGTCTTATTTTTCTTACTTTGTAAGTTTTAAAGCTACAGAGGTCCAGTTTTTATTTTGCATCAGGTAGCATACAAGTAGTGATATTTGATTATATTACAAGTCTCGCAATATCTCGGACAATATCTCATCATAAGAGATATTTCGAGATATCGCTTAGCCTATAGAGTCCATAAGTATGCAGGAATCATTTTGAAACTGATAAATCTTTGTCTTACACAAATAACTCGAAATGGATTTTTCATTTTCAGGATATGGCCGCTAGCGGGCGCTGCACTCAAACCTCCCGAACACATCATTTTTGGCCATATCTTCAAAATGATAAACCTCAATAACAGAAACTATAGCTGATTATGTTCCTCTAGGTCATTTCCATAACATAAGTAAGTCATCTGGTCTCAATCTTGTGTCACTGTGTCTGTGTGTCTGCCTGTTTGTCAGTTCTCCTCAATTTGCCTGCTTGCTGGTTTTTGTCTCGAATATAACGTTCTCCAGGCAAACCTTTTTAGAGGAATCCTTTTGAAACTGGTACAGCTAATGTCTGACACTAATATCTCGAAAGGAATTTTTCATTTTCAGGATATGGCCGCAAGGGGGCGCTGCACTCAAACCTCGGCAAAATATCAATGTTTGGCCATATCACAAAAACTATAAACCTCAATTACAGAAAGTATAGCTTATTTTCTTTCTCTGTGTCTTCTCCATAACCTGATTAAGTCATCTGATCTCAGGCTTGTGTCACTTTGTCAGTATGTCTGTCTGGGTTTTTTTTTTCAGTTGTCCTCGCCTGCTTGCTGGTTCTAGCGTCTCACATATAGCATTTTACAGTTTTGCAGGAATCCTTTTCAAACTAATATACAGCTTATGTCATACACTAATATCTCGAAAGTGTTTTTTTTTTCATTTCCGAATATGGCCGCTAGGGGGCGCTGCATTCGAACCACTGCAACATATCATGTTTTGGCAATATATATATATATATATATAAATAATTTTGTTTCTAAATACTTTCTCCATATGGTTATCCAGTCCTCTGTTATCTTAAATGTGTCAGTGTGTCATTATGTCTGTCCGTTTGTCGGTTGTTGTCAGCTTTGTCTGCTTGCTTGTTCTTTTGTCTGATATGTCATTCTACAGGCCACAGCTTCTCAGCAATCGCTTTGCGAGTCATTCATTTGATAGAAAGCCAAAAATATGTTCTGTCTGAACGTCTGTCTGTCATTTCAACTTCCGGCAGCGCTCGACCTATGGTCGTATTGTTTGTTCGTGTATTTGTCTGTGTGCGCTCTTCAGGTCGCAATTTTGCACCAATCGCTTTCAACCTTATTGAGTTGATGAATAACCAAAAGTCCTGGAAGCCTATTGTTTTTGGTCAATAAAAGTCAAAGGTCAAGGTCATAAAAATCTTTAAATTAAACTATAGCTTATTTTAATCGTCATTCCAAGGCCTTTTTTTCCCATGTGTATTTGACTGAAATCTGCGGTTACCATGGTTACCATGGTCGAAACTAAGGGTTTTTTTTAATACTACAAATATACATACAATACAAATATAGTACTATAATGCACAATTCACATTCAGCACATTGTTTGTACCAAAGTTCTCTATATATAATGTATGTCTTGGCATGTTGAAGTATACTTTTTAAATATATCCGCATAATACATGCCCATATACATTTATATACATTTCTGCACATATGTACAGGTTTATATACCTATTATATTCACCCATTTGTATACATATTTACCTAAAATTAAGTCTCTGTGACCCATTTTCGCCGAGCTGAAATTAGGTCTCTGTTACCTATATTCTTTGAGCCAAGGGTCTCATAAGTAACCCCCAGAATAATAAGAAATTTGATACAAGAGCTCAATTTTCTGAATAACTACTGCATTGATCACCATGATTCTTTGAATGAATATTGATCATGGAGTGTTCCATCAGTTCCTGTAACCTGGTGGCGCCACCTATATTTTTTCCAATTTTTACAATTTTGTTATCTATTTTTGAGCCTCATCTTGCAACAGCGCACAAAGCGTAACCCCTTGACCAATAATCTTCATACTTTTCAACAAGGGAGGTCCATGAAAAAATCTTCTTGGAAATCTAAAATTAGGTCTCTGTTATTCTTATCCTCCGAGCTGTTTGGCTCATACATAATTCCCCGCCCCCCACCCCCAAGATTAATAAAAAATGTGATACAAGAGCACCAGTTTATGAGTAACTAATGCATTGATAGCCATGATTCTTTGGATATATATTGATCATGGAGTGTTCAGCAGTTCCTGCAGACTGGTGTATTTTTTCAAATTTGTACACATTTTTTTTCTATTTATGAGACCTTCAAATGAAGTGGTTATCTTTCCAAAAGCCCACTTAAATCCTTTTTTCTAAGGACTCTTCACAAAATTTATGATTTTTTTTGCACTCTGGCAGTCATTTTGCTTATTGTTCAACATTCTTTAAATTCAGCTGAGCATCATGGCCCAGTTGCAAGTTTCGACCATTTGAAATATGTTTAGCAATTTCAACTTAATTTTTTGCTATTTGGTATTCTATATCCCTGGTTTGTTGTAGGCTCGAGCTTTAAATACAACTTCTTTGTACAATAACAACATGAGATTCACTAGATATGATCCGTGTGATGACGGCTGTACCCCTCCAATAATTTTCATGTTTCCTGTATCAGATAATAAAGCTTGCAAGACCTTTCGCATTCAACGAGTAAATGTTGGATGGATTCAGGATACCCAGGACATAATGAGCACATATTATTGTCTTTAACTTTCCACCGATACAATTTATAATTAACCCAAAGAATATTATTCAAGATCTTGTACTGAAACATACGCATATTAGCACTAATAAAACTTTTATAAATTGCAATATTAGCTTCATCCCAAGCTATTTCAATCTGATTTCTCTGAAAATAATCTTGAGCAGTGGGAATTGTAAACAGTGTATCCCTGGGAATTGTAAACAGTGTATCCCTATACCATGCATATAGAAGTTTAGTATATTTATTTAACTAATATACACTGTTTTACCATCCATCAGTGTCATATGTCCCGGCGTTAGTTCATTGTCTTCCAAACAATATGATTCCTTTATTATTGCAAACCACCTCTGAGGTATTGCAGAGAGTAAAGACCACCAACTGAAGAAACTCTCTTTTGGAACTTTATCTAAATAGCAAATTACCTTTTCTTTATCATCAATAATATCTTAAACAGTATTAATGCCTCATTCTGATATACCTCTTTACAACATTGATTTTCTGGCCCCTTTAATATATTTGTTGTTCCACAACAATTGCAGAAAGATATATTCAGTGGTATCAGGAATTTTCTGTAAAAACATTCGGCCCAATATGTTAACCATTCTCTATAAAATGGAAGGATGTTACTTGCTGTGCGGCAGATATCAAAATTATTACTTATCGTTTGCAAACCTCCCATTTGATTTAAATAATATTGTGGTATGACTTTCCACTTATTGTCTTTTCGATTCTTAAGGTTTTTGAAACACATAACTCTTTGAGATTTAATTTTACATTCAATGTCGGACAGTTTTAGCCCTCCTTTGTTGAAATCACCTATTAAACTACGATATTTAATTTTCGGTTCACGCCCTGACCGTATAAATGTCATCTATTAAACGTACAGGTTCCCCTATGTATTTTCCTTCCACAAAGGCATATTGATCTTCTGATATTATAACATTTAAGTATGGCTTTAATCTCGCGACAAGTATTTTGCTTAAGTTTTTAGCTCAGCTGACTATAAGTCATCTTTTGTTCTAATGCAAATATTTGTTCATTATTTTCCTGTCTCAGTAGAATGGAAATTAAAGTTATTTGCTTTGTTTTCCATCTCTGCCCGTTTTTAAATATTTAAAAATAATTTCATTTAAATTAAATTTTATCCTTTACGTGTATGCAGAGGTGCTGTAACTCCCATCAGTCCCTGTAAGCACCATTGAATTTAATTCCGTATTCTGTATTTTAATTCCCCCCCCCCCCCCCCCCCAGTCATTGAGCCCTAGTTCCTGAGCACTGAGGATAGTATTTTTATTGCAACTTCTAAAAATCTATAGTTAAACAGTTATAACTGTCACAATCAGCAGAGCGCCGTGACCCATGGCCCCTTGTTAATATCAAAGTTTATTAGACTAATAGGCCGCTATGATTTAAGAAAACGACAGTCTTTCCCCGGATTTGTATTTATGTTATCACCGCCTGTTTCTGACCTGATGTCAATTCACGTACTTCAAAATTCTCATTTAGACAAATTGTCAAATCCGTTCCCAGTAAGTCAAAAAAGTTAAAAATTTCCTTCGACAGGCCATCAGAACCAGGTGTTTTATCATTTCCCATACTTTTTAAAGCTTCCAGTACCTTTGCCTTGCGTATTTGTTCTCCTATTCTTGATATATTTAGACTTGTATGTTTTGGTATTTTTATCTTATTTAAAAAGCTTTTACACTCCTCAGCAGTAATATTACTACTACGTCTATATTTGTCCTCAAAATAATTGTTTAATAATATTCAGAATGTGTTTCTCATCTCTTATTTCGACAACATCCTTTATTATATTTCTGACACAAGTTTTGCATTTTCGATATTTTTCTAACCCCAAAAAGTATAATTTGTTACTCTTTTCGCCTTGCTCGTACCACTGTACTCTAGAACGTATGATTATCCCCTTAGTAATTTTAACTCTTCGTTCAACTTCTTATATTCTAATATTATTTCCTGATTTCCATTGGCTGTTATAGATTTTTCGAGATTACCGAGTCGTTTCTCCAATTCACAAATTTTATAGCGAAAGTTATAGGCCTTTCTTTTGGAGTATGTAATATATAATTATATTTTAATATCTCCCATAGCCATCTATCGTCCTTTATATTTTTAGAGTATTCAGTTCTCCATCTAGATATCATTTTGCTCAACAATTTAACATAATCTGCATCACCCAAAAGAGAATTATTAAACCTCCAAAAGGCAGCGGGCCATGTTATTACTTCATCAGAAATAAATCTAAATTTTATGCCGGGATGATCGGTTCCTACGGATGGCAATATTTCAGACTCAGAAACTGTTGATTGAAGCGTCTCTGATATTAAAAAGTAGTCTAGTCTACGTTGGAATTTAGATTAATACTACGCCAGGTAAACTCTTTTTTGCTTGGATGCCTTGATCTCCAAATATCACACAAATTAAATTCAAGCATTGCTCGCTTTATAGTTTGTATAGATCTGACTTTCAAAACTTCCTTGCCTCCATTATATAAAGAATCCATAATAAAATTGAAGTCCCCTCCCCATATCTAAGTAGTGGATTTGTCTGTATCAAGAGAGCGTATTTTTTTCTGTTATCTGGTGAAGAAAACGAATTTGTCCAGCCCCAGTGTTTGGTGTGTACGAATTTATTAATACCGAATTCTTACCTTGCAATATCCCATATAAATTACAAATCTACCACTGTCATCTAATATTTTTTCTTTCAGCTCCAATTCTACAGCTTTACCAATCAGTGTCATCACCCAACATCTGCGAGAGGTTCCATGAGAAAAATAAGATTTTCCTCTCCATTGTTGTGACCAAAAATGTTCAATATTAGGGGTACTGTGGCTTTCTTGGAAAAAAATTATGGATGTATTTCCTCCCTTTTTAACAAACCATACATATTGATCATGAGGTGTTCCATCAGTTTGACTGGGTTGTTCAGTATTGCCTTTGTATTGGGCTCAGGGTGGCTTGTCAACCCAAGGCAAGTAGGGCTGAGGGATGATACATCTGTCGGAAGCCCAATACAAAGGCAGTTAACCCACCAAGCCAGTTCATAATAGTTTTATTAAACAGCCATGCATGTTATTAGCACAACCAACCATGCAGGACAAGCAAACGTAACTAGATATCATTATATTATCATAAACCACACTTGACTATGAAAAAAATGTCAATGTATGTTTCACAAAATCTGAACTCAAATTTTGGAGGAAAAAATTTTTTTATTCATTTTTCCCCAAAAAACATGAGGTTGTGTGATTTGTTCAAAAGCTATTGGCACATCTATGAGCACTGACAACTCGGCAGTGATGTCAGCCACATGGTAAACCTCTGTGTGATTAAAAATTCTAGATCTCATCTAACACTTCTGACACTGTCAGCCCCAAATTGTCAGGGAAGAGTAAAAACAAGATGTATTGCTATATTAAATCTTTTCTAATATATGCCATAGACGTCACACTTTGCACCAGCCAATCACATCATGGCACAATCTTGTTCTTGAGGCAATGCTCAGTTAACATAACACCAACATGTGCTATTAGGTTTACCTAAACTGTACAGTAACTCTATTTTCCCCAAGTACTCATGTAAAACATGTCCAAAGCGCATCCATGCCAGCACCTTCACACATGCAGGGACAACCTTGTCAGTTTCATTCCTTTGCACAGAGCATAGTGACGTCTCATGCCACATGAATTTTGTCAATTTTATTCTGGAGCATTGCGTCACTGAGTACATGTAGTGCCAGGCTATTGTAAGCCAACTGTATTAAAACAATGTATAAGCCTTATGGCCCACAAGCATTGATATGACCCTTGAATGACTTGTATCACATCTTCATGTCATCTCCAAATAAGTAACAACATGCATGGCGGGTTAATAATACATCAACATAACATACACTTGCATACAAGAAAAAGCTTTATGTTAAAAATCACTGCATTTTTTACAGGTTTTGCATCAATTTACAAAGTGTTCCAGTGCCAGATGGGGAACAGCAGATTCCATTGCATTTGAGTGTACGTTTTGATGAGGGGCAGGTGATTGACCGTAACACGATGAATGCTGGGATCTGGGGCCATGAAGAACGACATGGAAAATTCCCTTTAACTCGGGGACAAAACTTTGAATGTATTGTCATGGCAACCTCGACTGGTTACAAAGTAAGCTTGTATGGTTATCATCAGTGTTCGGTGTGGCCAGTGTTGTTCTGCTGATTTAAAAAAAGATAATCATAATATTTTAGCGAACCTGTGAGCTTTTGCAGTTGTGTGGTGTCATCTGTCATCTTTCATCCATCAGCTGAATGTGAACTGATGCTACCTCCAGAATGGCAGGAGCTAGCATCACTAGTTCTTATGCAAAAATCAGTCATCTGCAAAGCTCTTAGTTCAGATTGAGCTTATTATTTGGCTATCTGCATTGACTTCAGTTTTACAGGGAAAAGCTAAAAAGTTCTTTCAAAATCTTTTCTGTAACTGTCCTGCCAATTTGTTCAGTATTTCACAGTAGTAATCCTAGAAACAATTGCTTATAAGTTTGTACAATGGTTCCAGTTGGGTGTTTTTGCTTGAGTTATAAGAAGCTGAACGTACACCTTGTAACTTACAACTTACACCATGTAAGCATTTGGCATAAAATTATAGTCTCAGAAACTGCAGATCTAGCATCACCAAATTTTATGCTAAATTCGGTAACATGTTAAATTTTGTGGGATTCAGCTATGTGTGGTGCCAACTTCATCAACTTACATTTATGGGGAAAAGCTAGAAAACCTTCAAAAATCTTCTTTTCCAAAATCATTCACCCAAAGTGTTTAATATTTCACAGAAATGATCTCAGTGTTGAGCTTTCTCAAATTTGTTCAAGTTGTTTGGGTTAGGTGAATTCTGGCCGAGTAACAGGAATTTAAAATTAATCATTTGGCCAAGTAAGCATACTAACATTACAATCTCAGAAACAGCAGGAGTTAGCATCACCAATTTTTCTGCAAATGTTGGTCACATGAATCATATTTGAAATAGAGTTTTTTTGGTGCCATCTGCATTGACCTGCTTTTTACCCTTCAAAAATTGTAATTTTAGTCTCTTTCAGTGATGAAACTATGATGAAACTGTAAAATTGAATTGTTTAATATTTCACAAGAAATAAGAATAAATTTGGTTCATTGATATTTTATAGAGTCATAGAAAGCTGAAGATTTTCATGTGGCCCAGTAAAGCTGTGTTTCCATGTATCCGTAAAAATCGTATCCGCAAAACACGCTCCATAGCGCAGTGCGCAAAAACTGTTTCCATAAGTATGTATGTTTTTCTTGCGGATACTTTTTTGTGTGCCTCTTTTAAAACTGCAAGGACGACAGGAAAGAAGAAGGTCAATATGTCTCATCACACCCAGCACCAGGGCACTTTTGGGAAATATAGGCAGTTTTGCCATCCGCAAAACGGATGAATTGCTCACCGACCTGTTTCGATGTGGGCCATTTTTGCGGATATGCATACGGAGCACGTCAAAATGTACACATGGAAACAGTTCATCTTAAAAAGAGGGATGTGATTTTTTGGCTACGAGATGTGTGAGATTTATGGATACATGGAAACACAGCTTAAGCCTATATCAAACTAAGGGCTGCAATATAATTCTATAACATTGCACAAAAATGATTTTTGTTGCTTTTGAACAATATCTAAATGATTTTTGGCAGAGTTATTGGACCTTAAGAAAGGAAGGACAGTAAGATACTTTTGTAAACAAAGGTAGAAGATGTGTTGAGTAAGAGACCTTCAGTAAGAGACCTTGAGCTGTTGGGGTATATGATATGTAAGCTTTACAGGGAGTATAAATAATTGGTGCCCATATCCAGCTTATCTGCAAGATAATTCAATGAATAAAATATATCTGTATTCTGATTTTGCTTTCAATATACAATATATCTGCTTTTATTCTAAACATTTTGATTAAAAAAGTCTTATGAATATTTCAGCTTGAAACTGCACTGTAGCCTGAGTCTTTCATTATGTATAAAAGATTTGGCAACAGGACCAGATTTTGTTTGTATCTACATTGTATATATAAGTTTGCAGACTGCCAACTATTTCAGATTTGGCAACTGGCCAAAGTTCAGTCAGTGCAGTAGCTTCACCTGGCATATTAGCTAAACTTGACTTGGGGGCAACTGCATGCCTTCCTCAGCTGAGCTTGGTGTCACCACCTTCGGTGATTTTTAGCTCAGCTGACTGAAAGTCATCTGAGCTATAGCGATCACTCTTTGTCCGTTGTCCGTCCGTTAACCAGGCACAAATCGTAACCGCTGAACCTAGAACCTTGTAACTTGGGATTCTGAGAGGTCCATGAAAAATCTCCTTGGAAACCAGAAATTAGGTCTCTGTTACCCATATCCTTCGAGCTATGGGGCCCCAAAGTACCCCCCAGAAAAGTCAAAAATTTCATACAAAAACTTCAATATCTCATTAACTACTTGACTGATGGTCATGATTTTTGGCATACATATTGATCATGAGATGTTCCATCACTTCCTGCAGACTGGTGGCGCCACCTGTATTTTTCGATTTTTTACAATTTTTTCCTCTATTTTTGAGACTTTTAAAGATGCTGTCATCTGTTAACGTGGCCCAAATCGTAACCGCTGGACCTAGAATCTTCATTCTTGACACACTGAGAAACCTATTAAAAGTCTCCATGGAAACCATCAATTAGATCTCTGTTACCCATATCCTTCGAGCTATGGGGCCCCAAAGTACCCCCCAGAATAGTAAAAAATTTCATACAAAAACTTCAATATCTCAATAACTACAACACTGATGGTCATGATTTTTGGCATACATATTGATCATGAGATGTTCCATTTCTTCCTGCAGACTGGTGGGGCCACCTGTTTTTTTCGATTTTTTACGAATTTAAAAATGTGAACAGCTGTTAACAGGGCACAAATCATAAAGACTGGACCTAGAATCTTCATTCTTGACACACTGAGAGGTCCATAAAAAGTCTCCATGGAAACCTGAAATAAGGTCTCTGTTACCCATATCCTTTGAGCTATGGGGGGCTCCCAATAACCCCCCAGAATAATGGAAAATATGATAAAAACAAACTGCAACATCTCAATAACTACAACACTGATGGTCATGATTTTTGGCATACATATTGATCAAGAGGTGTTTCATCAGTACCTGCAGACTGGTGGTGCCACCTGTATTTTTTCAAATTTTCACAATTTTTTATTCTCTATTTTTGAGACCTTTCAGGATGTAGTTATCTGTCAACAGGGTACAAATCGTAAGGACTGGACCTAGAATCTTCATTGTTGACACACAGGGAGACCCATGATAAGTCTCCATGGACACCTGAAATTAGGTCTCGGTTACCCATATCCTTTGAGCTATGGCACTCCAAAGTACAGCTCAGAATAATGGAAAATTTGATACAAAAGCTGAAGTATCTGAACAACTAATGCAGAGATCACCATAATTTTTACATGGATATTGATCATGGAGTGTTTCATCAGTTTCTGCAGACTGGTGGCACCACCTGTATTTGTTTGGGTTTTTTTAACGATTTTTTTCTCTATTTTTGAGACCTTTAAAGTTATGAACATCTGTTAACAGGGCACAAATCATTAAAACTGGACCTAGAATCTTCATTCTTGACACACAGGGAGACCCATGAAAAATCTCCATGGAAACCTGAAATTAGGTCTCTGTTACCCATATTATTTAAGCTGTATGGCTCCAAATTACCCCCCAGAATAATGGAAAATTTGATACAAAAACTGCAGTATCTCAATAACTACAACACTGATGGTCATGATTTTCGGCATACATATTGATCATGACCTGTTTCATCAGTTTCTGCAGACTGGGTGCGCCACCTCTATTTTTTTCAAATTTTTACGATTTTTTTTTTCTCTTTTTTTGATACCTTTAAAGATGTGGTTATCTGTCAACAGGGTACAAATCGCAACAACTGGACCTAGAATCTTCATTCTTGTCATGCAAGGAGGCCCATGAAAAGTGCCTGCGGAAACTTAAAATTAGGTCTCTGTTACCCATATTCTTCAAGCTATAGGACTCCGAAGTATCCCTCAGAATAATGGACAATTTGATTCAAAAGCTGAAGTATCTGAACAACTAATGGGGAGATCACCATGATTCTTTGCATGGATATTGATGTTTGTAAGTGTTTTTATTAGTTTCTGCAGACTGGTGGAGCCACCTGTATTTTTGTACCCGCCAAAACGAAGTTTTGTGGATACTATGTTTTTGACCGGGTTCCTCCGCCGTTGCCGCGTTCGTTTCCGGAGAGCTCCTCTGGGACTTGATTTTATGAGCTTTCCAAGCTCATATCTCGGGAACCGTTTGACTGATCAGGAAATAAAATTTATACTAATGTAGCCCTTGGATAGCTCTATAACATACACAAAAAATGGTGGCGTCACCTGTAACCATGTTTGCACAGTGTCCATCTGTTCATCTGCCTTTGGTTAAAATCACTCATATCTCTGCAGTGAATTGACTAATTCACCTGAAATTCGGCATGCGTATACATCCTGGATAGCTTTCTTGATTTTATGACAGGTGGCACCACCTACATTCACGTTCACGCTGATGACATCCAAGCTCATATCGGGAACCGTTTGACCGATCGGGCCAAAATTTTGCATGTGTATAGATCTAACATAGCTCTTTATCATACGCAAAACTGGTGGCACCACCTGCAACCATTTTTGCACAGCGTCTGTCTGTTTGTCTGCCGTGCAATAAAGTCACTCACATCTTGGCAGTGGTTTGACATATCTGCCTAAAATTTTGCAGTTTTATACATCCTGGATAGCTTTCTTGATTTTATGACAGGTGGCGCCACCTTTATTCTAGTTTATGCTGCAGACATCCAAGCTCATATCTCGGGAACCGTTTGAACGCTTGGGCCAAAATTTTGCATGTGTATAGATCTAACATAGGTCTTTATCATACACAAAACTGGAGGGGCCACCTGCAACCATTTTTGCACATTTTGCACAGCGTCTGTCTGTTTGTCTGCCGTGGCCTAAAATCACTCATTTCTCTGTAGTGGTTTGACATAACTGCCTAAAATTTTGCAGGTTTATACATCCTGGATAGCTTTCATGATTTTATGACAGATGGCGCCACCTACATTCTAGTTAACGCTGCACACATCCAAGCTAATATCTCAGGAACCATTTGACCGATTGGGCCAAAATTGTGCTTGTGTTTAGATCTCACATAGGTCTTTATCATACACAAAACTGCAACCATTTTTGCACAGCGTCTGTCTGTTTGTCTGCCGTGGGCTAAAATCACTCATATCCATGTAGTGGTTTGACTTTTCTGCCTAAAATTTTGCATATGTATTCGACTTGGACAGCTTTCTGGATTTGCGGTAGGTTGCACAACCTACATACACATTTAGGCTGCAGACATCCATGCTAATATGCAACATACCTCACTCTGTTTCCCCTTGCCACTCAATCCATGCCTCACTTCACCCGTTCCACTCTGATTCTGGCAGATACACGTAGTCACTTGTCGGCTACCCGTATTCTAGTTTTTAAAGTTTACACATTTTTTCTCTATTTTTCAGATATATAAATACAGACTAAATCTTGGCTTGTTGGTTACTCTGTTTGATGCTTCAGTTGAATGGGTATCTACCATTCTGATGATAAAATTTCCTTTTGTGAATCTCTTCCCAGTCAGCTGAGCGTCATGACCCATGGGTCACTTGTTTTCTATGTTCCTGTCCATTATGGTTACAAAGTGACAAGACAGTAAATTGTTGAAGAAATCTGGCCGAGAGTAGGCCAAATACCTCTGAACCAAGCTGAGCCAAATATAGCTCCATATCCCAATCCTTGTGGAGCACCTGTGAACAGATCTAAGTCGAATCTAAGAGTTCGCTTATGAAGAAAGATTTGCCATTGTGATTAGAAAGGAATTGCTCCCATATTTTTAGATCTTTCCTAGCCTCTTTGTTAAGTCTTACGTGGTGATGAGGTTTTACTAAGCCTCTTGTTAAGTCAATCAGCCTTCTAAGGAATGCCCTTCCTGGGAGTACAACTGAGCAGGCAAAGTTCAGCAGTCCTATGACTAACTGCAATGCTCTCAGCTTAACTTTCATTTTTCTTAACATACTAACTACCTCTTCCCTGCACTTCTTAACCTTGTCTAAGGGAAGCCTGGCTTCCTGATGTATGCTATCAATTTCTATCCACAGGAATGTTATCACTTGTTCAGGGCCCTGTGTTTTCTCGTTTGCAATCGGGATTCCATTTTCTTTACACAAGTCTAAAAGGCATTTTAATAACCTGAAACACTATGCCTTGGACTGTGCTATGAACAAGAAGTCGTCTAGAACATGAACCACTCCCTCATAACCAGTCTGTTGCTTCTCGAGTTACTCCAAGGCTTTACTAAGCTTCTCAAAAAAGCTGGCATGAACACGCAGCCCCCATTGGTAAACAACTATCGTAGTAATACTTCCCTTCCCAAATGAATCCCAATAGGTGGTGATCCTCTAGATGCACCGGGATTATCCTAAATGCAAACATTATATCTGACTTAGCCATAAATGCCCCGTTCCCAACCTGTTTTAGGATGTGCACTACATCCTGAACTGACGCATATTCTACTTTTGAATAGTCCTCTGGTATATCTTGATTAACTGAATTGTTTTCAGGGTAAGATACATGGTGAATGAGGCGAAATTTCCCTGGATCCTTCTTAGGTACTAAGCCTAAAGGAGAGCACACCATATTTTCGAAGGTTGGTCTATCAAATGGTCCTTTAAACCTACCTGCTTTTACCTCATCTAAAATCTTGTTGGATGTTACAGCCTTGTTTTCTATAGCTGAGCTCAGATTATCTGGAACTTTGTCTGACTTAGGGCCTAGTGAATGTAATGGGAAACCTTCCTGAAACCCCTTAACTAACCATGCTGTTTCTTCATGAGGGTAGTGGTACCTTACGAGTAATCTATGTAGGCCTATTGGGTCCACTGGTGTTGTTACTCTTCGGCTGGTGAAGCATCTAGCAGACGGGTGACTTCCCCCACATGTGTCGCACTCGTGCATGTAAACACACCTGTTCTTGTCACAGAAGGACCCTCTTTTGAAACGGAAACACGGACCTCGTTTATCAGATTGATGTCCCTTGCGGAGACGAAAGGGCTGGTTTGTGTGAGCTTGCTCCTTCTCGGACGAATCTGTTTTGCCTAACTTGTCGGTTACAGCTTCCATGTAAAGCTCCAAGTGCTTTACCCCCTCCCCCATGCTACAGCCGTATTTTCCTTTAGTTGACGAAATTCCTGATCATAACGATACCATGCCGCCCCTTTCCGAGCTAGGTCTCTGACAGTGTCAATGGGCTTCAAAGGGAGGGGCGCAAGTGTAAGATTGTGTTCAGTGAGCACTGCCATATAAACTGTAAGGCCCCTTTTCCATGCGAGCGGAAACGCGCGCGTTTCCGCGCGCGTGTGAAATGAACATCGTGCGATGCGCGATTTTTCAGCGCGCGTTTCCGCGCGCGGAAAAATCGCACCAGTGTAAATCATGTGTCCCTTTTCCATGCACGCGGAAACGCGCGCGGGTGAGTCTGCTTGTGGAGGTCAAGGACGCGAATGCAGTCTGATTGAGTACGCCCCAGCATAGGCCTCTATCATGCATGGCGACAAGTCATACTTAACTGCTGTTCTGCTTGTCTACTTTAATGCATGATTATATATATATTATATAAAAATATATCTGTGCGGCGAGAGTGTTAAATATCTTATTACCGACTGCGGTAGTTAATAATCTTCTCATATATAGCCTATATACGACCCCCGCACTCCTGTCAATACCACACTACCGTAATAAAAACTATACGTTCCTGCAAATATAATGAAATTTTAAATGTATACATGCATAAACTGAACAGACACATGCTTGACATGATGCCGCGAAGGCTGTGGGACGGTTTATACCTTGTGAAAACAGGTCACGCGAAGGGGTAATTCTGCGAAAACGCGCGCGTTTCCGCGCAAATGGAAAAGCTCAATTCAGCGCGAATTTTTCAGCGCGCGTTTCCGCGCGCGTTTCCGCGCGCATGGAAAAGGGGCCTAAAGGCTAAGGTCCAGTGGTGAAGGGTCAGGGGCCGCTCTGGCTCTGGTACCCATTTCAAAGATGGAGGCCCTGCGTTGCTATTTTCTATTTCCAAACCAAACCCTTTTTTTCTTGCCTTTATCTAACTTTGGCAATATTCACTCATGTCAACACACTGACCTGCGATTATCTTTGCCTTAAGTCCATGATTGACCCTACTGCTAAGGGATATATTTGTCGAGGTTACTGGTTCTTGATCATCTGATACTAAAATTGGCGACTCACCAGTAGAAAAGGTATCACTTGACGAGGATTCATTAGTTCATTAGTGCTGAACTTTTCCAGCTTTTGGTCAATTCTGTGATCGATCTCCTCGGACAAACTGTCTATCTTCTTATTCAAGTCTGTCTTGACCGTCTCAAGGGATGATGCCATACCATCAATTTTCTTAGTTAACCTGTCAACTAGCGTCTCGATTTGGGCTCCTGATAGAGACTCATTCACACTACTCGTCACCGCCCTACTGCTTGATCCTACTGATCTCGATCTCCGTATCCTTTTGGCTTGTGATTGGGTGTCTGCCTGACTGTACCTTGGCGGTGGCCTGGTCGATCGTCGGCCCATACTACAAGCAGACGTTAGAGAGTGAATGCATTGTAAAAAGTTAATTATCCCGCCAGGGGGCGCAATTGCTAACTAAATATGTTACCGCTTCATGTCATGCTTCTCCTACTGCAACTTATTGTGGCCTAGCATGAGCTAAAAAGTCAGGCAATGATCTTTTATACCCTGTAATTTTTCAAGGTAAATTAAATGTACCTAACTAAAGAACTAGAACAGGTAAAATATCTATCGCTAACTTAGTAAAGAAATAGAACTAATATTATGTGACAGTGCAATACCCCCCCCCCCCTTTTTTTTTTGGCCATAAGGCCATTTTTTATTGTTTTTATTCTTTTTGACTAAAAGGCAATTTTTTTTATTCTTTTGGACCATAAGGCCTTTTTTTATTATAATTTAAGACAGGTTTTAGGCCATAGGGTCTGTTTTCCACCCTCGACCTGTGCACTACAAGTACATAATGAGACCAACAGGACAAAACTGCTGCCAAAACTTAAATAAGTCTAGCAAAGCTATAATTTTGCAAATTGATTGATCTAAATTTCATGTAACCCCCCTCCCCAGTAATGCCTTTTGTATACTACCTGCCAAAACGCTTGTCTAGTTTTGATAGGAATACTGAAATGCAAGGAGCAGCCCTTGATTAAATAAAGTTCTTATAATCTGTAAGGTCTACACTTGTAATTTAAGTTCAAAATCAAAATGGTCAACTACAATCCAACTACACCTCGGGTGACTTTTGTTCATTAGACTAAACTTGTAGCGTAAGGCTCTTTACGTTCGGCTGCATGGGTTTGCCTGTATGAAACTGCAGTGCATTATAAAAATTATTTAATCACCATCTTGATATCAATTTTTGGTAAGTATTTGTGGCAAACTTGTGACAATGCACTTTATATGAGTCCGTTCTCGGGCTTCAAGATGAAGATAATTAGGTAAACAATACAGTATAAACTCAAGAAAACTAAGTCAGGGGCACCCATCATATTGTTTTATCTACACTGAGAAAGATGAGCTAGGCTGAATACCCTTAACACCTATCCTTGAATATCTTGATGTGGACTAAATAATCAGAGTGTTAATAAACATTTTGGGTGTAATGTTGATTGTTCCACAACTGAATGATACATGAATGAAATTTAGGGCCCCATAGCTCAAAGGATATGGGTAACAGAGACTTAATTTCTAGTTTCCATCGAGACTTTTCATACGTCTCTCAGTCTGTCAAGAATGAAGATTCTAGGTTCAGTCTTAACGATTTGTGCCTTGTTAACAGAATTTAACATTTTTAAAGGTCTCAAAAAAGAGAAAAAAATCGTAAAAAATCGAAAAATACAGGTGGCGACACCATTGCAGGAACTGATGGAACATCTCATGATCAATATGTATGCCATAAATCATGACCATCAGTGATGTAGTTATTGAGATATTGAAGTTATTGTATGAAATTTGTGACTATTCTGGGGGGTACTTTGGAGCCCCATAGCTCGAAAGGATATGGGTAACAGAGACCTAATTTCTGGTTTCCAAGGAGATTTTTCATGGACCTCTCAGAATGTAAAGTTACAAGACTTAGGTCCAGCGGTTACGATTTGTGCCTGGTTAACAGAGAGACAGACGGACGGACGGACGTAGGACAAAGAGTGATCACTATAGCTCAGATGACTTACAGTCAGCTCAGCTTAAAAAGTGGTACAGGATTTCTAACCACAGCTCTCATCAGTGCATTTTTTCCTGTTACTGCTGATTTAATCGGAAGGCATACAGATAGAATTGTTTCAGGGGGAAACAAATTAGAAAATTAAAAAAAAAACTTTAAATTAAGACAATAAAAAAAAGGCTTTAAAAAGTTCGCATACATGAGACAACCAACTCAGGTTTACAATTTCGATACCCTGAAAGATGCGTCTTAATGAGAACTCAAACCATAGACCAAAACCAAGTACAAACAGAAATTAAAGGTATTTTCAAGGTTATACTCCCACGCCGCACATTGGTAGGCTTTGTAAAAACCGCTGCTATTCAAGAACAGAGAAAATATAAACCCCTACTTTTTTTTAAAACTAAGACATCAGGCATTTTCAAATTAAAATAGACGGTACTCCAGAACCTATTATTCCACTCGAAATGGATTACAGAATCGGTAAAAATAAGACTATATTTCAAACTTTTAGAAACTTTAGGTGGGGGACACGCCAATAAATGTAAGTTTATTTGATTTTGTTAAAGGTACAAATCTTATGGCTTATGGTTTAACATCCACAGGAGCTGCAAATGAAAAATATTTAAACGAATCCAGAAATGGTAGTTTAACAGGCCGTATAGATTACGGTAATTCATTGGGAGAAGGAATGTACCCTAACACACAGTGGCCTGGTAGTACAAACAACACAGCTTTTACAGCTATTATTTACGCAGAGTTTGACAGCGAAATACTTATCGGAGGGCCTAACAGAGTTGTTTCGCCCCCTTTAGCACAAGATGATTAAATTTGCCAAAAACATCTGGTTTTCCTGAATAATTAACGTTAAACTGCAAAATGTGTCACGCCAGTCCCTGACCTTGGGTTTTCCAGGATAACCATCAAACCGAAAAATGCATCACACCCCTCCACTAACGGTCTTGTAATTTTCCATCCCAACCTCTCACAGACCCGCCATTTTTATCTATGAAAGGAGTACTTTAAGAGACATATAACACAGCTGATACAGCTAACAACCACTATACACAACTTCTATTCAGAGCTCTCTTCCACATTCAGAAAACACCTCAATTATGGCTGAACTAGACTCGTTAGCTTTTCTCTAAAGCGCCTGCCAACAAGTTTTGAAAGAAGATGGTTAAACAGTTGATACAACCGAATGTATGGTTGGGCGAGAGCTGGTACCTGACAGCTATAGTGAAAAATCTACCCAGCAGAGATGTCAACGTAACCTTCCAAATCGCCAACTTTGCAAAAACCAGTGGCCTAGCTGAGGGGGGCACGTGCCCCCCCCCCCCCAAATTTGAGTCTGCTGATTTTATCAGCCAGTCCAAATACTTCTCTTTGTACCCCTTTGTACAAAGCCTCTCTCATCAGATGCCCAGAGGGTTCTTATGAAAGTGTTATATGTCAGGCCAGCATCTGTGATTAAAGGACATGAACAGCGTAAATAAAACTGCAATTTGATCATATCATACCAACAATGAATTGTTTTTGTAACTTTGTGGCCCTGTGTGTAGTCGTTACTACCGGTCAAAAGGTAATTAAAACCGCGTCTGATAAGAGCACTAAGATGCTTGGTTTCACCCTGCCCGCGTTCGGCAACGATCGGTTCCGTGCCTCATGAATATTCGGAATGACGTCAGCTCAGGAACGGCAGTCGGTCATAACAAAGCCACATGTGTGAATTCATGACAATAGGGGTACCGTTTTCTGTATTGCGTTCGATCGTAAATAGTTAAAATAATGCCAAATACTTCTGTGGCAGGTGGCTGCTGTAACACAAACCATGATGGTGTGAGTTTACACAGGTTTCCTTTGAGCCAGCCAGAACGTTTGAAGAAATGGGTCAAATTTGTTTGCGTGAGGCGTGCAAGCTGGGAGGGGCCAGCTCGTTCCGTTTTGTGCTTAGCCTTCACACTACGTTAAAATCGAGCCATTGTCAACGTATTATCACACAGGCAACAACTTTATGTTAGAATGAAGAATTGATTACTATCAAAACGAAATTCGGATAGTTAATAAAAATATATATTGCCAATTTAAAAGCAATTCACCGTTTCCCTTTGCTTGTAAGTTGTATTTAGTCGCGTACTTATAACACACAAGTACACCTCTATAACATCCTGCCTTAAAAAACGATAAAAATTGAACCCCCTCGTAAAAATTATGTAAAATATTAAGATCTGGCTGCCAGGTATATTTTGGGGAAATTACTTTTTTTGTGTATTAAATAAATTCAATAATATCATAAATATGTAACTTTGATATGTAGGCCTACCGGTGATGTACAGCTTTTTTTGCCGATTTAAAGCAATCCACTGTTTCTCCATTGCTGGTAAGTTGTATATAGTCGCGTGCTAAAATCGAAGTACGCCTCCATAGATAACTTATCAAAAGTATGTTTTCCTTCAAATAACAGTGAAAGGAAATCCCCAGACACTCATATTAATATATGAATTTCATATAGAAATCATTCGTGTCATAATTAAACGAATAAATATCTGGATATATTTCATTTTGAAGTGCGCCTATAAAATAATGCAAGTATGACTATACAAGAATTGACATAGCTCTTTTTTACAAAACGTGTCTTTGTGTTCAATTCTGCATGAATAAAAGGATTAGTTCATTGTATTTATACAAGTTCCGCTGAAGAATTCTACTTAAGAATTAAATTTTTACAGCAAAATGAGAACATCATGTGATGCACAAAGGCTCAACGGCAGATAAAACTGGAAAAGGGCTTTCTTAAATTCTTTCTTAGTGCGATTTTTTATGTAGATTTTAAAATATACTGTAATTTACTAGACTTCTGTGTAATGAAACAAAACATGATTAAAATTGGCAACATTTGTTTTTTTTTTTGCAATGTTCATTCATAGAAGACCTAATATTATAAAAATACATTCATAAAAATCATTATTTATATATGTCTCTTTTATTCGAGAACTAATTAAGCCAGATGATGACACATCTTGTTTAATTTTTCAATCATGTGATATATAAACACCTGAAATAATGAACAAAAATCAATTGAACCTCTTCACAATGATGTTTTATTTTATTATCAGGAACATGAACATATATAAAGCACAACACAAATGGATTTAATGTATGATGAATGACCATGATTTAAAAGATCTGAAGTATTAACTGGAGTTCATCGGAAGGCCGGAGGCATGCAAAAATTGCACACCAAGGTTTGCTGCCGGACCACAGCTGTGAAGATTAATACCTGTTATCATCTGTTCCTTCAGGATAAATATAACCCATTACAAATAAAAAAAAGTATATGAATATATTTATATGTGTCTGCGCATGACAGAGAGGTGGGGAGCGTAAATTAGATGATCATCAATTTATTTCATTGTTGAATTTTGGTGCATACAATTTCGTTGAGACACAAACATAAAATTATGCCATGGTTACTCAACAAAATTAGACATTTAAAAGAACATATCCATATGACTTGGTTAAAAACACCTTAGTTTAACTTGTGAATGTCCACCATGGACATTGTGATGGCATGTAATTCGATTTTTAACAGATGTAGAAAAAATATGTATTTTAATTACAAATTTCCTGCGTGGGTACATTAATTCATATGTACAGTTTTATTTTTTAAATATACAAGTATTTATTACAATATATCATTTATAACTAAAATTGAAAAAAACAACCAGAACATCTATCCGACATTTTGCAAACACACACGTGCGTCTTGCATATAAACACTGCACCATGCACCGGCATAGGCCTACATGTAACATATCAACATTATATACTTATAATATTATAAAGTTTATTAAATACACAAAATAAATAATTTCCACAAAATATCTGACTGTTATATCTTTATTTATATTTTTAAATATTTTTAATCGTTTTCACGGCATGCTTGCGCATTTCGATTTTAGAACGCAAATATACACAACTTACAAACAATATAACAGGGATTGCTTTAAAATCGACGATAGAATCTTGATAAACTATCCGTATTCCGTAATAATAGTAATTAATTCTTCATTCTAACATAAAGTTGATGTTGCCCGTATGATAATACGCTCATAATAGCTCAATTTTAACGTTGTGTGCAAAGAACCTCGTCAAAGATCGTCTCGTGTCAGCCGCTATATATGTGCAATATGCGTTCTTGTCAACTGGCATCCAATCAGGTTGCCCGATTCATTGGCAGTGGATCTGAGCAAAAACTGACCAATAAACATTGACTTAATATGGAGAAAATACGGATAAAGTAAAGCCCATTTGGCAACACGAAGGCTGTGGGTTTCGTACTTCGATTTAAGGACGACCGTCCTTCCTTTTAAGTTCGTACCTAAATCTTAAAACTGCGGTCACCCTGACCTGGTTAAATGTATCGCATATTATGCAAATGTAAATTATCAAGCATTATATTAATAAGATAAGGATACCCGTCTGTTAGTCATTCGCATCATTTTTAAGGACTTGCGCACACTTTTCTTTTATAAACGTGTAGATTTTATCATTCACAGCTGACGTGTCAAATATTAAAAATTGCTGTGCATTTATCACATAATATGTGCAGTAAATTTACATAACGTTCACCTATTTTACATGTATATTTGGAATAAAAACGACCTATAAACTAGAATACGGGTAGTCGACAAGCGACTACGTGTATCCGCCAAAATCAGAGAAGGACGGGTGAGGTGAGGCATGGATTGATTGGCAAGGGGATATAGAGTTACATATGTAAAATATTAGAATGGATCTCTGCCACATAAACATGATTGTAGGTGGCGCCACCTGTTATTTGAACGAGAAACTATCCAAGATATATACACATGCAAAATTTCAAGTGGAAAAGTCAAACCACTGCAGAGATATGAGTGATTTTATCCCACAGCAGACAAACAGATGGACGCTGTGCAAATATGGTTGCAGGTGGCGCCACCTTTTGTTGTGTATGTTATAAAGCTATCCCAGGGCTACATTTGTGTAAAAATTTTTTCTGGATCGGTCAAACGGTTCCCGAGATATGAGCTTGGATGTCTGCAGCGTTAGCATGAATGTAGGTGGCGCCACCTGTCATAAAATCAAGGAAGCTATCTAGGATGTATACGCATGCCGAATTTTAGGTGAATTAGTCAAACCACTGCAGAGATATGAGTGATTTTAACCCCAGGCAGATGAACAAATGGACACTGTGCAAACATGGTTGCAGGTGGCGCCATTTTTTGTTGTGTATGTTATAAAGCTATCCCAGGGCTACATTTGTGTAAAATTTTTTTCCGGATCGGTCAAACGGTTCCCGAGATATATGGGTTTATGTGTGGAGCGTTAACGTGAATGTAGGTGGCGCCACCTGTCATAAAATTAAGAAAGCTATCTAGGATGTATATGCATGCCGATTTTTAGGTGAATTAGTCAAACCACTGCAGAGATATGAGTGATTTTAACCCCAGGCAGATGAACAAATGGACACCGTGCAAACATGGTTGCAGGTGGCGCCACCTTTTGTTGTGTATGTTATAAAGCTATCCTAGGGCTACATTTGTGTAACAATTTTTTCCGGATCGGTCAAACGATTCCCGAGATATATGGGTTTATGTGTGGAGCGTTAACGTGAATGTAGGTGGCGCCACCTGTCATAAAATTGAGAAAGCTATCTAGGATGTATCTGCATGCCAAATTTTAGGTGAATTAGTCAAACCACTGCAGAGATATGAGTGATTTTAACCCCAGGCAGATGAACAGATGGACACTGTGCAAACATGGTTGCAGGTGGCGCCACCTTTTGTTGTGTATGTTATAAAGCTATCCCAGGGCTACATTTGTGTAAAAAAATTTTCCGGATCGGTCAAACGGTTCCCGAGATATATTGGTTTATGTGTGTAAACAGACGCACAAACGGACGCTGGGCAGAGACGAAAGGTCAGAGGTCAAGGTCACTTTGTTAGGCACCAGTTCACATGTGACCCGATAATTTGTGTAAGTTTCGGAAAAATCTGTCCAGTAGTCTCAGAGGAGTTCTCCGGAAACGAACGCGGCGGCGGCGGAACCCGGTCAAAAACATAGTATCCGCAAAACTTCGTTCTGGCGGATACAAATAACCATTCCTTCTTCCCGATTCGTTACGGTGATTGTATATTATTGACTCGTCACTTGAATTGTCATCATCCCCGCTCAGGGTATAATAAAGCGATCCCTTACTGGAAATTTTTAATCCCTTTACTTTTTATTTTTATTATTACAACAAATTATAATTACAACCAAGGACCTCGATCTATAGAGTTGCACAGGCAATATAGGCTGGGAACTCGCCTGTTCTTTTGGAGTAATGTGTAAGTGCATGTGGATTACGCTTTTTAAAATTTTGATTGTAAATTAAATCCTTTTTTAAAACTGTTCATGCAGTATTTAAACTTGTTATCCTTTTACCTTATGTTGAATAAAGGTCACATATTTCCATTTTCTCAAGTTTGAATATAATTTTAAAGCTTTTAAACAATATGAGAAAGCTTAGATCTTTGCCCAAGTGAATCTGTCCAATCTTGAAATGCTTTCACTAGGCCTGTTTAAATAAGCCTTTTAGCTTTATACCAGATTTTTTAATTTTCAAATTTTCATAGCTCAGCTGACTGTAGGTCATCTGAGCTACAAAAATGACCCTATATGTCCAATCTCTGTCCGGCGGTCCATCCAGGCGTCTCTCATGCATCCTCTAACAGGAGGTGCCAGATTAAAACAAACGGAGGCACAATGTCTGATACAAAACTATCATCCCTTGCCTATGGTGCAATTGGTATCCACCCACTGAGAGCAAAAAAAAAGAGACTAGCATGAATCCTATGAGATGATTATAATTTCTTTATAAAAGCCATTTTGTATATACTTATTTGTGTATACTCCTTTAGTTAACATGCATGGCATAAACGCCCATTTCTAACATATTTGGGTGAAGGAAAATGATTTAATATGCTACAGATCACATGAAATGTTATGATGGCTCATATTTTTCACCATATATAGCAGGTCAATACAGGTGTGCAGAAAGATTAAGATCTCTGTAAACCACTACATTTACATTCTTTTGTGGTTATCGCCTTTGCTACTTCTTGGCCACTTGATGGCAGTGCAAAATCTAGGTGTGAAATAACAGAACCCTAGGGGACACAAAATCACTTTCACCTAACATAAATGCCATAAATCTAAGAGAAAGTGCCTTATTCAAAATATTTGTGATAACTCATGATGCCGTATGTAGATAAACAAGTTTGTATACATCAGTCAAATAGGCGTTATGAGAACTTTTCTGAAAAGGCACTATTTCCAGTTTATTATTATATATACGGATAGTAAGCCAGTTCTATAGAAAGGGAAGGTGAATAGCTGGCTTTAAAATCAAACTGATTGTGCCTTTTCGCCCTCTTCTATTAGCCCTCTTCCGTCAGCTACTGTTTTCTATGCCTGTCTGCATGTTCCACTCTTTTCACAGCTTTTCTAAGCAATAACAGGTCTGATTTTCAAGATTTATTGTAGTATACAAACAAGTTTCGGATACCACTAGAAAAGGGTCGCACTACCAATACATTTGACGATTTTATTTGTATTTCTTGAAAATTTTGAAATATGGTGACCTACTATATATTATAAGTCATAGTGTAACTAACCCGAAAAATGAAAGGATGTACATTATTCCCACGTATGTCCCTGTCACTATACTAATTTTGAATGCATATTATGTTCATTATGTTTTTGTTGTAATACATTTTAGTAATTTTTTAATTTATATTTTCTGCATTTCGTTGTCAAATATATTTGTTATATGACACTGAAAATATTTTTTTTTTTTACAATTATCATTAAATAATAGCTCTTGTATTTAAGTTGATGGAAATGAGAATCTGTTGTGTATTAGCTGACTTTTTTTGCAAAATTGAAAATTTTTATAATATTTTGCGAGTGAGACGGTCAGGGTTGGATGTGCCATACCCGGCCGGGTTAATCCGTCAATACAATCCGTCCAATCACTGCAAATATAAGTGTAGAATACATTTTTACGTAACACTAATAAATGATAATTCATGGTGTAAATAACGTGTAAAACCTGGCCAACTCTTCTACATAACAAGTTCAGTGTTGACACTGCACAAAATTATAAAAATAAATGACAGCCAGTAGTCAGTTAATTGCTTCTAAACCCATTGGTGTAACTATACAGTCATTAAATATTATCCACTTTCAATGAAGTCCTGAGAATCCTGCATGAAAGAACCATAAAATGATAACATTTATAGAAATTTGAAAGAAATGATGGACTGGGGTACTACAGGTTCACTCCATCTAAAGACTCAATATTTTTTGTTTAATAAGTTTATTAACTGCTATATAGGTGTCAATATATTATGCATAAGGGTGCCTTTCCATACATGCGGGCCCCCGCGCGGATAAAATCCAACACGTGTGTTATCTCAGTCCCCTTTCCATACATGCAGGCTCCAGCAGGATTGGATTTCTGCGGGGGCCCGCATGCGGATGCCACCTTCGGTATATATATAAATTCCTGGTATTTTTCCTTGTCTTTGGAAAAGATAAAAGATCTGTTAGTGCATTAGACTGAATAAAAGATAGGCCTTAAATACGACGTTTTTATCGTGATTTAAATAGACCCTACGGCCCAGAGGCCAACTCTATAGGTAACGTAAACACGTGGCAGGAGAGATATGCCCGTCGCAAGCCATGCCTGGCTTGTATTATATATATAATGTTTAAACTGAATATTGGATTAGAATATTATGTACACTAAACTTTAAGAAATTATGATTATTACTATATAAGTGCACGACAACCCGCATGCGGGGACCCGCACGTATGGAAAGGGGCTGCCCGCTTACGGGCCCCCGCAGGGGTGCCGCGCGGGTGAAAATCCGCATGTATGGAAAGGCGGCATGGCTCTTGATAAAAAATTATATATTCACATAGTAGGCCTACAACAGTATTGAATCGTATTGATCAATGTATCACCCATGCTAGTTCAAGCAATTACGAATGGCCAGTTGACGTCATTATATTGCCCATAAAACCTGTAAAACCCATTAAAAAATAGGATTTACAAAAAAAAAATAGGCTGGGCTTAGGCTTGAAACACCGGTTTTGACCAGCCCTGGGGTCGGTGCCCCCCTCGTGCATGGCGTGCCCCTTGGTATCCCCCTGGTCATTTACCCCCTGCTACGCCACTGACAAACCAAAAGAGTGCAGAAGGTAACGTTAAAAAAAAGTTACTTGCTCACCGTAATGAACATTGCAGAAGCTTTCCGTCTCAAAGCTAGAGAAATAACGTTGGGTGAAAACGATGATGGTGTTGAAGAAATGAACTTTGTCATGGTGAAAATGACACTTCATCATAATAAGCCAAGAAACACTGAGATCGTCTCCACCTGACATTCAACGAAGTGTTTGGTATGGGGTTACGGGATTTTTATTACAACACCCATGCAGGGCAATACCACGCTTCACGTCGAGGCACAACTGTTCCAGAATGTGTAATGGAGAAGCTGGCAATGATCACACCAGAAGATACTGACAAGATATTTTCACTGTCTGGAAGTGAAATCCTGAAGGCTGCGTGCAACACAATTGTGTAAATGTATGAAATGTTTATAATTCATACATGAATTAAATATTAAACTTTTTTCATTTTGCATGTCAATTTTTCAATAAGCTTTGTATTTAATCAGATTAAAAGTAGTATATTATACTTGATGACTTAATTATAATATCAAAATAAATGAATGAATGAATTCTACAAATCTGAAGAAATGAATCTTAAAAAGTATAAATGTGTGAGAATCCTGGAATGGTATCTTATTTAAGTTCAGAATGGCCCACAGCTTATTTAGTTCTACAAGCTCTTCCCAAACCCCAAATAAATTGTTTTACGTCAATCAAAACCCCTATCAAGAAAATCGACGAAGAAAACCCTAATTGCACTGTCATATGGAGACTTTTAGAAAATATAAATGACCTGATAATAACCATCATAAATATATTATAAATATGGGATAACAATTGACGAAAGCCCAAAAACTATCAGCGACATGATAATATAGAACTCACCAAAGCTATAGAAGTGAACAGATAAGATATTTTTAACAAATTAACATCTATAATTTGGATATATAAAGAGGGTGAAGGATATGATAATCTGATAATCTGAAAAAGAAAACTCGTGCACATTCAAGTTACCACTGGCAGAACATGGATAGGTTAAATACCTTATAGATTTATTAGCCCACGAGCAGAACTTCAGGATTGTCTTCGTAACATGAATGAATATTTGAATCAGTTGATTGAAACAACAATGTTATTTCTGTTTATGGAAAAAAATAAGAAGTCAAATCTGTCAAAATTTGCTGAAAGTGCAAAAATGCAATGAAGAAACTGTACATATCACACTACCATTTCTAAAACAAACGGACGACAAATTGACATGGGCTGGTATGAATTATCATGAAGGATTGAAAAAGCACTGCCCCTTCAAGTATAATGAAATCAAGGAAAGAATGGAACACAGAACTGGTTATACAAAACATCATTTAATTTACGAAAAAATGACTCCGTATCATCATGAAATACATACAGGTATTGAAATGTACTCATCTGAACAATTTTGAAACACAATGTCTTTATTCAGTATCTTTATGTAAAGAAGTATTAGAATAAAACATTTCATATTGTATAATACAGTTTTTTTTTTATTTCCATGTGTGAAACATGAACGTGCGAGTGCGAAAGGTCGAGAAAACCCGACCTCCAAATCTCCCCACAAGTCCGCCTGCCACACGACCACTCTACGAGTGCAGTTCCCAGGTCCCCCGAACTCCTTCACACATGACAACCCTGTCCTGATATGGTGAAAACAGACCTGAACGCTAGTAACACAGACTGAAACAACATATGGCACCCGGTTCTTATACCCTATAAGCCAAACCAGATATTATCTTTATATATCAGGGTTGTTGATTTTTAAATATTTTTAAAATAAATCGGATTTGATTTAAATCAGATTTTTATGAATTAAATCGATTTTAAAAAAAAACTTTTAAATAAAAAAATTATCGTCATACTTACATAATGTAAACTATGTAAACCAATGATAGTGGTCAAGCACACTTTTGGACATTGTGTATTGTTATATTTGACAGAATATTCCACTAAAGAAAGGATTTAAGCTCAGCTGACTATAAGTCATCTGAGCTATAGTCATGGTCCTTTGTCCGTTGTTCATCCGGCCGGCTGTTAACAGGGCACGTTTTGACACCATTGGACCTACGAATCCAAAATTTTGCATACAGTAAATGTCCTCAAAATCTCCTACCATTTCAAAAATTGGGTCACTAGTACTTAGTTACCCAAGATATTAAGGAAAAACCTCAACTTTTCATTAAAAAAAAACAAATGTTTTTACTTCAAGTCTGCCTAATATTCAAACCACTGATGTTTTGTCAGTTTTAATATACATATTCTTCTGCCCAAACATAATGCACTTTGTAAAGAACTAGGAAATATATGTACTAATTTAACATGAGAATTGCTGAAGCTAGAGATTTTTTCAGGGATATAACTTTATTTAATCAAGATTCAATTTTGCACTCAAAATTAGATGTCATTTGTGCCAATTTCTTAAGCTATTAGCATTAATAATTTATCAGTAATTAAATTTTGTCCAACTTTGGCCAAGGCATGTTTTTTTTTTATTGTAGGCACTCTTGATTTAATTTTCACAGAATGTATACATAAGCATTTAAACTTTTAAAATCTGCTTTTTCAAAGGAACTGATTGAAAAGAGTAAAGGTTTTATTGAAATTTTGAGACACCATGTCAAGTATTATTTACATCAGCCAGCCCACTGTAACAGTGGTGTGTAGGGGGGGGGGGGGGGGTGATGTTATGTAATTACTCCTCACTCCTGGCAGCTTATCTTTACTGGGCTTAAACTAGTTCCAGCTTGGTTTCCCCTCTGTACCACTCCCCCAGTACTTTTACTGTGTCAAAGTACACATTTAATCGTGCCCACAATGTGATGTATTGCTATAAAAGTGTGGAGCATTCCATTAATATCTCTAGCCATGCATACTACTGGTACGGTACACTCAATAAAAAATTTGGGGACACTTTCCCTGAATTTAATCTTTAAACTGTATTTAGAATTATTAATTACATTTACACATTTTTTAAAATCAAATATATCCTTTGGTTTAACTCTTAGCCCCATAACCTTTTTCCTTTATTGCATGGTTTAAGGTGTATATTACAGAGCAAAATATATACTTATTAGATTTTGTTTATGCTCATTTGACGATGTACAATTCTAATTTTTTTACAGTATTTTATTTAAGTAAAAAAAAATGAAATGAGTGTTATTATACAACAGATGATCCACTTCCTTCCTTATACTATATTTTACACGCATGGTTTCATAAATTCCTAGTGGGCATTTTAAATATGTATTACTTTCACATAGTTAAAATACAGATAGCTTTACAAATATTTGATCATGAGAGGCTCCTGCATCTTAAATTTAATGTAGTCCAAAAGGTGCCTTCTGGTATTTGTGTTGCATTCATATATTTATTGTTTGAATATCACAAAATAGCAAGGCCATTTCCTTTTAGCTTTTCAAATGGTATTATCTTAATAAAAAATTGAAGTAAGTTCATGTTGCATTTGCTAAAACTGTACAAAATTCAGCTGAGTGCTGTGACCCATGGGTCTCTTGTTTAAATTTTATTATTTATTTGCTTTATAGTGATGGGCAGTGTATGGAAGCCCATATGATTATATGCATGCACTCACTGTGCATTTCTGGACAGTTACAATTACCTAGCAACTTACCCATTTTTAAATTCTTACTTATCGCTGGGAAATCCACTTACTAAATAACATACATGTATGCTTTCAACTGATGTTGCACAAGCGAGTAAAGTTCAACTTAATGTTAAAGTATCTGACAAGTGTACACCCTTGATTACTTAATAATTAATTAATAATAAATTAATAAACTTTGTAACAGCATAGTCCAATTTTCCTTACGCCATTTTAAATTTTCAGCTACCTTCTCAAAGTGTAAGAAATATTTATCAACCTCTTTTTCTTGAAAAGGTGGGACAAGTCTAATGTGTTTAGTAACATCAAAACTGTGAGTTGGGGCAGCACTTAGATTATGTTCTACTTTAAGTCTTTCTAACTCCAGTCGTTTTAACTCCATTTCTTTTTCTTTTTCTAGTCTGTCTCTTTCTAACCTTTCATGTTCTTCCTTCTCTTCTCTTTGTTTTTCTTTTCTAATTCTAACTGTTTTAATGCTAGCTCATGTTGCATTTCCAACTTTTTCAATTCTAATTGCATAGCAAGGCTGTCATTTTTTTATGTTTCAACTTCAGTCTCTTCAATTAAACCTTTGCTATCTAGATCTTGCATGATTTTAACAATGATATCAGGCTTTCTCAAAACTTTTTTCACACTTAGTCCCAAGTGTTGTCCGAAACGCAACAACTGTTCATTTGACAACTGTTCAAGTTGATCAAGGTCGGGATCGTCAACAAATGTCTGAGGTTTGAAATCTGCCATGTTAAGATGTCAAAAAAATAACAAAAAAACACTGAGATAAATCCTGTAAACAATGTACTGTAAACAATATGTAATCTTGTAAACAATGTATGATAAAACAATGTGTCCAGGTCAAGGCCTAATAAATTTGAAAACTATTAAGCATCCCGAAGAGAGCCCCCAATTTTATGTTACGGAACCTAATATAAACAAATCAAGTATGCGTGATGAACACAAATTCTGTGACAGAGATAAAAAAAATAAGATTCTGTAACACTAGGCAGCGGGAAATGTCTAGGGGAATGAATAAAGAAGTCAGTGTTTTTTTGTCAAAAAATAACTATAATTTAGTCTTAAAACAACTCTAACATTACAATACACTAAATCAATACAATTACACATTAAAACGGCGGTATAGCAACAAGTCAATACAATCACATAGAAAATAATGTGCACATTACCTGGATACCAACACCATCACAACGATAAGTTCTTTAAATGTAAACTCTCGGAGAATGACTGTCAAGTGGAAAGTTCATGCAACAACCCAGAAAGTAAACTGAAGTCCAAATGCATAAAATCCAGGAGAAAGTCTTTGAAAATCTATAATTGCTGCATTCGTCGGATAAGGTCCTGACACACGCGCTTCTGCGTCCGCCGGAATCTGCTCTGCTGTTCTCCCTGCTCTAAAAGACAGCCCCTTTATATACCTTCACACCCCATGCCGAGAATTTTCCACTTCTCGAACAGTCTATAAGGACCCTACTCAACAGTAAACACGCGTTTCAGGAATTCTCTAGGAAACATCGCCGTGCCTCTACACACCATGGTGTACACGTGATCTAGCCCCAAGCCAGCACGACAACAACCAGTTCAACCAGTACGGATTAAACATAGAATGTAATACGCGGCAAGACACGAGTGCCACAACAGGAGTTACGCCCGCGTCACATAATAAAAAGGGCACCTGTAACAATATATATATATATATATATATATATATATATAATTATATATATTTAATAATATATTTAATTTATATAGCGCTGATTCAAGAAAATTGTTATCAAAAGCGCTTTACAAGACACAAAGCACAGTTTTACTAAAACATAAAATGTAGATTCCTACTAAAGCAAAGATTCCTAAAAGAAAACCTTAATTTCCAAGAACTACCAAAAGCTAATATAAAAAGGTAAGTTTTAAGATTTCTTTAAAAGAGGCTAAAGATGGTGAAGCTCTGATTGAGTGCGGAAGTTCATTCCATAACCTTGGTGCCACAGCTGAGAAAGCTCTCGAACGACACATCTCACTTCGTGCTTTAGGGATCACTAAAAGCCCTTGGTCAGATGACCTAAGCTGCCTGACTGGAACATAAAAAAAGTTAAGAGGTTCCTAATGTAAATAGGCGATTGACCATTTATGGCTTTATATACTGATAATAAAATTTTAAAATCAATGCGCTGTCGCACCGGGAGCCAATGGAGTTCTTTAAGTATTGGTGTAATGTGGTCGCGCTTCTTGGCACCATGCAGTTACAAGCCTAGCTGCTGCATTCTGCACTCTCTGTAGCCGGTCCAGTAAGTTGCTAGGAAGACCACATAGCAAAGAGTTGGAACAGTCAATCCTTGAACTGATGAACGCATGAATTAATGTTATTAGTGAATCTTGAGTTAGGAAACCCTTTATCCTAGCTATATTACGCAGGTGGTAAAAAGCCAAACTACAAATATTATTAACATGCTTGTCAAGGCAAAGCCCTTGGTCAAACACTATACCCCCAGGTTTCTAGCACTGTTTGTTGGCACAACTACACAGTCAAATATGTTAAGAGTTTTCAACTGAATTTTTGACCTCAGAACCTCCGTTTTATCAGCATTGAGTTTAAGCAGATTCTGACACATCCAAACACCTATGTCATGCAAGCATGTTTTCAATGGTAGAAATAGGAACCTTTGATTCTGGTTTAAATGATACATAAATTTGACCGTCATCAGCATAAAAATGATAATTCATTCCATGCTGTCGTACTAATTCACCAAGTGGTAATGTGTAAATTGTAAAAAACTGAGGCCCCAGCACAGAACCTTGTGCTCTCAGTTAGAGAAGACTAATGACCTACTACCACTAATACACTGACTTCGATTGCACAGGTATGACCTGATCCATTGCAAGGCATCTCCAGTTATTCCAAGCCTGGTGGACAACCGTTGTAACAGGAGCTGATGATCTACTACATCAAAGGCAGCAGATAAATCCAAAAGTATGAGAATGGATACTTGTTGAGAGTCCATAGCCCAGAGGAGATCATTATATACTTTAAGCAGGCATGTTTCAGTGCTATGAAAAGGTCTATATGCAGACTGTTGGTCTTCATACAAATGGTTTTCCTTCATATATGAAGTGATATGAGTGGCAACGATCTTTTCTAACACTTTAGTAAGGAACGAAAGGTTAGATATTGGCCGATAGTGCTTTAAAAATGTGTGCATCAAGACTCCTTTTCTTCAATATAGGGGTTATAATAGCCGATTTCAAAGATGCTGGAACTTCACAATTGTAAAAAGACATATGACACAATTGACAGAAAATTGGAATAAAAACATCCGCACATTGCTTAACAAGCCACGTTGGAAAAGGGTCCAGTTCACAATGCTTAGCTGGTGAGCGCTGTAAGATTTGAGAGATCTCCTCTTCGGATGGGGGTATGAAATATATATATATATATATATATATATATATATATATATATATATATATATATATACATACTAGCTGCACCAAACGACGCATATTTTTATCCTAAGGTTTTTGCTAGAACTTTTGTCATGTGTTTCACTTACATGATATAAGGATTACTTCTGCTAGGATTCTCCAGTAACATGCACCCTCCCCAAAATATCAACATAGAAAAATTGTTCCATTCCAGAAATCTCACAAACGTGAGGCATATACAGGGATTTTCGAATTTTTAAGTGAGGTTTTTTTCCGATAAACGACATGGGTCCGACAGCTTCATTGCTTGGGAAATATCGTAGATTTAACGATTGTAAAAAAAAAGCATTCTACCGTGAAATTATATGAAAGATGCTTTGTATTAATTTATTTGAAGTTCAGCCGACATCGTGAAACACGATGTTTATTCAGTGTAGTCAGTTGAGGGTATAATAAGGCCTGTTAACAGACACAAGCGTTATTTGTATACACATGCATATGTCGTTGAAGTCTTTTTTTCGCAAAACGTATATAGCTGCCAATGTGAGCTTTGTCCCCGAGTATGCAATACGTATGCAGTTGTTCTGCCACTGGCCCGGTGAACCCACGTTTCTGAACCATGACAATGTTTTACATGAAACGTGCACGTATGAACGAACGACTGATTTGTAGATTCTGGCGGGGTTTTCGAGGTCCCGTGGAGACTGAGGACCCTTAAAAGTGTATGCACCCCCCCCCCCCCCCCCAGGGCTTCCTTTTGAAAAAAAAAAAACAAACTTAATTTCAAACAACCCATAAATCGGCCGAACTATTAAAAGCATGGTTATCATGGAAAGATACTTCTGAATGTATAAAAATCAACATACCTGTAAACCTATAAAACGGTGATCGTGTAAAGGGTCTTATGCAGCTCTTTGTGTTCACTCAACGGGAAATGCTCCCTATTAAAAGATTCATGGGGACGTGTTCCTCGCTTGAATTCAAAATCTTCACTTCCTAAATAAGGGGTCAATGGGGATTATAGTGGACCCGCGTAACCGCGTATTGCACGGAATTGCCTTTTGGGCAGGACAAGCGCGCTGGCAACGTGCGTAACAGGCCAGTGAAAATCCACGAGGCGCCTCCTGAAAAAGCGTCACAGGCGTGGAGGACCTTGCAGCACAAACGAAATAGGGGCACCTAATGGGGAATATTAAAATTATTAATTATTCAGTTTAATAGGGAATAATCCCGCAAAATAAAACAAACTTGTCCTATAAGAGCACATTATCGATACGTCTGCCGCATTTGGAGAGTCAATTTAGAACGGAAGCAGGTAAACCGTGGTCTGAAAAACAAAACTCCGTATAAATTGTATATATATATATATATATATATATATATATATATATATTTGCCAAAATTGACACTAAAGAAAACTGATGCGGTGTTTTTCAAACCACTGATGCGAGCTTACTTTGCCAACACTCAAACTCTGGGACTTGCACCTCCCCTCTCTTTCTTTCCTTTTTTTAATTATATGCCAGAATTGACACTGAAGAAAACCTAGGTCGAGTGTTTTTAAAACCATAGATAGTAACTTACTATGCCAACACCCAAAACTCTAGGACTTACGTACATCTCCCCTTTCTTTTCAGTCGAGTCGACTTTTTTTTATATGTCAGAATGGACACAGAATAAAATCTAGGCCGAGTTTTTATTTTTTTTAAACCATGGATAGGACTTACTATACCAACACCCAAAACTCTAGGACTCGCATCACCTATTTTTTGGTCATATGTCAAGAGTTGACACCTGGAAACCAAGGTTGAGTATTTCTAAATACAGTGATAAAAACTTACTATGCCAAAACCCATAAAACCAGTACTTGCACCCTCCTTTTGTTTCATATATATTTTCAAAGGACCTATCATGTTAACACCAAAAGCTCTTTGACTTCCAAAACATTTATTTATATCCTTTATTTATTATAGTATTTATTAATTTAATTTCTTTTTATGTTAATTTTATTAATTTTCTCTTATTAACATACTTATTCATTTTACTTTTTATACCTATAACTTTTTTTTTAAGATAGCAATGCATTATCCATGTTAACACCCAAAAACTGTAGGGCATACTACCCTATAATCATTCCTACTGATTAGAATGAGCACTTAGGAAAATGCGGACCACTCGAGAGCATGTATGCAATTAGCCTACCGAATAAGTACATCAAAGTAAAGCTGCACGACCAGAATATCTTAAACTATCTGATATGACCCTATCTAGGTTTTGTGCTCTTTGAAAAAAATCTGTAGACTTTAAACAGACAATTAAATTATTATCTACTGATTTTTTAAATAATTCTTAATGCATACAATAAAGTACATTATACATCATGACGATATGTGGACAATGACAATATACATACGTGCATACAGATACAAATAACAAATCTACATTACAGAAATTAAATGATATTGTAATCTGAAATGTGTTAAAGAATGTTATCTTTATATTGTTTCTTCTTTTTCTATAATATTGGATATGTGTCACCATTTACAAGATTGTGTAACAACTTTTATTGGTTACCTCCCAGTGATAAAGTAAATTACGTAGGCAAATTTCCTTTCCTTTTTTTTTTTTTTACAAAAAGAACAGAGTTCAGTTTAGCTTTTACTCAGTTTTTGATAAAAGTTAAGTGGTCAAATCCCAAGTAATAATTTAAAATGAAAAATTTTAGTTTTTTTCTGAAATCGTAATCTTAACAATATTCTTGAATGCCTTAAAGATCTTTTGTAAACCTAGTTCATCAATCCATCTCTCGGGTTGCTTTCATATAGATGTAATTTAATATATATAAGTTTTCGGATGGTACTGTATTTTTCATATTTATTTTGTCCACCGTGCGTTCTTGTACTTCGCAACTAGGGTTATTATCAAATATCGCGGGCCTAGCGGGGGGCGGCAGGGGCCGAGACAGACGAGCTATGATCTATATACGTGCCCCCCCCCCCCTCCCGATGTTATTAAATTGTATAAAATTACAAAGCCACAGTTTCTACTTGTTTTGCCAAGAGTTAGGCCATATAGAGGTTTCTCAAATTACAAACGGGATGCGCATTTCTGTCGCCTTATTTCGAACCCTCGCGGGGTCTCCTTACTAAAATTTATATAAGCTAAAATAAAAACTACACGAGACTTCTACATTTTCAAATATATTTTGATATTTTATAGGAAATTCATATAGGAAACTCCTGACGGGCCCGGGCATCTTTGGTTCACTCACTATTAGAAATTCTATATTTCAGCTGAATGTGTGACCTATTGTGCAACAGTATTGTGCAACATTCATCTGGGTTGTGAAACGGATGTACACCGGAATGTATACTGTGATGTTTTAAAGGACAATTTAAAATGTGGTGTTCTACTTTGAAGTTCAACAAAATAAATGTTTTGTTAACATTTCTATTTTGTTCCGTTTGACTCTGTGAAATGCATTGAGAAAGTTACTTGGAATCTCCTCTCAGTTTTCATTACCACAAAAATGCTATATAAAGGGCACTCTTAAAAGCGGTATACAGGAGAAGAATGGCTCTGTAGATATACCAACACGAATATCCTGGTCCAACGAATTAAATACCCATTTAATAAGTTGAAGCTCATTTGACTGTGTACTTGCTATGGAGCATATTTCCGCTGTATCTCAAATGAAGTCATTATCAAAAGATGACCCAAGTAATTTTACAGATTTATCATATATGATTCATATGTGTTGGTTGTCGAACTGCATAATTACATTAAAGCCATCCATAACAAATGTCAGAAATTAATGTGGATCAGCTTATCAATTCTACAAGTACAGCTCTAAATCATTTCACAGTGGTAGATGATTCTGACAAAGTCTGTATCTATTAAAACATACAGTTTCATTAGTAGGATTATAAAGTCCAAAACACACATCAAGCGTCAAATCTGGTAAAAAAAAAACGCTTCACTTTATTTAACTATAAATCCTGAGCAATTAATCTGTAGATCTGACAGGCACACCCTTCAAGATGCCTGCTAATGATATGCGATTGTAAGGATACAATAGTTGCATTACGAAAATGGAGGTGGTTCCCTCTACCACAAATTCCTTTTAAAAGGTTTAATCAGTAAACTAGACGACCTGAGGTCGAACGCTTGCCGGAAGTGACCGGAAATAAGACAGCGAAATAGATGGACAGTTACTAGGCAGACAGACAGGGAACATTCGGATCTGATCAAATGAAAAACCTTTATCATGGGGGAAAAGTAGCACATATGAATAAGGTCTTGCTGATTTTCAAAAGTCAAAGAAGAGTAGACAGACAGACAGAGAGACAGACAGCTGGAGACACATTATTAGTGTTATTATTAGTAGCTATCCTGTACAGGACAATCCATTTTTGACAGAAATAAAATATAATACAAATCCAACTGAATACTTCTTCTATTCTTGAGTGCTGGAAATAAGAAAAAGCGGTGAAAATGAAACTTGAAGAGTTGAACGTCCAGAATGCCGAAACGCAAGCGAAGCCGCGTTCGTGTTAGACAGAGACCCGACCTCTAGGTAACAGAGACGTGACCTTTCATTCCTGGACAAATAGGTCGGCCTGAGGACATCTTCAAGTCTGATGATGGCTTAAATTAGGGCTGTCCTTGAAGAAAAAAGGCAGCCAGTCAGCCTGCGTCCGGGAATTATAAAATTCCAAGAAGTCCTGCCCATCACGGATTAACTGTAATGTCCCCTTGGTGTAGGTTATCTGTAATGTGAAATTTAATATATTTTAAAAATTGGAATCTTTGGTTAAAAAAGGAGAGACTTTTAAGGAGTCTGAAGTGGTAAGTAATAAGATAAAAAAATTTGAGGCCCTAGTTCCGTGGTGGGTTAGGACTTCATATATAAAAATATATTCTGGCATGAGAGAGGGGTGCTGTCAAATTTTTTGGCGCCTGCCGCACGTTTGTGAATGAAACGGTACACTTGACACGGGCGCGATGGAAATTTAAGAGGAAAGGTAGTAATCCCAAGCCGTAGTTGAGTTGTTTTGACCCCAGAGTTTGCAGTCCTAGCTGAAATAGGCATGGGACGGGCTCTTTTTTAAACCCGGAACGCCAGAAGAGGCTGGAGATTGAATGAAGGATTGGGCCATTTTTTTATCCGAAAAACCTGGGAATTGACAATTAAAAAAAATGACAGGGACCTTCTCAGCCCGTTCCAGCTCAGGGAACGGTCATTAGAATATTGTCGGGAATCCATATTATCCTACCTGTGGGCTGGGACGGTCCAGAAAACCGCAATTATACGGGTATCCATAAAATTGTATGTCAATTTTTGTCATTAATAAATACATATACATCTATAACGCGGACAGCTGGAGAATTCGCGGAGAATTCATCATGATGATTTTATTAAATGTGAGCAAAGGTACAATTTATTTTTTGTATCATATTTCCTTAAGAACCTGTAAATTTGATATCCTGCATGGTTTTGTTACGGTTTGCACAGTAAACTGTTGAAAAAATATATAGTGTTTAGCGTTTTCGTCTGATGTAAGATCGGTAGTCAATGTTAGCTGGTGATCCAGATTGGTGTTAGTGGCAGTCCCACATTGTTTGCGCTGGTTATTATTTCGGTAATTTAACAGTGAATAAATGTCTTTAGAGTAATATAGTGGTAGATTTTAAATGATTTTAACGTGTAATTAAAAGTATCATTGCATATAAAATCTCTCCGTGAATTGTCCGGGAATTCCCCGCGTTTACATATAAACGCATTTACCAGCCGTATGAAAGTTTTTGTCCGCTTTCATAATGTTTGCCGTGCCCCGGACACAAATTTAAGACGAGATGGACTAAACCCCGCCCCGGTAGGATTGTTTGGACTCTGAAGAAACGAACCCTCGCAGGAAATGCGGTGGGACGGGCTCTTTCTTATTCATGAACGCTCGAAAAGAGTGGTGAATGATTGAAAAAATAGGGTCATTTTCACTGTCATCTTGAATAACGGAATAAATATTTTTTTTTTTAATTCATAGAGACTTGGTCATCCAATAACAGCAGAAAAAAATGTTCTTTCAAATGTTGTGTGGTGTCCATTGTAGCCTCGCCCACCGCCGGGATCCAAAGAGAAGCCTGGATTTTACTGCAAAAAAAAAACACAAACACCCCCCCCCCCCCAAAAAAAAACAAAAACAAAAAAACTTTTATTCATTTTATTTTTATTTTTTATTACTGGATGTAATTGAATATCATGGTTTATTTATAAAAAAATAAAATGCAATTCATTGAATGAAAAGAGATTTTATTAAATATATTGATACATGTTTATAACAGTTTGATATTTGATTTTTTTTTAATTTATAGACAGACAATTTGTTACCTCAAATCTGTACTCATGGTCCAACATGCATGTATTTGGTGTTCTTAGACCCATTTTAGGGTGTATATCCATGATAACAAGATAATATTACCTCGTTCCCACCAGCAAACATTTCAAGCCCCCAGAAAGCTGATTTCAGCTGAGGACAGTATATGGCTTATTATACACAGGCAAATAGTGTTTTGGACCGCCTCATCTCCACCAGACTCATCACACACACCTGGTTTGGCTATCATTGCAATCCATTTACACCCACTGGCTGGAATCTCAAAGCATTTGGTTCAAATCCCTCAGAAAAAAAATTAGGGCCAGTTTGAATTTCCAAATCTGGACACAGTGGACATAGTGATATACAGAAAAAATCCATTTTTTCCCCTCAAATCTGTACTGATGGTCCCACAAACCTGGTTTTGGTGTCATTAGGCCCAGTTTAGTGTGTATATACAGGGAAACAAGATAATATTACCCTGTTCCCACAAACAAAAATTTCATGCCCCCAGAAACCTGATTTCAGGCCAGTTTATGCTTATACACAGTGAAACAGGTTCTGGCCCCCCTCATCCCCACAAAACTCAACACACACTCCTGGTTTGGGTATCATTGCAATCCATTTACACCCACTGGCTGGCATCACCAAGCATTTGGCTCAACTCCCTCAGAAAAAAAATTAGGGCCAGTTTGAATTTCCAAATCTGGACACAGTGAACATAGTGATATACAGAGAAAATTCATTTTCCCCCCTCAAATCTGTACTGATGGTCCCACAAACCTGGTTTTGGTGTCATTAGGCCCAGTTTAGGGTGTATATACAGGGAAACAAGATAATATTACCCTGTTCCCACAAACAAAAATTTCATGCCCCCAGAAACCTGATTTCAGGCCAGTTTATGCTTATACACAGTCAAATAGGTTCTGGCCCCCTTCATATCCACAAAACTCAACACACACTCCTGGTTTGGGTATCATTGCAATCCATTTACACCCACTGGCTGGCATCACCAAGCATTTGGCTCAACTCCCTCAGAAAAAAAATTAGGGCCAGTTTGAATTCCCAAATCTGGACACAGTGAACATAGTGATATACAGGGAAAATCCATTTTTTTTACCTCAAATCTGTAATGATGGTCCCAAAAACATGGTTTAGGTGTCATTAGGCCCAATTCAAGGTGTATATACAGGGAAACAAGATAATATTACCCTGTTGACACAAACAAGAATTTCAAGCCCCCAGAAACCTGATTTCAGGCCAGTTTATGCTTATACACAGTCAGATAGGTTCTGGCCCCCCTCATCTCCACAAAACTCAACACACACACCTGGTTTGGGATCATTGCAATCCATTTACACCCACTGGCTGGTATCTCAAAGCATTTGGCTCAACTCCATCAGAAAAAAAATTAGGACCAGTTTGAATTTCCAAATCTGGACACAGTGAACATAGTGATATACAGATAAAATCCATTTTTCCCCCTCAAATCTGTACTGATGGTCCCACAAACCTGGTTTTGGTGTCATTAGGCCCAGTTTAGGGTGTATATACAGGGAAACAAGAAAATATTACCCTGTTCCCACAAACAAAAATTTCATGCCCCCAGAAACCTGATTTTAGGCCAGTTTATGCTTATACACAGTCAAATAGGTTTTGGCCCCCTTCATCTCCACCAGACTCTCCACAAACACCTGGATTGGGTTTCATTGCAATCCATTCACACCCACTGGCTGACATCTCCAAGCATATAGCTCAACTTCTTCAGAAAAAAATATAGACCACTTTGAAGTTTATCAAATCTGGTCATAGTGGTTTATGCAGAAATCAATTGTTCTGATCTCAAATCTGAAATAGTGGTCATAGAACATTGGTTGGTTCTTGTATGATTTTATTCAATTTACAATCAATATGCAGGAAAACCTGGCATTTTATTTTACTTCAATACACCAACAATAAACAATCTAAGGACAAGTGAACAGGCTACCATACATATCTTAGGGAAAGGAAAACAGCAAAGGTTGTTTACATTGAGGACACATGGCAACCAGGTGGTTGGCGCTGGTCTGTGAAGCTTACGAAGCAGCAATCAAAGGAAGACGATAACAACACAATAGAAGTCTTCTTCATGGGCCATCGCACACCCATAGAACACGGCTCCAACTGTCAAGTGTAATGCCCCTGCCGACATTTACTATCACATACTGCCGCCACTTATGGTCACGGCAATAGGATGTACTTTTTTATTTGAAGAAAAAACGATCCCAGATTTGACGAAACTTACAATATAAACACATAATGTGACCGAGAGTGTTAGACGCTATCGAATGCTGAAAACTAAAGGTCTTCAGCATTAAAATAACAGAATTATAGGCGTATCTTTGAATGGTCCCATGTTCTCGTTTGACAAGAAATGATGCGAGATATGACGAGATGTTCAATTTTGTCACTTCAAACTAGTCAATAGAATCTTGAACAATAGAAAAATAAAATCTCTGGCATTCAAATGACAGAGATATAGACATTTGTTCGAATTCTCGAATATTCTCGTTTGGCGGGAGATGGTACGAGATGTGGCGAGATATAAGTTATTATCTTGTTAAGCTCCCAAAACGCAACAAAATGCTGAAAACTGCTCCTCTTTAGCCGAAAAGGTGACCAAGTTATATGCATTTCTGTGAAATCTCGTAATTTCTCGTTTGACGGAAAACAGAGCGAGATTCTACGAGACTTGCAATTAACTGCATTAGTGGCAAGGGAATGCTACCTCATGCAGAAAACTAGACACTTGTAGTATAAATATTAACAGAGATAGAAGCAAAAAACTTATTATTTTCAGATTGCCAAGTTTTACCCCAAAATTTGGTTACCATGGTAACAGCAGCGCAAAGCTACATGTACGCAGGAAGAAGCCGACGATCCTAGTTTCAGATAAGACAGTAAACATTGTGCCACGTTTAATATTTTTTTTGGTATTGCAGAAAAATGGTAAGTTGCAGTGTTTCCAGTACCACGCCCCCTGGTGGCTAATTTCAAAAAATGAAAAAACAAGTTCGAGATAATACAAAACAACAGAAAATATGTCACTTTCAGAACCTTAGCTGTAAAACTGCGACCTGTAAATCGTATTTAATGAAATCTCGAAAAGTCCCATTTGACGACACATGGCACGAGATTTTGCGAGACTTACATTAATTTCGCATAGAGCATATTAAATGCTACGCATTGCAAAAAACTAGGCCTCTCTAACTTAAAAAATGAGAAATTTGGAGGGAAATTTTCGAATTTTCTGATTTTCCCCCCAAAATACGTTACCATGGTAACCATTGACCGGAAAAATTTGCCAGCACTTGGAAAGCTAACATAGTGAGGAATAAAATGAGCTACAGATTATGCGGCTACGATTATTATTGACGAAGATATGAAGAAAATAAAGATTTTAGGTTTTTTGGTGACCCTGACCTTGACCTTTGACCGATCATCACCAAAAACAATAGGCTCCGAGGAGAACAGATCTTACAGTTTATGTATAAGTTTCAGAGCGATTGCTTAAAAACTGTGGCCTCTAGCGCGTGTACATACAGACAAACAGACAGACAAACAAACAAACAAACATACGCGGGTGATCAACATGCTTGCGAAAATCGAAGATTTCCGGCAAGCAAAAAACAAACAGACAAATGGACATACGCAGCTGACCAACCAACTTGCCGAAATCGAAGATTTCCGGCAAGCAACAAACAGACATACGCAACTGACCAATATGCTTGCGGAAATCGAAGATTTCCGGCAAGCAATAAAGTATGGACTGTGCCTCCAACATGTATGATCATAGACGGGGCCCGGAGAGGCCGTCACGGACCGCTGCACACGCCGGCCGCCCACCGTAAGGACCCTGCCGCCACTTGCGGCGACGGCGAGTGTCTTCGTGGTATGGCGAAAAACGGCGCGAGATTTGACGAGACTAACAATGCGACCCCTGAATGTGACTGCGAGTGTCCGACGCTATCCGGCGCTGCAGACCATGTGTCTGTGGCGTAAAAAAATGACAGAATTATAGGCATTTCTTTGAATGGTCACGTGTTCTCGTTTCACGAGAAACGGTGCGAGATATGACGAGACTTGCGATTGAATGACTAAGAACTAGACGGATGCTGTCTAACGCCGAAAACCAGACCTTTCTATGGCAAATATCAACAGAGATAGAAGCAGGTAAACTTCGTATTTTCAAGTTGTCACGTTTTACCCCAAAATTTGGTAACCATGGTAACGGCAGTACAAAGCTACATGTGCGGAGGAATAAGCCAATGTTCCTAGTTTCAGATACCACCAAAAAAAATGGTGTCACGTTTAATATTTTTTTAGATATTGCAGAAAAATGATATGTTACAGTGTTTCAGGTACCACGCCCCCTGGTGGCTATTTCCAAAAAATGAAAAACTGATTTCGAGATATTTATAAAATAACACAAAATATATCAATTTCAAAGCCATTGTTAAAAAAATGCAACCTGTAGGTCATATTGAATGAAATCTCGAAGACTCTCGTTTGACGAGAAACGGTGCGAGATTTTGCAAGATTTTTGATTGGATCACCGAGAACTCACCAAGGGCTACAAGATGCAAAAAAATTGACCTCTCCAGCATAAAAACTGACAGAGTTAGAAGCTGAAAACTGCATATTTTCAAAATTCAAAAGTTTTACCCCAAAAGTAGAGAAATCTGGCAATAGCGCACTTTGGCACCTATGCGCAAAAATAAGCCCATGGACCCCAGTTGAAGGTGCTGTGATGGAAATGGCCCAATGTTTAATAGTTCTGGAGGTATAGCACCAAAACAAATGTTCATGTTTTTTCATCTGCAACGCCCCCTGGCGGCCATTTCCAAAATCTGAAAAAACAATTTCGAGATATTCTTGTGTTACATAAAATATCTCAGAATCAGTACGATTGCTGCAAATTTGAAAAATATCACGAAATTCCATGATTTCTCCCCAAAATTGCGTAACCATGGTAACAGAAAATTTGAGTAAGCTACATGTCAAAAGAAAGGCCAGGTGATGACGAAAAATATGAGCTATTGCAGAAGTGGATAAGCCTATTTATGGCGAAGTTATAGTGCAAAAACCGTTAACCATACCTGTCGTGACCTTGACCTTTGACTTTTGACCTATTTTAACCAAAAACAATAGGGCACCTAGAAATTATGTTTTTCATCATCCCTGTAAGTTTCAAGGTGATTGTGGCAAAATTGTGGCCAGGAGAGTGCAGACAAACAAACAGACAGACAGACAAACAGACATACGCAACTGACCAATATGCTTGCGGAAATCGAAGATTTCCGGCAAGCAATAAATGTATAATACATATTAAACAGAGAGGTTAAGGGGTCCCCTATACCCCACACTAAAGCCGGCGGCTCACTTACCGATTTTATCGGCCGACTCATAGGATCGGCCGACTATCTACCGACGGGGGTACATTGTCGTGAAGTGTGACACCCCAAGCGACGCGATTTTGTCGGCGTCGGCGTGAAAAATCGCCAAGAGTCTGGCACTGTCAAAGAAAATCGGCCGATTTTATCGGGCGATTAGCGAAATCGTGTAGTGAGCCAATGTTTGCGACAAAGTCAGCCGATTTTGTTTATTCGTGTATGGTCAGAATTCACGCTCTGGAAGTTGTCACTATAAGTCATTATTAATGCATATTGTATAATGACATATTTCTGTATTTTAAAAAGAATTAAAGACCGATTTTGGTAAAGATTAAAATTTGATGTATTCCTAAAAGACGACGTGCAATTTATTCATCATTGTAAAGGAATATCCATTCATATAATTACAATGTGCCAACATTTCTGTAAACATGAGACTGAACGTTAGAGGAAATGAGAGAAGACATGAAAGAACAGCTGAGAACTTTTGACTGATGCAATAGGCCTATCCAGTCCAGCGCATGCAGCAATACCTGATGCTTACAGGTAACCCCATAGGCAAAAGCGTTCACGTGAATGGGTCTCTGGTACACTTTTTTCACGGAGTCAGGGGCATTTTTGGCGATGCTGTACTTTAATTAGTTTTAATATATTTAATCTGACAGATAACAAGAGAGTCGCCAGATATATAACTGATCATCACTTGTCTACAGGAATTAATAATATAAATTAAAACCTAATCACGCAAAATATCTGCTGCTGTTGGCGTTTGTTTTGTGTAGCAGTCAAATGAAAAAGGACGATAAAGTGTTGACTGGTTTACACAGGATAAAAAAAAATACATTCAGCATCATGGAATTTCTAGAATAGGAAATCCTAGAAATCACACAAACATGCAAGAAGAATGTCATTTTCTAAATTAGAGTTGGTTTCTGGTGAAATAGTCCTTCTGAATGTAGTATCCTGATGCTGGATGTTTTGTTTTACAAATCCTACAGATCACCCGCCGCAATCGTTTTAAGACCAATTCTTTCGGATATTTTCCGGGGACCTTTCTTTAGGTTTTATTATTAGTACTCCTGGGTTGGATCCCTCTTTTCCTAAATCCTGGACCCGCCCCTGAGATATGCGGAGAAAACCTTTAAATTGATGATGGACCATTAAACCTCCTGTCTCAGTTCGCATACAAGTGTATTGTTTAAATGCCCCTAGTTCCTCTAATCTCTCAAGCTAAGGATTACTCACTAGTCACTCTTCCGATACATCATATTTCTTTGGATAAGCCACAAAGCGAACAAATATTTCCTTTTGTTTTTTTTCCTAGAAAGCTCAGTATATCAGATCGCCATGATGAGACTTATTCGGCGATAATCGAGAGATGGGAACACGCGCGTCGGGACACTGAAAATCGGCCGACTAAGCCGAGCCGATTTTCAGCCGATTTTGAGAAAATCTGCCCAAAATATCGCCCGACAATGTCACTTGAAAAAATCGGGTAGTGTGCACCCGGCTTTAGGCTGCCTTTCCATGAACGCGATTTTTCTGCGATGCGATGGCGTTGCGACAGCGGCAGAATCGCGCAAGTGGTTTAACCATGTAGCCTTTCGATTGACGCGGGTTCCCGCACGACAAAAATGTTGCGCGGGGAAAATCGCGCATGTATAGCGATTTCTGCGACGCGCGTTCAACGCCCCGCTAGGCAATCTCTTCATCAGGCGTTATTTTTGCAGGGAAACATGGCTGCAACAACAGAGCTCCACCGGGACGTATCGCAGAAAAATCGCGTTCATGGAAACGATCTAGCGGCGCGATTACCCGCGCGACATGCCGCGCGGGGAACGCGTCGCGCTCATGGAAAGGCAGCCTAAATTTATAGGACCAGCTTTTAACGTTCCAAAAGTGTCTATAACATATGGATATTAAGAAAATAAAGAAAAGGTGCAAAATAAACATCGGTAGTGCTTTCTGATAACCATCCATGGATTAAAGATCTTTTATACCTATAGTTATTTAAACACCTTTCAGCAAATAAATAATAGGAAAGTTACCACTGGCACCTTAAAAGAGCATCTGTTAATACCGTGAACATGTAACCATCAAAAGATAATTTAAGAGCCTGCTTTTACCATATAAAATGGGTATATTGGCTTACATCTCGGATTTAACAGGGCAACTATTATTTTACAAATTATTCTGGCGTCCAATGACAGTGCAGTGAACCCTGAAAAATTGGTTTCCTCGAATTTCGGGTGCAGGCATGGTGGCATATATTCTGTCTCCGTTTCATCATTATGCCGTCTTATATTGTATCAAATCCCTCACGTTAAGTATGAACTGATCCAAGGAGCAGTTACAATATACGTGAGGGTGCCTGAAGCGATTAATGCCACCAAATGATCCTATTTGAACTTAAACACAGGCCAATAAAACACTTATATTTTATTACTAATAATAAAATGATAGAAATGGCCTATTTTGTCATTGTGAAAGCTATTTTTGGAGCCTTTTTGAATGTTTCGGTATGCGTTTTAACTATAAATGTGAAACGTCCATCCAGGGTCTTCTGCAGAAGCGGATCCAGAGGAGGGGTCCAGGGAGTTCGGACAACATTATTATAAGCAAATATCCGTTATTCATGGACCTCTTATCCTGCATTATACAAAATGTGGCCATGTTTTATTCTGTTATCATTTTAAGTGTGATGAAGACACTTTGAGGGACACATTACCCCGCTATACACCGCTTCCTTATATGTCTTGATTCAGAGTGTTATAAACGTTACTGTTACTGTAGGTTGTACTTTTCATACTTTTAAGTGTAAGAAATTATGAACATTATTATTACGTGGCTTGGGTACGTTGCACTTGACACAAAAATATCTCTAAAGCTTTAGGTTATCGAATATAGCATGGTTTTATTGATGGAGAAATACTATACCCGTTCAGGTTCAATTTTCCTCGGTTTGACCTTGTAAATGATCTTGAAAATGACCTTGAAGGTTAAAATGTAGGATAGCATCCACCTACACTTTTTTCATCACTGTTTGATTAGTTAATCTGGCATGGATGCCTGATAAAAACAAACAATGACGCCAAAAGTGACAAATTTTTCAGTTTGACCTTGAAAATAACCTTGAAATTCAAAATTTCAGGTGGCATCCACCCACACTAATTTCTTCACTCTATGGCTGATTGATCTAGCATGGATGCCTGCTATTAACAAGCAATGCCCTTAAAAGTGAAAAAAAAATTTGGCTGGCCCACTAATAGGACTATTATTGCTATTAGCGTTATTAATAATGTGTATCATAGTCATAGTAAAAAATAGATTGTACTATAGTTAAAATTCACGTCAGTAGCTATAGAGTAAAGAAGACAAGGGACCCATGGGTCACGGCGCTCAGCTGTTATATATGATAAAAAATATGATTTAGGAAAGAGGCACATGCTTGTTTTGTGTGGTAATAAATATAAGCTTTATTATGAGTTGTTGGTGTTTAGCTTATGTATGATTTTGATAGTATCTTTGGAGACAGGGAAGAGGACTGATTTCATTTTTTTTATTAACAAATGGAGTGCTATTGTCACACAGATTTTGACTTGGCCATATAACTTATAAGCAGCACATATTATAAAAGAGTTTAACTATTTATTAAAATTTAATAACAAATATTGTGCCAATATAATTTTTATTTAAAAAAATAATAAGAAAATCATATGATTTTTTTAAAATAAAATATAACTGAAATGATTTTTGAAATAATATTATAGAATATATTCATGAATGCATTCATGAATACATTTTGAAAGTATCTGCACAGGTATTCAAATACTTTCATTTTTACCTGAATTCCCATTTTTATGCAATAAAATTTTTTAATACATTATATATTCATATTCGTATTCAAATACATTTGCAAAGCATTCGCACCATGTCTAGTATTTATTCAGTTTTAGCCAAACAAAGATGTTGAGAATCCAGAATATACAAAATTCACAAATTTAAATAATGATCATAAGTACCTGGTTTTATGGCTTTTATTTATATTAAAAATAATAAATGTAATATATTCACTTTGGACTACTTTCACATCAATCTACACACTAGACACAGTAGGAATCTAGATTAATATTATCAACTGCATCTTTGTCTATCATTAATTTCCTTCATATGATCCCTAATGATTAGTAATGAATAATATGATTTATTTTTTTATCATTAAAATTTCACTGAAAAATACCATAGGTGACTGCATGGTGTTATTTGGAATAACACTGACATTGACATTCTATGAATCCATACAAGATTCTTACATCATCAGTAACTGCAAGTTAATTTTCTGTTAATCATCAACTTACAAATTCCTTTTCTTTTAATTTTCTTTAATGCGTTATAAAAAAACCAATACAAAATTATTAATTTATTGTTTATTGTTATGTTATTTTTCAAAACAACTACTAGATGAGTTGGGTTGGACACCTGGATCAACTGGGGCTGGGCATTAGCTGCCTGGCTGCCCCAGTGTATGCTTCGCTCAAGCATGCATAATCTGATACGGGTCAACAAGGTCAACATACAGGTGACTGAAGAGGGGCTGGATTAAGCCTGGGTCTGACATGGTCTCATATAAACATTAATAAAAGCTACAATATTTGGCCAATTTCTTTCAGCTTGCTAAATTACAAAGATGAAATCCTTATGTGTGAATGATATGAAAATTATATCAACAGTGCTCTCAGGAAACAAACATGCCATGGTCAAAGTTGGGCAAAATTTAAGGTACTAATTTTATATTTATACTAATAACTTATAAAATTTGAAAAATTCAGAACTAATTTTTGGTATTCAATTGATTCTTGATTAAATAATGTTACATCCCTGACAAAAAATCTCTAGCTTCAGCAATCCTCTTGTTAAGGGAGTAAATATATTTCTTGATTTTTTAAAAAGTGCATTATGTTTGGGCCCTTAACTTAAAACAGTTACGCAATACTGACCATTTCTGGCATGTGCATAGCGAATGTATAGAAAAATATATATATTATATATGATCAAAGTCAGATCAGTGGTTTTGATATTAGGCAGTCTTACAGTGTAACAATGGCTTTTTAATGGAAAAATGAAGTTTTTCATTAATATTTCGAAGGAATTAAGTCCTAGTGATAAAATTCTTGGCATGGTAGGGGATTTTCGAGACATCTAACTGTATGCTAAATTTAAGGAACTTAGAGCTGAAGCTGGGGAGCTGAGCTCTAACAAACTGCATAACACTAGCTTGATGTAAACTTGATGTGACATGGTGCTTGAAAACTTGAATAAAATCTACAGTTTTTGATCAACTGGTTTCAAATTTTTGGTGTTAACAGACAAAATGCTAACAAAAACATGCTGTGAAAATTAAATCCACAGTACTTACTGGAAAAAAAACGTGCCGTGGTCAAACTTGGGCAAAATTTAAGGTACCAAGTTTATATTTTTGCCAAAATTTAAAAAAATTTAACAGATTTTGATCTAATTTTTGGTATACAATTAAATTTTGATCAATTAAAGTTGTATTACTGAAAAAAAGTCCCTACCTTTAACACTTTTGGTCTTAAGTGACCAGATATCTTTCCTGATTTTTTTTACAAAGTCCAAATGTCCATAACTTTTTTAAATTAAATAATACTGACTTAATTTTTTACGGCATGTACATAGGAACCATATAAAAGAATATTTATGGTAAATATGAAGAAAACCAGATGAGTGGTTTTGATATTAGGCAGTCCAGAAGTGTGAAAATAGATTTCTAATAAAAAATTGAGGTTTTTCCTTAATATATCGAAGGAACGAAGTCCTATTGACCCAATTTTCGGCATGGTAGGAGATTTTTGGGACATCTAACTGTATGGCAAATTTCAGATTCGTAGGTCCAATGGTGTCGAGACGTGCCATTCTTACGGACGGACATCCGGACGGACAGACAGACGGACGACTGACAATGGACCACGACTATAGCTCAGATGACTTATAGTCAGCTGAGCTAAAAATTAATTGTTTCTGCTGAGAACTAGAACACAGGAACTCGAAAAGCGACTACGTGTATCCACCAAAATCAGAGTAGGACAGGTGAAGGGAGGCATGGATTGAGTGGCATGGGGAAAAAGAGTTAGATGTGTTGCATATTAGCATGGATGTCTGTCTCGTAAACATGACTGTAGGTGGCGCCACCTGTAATTTGAACAAGAAATTATCTAAGATATATACACATGCAAAATTTCAGGTGGAAAGTCAAACCACTGCCGAGATATGAGTGATTTTATCCCAAAGCAGACAAACAGATGGACGCTATGCAAAAATGTTTGCAGGTGGCGCCACCAGTTACTTGTATGAAAAAGAGCCATGTGAGATCCAAACACATGCAAATTTTCAGGAAGAATCGTCAAACCTGTCCGGAGATATAAGCCTGAACGTGAATGTAGGTGGCGCCACCTATCATTTAAGTAAGAAAGCTATCCAGGATGCATACACATGCCAAATTTCAGGTGAATAAGTTAAACCACTGCCGAGATATGAGTGATCTTACCCTAAGTCAAACGAATAGATGGACGCTGTGCAATAATGGTTGCAAATGGCGCCTCCAGTTTCTTGTATGATAAAGAGCTAAGTGAGATCTTAACACATGCAAAACTTCAGGAAGAATACGTCAAACCAGTCCGGAGATATAAGCATGGATGTCTGCAGCGTGAACATGAATGTAGGTGGCGCCACCTGTCATAAAATCAAGATAGCTATCCAGGATGTATACACATGCCAAATTTCAAATGTATAAGTCAAACCACTGCAGATATGAGTGATTTTAACCCAAGTCAAACTAACTGATGAACGCTGTGCAAAAATAATTCCAGGTGGCGCCACCAGTTTCTTGTATGATAAAGAACTATGCGAGATCTAAACACATGCAAATTTTCAGGAAGAAACGTCAAACCAGTCCGGAGATATAAGCGTGAACGTGAATGTAGGTGGCGCCACCCATCATAAAAGTAAGAAAGCTATCCAGGATGTATACACATGCCAAATTTCAGGTGAATAAGTTAAACCACTGCTGAGATATGAGTGATTTTACCCAAAGTCAAACGAATAGATGGACGCTGTGCAAAAATGGTTGCAGATAGCGCAACCAGTTTCTTGTATGATAAAGAGCTATGTGAGATCTTAACACATGCAAAACTTAAGGAAGAATACGTCAAACCAGTCCGGAGATATAAGCATGGACGTCTGCAGCGTGAAAATGAATGTAGGTGGCGCCACCTGTTATAAAATCAAGATAGCTATCCAGGATGTATTCGCATGCCGAATTTCAGGTGAATTAGACAAACCACTGCAGAGATATGAGTGATTTTATCGACCTCCCTGCATGTAAAATAGAAGATTCTTAGTGCAGAGGTTACAGTTTGTGCCCCTTATCGGATAGACGCTCGGCGGGCCGGACAGACGACGGACAAAGGGTGATCTCTTCTTGACTTAGAGTCAGCTGAGCAAAAAATCCATTGGGGGGGGGGGGGGTGGGCTTATAACGTCAAGTACGGTATACAGCTGGCCAAGGAGTGTATATGTATATATATATATATATATATATATATATATATATATATATATATATATATATATATATCAGCCTACCATTTTGTACACCATTTAAGACTCAGGACAAGAGGAAAAGTGTGTAACCTGCATATGAAAGTGTACGGTAATGGAACTTCAAGTAAACATGAGTAAAGATCGATATTCTTATATCTACTTTAATGTTTTAATTTTCTTAGTTGGTAATACTGTCTGGAATGATTTCCCTCAATATAACATGCAAAGTCTGATGGAAGGGGTGGGGTGGGGGGCATAGCCCCGTACGGCACTTCCCTGGATACGCCCCTGAGTCATAGGTCCCTTGTTTATAAACATAACAAAAACAAAACTTGTATGCTCACAATAAGGTTCAGTTTTTTTTAATAATTCAAGTTTTCATGGAACTTGGTTTATGTGCTTGAGGTATGAACTTCGATCAGTAAACATATCTGCCACACATAATGCGCGAACAGAGGGAAGTTGTGAGCCAGAAACAACAAACTCTCCTCTAGACCTTCAATTATTGACACATATTTTCCTGTGTATTTATGATTCCCTTTATTAAAATAATTACTGATTACTTTTTCTAAACAGAAAAATATATAGCATATATTTTCTACTAAATGGGGCTGGATCGAAAGGTTTTCATCGTGGCTCTGCCTCAGCATCTCGGCACAACTTCTAATACACAGACAGAGCTGCTGGATTAGGTCGGACAACACACTTGTTGTTTCACCAAGACTAATAAGTATGTGACATCGGTTAAACTGATCTCTGACCTGAAATAAAAAAAAAAATATGCATAATATAATAAGGTCTTTATACAAGGTAAAGATCTGTGCATCAATGTACCTGGGCTCCATATAAGGTCAATGAATCCGTAAAAACGTTTGTACATGACTGTAGCAATACATTTCCATATATAATAGACAGGAGATTTGTTAAGCAGTAAACTGCAGATAAAGTATGCAAATTAGGCAAATTCTTAAGTTTATTGTTAAAATATGCATTTTTTATATGAACAGCCTCACAAAGAAATCTTATCCTTTTACTACCTTCGCCTTTTTTTGTGTACTGTTCATCATTTTTTAAAGATTAGTTACAAATTTGCATAATTTTATAAACTAATTTGCATATTTAAATATGTATAAATGCAATAATAGACAAGAGAAAGCCCAGAACAATTGAATAATCATAGCTGCCAAACATCCTAAATTGATCCTAGGATATTTTTTCTGCAGAATCGATTTTTGTATCAACATTTTTTGTGGACATTTTTGTATCTTGCGTATTAAATGAAATGATTTGCATAATTGAATTAATTAATGAAATGATTAATAAAATAAAGAAATATTTTTTTTATATTTTAGCTTTATTTTTGCAGAGTAATTTTTTTTGTACAAAATATTCAAATTGTATCAAATGTAACATCAGTTTATATAAAATGTTTATTTTTAATTAATTTGGATATAGGAACATTAAAGTATATACTGATCCTTTTACTGACTGTCTTATTATATATTCTGTGCATCATTACATTAGAAAATTTACACATTCGCATCATTTAACAAACTCATTTGCATCTGTTAAAATAACAAGGGACCCATGGGTCACTGTGCTCAGCTTAAGTTGACCAAGAAGGTATAAATCTAAACAAGGCCTACAGGCCTAATGCGAACCTGTGCATTGGGACATACACAAAGTATATAATGCTTCAATGCAGAACCATTATTTTTCATATATATGAACAATGCAAGTACTAAACATTTTGAACAAGAAACAATTACACAAACATCACTGCTGAAATTCTGGCATAGGTGCACACAACACAAAAATGATTGTAGCCGGCACCACCAGTCTTGTATACAACAAAGTTACATATGCCCAATTTCAGAGTGATATATCAAACACCTGCTGAGAAATAACAGGGACACACATTGTGCAAAAATTATTGTAGGTGCCCCACCAGTTTTGTATATGACAAAGCTATTTGATATGTATCAATATGCCAAATTTCAGGATGATATATCAAATACCTCCTAGAAATATGCAGGCACATACACTGTGCAAAAGTCATTGTAGATGGCGACACCTGTCTTATGAACGAGAAAGCCATCAAAGACACATAGGTCAAAATATCAGGCCAATACTTAAATTTACCTTGAGTCTGATGCACGGGACTGACCAGGCTTAGGTGAGAAAGGCATTTGCCCCGAGTGAACTGTGACAAATTGCTGGCTAAGGCTACTGCACTGAGTGAACTCTTGACCTGCACCTGACTAGACTGAGTAAACTTTTGACCTGTACCTGGCTGCACTGAGTGAACTCTTGACCTGTTGCATAATCTGACACAGTTGGCAGTCTGCCAAAGCTCTAAATAGATCCAGGCTATACTTTGGTGCCAAATCTGATGCAGTGGGCAGTCCACCAAAGCTATAAATAGAATGCAGCTACTCCACTGAGTAAACTTCTGACCTATACCTAGCTGCACTGAGTGAACTCTTGACCTATTGCCTAATCTGATTCAGTTGGCAGTCTGCCAAAGCTATAAATAGATCAAGACTGACCTTTGGCCTGTTGCCAAATCTGAAATAGTAGCCACACCATTGCATAAGCTCACAGATTGGCTCCACATGCAGCCCTGAGGGGCATGACACGCAGGAGGTGATCACATGATACTCATGAGATGCTCACATACTACCCATGAGGTGTTCACATGGTGCCCATAAGGTGATCACATGCCTTGTGCTTGGCTGCACTGATTGAACTCTAGACCTGTATCTGGCTGCACTGAATGAACTCTTGATCTGTTGCCAAATCTGAATCAGTTGGCAGTTTCTAAACCTATTTAAAGATACAGACACAATCATGGCCTGTTGTTAAATCTGTTTATACATACTGAAAGACTTTGGCTAAAATGCTTTTTTTTCAAGCTGGCATATTCATAAACTTTTTATAAAAAAAAATATCTATAATAATAAAAGATGCAGTCCTTTCATTGCTAAAGGTCCAATAATTCTACCAAAAATCATTCAAGTAAACTTGAACAAGTAACCTAAGAATAATATATGTGTAATGTTACAGAAGTTATAATTGAAACAATAATTTTGTAGAAGAACACTATTGAAGTCCTCAGTTTGAAATAGACACAATAATGGCCATAAGACCAACTTAAGCTTTTCGCAACTCAACCAAAAATCAACAAACACAATCTATTCTTATATGATTGAAAGAACAATGTCCTGGGATAATTCTTTTGAAAAATTGAACGATTAAACTTGACAGTTTCATCAAAAGCATTTTAAGCTGAAAGAGGCTAAAATTATGAGGTTTTTGCCCATAAAAAACAGGTCAATGTAGGTGGCACCACGAAATCTGCAACTTCAAATATGAGTCATGTGACCAACATTTGCACAATACTTGGTAATGCTAGCTTCTGTCATTTCTGAGATTACTATGTCAACTGGTATGCTTACTTGGCCAAATGACTAAGTTCAAATTTTTGTAACTCTGCTAAAATTTATCAAACACAAACCATTTGAACAAACTTCAGAGGGCTCACCTCTAGGATCATTTTCTGTAAAATATTGAACCAGTTGGCTGAACCATTTACAAGAAGAAGACTTTTAAAGGTTTTTCAGCTTTTCCCTATAAAATCTAAGTTAATGCAGATAGCAAAAAAATAAGCTGAATCCCACAACATTTGATATGTGACAGTTAATTGCATCAAATCTGGGGATGGTAGCTCCTGCTATTCCTGATAAATTATGAGTTAATGTACAGATGATATCTAAAATCATAAATCTACACTTTTTAAAAGCTTTTAAAAAACATTCTTGTCAATATATACCATTGATAACTTTAAATCTAAATGTTCAGAGGCATGATGTAATGGATGCTGATAAACTGGTGCCAGGCTAGATGTATCTGCTTCACACAGCTAACATATATAGTAAAATGACTCAATTAAATCTTTATAATTCAGCCAAAATTCATTCTTTGGAACCATAAAAGACAATTATTATAAGAATTATTCAGGGGATTATTCTTGTAAAATATTAAACAAACTGGCCTCAGTGGCGTCAGTCGAAAAACGTTTTGCAGGTTTAAAACTCATATAGGAAAATACAGCAAAACGGCTAAGTTCAGCTTCCCATAACTCAGCCAAAAATTACTTAACCAAAACCATTTGAACAATCTGAATTGTCAACATCCAAGGATAACTAGACATTTCTTGGCACCGCTGGTGCCATAGTATCGCCAGACAAATGAGGTTTTGTGGTATTTTGTTGATATAATGTGATGTATTTGTATTTTAGCAATGAATGTGAGAAACATTTGTACAAAATATAGGAATATTTAAAGTGAAGGCAATTGTTATGTAAAAGGTTATGTATAAATAGAAGTATATATTTAATGATGTATTGAGTTGTATATGTATGTTTGGAGTAACTTGTTTGAGAATAATATGGAGTAAATCAGAAAGAAAGAGAAAGAGATGGATAGACAGGATTTCAGAGAGATGGAGAGATATGATAATGGTTAGTGCAAGTGTGTAACAGGGGGTTGATAATTATCTTTAACGAGGAGGGGGGTGATGGAGTTGCTGGTTGAGGAGTGTGAAGTGGGTTGGGTAATTAGAGGGGTGGATGTGAAGGCTGCTACATGGCTATGTATAGGAAATGTTGATTGGCAAATGCTGATGAGTGGATGATAAATTTGTCTGATCAGTTTCTTTGTTGAGGGGTGTATATATGATGGAGAGTTTATAATTTTGAGAGAGAAAGATGTGCTGTTGTATGAGAGGGTTTGACCTGAGATGTGTAGACAACTAAGGGGAAAAGTTGGATGAATCAAGGAAGGTTGATTTGTTATTATAATTAGTGTATGATAGTGTATAGGGTTTGAAGGTAATGTTAGATAAAGTAATAATTGAATTGTAAGGTTAAGATGTGAAGAATGTTGTTATATATGTGTGTTAATGGATTATAGGAATTTATTTTGTACATATTTTGTTCACCTATAATTTTTGAATGGATAAGGTAAAATGAAGGATATTTAAAGTGGTGATAATGTGTAGTTAGTTGCAGGGGTGTATTAAGGTAAATGTGAAGGGTAAAGGTTAGTGGTGTTCATAATAGGTAGTGGTGATATGTGGTAAATGATAGTTTTTGATTAATGTGTTGAAGGAAAGAAGTTAGGGTGTTTTTGTCTTAGATTTAATAGGTTTTGTTGGTAACATGTTATGGTAAGTTTAATTTATGGTATGTAAGTTTGTTAGTTTAAATGTGTTGTTTAATGAAGAGAGAGACAGTTTGATAAGGTGTGAGTTAGAGTGTTATATGATTATCTTTTTACTGATAAATTTCTAAGTTAATAAATATTATATTGAGCAGCATATGATATATAGTAATATAATTTTTTTTTATGCAGTGGTACTTATTGTTTGAGTAGATGTATGTTATAAGCAGGTGTTTGCAGGTTAGTTACTGATTAAGTTTGATGGTTGATGCAGTGTAAACAAATGGTTGTGTTTTGCAATAGAGATTTTTTATTGATCTATTGATAGTGTGGGTTTTGATGAGTTTTTTGGATGGAAATTAGGTACATTAATGCTTTCATAAGCTGCATAAGTGATTTAATAAGATTTCATAGGATATTTATAAATTATATGTTTACGTACATTAAAATAGACAATGTTTTTATAAGTATGGATACATAGAACATGTATGGTTGATATATATACATTATAAGATCTTTCACAATGAAGGAATTATTAAATAACAAGTATGATTCAATATTATTTAATGGGTGTTATTGAGATCTATCATATTTTGCATAATGATATGTTATATTGTACAAAATTTTTTGCTGATTGGGTTAACAAAGTGTTTGATTTGGGTATGATTTTTAAGTATTGGGAGTGATTGAACAGATTGTGTTTTATGTTGGGATCTGCATTTAAAAATGACAGTTTACAATTAAATAATAACTTCATATATTTAAATATTTTTTTTAATAAAATATACATATTATTGTGGATAGATGTTTTTATCAGTTGATGAAGCATTAGTAATAACAGATGTGTTTAGTATAAATATAATTTAGTGTTATTAAATGTCATTTTTACACTGACAATCATATCTATTTATAGAATCTGACCATGGCCCAGAACTGCTGATGTTTGGGCAAAACATGATGCAACACCATGTGCAGACCACTAGCTGAAGCAATCCCCCAGGTTCACTGGAGATTTTCATGATTGTTGGTGATTTTTACCATATATGGCAATATTTAAAGTCAAGTCCACTCTCATATGCAAGGTCAGGACCCAAATTTAAATATATCTCATCCCATAATCCAAATCTATGTATATGCAAAGAAATCTGTCCATTACTGTTTGACTTATAATGCTCACAGTTAATACTGTCAAGTGGCAATGATGGGGTATTCAAAGGCGCAAAAAACAAGAAAAGGACAACACGTGGCGCCACCTATCTTCTGCAAAAGATTCAGTAAATCTGATAAAAATAAAAACATCATATACTTATAAAAAGTATACACACTGTTTGTTGAATGAGAGACAAACAATATCATTGTGCTAATTACTATCTCAGCTATAATTTATTATTGGAATTAATAGTCAATTTCACACCTGGTGAAATTTTTACTTTTCTGAAGTAAGGAATTCCTTATCTTACACTTTCATAGCAATACACCACTTTGTTGACAAAATTAAATGTGCACTTCAATCACTGTAACCATGGAGGTAAAAACAACATCTAAAATGTAGCACAGCCTAGAATAAGAATGAATCAAATACAGAAAATTATAACATTCATCTAGTTTATGCACTAACCAGGGGGGGGGGGGGGGGGTCGCAGGGCAGAGGAGAAGCCTGCTAGTAGTTGCCCAGCTGAGCCAAGGCAAGCTGCCTGGAGTGGGTTACAAATCACAAGTGAATGAAACCTTGAATAAAAGCTACTCTTTTCAATCAATTTCTTTGAAATTTCAAATTAAAAAATTGCAAAATTCAGATCTTATTTTGGGTAAACAGTTGAATCTTGATTAAATAAAGTTATATCCCTGAAAGAAAGTCTCTATAGCTTCAGCAATTTTCATGTTAAGTGATTAAATATATTTCCTGATTTTTTAAAAATTGCATTATGTTTGGACCAAAAACTTCAAAACAATATGCAATACTGACCAAATATTTGGTATGTTAATAGAAAATGTGAGGAAGAATAAGCATACTAAATATGACCAAAAACAGATCAGTGGTTTTGATATTCGGCAGCCTTGAAGTGTAACAATGGCTTTTTATGAAAAACGGAGGATTTTCTTTAATATCTCAAAGGAACGAAGTCCTAGTGACCCAATTTTCGGTATAGTTGGAGATTTGGGGGACATCTAACTGTATGCAAAAGTTTGGATCTGTATGTCCAACCGTTTCAAAATGTGCCCAGTTAACGGACTGACGGCCGTAGGGACGGACAAAGGACCACGACTATAGCTCAGATGACTTATAGACAGCTGAGCTAAAAATTCCAATAGTGGCCAAAAACGCCCGCGGGTTGTCACGCTTCATTTGTCCAAGGCGCCCTAAAACCACCCGCTAAAGGTCATTTTACATACCCTTACTTGGTGTCAGTTCAGGTGCTGATATATTAACTGTCACCCATCATATTTGTACTTAAATGAAAAAGCAAATTGTCAAGAGTTGTTAAATCATGTGATGAAGATTCAAACTGGCGCGGATGCCGAATGTTTTGAAAACAAATAAGAATGATTTACTTTCACTCACGTGGTCCTCTCACGAGTGGCCTGGCAACATGTTGGCTACGAGAGTGAAATCAGGCACTTGCGCTAAATTCCTCAGATAGCGGTTATTATAGGCAGTTCCAGTGACAGAACATTGACAAAACTAAGTTAAATTTGTTTACAGATTTAACTTCTGTTATATAGTGCCATGATCATATATTAACCTTTATTTCTTGGCTTTACATTACGCCACTAGTGACCATTGATCACCGCCCGACTCAATACCGCTGTGACGATATTAAACTGCGGTTCATTAATATGTTTAGACCGCAATGTATATATGCGGTCCGGTAATTGTTACCGACATCTGTCTATACAATATTTGTGTTGTGTATTAAAAAACCCATGAGTCTATGCGCGGGTTTCTGTTATTTTCATGCTCAGTCCACCTCGACACTAGCCCATAAGAATGAACTCCTCAATTGCTTTATTTCAGTGACTGACGCATTGTGGAGTCCACAGATTGCACCTGCAGTTAACTGTGATTGTAACACTCCATACACAACTGTGAGATTTAACATATACCCATTGATTAAAGTTCAATACATATATGTGTATTGTATATTTGACCACTAGAAAACATGACTGTTCTCTTCTCAGCCCTATTTTGCACCAAGGAAGTTACTGTTCTCTTCTCAGCCCTATTTTGCACCAAGGAAGTTAAAATATGAACATAATAGTACACAGGCCTAAAGCCTCATACAGGACTGCCACCAAATGCAAGATGTCTACCGGGGCTGTTAATGCTTCAATTCTCTCTGGACAAATACTATCAGTTGTTGATGTTACAGGTGCTTCATGCTTTCCAGAATGGTTATTACAGGCCTTTTGAAATACAACATTATGTGAACATTGGTTTGCTAAAACCATAGGAAATATTTTTATTTAATTTTCTTTCTAAGAGTAACAGATCGTATCGTGCTATAACCCCAGTTAGCCCTTTGGTGGGCCGGCGACGCAACAGAAACCTGAAACCTGTTGCGTCGACGGTTACCTCGACACATGGTGTCAGAAGCAGCTGTGTGCAGTCACAGACGTACTAGGAACAGTCAACAGTCAGGTCAGTGCCTTATGGCCGAAACTTTGTCTCGTAACTGTCAGATTAACGGCAGTACCGTCTCGCTTGTCACCGTCCAGTAGAACTGTTGAATAAAATGGCGGACGGAGCGGTGCGCCCTTGGTACAGTAACCTGCCTCCACCACCCAGATTGGAAACAAAAGGTGATATAGCCGCCCATTTGAAACGTTTTAAACGGATGTGGACTAACTATGAGGTGGCAACAGGCCTTAAAGAGCAATCAAAGCAGATCAGAGCGGCTACTTTATTGACGTGTATCGGGTCAGATGCCATGGATATAATAGATGGACTTCCATTTCAAGTTGACGAGGCTCGGGATATTGACAAGAGAGATGATATTGATGCTATTATTGAAAGAATGGAGAACTTTTGTGTTGGAGAGACTAATGTAATCTATGAAAGATATGTGTTCAATAAGAGGGATCAAGAGGCCCATGAGAGCCTTGACATATATATTACTGTCTTGCGCACACTTGCCAAATCCTGTAAATATGGAGTGCTGGAAGAAGAACTCATAAGAGACCGTGTAGTTGTGGGTATTAGAGACAATACCACTTGTCAGCACCTCCTAGCAGAGAAAGACCTTACATTGCAGTTATGCATTGAAAAGTGTAAAGCACAAGAGATAACGTCACAGCAAGTCAGGGATATGACACAGTAAGATGTACACGCACTGAAAATTAAAATTACAGGACAGACATGGAAAAAACATACACCAGTAAGGAGATTTGACAAGAATATTCACAGAACTGAGAGACACACTGCACAGAAGCAACGGAGACCCTGCAAGTTTTGTGGACAGCATCATTACTTTTCTAAGGAACAATGTCGAGCTTTTGGAAAAATTTGTCGGAAATGTTCAGGGAGGAAACATTTTGCTAAAATGTGCACTGAGCGTCCCAGAGACAGAGTTCAGACTGTAAGCAGAGACGAGGATGTGTCAGATTCCTCTGATGCGGAATACAATTTAGCTCTACGTACTAAAGGAGACTATCCTAAGAGACTATGCAAAGCTTCAGATTGAAAACCAGTTGGTACGTTTCCAATTAGACTGTGGTGCAACAGTCAACATCTTGCCTAAGTGTACTTATCAGAATATTTTCAAGGATGAGCAGCTGCATGGATTAGAAGGACCACCAGTGACTTTACTCATGTAAAATGACACAGAGGCCAAGACTTTAGGCAAGATAAAAACAACTGTCATAAACCCTAAGAACCAGGCCAGACATAGCCTTGAGTTTGTGGTGACAGAGACGTCAGGCAATCCACTTTTGGGAGCACCAGCAGTACAAGCTATGTCACTCATTACAGTTAACACTGAAAATATACTGCAGTGCAAGGAACAATTGACACTAGAGGATTTACTAGAGACTTACAAACAAGTGTTTAATGGTGAAGGCAAACTAGAGGGTCAGCTTCACTTAAACATTGATGCAGATGTGCAACCAGTCAAGTTTCCACCAAGCAAAATAGCATTGGCATTGAAGCCAAAAGTTAAGAAGGAGCTGGACAGGCTTACAAGTCTAGGAATCATTCAACCGGTGGAGGTACCAACAGACTGGATTTCTGCAATGGTTGTAGCCATAAAGAGAAACAATCAGGTCCGGATATGTATAGACCAAAGACCTCTAAACAAGGCCTTACGGCGGAACCATTTCCCTCTTCTGGTTATTGACGATATACTTCCTGAATTGCACAACGCAAAGATTTTCTCAGTAATAGATGCACAGAACAGGTTTTGGCAGATAGAGTTGGATTCAGAGAGCAGTTTGCTGACAACATTTGAAACCCCATGGGGAAAGTTTCGATGGCTTAGAACGCCAATGGGAATTTCTCCGGCGCCAGAAGAATTTCAGAGGTGTTTAGACAATGCACTAAAGGGCATCCCAGGTGTTATGACCGTAGCAGATGATATTTTAGTGGTTGGTCAAGGAGACACGGATGAGGCAGCAATACAGGATCATGATCAGAAAATGATCGCGCTGATGGAACGATGCCTAGCATGCAGTTTGAAGCTCAATAAAGACAAGCTTAATTTCAGGCAGAGATCAATCCCTTACCTTGGACATAGAATCACAAACAAAGGTCTTGAGATTGACCCTGAGAAAGTGGCAGCCATAAAAGAGATGCCTAGACCTGAGAACAAGAAGGCAGTGATGAGACTATTAGGTATGAATAATTACTAAAGAGACTACATCCCAAACCTAGCTGAAGTAACAGATCCTCTACGACAGCTTTTGAGAGAGGACGAGAACTTGACTGGATAGAGATCCATGGAGAGTGCTTTCAGAAAGTTAAACAACTCCTGACGGAGGCTCCAGTTCTGAAGTATTTTGATGAACGTGAAGCCACCGTACTTCAGTGTGATGCCTCAGACAAAGGCATAGGGGCATGCCTGATGCAGTGTGGTCAGCCAGTGGCATACTACTCCAGAGCACTGTCCGCATCTGAGTGCAACTATGCCCAGATAGAGAAAGAAATGCTCGCAATCACAGCGTCAGTCGAAAAGTTCCACCAATATGTGTACGGCCGCCAGGTTTTAGTACAAACTGACCATAAACCTCTGAGACAATCTTTAGGAAGTCCCTGCTAAGTGCTCCAAAGAGGATCCAGAGGATGTTACTCCGATTACAAAATTATGACCTCAAGGTGACCCACAGGAAAGGATCTGAGATGTATCTTGCAGATACATTGAGCAGAGCGTTCATTCCTTGGACAGAAACAAGTGATGATGATTTGGACAGTGAGTAGTGTCACATACTTACCTATTTCAGACAAAACCCTGCACTTGATTTGGAGAGCAGCAGAGCACGACACTGAGTTAGAGGCTCTGAAACGTGTTATTCAGTCAGGATGGCCTGTAGATGCCAAACAGCTGCAGGAAACAGTTAAGACTTATGCATCATTTGAAGAGGAACTGGTCGTACATGATGGATTCATCTTTAAGGGAGAAAGGTTAGTAGTCCCAAACAAAGTGCGCCAAGAGATACTTACCAGGCTCCATGATGGCCGCATTGATAGACAGGGCTGCCAGAGGCGTGCCAAAGAAGCAGTATATTGGCCGGGAATGAGTCGGAACATTGACAGATATGTAGCAGAATGTAGAGTGTGGAACCAATACAGTATGTCACAACAGAAGGAACCCATGATTGCTCATGACATGCCATATAGACCATGGGCAAAGTTGGGTATGGATTTGTTTGAGTTGAAAGGCACAGACTATATCATCACAGTAGATTACTATTCCAACTTCTTTGAAATTGACAAACTTGAAGATAAGACTGCTAAGACTATTATTAGGAAGTTAAAACAGCACATGGCTAGACATGGTCTGCCCAACACAGTGGTATCTGACAACGGACCCCTCTTCAATTCTGCAGACTTGCTAGATTCCCTGATCGGTATGATTTCGAACATGTCACTAGTTCACCAGGGTATTCCCAATCGAATGGAAAAGCTGAGAACGCGGTGAAGACTGCAAAGAACTTGATCCGGAAAGTGCAAGAAGACCAAAGAGATCCTTATTTGGCATTACTGGATTGGAGAAATACCCCTAGTGAAGGTTATGATACCCTGCTATGCCAACGACTGTTCAGTCGACACACCAGAACTAGACTACCTACTTCCAAAAGACTTTTGGAGCCGAGATCTGTAGAACATGGTTCCCAGAAGCTCCATGCCAGGAAGGTCAAACAAACGATGCAGTACAATATTGGTACTAGAGAATTGCCGGAGTTGGAACCAGGTGACACAGTCCGTAAAAAGCCTCTAAATTACAAAAAAGGTTGGTTAAAGGCCAGAGTAGAAAGAAAAGCAGATATTAGATCATATGAAGTCCGCACTGAGGATGGGAGGCTACTGCGACGAAATCGTAGACATTTGCGGCAAACCTCAGAGATCATGCCAAAACAACCTGAGATCATAATACCAAGACCAGTCATTCAAACCTCACATCCTGCAGAACATACCAGAGGCCTTGGTCGGCGACAACAGACACGCCATACAACATGTTCCCACACCAATCCAAACAGAAGCAACAATTGAACAAACAGTACCAGAGGATTCTTGTCCAGCTATCGGTACCACGACCAGATCAGGAAGAGCTGTAAAGAAGCCTTTGCGCCCAGGTTTTGTGTATAGTTAGTATAGTTAGGGAGCCGACTGGTAAAGAGTCCGATAGGAAGTGAAGTGCTGGTAACCTCTCCTCCCATGAATAGGGTAACCATTTAACACTCACACTCATACATACATTCACAGTTTTGATAACACCTCGCATCATGTAAGCTGAACAGCAAGAACACTGTTTAAAACTCAAGGACTGTAGTTCTCCACATTTTTTTCATTTTTTTTTAACCTGGACATTGTGCAGCCGCATTGATCTTGATCGTAGCACATCATCACATTTTTTCTGTGCCACATAGTACTAGTCATGTATATCTCTATCCTCTTTTTGACCAGGGGGATGTGACAATATTGAACTGTGGTTCATTAATATGTTTTGACCGCAATGTATATATGCGGTCCGGTAATTGTTAAGGACATCGGTCTGTACAATATTTGTGTTGTGTATTAAAAAACCCATGTGAGTCTATGCACAGGTTTCTATTATTTTCAAGCTCGGTCCACCTCGACACAGCTGCGTCTGACAGACACCACGCATGTGATCTGCGCGACCTCCTAACTGGGTCATGTATTGGCATTGGAAAACGATGTCTTATCAATGTACGAGTATTTATTTTAAGTATTAATGTATTTTGTAATTTTTGTTTAACTATAGATTGAATAAACTGTCATATATTATGTCATATATATATATATATATATATATATATATATATATATATAAGTAAAATCTGATGGTTTACTAGTGCTCGTTTTGTGCCAAATGAATCTACACTCATAATCTGGTCAATCGGCCCGCACACCATCTGAGAACTCTCAATCAAGTTATTTTTATTATTTAAAAGAACTACCGTCTTTACCTAGAAAGGACCAGATAACTTATGGATATGGTTTATTTTCAATGTAAAAGTAAAAGATAACTTCATACTTCATAAAATATTGATGAAATAAATAACATATATATATATATATATATATATATATATATAATATCCCACGTGAACCTGTAAGCCTACACACAGATCCTTGTATATAATACAGGACAGTATGTGATCTTATAAATATCCTTGAACAAATGTGTATTAATATATTTTCACACATACTGAACAGATTTTACAGATTTTTATAAGTATAGGCCTGCCTGTATATATAGGCCTATGTGTGTCGCTTGAAACCTATAAATCTTGTCACTTGAAACTTGAAATCAATTCCTCAACCCCAGAGTGCACTTGCAATGCATTCTAGGACAAATATAACAAGGTTCAAGTTATAGATATTTGATAATTCGGTGGCCATCTTGGCCGCCATTTTGGATTCTGACCTAGTTAGGTCGATTCTCGCCTTGCTTTATATCTGAAAATGTTGAATATTGCCTGGACAACTATTATGCCAAGTTTCATGCTTCTTTCATTTTTTGCAAAAACAGCTGGACTACTTAGCCTCGGAGACATTTGTTTGTCAAATTTCATAGGTCTAATGGTTTCAAAATGTGCAAGTCTAACAGAGAGACAGATGGACAGGGGACAATGGATCATAACCATAGCTCAGATGAATTAAAGTAAGCTGAGAAAAAAACCCTCAAACTTTTTCTCACTTGGATCCTAAGTCACACAGTGCTAAGCTAGCCCTATTCTAAACATTTTCGGTCTTTACCTTTTGCATTAAAGAAAAGTCTGTACTTGACCAGTGCTTGACATGTACTGGTACTTTATCATGTACATTGTAGTACAACTTCAATACAAGAAGTATCACTTCCAGGTACAATTACAGGGTTAATTCTAGGAATTTGTGGAATTCTAGGAAAGTACCAAAAATGAGTATTATATAGAACATGTTCTTGGCCAAAGCCTGCATTATATTAATCTCAGAAGCAGATCCAGAGGGATTGTCCAGGGGGTCATGATCCCCTTTCTTAGCAGCAGCAAACTATTTTAACAGGGTTAAAACCAATATTTGTAGCCTAAACCACCCCCCCCCCTTCCTGACTTTAGGAATGTTTCAGGGTTTTCTCATTCTTCCTGGGTTAGCTCTCATTTTCCAAAAGCCTGGATCCGCCCCTGAATCCTAAAACCTATAAAATACACAACTTCATCACCTGACAAATCTCTTTCAGTGACACCATCTTTGATATAAGTGAACTGGTGAAGTCTGAAATCTCTGTTGTGGATAACTTGCTAATCTTGCCATTTTTTGTATCACAGCTCTTCAGCAGGGTTGTCATTACAGTTTCTAACATTTTTCCTGACGACGGATGATGAGCTTCAAACAAGAAGTCAGAAAGGATGTCCAGCCAGTGCTCAAGTGAATGGTTTGTTAAATATTCCTGGTCCTGAGGAAGCTTTGCAGATGTCTGCTTTAAATGCAACATTGTCTGAATGAAGCTCAGTGGTGGGCGTTGTTCTTCAGAACAAGCAGGTGTCAGTAGAAGAGTTGCTGTGCTGCTCTGTTCCTGGCCGGTATTAGTTGTGCCTAAGATCAACAGATAATGCAATGTCATCAGAGACATACTATGACTATAGTTATTAATTTGTACCATGGCATACAAAATGTTCAATGAACAAATGACAAAGCTAGCAAATGTGTATTTTTTAACTAAAGGGAGCACTGAAATAATTAATACATATCAGACAGACAGGTGCTTTATTTAAGTAAAACTAATGGCCTTACAATGGGGTTTATCGGAACTGGAAAATGTGTAGAGTACCAAAAATCGCACCTAATGGGAATGTATGAAATGTTTATTTAACTGATAAAGCAGTATCACCAGGCTCTTTTGGTAACTAGATAATGGTCAGTCTAAAGCGACAGAGGCAAGTGTAAAGTAAAGCATTAAATGTTCCTGACATGAGATGACTTCAAATTTGTGGCATCAGTGATGTCAATAAAACTCCCCATGTATGTGCACTTTTCACCATAAACAGATCTACAGATAATATACCAGACAAAATTTTTGGCTGAGACACCAATCCACTACTGAGAAAAAGTGCATCAATAAATACTATAACAAGGCCTACAGGCCTAATGTTAACCTGTGAATGGTATATACATCAAGTATAATGCTTTCATGGTAATATGGTAAAGTACAGTTCATTACTTTTCAAGTACAAATGTGACATGTACATGTACAATGCAAAAACTAAATATTCTGAACCCGTGTACAAGCACCAATTACACAAACTTCATTCCTGAAATTTTGGCATGGATGCACACAACACAAAAATGATTGGTGGCACTACCAGTCTTGTGTATGAGAAAACCATCAAAGATGTATGGATTTGCAAAATTTCAGGCACATACTTCAAACCACTCTTGCACTAGATTCATGAAACCCAATAACAATTGTAGGATGCTCCACAAGTCCTGATACAACAAAATTTCAGGCTGTCATGTCAAATCACTCCTAAGAAATAAGTGGGGACATACACTGCACAGTGCACCAGACTTATATATGATGAAGCTATCCAAGATGTATAGACATGCACAATTTCAGGCTGATATATCAAATCTCTCCTGTGAAATAAGCAGGGACATACACTGTGCAAAAACGAGAAAACTGACAGGTCAGTAAGAGCCCCGCAAAGATGCAGTCATTATAAATTGAAGTACTGTGAATTTGGTGTACTTTGGTAGCATGGGCTGAAAGAGTGATATTTGAAAATTAAAGAACCTGTAAAGAACAGCTGACATGTATAAACTGGAAGAAAGATATGGTAAAGTGAAAATGTTCAAAGCTATCAAAATAATGATATAAAAGAACTGCATGCATTTTTAGTTTCTGTATTACCTGTGCCAATTATTCTTGGTTGAAGTCTTGGCTGGGCTGTGTCAAATAGTTTTCCATAATTTGTATGTTGAATTGGCCTTTTTATATGTGAGGCTTGAGTCTGTACATGAACCTTGTAGTATTAGAGAGAGTCAGCTGTTGGTTAGTAGTGATAAAATGGTCATTCTCTTGAAATGAGATTCAGCTGTTCTTGGGCTTGGGTCTACAAATGCGCTGTGATGTGTAGAATGGTTACATATGAATATCTATGTCAATTTGTTGATGGTCACTAAAATTATGTCCAAATTCCTTGAGATGTTGAAAGTGGAGATAGATTTGTCCAAACATGGTCTAAAGGCGAGCCACTGTGTTGCGTTGGATCAGTGTATCCTTTTCTGGGGAATCTTCAAATTGCCTGTACAAAATATGCTGTGAAAATGTACTGCCGCTGTACACGAGTGACTCGAAATTCATTTCTGGCCTGCTGAAGGAGACACCAGCAACTGAACACCAAACTGTGTATTACTTTTTTTTTCCTTCTGACCCAAATATCAATAGGCTTCTCCCTTAGGCCATGGGTGATACATCTTATGTTTGAATCCTATCCATCATATGTTAGGGGAGTTATTATGCAGAAACGAATTTGACTGTTCATCAAATTCTCTGCAGGTTATTGCATTAACATAATTTGAGAATTATCGCCTCTGTCAGATCATCAAATCTTCGAACTTGACCTTGCCCTTCAAAACAAACATTACTGGTGCAAGTTCAGTGAGTGTTAGTCAAATTGTTTGCGAGCTATTTGGTTAACATCATTTTAGCATTATCACCTCTGTGACCTTGAAAATCCATCAAGGTCACCCATCTTCAAACATGATGTAGTTCATCAAAAGGTCCATCACTGCCTTGAGTCTGGGGACCTTATATGAAATACTTTTTACAAATTATGGTGTTAACAATGTGTGTCCATTTGCATGCATATTTGCTAAGAGAGTGCAACCTTACTAGGTGTTCAGTAATGGTTTTTACCGCATAACTTACAGAAAAATGGCTGACTATGACCATATATCATGCCTTGTTGCTGTTGACATGAGGACCTGTCCTACTGTTAAGGTGGAACAAACAATTATGGTTACAAGTTGATTTCTGCCCTGCTGAAAGAGGGACCTAAAATTTAAAATCAAACTGTGACTAACTTTTTTGACCTTTGACCTCCGGACCCAAAATTGATAGGGATCTTCCATAATTGATGGTTAATAGATATAACAGGTTTAAACTCAATCCGTCAATCCTAACTGGAGTTATCATCTGGAAAAGAATTTGTGGATGGACAGACAGATGGACAGACAGACGAACAGATGGACAGCTAGACAGGTCAATTACTATAGGGCATCTGCTTTTCAAGCGGGGCCCTAATAAGGATGTAGATTCCTTTAATGACTCTGAAAAAGAGTTTATGACTGACACTATCAGTGTCAGTTCTTTGCTTGGTGAAACTGAGGTAGTAGATTCCTCTCCTGACTCTGAAATGAGTTATTTGAGCCATTCATATATGATGGTTTTGTATCACTTTCAAGTGATTTTTCAGATTCTACCCCTATTAGAATTTTGAGGGACACTGGTTCAGGGCAAACTCTCATGTTAGCAAATGCTTTGCCATTTGTGTTTTCAGACAAGCACACTTCAGTTCCGCTTCACAGTATACATTTAAAGTCGGATTTGATTTCTGGGAATATTACTGTGGCCATAAGAACTACTTTACCCTTTAAGGGAATTAAGTTGCTGCTAGCCAATGATGTTGCAGGTGACAAAGTACAGCCTGACAGACGGACGGACGGACAGACAGACAGGTCGATTACTATAGGGCACCCGCTTTTCAAGCATATCTACCTTAGTCATTGTGATTTCAGCAAAATGGACGTTGCGGACCTGCAAGTTTCAGACAAGGACATTTTAAAAATAGAATATAGGTAGTCGACAAGCGACAATGTGTATCCGCAGAAATCAGAGTGGGACGGGTGAAGTGAGGCATGGATCAAGTGGCAAGGGGAATAGAGTGAGGTGTGTTGCATATTAGCATGGATGTCTGCAGGGTTAACGTGAATGTAGGTGGTGCCACCTGTCATAAAATTGAGAAAATTGTCCATGATGTATAAACCTGCAAAATTTCAGGTGGATAAGTAAAACCACTGCTAAGATATGAGTGATTTTATCCCAAGGCAGATGAACAGATGGACGCTGTGCATAAGTGGTTGCAGGTGGCGCCACCAGTTTTGCCTATGATGAAGAGCTATGTGAGATCTATACACAAGCAAAATTTTGGCCCTATCGGTCAAACAGTTCCAGAGATGTGAGCTTGGATGTCTGCAGAGTAAACATGAATGTCGGTGGCGCCACCTGTCATAAAATCGAGAAAGCTGTCCAGGATGTATAAACCTGCGAATTTCAGGTGGATAAGTCAAATAACTTCTGAGATACGAGTGATTTTATCCCAAGGCAGATGAACAGATGGACCCCGTGCATAAATGGTTGCAGGTGGCGCCACTAGCTTTGCCTATGATGAAGAGCGATGCGAGTCTATACACATGCAAAATTTTGGCCCAATCGGTCAAACGATTCCCAAGATATGAGCTTGGATGTCTGCAGCTTAAACATGAATTTAGGTGGCGCCACCTGTCATAAAATCAAGAAAGCTGTCCAGGATGTATAAACCTGCAAAATTTCAGGTGGAGAAGTCAAACCACCATGCTGAGATATGAGTGATATTATTACCCCAGGCAGATGAACAGATGGACTCTGTGCAAATATGGTTGCAGGTGGCGCCACCATTTTAAGTGTATGTTACACAATCAAACATGCTGTGCAGTTTGCCCACGCATAATTAGCCGTTTCAAACTTCTACCACTAGGTGGCGCACATGTTGACAAGACTCGCTTCAGTGTTAGAATGAGTATTTATCTTAATTAATTAAAGTTTTCTCATCAAGCTGTTACATTTAATGATGTCCTGAGTGGTTATTAACATGAAATGACCAGTAAGAGATCGTAACTTGAGAAAAACAGTGAAGAATTCAACCGCTTCATGTCAGAGTTGGCATGTCGGCATCAACAAGCTTCATTTCACTGATTAAAAGCAGCCAAACCCGGTCACACCCGGAGAAAAAGTACAAATAATCGTATTCTAGAAGTGTTGTCCTTCACACTAGTATATGTTAATAGGTTGCCCATTGTTGCTGTTTAATTGTTTTTGTATTATTTATATTGCTTAACTAGAGTTTTGTCAATCATCAAATGTGCAGGGTACCAGTCTAGTCCTGCCATATCTTTCTAGATTTAAGGGCTTTCAAGGTACATTTTCACATTTCATGTTCATTTAATTCATGCTTTTTAATGCTTAAGAAATACTTATGCATATAAACAAATCAGTGTATATATGTATTGCTATATATAGTATTTTAATTCTTATATTATATTATATTATTTCTTTATTATATTATTATAAGATATTATTGTATAATAATATATATATATATATATAGGGCCTGATACATTAATATAAATATATAATAGTATGTAACTATAATATAATCTTAAAAATTAAAGATACAATTTATATGTAAACCATATATCTGTAAATCATATATATATTTATATATATATATATATATATATATATATATATATATATATATATATATAAGGTATACATAATAATTATATATTCATGTATATATGTGCTTTAGGTAACACAAAATTCTGTGTGTGTGTTACGTGTGCCCGTGTAATTACACTTTGGAGATATACAGCAGTAATATTTTTTCTTTATTTTAATATAACACATTCATCATTATATTCGGGTGTATGAGTGTGTGTGTTATGTGTGGGTGATCAAGTGTGTGATCAGTTAAACAAGTGGTGCGTATTTCGCACTTCCATTATATAATACAGTAAATATTGCTATTGAAATTTAAGATTTTGATCCTACACCTTTGATGCACTACTGAAAACTTAGAGAAAGAATTATTTTAGTTGCGATAAAAAGACAACCTGCACATATTCCAAGCATGGAAACAACTCAGCCAGTGTTTGCATATAATAATAAATAGATCTTGGAAATACCTAAAAGGTTAAAACAAATGTTTAGTATATGAATGGGCATTGTAAAAAGATATGAAAAAATAGACTGATATAAATTAAACATATACATATCAGCAAACATACATATATATATATATATATATATATATATATATATATATATATATATATATATATATATATATATACACTTAAGTGTTACATAACAGAACCGGTTCAATCAAAGAGGTGATATATAAATATTAAAAAGAAAATAATTAAAAATGTACAAAAAATTGGCACACACACAAGATATATGAAATATGTCAGATATTATTTAATAATAACACACACAAACACATATACACTCATGTTTTATATTTGTAAAAAAAATATATGTTTGGCTGTATGAACCAATAATCATTTTCATATTATTTTACAATTTGCTGAAACTATAAGAAGAGAAATGTCATAAAATTATATATATATATATATATATATATATATATATAAGACAAATGTATTACAAAAATATCTGGTATTATATTCCTAATATAAATAATTAATAGGCTTACATATCTGAAAGTTAGCTTTCATCATCACTGGTATATATGGTCATGCATAAAAACTGAATCAATGTATACTTTAATGTTTTAAACATATACACACATAAAACTGAACATAATGAAGTGAAGTCAGTCAAACAGCTGATATTTGAATAAAGAAAAGAAAAGAAAAGAATATAATTAAATAATTAACATTAGGCCAAAAAAAATTAAAGGTATGGTTCTCAGGCACCGCCCGCATCAATTTTTAACCCCGGCATCAAAAATTTTTATTTTGATTTTCAATAAAAACTTTCCAATTTTGAGCTGCTGCCGCTCCGACATTTCTTTCAAGAAGGTAAAACCGTACAATTTCCTTTGTTTTGTAGTGATTTTACTTATTTAGCAAAATAAAACTGTTATTTTCATGCTTTTCCCTTATCATTTGACATTTTTATCGAAACATACCAAAAAATTTAAAATAAAAAAAGCGCCCGCCCTCATTGATTTCTGAAAAAAAGTGCCTGAGAACCATACCTTTTTTTTTATTTTGGCCTTATAAAAATAATTAAATTTTAAATAATTATATCTCAAAATTGCTTTTATATATATACATATATAAAATGTTTGTATATGTGCACTGGAATAAACTTTTAGTATAGCAATACATATATAAAATTTGAAAGCATGTTTAACTTTTCAAGTTATATATATATATATATATAATATATATATATATATATATATATATATATATATATGTATATATATGTGTGTGTGTGTGTAATTAGAATATTGATATATGTGTAAATAAACTATCACAATAGATATAGAATTTTTCTGATTATTCACACACAGATATGTACCTGAAACATTTTAAAAAATATTTTCAAATTCAGTTGAAATTAGTTGTATTTTAAACATAATAAAATAATGAATAAACCCTTATATAAAACTAATATTATTAATATTCTTATTAAAATCATTTGAGAAAGTATTTGAATATATATTTTGTTAGGTTTGGTGAGCCAATTAGAAGTGTATAAGGGCTTAGGCCTTTTTATATGGGTTTACTTGAGGTGTCATGACAGCTGGTGATGTGTTCATGAGCAGGTAACAAGTCCATGAGTGATGTCATTTGTCCTCATCTCCTATTGGTTCCATGCAGGGTCATGCCATATTCATGAGCTGATCATGTGATGGGCAAACACATGCAGCCCCCATAGGAAAGTTTTGTATGTGTGTTATAAGCTATCAAAGGGCTAAATTTGTGCAAAATTTTTAGCCTGATCAGTCAAATGGTTCCCTAGATATGTGGGTTTATGTGTGGAAACAGACACACAAATGGATGCTTGGCAGCAAGAAAAGGTCAGAGGTCAACCAAAAATGAGGGTGCAGCAGTTCACATGTGACCTGATGGTTAACGTACCTGAATCGCTTAAAATGCAAACAAAGTTTTTCAAACAGTTGAAAGATATAGTTCCAATAATCTGGGAATTCTGCATCTAGACATTGTGTCTAGACGTCTAGACACTGTGTCTAGACGTCTAGACACATTGTCTAGACACCAGACAGAGCCAGGTCAGTTGCCATGGTGATGTCTGGATAACAGACTCAGTTATATGTGAACAAACTTTAATCAGCCATCATACATACTCGAGAGCCCAGTCTTGCAAGAGTCTCGTTCTGGTGTCGCATACAAATTCAGCTCTTAAACTTATCCCCTGGATTAATGCAAACAAGTACACAACATATTTTCCCCAAAATTTAAACAGAACATCAAAGATTACGATAAGGGTATGAGTCCTTCCGTACTAGATATACCTGTACAAGAATTACTTGTATGTGAACATATCATTTACGATTCCACAGTCACTTAAATAACGAGGAGGTCTGCGCGATCTCCGAGGATGTCCACCATGTGCAGTAGGTTGTGCACCAAACATGTTGAAAGGTAGACCGGTGTCCCATGAATCATTCCAAACAGTGCCATCTATGAGTCTGTATGTCGAAGGTCCTACCTGCTGATAAATTTGTTTTGGATCCGACAAGACTGGAGACAGTTTGTGCTGCTGAAAAGGCCGTTTAAGCCGAACATAATCGCCGGACTTTAGTTTTGAAGTTTTCGCTCTACGTCTCCAGTCTGTATACTGTTTGGTGTTCTTTTGACGTTTGGCAATATCCTCAGCTTTGTCAGTGATTTGCTGAGGGACTGGTGCTTTGGGTGTTAGCTTTTCTAATGGCAATATAATTTTCCTACTGATCATTAACTCAGCAGGAGTTTGTTGCGTTAGAGCATGTGGTAAAGCTCTATTGGTCTGAAGAATGGTTTGTATGATATCTTTGAGGTTTCTTCCCTCCGCTAACCCGGTTTTCAGTCCATCTTTAATCACACGATTGAAGTGTTCCACAGCGCCTGTACACTGTGTGTTGTATCGAGATGTGAGGTGGTGCTCTATTCCAAGGGACTGCAAGTAGCCTTGAAACTCATAAGATGTGAACTGTGTGACCACAGTATCTGGTAGGCCCCATCTGGTGAACAGATTATTCAAGATTGACATGATTGTGTTTGAAGTAAAAGTACTTCTTGTGGCTATTTCTAGCCATTTCGAGTCCATGTCACGCACAACGACTAGAAAGCGTTCACTGAAAGGTGCAGCTTTAATTTCTCCAAATATGTCCATTTGGATCTTTTTCCAAGGCTGTTGTGGCCATGTGATTGGTTGAACAGGAGGCTGATCAGGTTTGTTAGCTTTGTTGCTGATAGCACAAGCTTCACAGTGCTGGACATGTGCTTCCATATGAGAGTCTTAGGCCACCAGACTGCCTCGCGACATCGCTGTTTCATGCGCACAATTCCTGGATGGCCTTCCTGGATGGGCCATTGCTAGCACTCTGTGGTATAGCAATTGTGGTATAACTGCCCCTTGCCAGGCAATATGTATTCCACACAGACAATTCATTTTTTACTTGCTGATAGGGTTTCAAGTCATCAGAAAAAGTTTTAGGCCATCCTTCAATTGTGTACTGTCTTACCTGTTGAAAAACAGGATCTGCCTCTGAAGCAGCTTGTAATTCAGATGGCATGACTAACAATGTGCCGATTTGCAGAATGTCCGCATCATTCACAGCTTGCACACACTCTGTTGATTGTATTTCCGAACTTGGCCGATGCACTAATCGACTGAGCATGTCTGGACCACAGTTTTTGTGACCTGGTGTGTACTCAACATGGAAATTGTAATGGTGAAGTCTGTCTGACCACCAGTAGACATGTAGTGGTTTATGCCCTGAACCTGTTGTATTTAAGAGTGTAGTGAGGGCTTGGTGGTCTGTACACAGTGTGAAGAGACACCCATAGAGCAATAAATGCCAGTGCTCACAAGCAAGGACACAGGCCAAGGAGATTAACTATCCCAAACACTTCTATTGGTTTGTTATCATATGCCACTAAACTTTTCTGTGGTGGAGTTAGTGGGTGATCTGTGAAGTGTTGTTCATACAGTTCATCACTGAGGATAGATACCTTAGCTCCGAGATCAATCAACAGAGATATTGGAACATTGGCTATGCTGAGCGTACACTGTTTAAAGCTGTCTTGACCAGCAAGAGTCACTGAATACACAGTAAGAGGCTCACCTTGTATATGGCGCACACTAGCTGAAGGGTGTTTTGTTCTTCAGCATTTAGCGAAATGATTGTTCTTGCTGCAATTCCTACATTTTTGTCCCATCGCTGGACAATGAGAAGTGTATGGCTTATGTCCAAACTGTACACAATTACCACAGGTTTGTTGTGAGTCTGGTTGTTTAGGCTTGGTAGGTTTCTGCTTATCTTGCCTAGGTTTATATCTGACTCCCTGAACACGTGCCTCAGAATGTTGAAAGCCTCCATCCATACTACTGGCAGTACTAGACATGACTTTAGATTCATGGATCGCAGTCTCTATCTGTATTGCTAGCGTAGTTGCACGTTCTAGAGATAACGCATCTGGTTCCATCAAGAGTCTTTCACGAATTCGCGGAAAAAGTGTTTTTTCTATCAACTGATCACGTATTAATTCATCACATAACTGTCCAAAGTTACATGTAGAGGCTAACTCAGTAAGAGCTGCAACATACTCACGTACAGATTCGCCTTGCCTCTGGACTCTCTGGCGGAAGCGGTATCATTCCATCATGGCTGATTTGTGAGGTCCGAAGTGTTTTTCTAATGCGGTAATAGGTTCATCGTATGTGAAGGTATCCTTTTCTGGCATAGAATGAAACAGTCTTTGCCCCTCCATCCCCAAACAAAGAATCAAGATGGCGCGTTTCGGTGCCTCAGATGTTGCTTCTGTGTCGAGAGCATTTGCCCTCAAATAAGTCTGGAAAGCGGTAAACCAGCGCTTCCATGGGACCATCAGTTGGCCCGGGTTCTGGAGGAACGGGTTGGGTGGTGGTAGCGTAATGTCAGCCATCCTTGTCGCCAGATTGGTTGTATAACAGACTCAGTTATATGTGAACAAACTTTAATAAGCCATCATACATACTCGAAAGCCCAGTCTCGTGAGAGTCTTGTTCCGGTGTCGCATACAAATTCAACTCTTAAACTTATCCCCCGGATTAATGCAAACAAGTACACAACACATAGAATAATTCTTGTAAAGTTTAAACCAATCAGGTTAACAGTTTCTTTAAAAAAAAAAGGTGTATAAGCTAGAAGAGTCTTAACTTACATTTTTGCTTGTAAAAAACAGATCAATGTAGGTGGCACCACCAACACCTCAATTTCAGATATGACTCATGTGACAAACATTGGCATAAAATTTGGTGATGACAGCTCCAGCCGTTTCTGAGATTTTAAGTTTAGTATGCTTTTTTTCACAGATGACTAAGTTCAACTTCCTGTAACTGGGTCAAAAATCATTGAACTGAAACCATTCGAACAAACTTGAGAAAGATTGTTTCAAGGAACAATTCTGTGAATTATTGGACAATTTGGCTGGCAGTTTAAGAGGAGAAGATTTTTAAAGGTTTTTAAGCTTTTTCTCTATAAAATCTAAATTAATGCAGCTACCCAATAATAAGCTCCAGGGCACCAAGTTTCACATGTGACTAATTTTTACATGTCATTTGGAGCTGCTAGCTCTGACGGTTTCTGACTTACAGCCATGGATGGCGGAAAGCCAGCCCTGGACGGCGGACAGCTGAGAGCAGAGGGACGACGCTGTGCCATCGCATAAGCTCACAGGTTCACTAAAAAGATGGTACTTGATACTGACATATGGCTAATTGTAGGGGGTGATTTTAATGTTTGTATGGATAAAATTGACACTGATGGGGAACAAGTGACCCATGGGTCATGACGCTCAGCTGACTGGGAAGAGATTCCCAAAAGGAAATTTTATCATCAGAATGGTAGTATATACCCATTCAACTGAAGAATCAAACAGATTAACCAACAGGCCAAGATTGTGTCTGTATTTATATATCTAAAAAATAGAGAAAAATGTGTAAACTTTAAAAACTAGAATATGGGTAGCCGAAAAGCGACTACGTGTATCTGCCAAAATCAGAGTGGAACGGGTGAAGTGAGGCACGGACTGAGTGGCAAGGGGAAATATAATGAGGTATGGTGCATATTAGCATGGATGTCTGCTGCCTAAATGTGTATGTAGGTTGTGCCACCTACCACAAATCCAGAAAACAGAAAGTTGTATACATATAGGCAGAAAAGTCAAACCACTATATGTATATGAGTGATTTTGGCCCATGGCAGACAAACTGACAGACGCTGTGAAAAAAAATAGTTGCAGGTGGCCCCTCCAGTTTTGTTCATGATAAAGACCTATGTGAGATCTATACACATGCAAAATTTTGGCCCAATCGGTCAAATGGTTCCTGAGATATGAGCTTGGATGTCTGCAGCGTTAACTAGAATGTAGGTTGCGCCACATGTCATTAAATCAAGAAAGCTGTCCAGGATGTATAAACCTGCAAAGTTTTAGGCAGTTATGTCAAACCACTACAGAGAAATGAGTGATTTTAGCCCACAACAGACAAACAGACAGACAAACAGGTTGCGCCACCAGTTTTGCCTATGATGAAAAGCTATGTGAGATCTATACACATGCAAAATTTTGGCCCAATCGGTCAAACGGTTCCCAAGATATGAGCTTTGAAGTCATCAGCGTGAACGTGAATGTAGGTGGCGCCACCTGTCATAAAATCAAGAAAGCTATCCAGGATGTATACGAATGCTGAATTTCAGGTGAATTAGTCAATTCACTGCAGAGAGATGAGTGATTTTCACCCAAGGCAGATGAACAGATGGACACTGTGCAAACATGGTTGCAGGTGGCGCCACCAGTTTATGTGTATGTTATAAAGCTATCCAAGGGCTACATTTGTATAAATTTTATTTCCCGATTGGTCAAACGGTTCCCCAGATATGAGGGTTTATGTGTGGAAACAGCAGACAAATGGACCCTGGGCAGAGAGGAAAGGTCAGAGGTCAACGCAAATTGGTGAGGCACCAGTTCACATGTGTCCAAATAATTGGTGTAAGTTTTGGAAAAATCGGTCCATTAGTCTCAGGGGAATTCTCTGGAAATGAATGAGGCAGAGGCGGCGGACCCGGTTTTAGCGGATACAAAAATACAGGTGGCTCCACCAGTCAGCAGAAACTAATAACAAGGGACCTATGGGTCACTGTGCTCAGCTGACGTTAACCTTGAAGGTAAAAATCTAAAATAATATCAAATGGAGATAAAGTGTAAGAGGAAGAGGTAAAAAAAGGCCATGGTTGGTTTATATGATTGGTTTGTATTGATGAGCAAGAAATTGTTGCAAATAATATTTTGTGACCTGACCATGTGTTTCCTAATGTTGAAACTGAAGCATGTGAGCAGTTTGTGAACAAATGATCTGTACAATTACCATGATCATTAGTTGGCTTTTCGATTAACTGTTGACATTTCAGTAGTTTACACATTTGTTCAATCAAATCTTTTTTTTTGTATAATATATATTATTAAATATGTTTTTTTATGAAATGTATACAGTTGAAATATAACTAATTAACAACATAAAAAATGGCAAACAAAGCCTGATCTCAAACTCTGCTGATGCAGGATAATAATGAACACATGTTTGTAATAAATCCTCATTTTTTTATCACATCAATTTTTTTTTTAATTTAAGTTTATATTTCTATACATTTTCAATATAACATATATATCTGAATATAAAAGTTGATTCATAATTCTCAATTGCATCATCATAAATCTCAATCTTGTCAGATAACACCACATCATGCATACAAATGTTTATTTATTTTTTACCACAAAAATATATCTTTTAAATCTGCAAAACAATAAATATCTAAAAAAAATACTTGATTTAAATTTCACAGTTTTTAATTGTGTCTTTATTTATCCATAATGTGCTTCATATTTTGTCATAATTTAAGCATACTGATGGGTTCCATTATGACTGGTAAAATCATTTAAAAGAAAAATGATTTCTTTAAAAATGCTACATTACACAACATTGCATCTTCTGGATTACACCTTAAATTCCTTTTTCAAGGAAAATTTTTGCATATCAGAGTAGAAACAGCATTACAATTAAGGAGATACAGTGAAAACAATAACAATACTACATAACACTTGGTGGGTTGGGTTTGCGCGGGGGGGGGGGGGGTGATTGGGGTGGTGATATGAGAATAACTGTACACCTGTCACAGCAGGGGATCTCCCCCAGTGACTGTAACAAATCAGAAACCCTGGCATAGCTGACTTCCAGTGACCTGGAGTGGGACCCTGCATCTGTAATCTGTAATCAAAGCAAATGACTACAATAGAGCCTCAAGAAAAAAATCAATAACTAGCTTAATTTTCAAGCTTTTACTTCCAAATTTCAGATTTAAACAAATTAAATATTTATGTTTACATGGTGTGAAAATTAAATCAATGGTACTTACAGGAAAAAAACGTGCCATGGTCAAAGTTGGGCAAAATTTAAGGTACTGATTTTATTTTTATGCTAATTACTTAAAAAATTTACAAAATTCAGATCTAATTTTGGGTAAACAATTGAATCTTAATTAAACATAGTTATATACTTGGGAAAATAGACTCTAGTTTCAAAATTTTTCATGTTAAGTGAGTAAATATTTTTCCTGATTTTTCCTGAAGTCCATTATGTTTGGGCCCATAACTTAAAGAATTTACACTTAACAGACTTAATTTCTGGCATGTACATAGGAACTATATAGAAGAATATTTAAGGTAAATATGAGGAAAAACAGATGAGTGGTTTTGATATTAGGCAGTCCTGAAGTGTGAAAATAGGATTTTAATAAAAAATTGAGGTTTTTCCTTAATTTTTCAAAGGAACGAAGTTGCAAAGACCCAGTTTTTCGGCTTGGTAGGAGATCTTGGGGACATCTAACATTATGCTGAATTTTGGATTCCTAGGTCTTACGGTTTCAAAACGTGCCACATCTACGGACGGACGGACGGACAGACGGACGGACGACGGACAATGGACCACGACTATAGCTCAGATGACTTATAGTCAGCTGAGCTAAAAACACTTAATGGTCAATATCCATGCAAAGAATCATGTTGATCTCTGCATTAGTTGTTCAGATACTTCAGCCTTTGTATCAAATTGTCCATTATTCTGAGGTATACTTCGGAGTCCTATAGCTTGAAGGATATGGGTAACAGAGACCTAATTTCAAGTTTCCACAGGCACTTTTCATGGGCCTCCTTGCATGACAAGAATGAAGATTCTAGGTCCAGTTGTTAAGATTTGTACCCTGTTGACAGATAACCACATCTTTAAAGGTCTCAAAAATAGAGAAAAAAAATTGTGAAAATTTGAAAAAAATACAGGTGGCGCCACCAGTCTGCAGGAACTGATGGAACACCTCTTGATCAATATGTATGCCAAAAATCATGACCATCAGTGTTGTAGTTATTGAGATGTTGCAGTTTGTTTTTATCAAATTTTCCATTATTCTGGGGGTAATTGGGAGCCCCCAACAGCTCAAAGGATATGGGTAACAGAGACCTTATTTCAGGTTTCCATGGAGACTTTTCATAGGTCTCTCACTGTGTCAAGAATGAAGATTCTAGGTCCAGTCTTAATGATTTGTGCCCTGTTAACAGCTGTTCACATTTTTTAAGGTCTCAAATATAGAGAAAACAATTAGTAAAAATTGAAATATACAGGTGGCGCCACCAGTCTGCAGAAAATGATGAAACATCTCATGATCAATAGGTATGCCAAAATTCGTGACCATCAGTGATGTAGTTGATGAGATATTGAAGTTTTTGTATGAAATTTTTTACTATTCTGGGGGGTACTTTTGGGCCCCATAGCTCGAAGGATACGGGTAAAAGAGACCTTATTCCGGGTTTATAAGGAGATTTTTCATGGACCTCTCAGTGTGTCAAGAATTAAGATTCCAGGTCCAGTGTTTACGATTTGTGCCTTGTTAACAGATGTTCACATTTTTAAAGGTCTCAAAAATAGAAAAACAAGGGACCTATGGGTGTAATATATTCATTTTGGACTAATTTCACATCAATGTACACACTAGACACAGTAGGAATCTAGATTAATATTATCAACTTCATCTTTGTCTATCATTTATTTCCTTCATATGATCCCTAATGATTAGTAATGACTAATATGATTTACTTTTTTATCATAAAAATTGAACTGAAAAATACTGCATGGTGTTATTTGGAATATGTGACATTTTATCCATTGATACAAGATTCTTATATTATCAGTAACTGCAAGTTAACTTCCTGTTATTATAAACTAACAAATTCCTTTTCTATTTTTCTTTAATTTGTTATTAAAAACCAATAAAAATTTATTAATATATTGTTTATTGTTATTTTGTTGGTTAAAATTACTAGATTATTTTGTTGGTTAAAATTACTAGATGAGTTGGGTTGGACACCTGGATCAACTGTGGCTGGCCATAAGCTGCCTGGCTGCCCAAGTGAATGCCTCGCCTCAAGCATGCATAATTTGCTGAAATTTCAACAAGGTCAACATACAGGTGACTCAAGAGGGGCTGGAGAGAGCCAAGGTCTGACATGGTCTCATGAAAACATTAATAAAAGCTACAATTTTTGGCCAATTTCTTTCAGCTTTCTAAACTAAAAAGCTGAAATCCTTATGGGTGTATGATATGAAAATTATATCAATAGTGCTCACAGGAAACAAATGTGCCATGGTCAAAGTTGAGCAAAATTTAAGGTACTAATTTTATATTTATACTAATAACTTGTCAAATTTAAAAATTCAGAACTAATTTTGGGTATTCAATGGGATCTTGATGAAATAATGTTACATCCCTGAAAAAAAATCTCTAGCTTCAGCAATCCTCTTGTTAAGGGAGTAAATATATTTCTTGATTTTTTACAAAGTGCATTATGTTTGGGCCCATAACTTAAAACATTAAGGCAATACTGATATAATTTCTGGCATGTGCATAGAGAATGTATAGAAAAATATATATATTATATATGATAAAAGTCAGATCAGTGGTTTTGATATAAGCCAGTCTTGAAGTGTAACAATGCATTTTTAATGGAAAAATGAAGTTTTTCATTAATATCTCGAAGGTATTAAGTCCTAGTGACCAAATTCTTGGCATGGTAGGGGATTTTGGTGACATCTAATTGTTTGCCAAATTTTAAGAACTGAGAGCTGAAGCTGGGGAGCTGAGCTCTTGCAAACTGCATAACACTAGCTTGATGTAACCAATATGTTACATGGTGCTTGAAAACCTGAATAAAATCTACAGTTTTTGATCAACTGGTTTCAAATTTTTGGTGTTAACAGACAAAATGCTAACAAAAAACATGCTGTGAAAATTAAATCCACAGTACTTACAGGAAAAAAACGTGCCATGGTCAAAGTTGGGCAAAATTTAAGGTACCAATTTTTTATTTTTGTTAATATTTAAAAAAAAAATTAAAAGATTTTGATCTAATTTTGGGTTATACAATTTAATTTTGATTAATTAAAGTTATATTACTGGGAAAAAAGTCCACAGCTTTAACAAGCTTTGTGTTTAGTGATCAAATATCTTTCCTGATTTTTTACAAAATGCATTATGTTTGGGTCCATAACTTTTTTAAATTATATAATACAGATATAATTTCTGGCCTGGACATAGGAACTATATAGAGAAATATTTATGGTAAATATGAGGAAAAACTGATGAGTGGTTTTGATATAAGGCAGTCCTGAAGTGTGAAAATAGGTTTTTAATAAAAAATTGAGGTTTTTCCTTAATTTCTCAAAGGAACGAAGTCGCAAAGACCTAGTTTTCGGTTTGGTAGGAGATCTTGGGGACATCTAACATTATGCCGAATTTAGGAATCCTAGGTCTTATGGTTTCAAAACGTGCCACATCTACGGACGGACGGACAGACGGACGGACGGATGGACAGCACGACGGATGGACGATGGACAATGGACCACGACTATAGCTCAGATGACTTATAGTCAGCTGAGCTAAAAAATTCGTAAAAAATCGAAAAATACAGGTGGCGCCACCAGTCTGCAGGAACTGATGGAACATCTCATGATCAATATGTATGCCAAAAATCATGACCATAAGTCAAGTAGTTAATGAGATATTGAAGTTTTTGTATGAAATTTTTGACTATTCTGGGGGGGGGGGGGGGGTACTTTGGGCCCCATAGCTCGAAGGATATGGGTAACAGAGACCTAATTTCTGGTTTCCAAGGAGATTTTTCATGGACCTCTCAGAATCCATATTTAAAGATTTTAGGTCCAGCGGTTACGATTTGTGCCTGGTTAACGGATGGACAGATGGACAAAGAGTGATCGCTATAGCTCAGATGACTTTCAGTCGGATGAGCTAAAAACTGAAAGTAAAGTCTATTAAGCAAATACAGTCAATCATTGAAGAATTTGAGCTCATAGATATATGGAGGATAAGAAATCCTGATGTTAAAAGATATTCCTGGAGGCGATGGTTCCCCTTGACACAAAGACTAGATTATTTTTTAATTTCAAATAATATTCAGCCATCTGTACAGTCTACCGATATTATTCCTTCAGTAGGTACAGACCATTCTGCTATTAATTAACAGTTACAAGTCTTAAATGAACATAAAAGAGGAAAGGGGTATTGGAAATTTAATAATTTTCTTTTACAGGATAAAGTGTATGTCAAAGAGTTACGAAATAAACTTTTGCATGAAAAAGAACATAATTCATAAAATAATCCGGCAAGCTGCTGGGAATTTTTTAAATACAAAATAAGGCAATTCACAGTAGAATATTCTAAGTCAAAAGCTAAAGAAAGAAGATTGAATCTAGTCGCTCTTGAGAGTAAACTGAATGAATTAGAAAGGAAATTATCTGATCATCCGGGAGACTCAATAGTAACAGAGTATCAACAAGTAAAACAAGAAGTTGAAACTATGTATAATCATATAACTGAAGGATTAATAAATAGCTCAAAAGCACAGTGGAGAGAATATGGTGAAAGAAATTCTGCATATTTCCTAAACTTAGAAAAAAGAAATAAGGGCAAAACATCAGCATGAAAATTACTAAAAAGCAATAATGATGTATTAACCTCCCAAAGTGATATTCTAAATTAAATGAGAACATTTTTTATGCATCATTTTACAAGGGTTTCTGTAACGATATGTGGTAATTCTTTTAAGAACCGCTCCCCATTAAACGCTATTGTTTTTAAGAACCGGTCCCCACACAAGTGGTGTCTTGCCAGAGAACTGAGTTGTACACAATGTTGTATTGTTCTTGTATTTGTGTAAAACATAAGAACTCAGGATTATGTTCACAGACGTTTACTCACGCTGCCAATATTGCGACCTCCATAAATCACTCCGCCACATACCAACACATGTATTAAGTAGTAGCATGGACATTACGCATAACAAAGTAGTCTGCGACTGGACACTACAAATGTCTGATTAAACTTGTTAAGTTGCTCTCAGCTGTTATTCGTTCCTCCGTACACCCGTTGCAGGGATGGTAACAATACATGGTGTCAGAAGGTCAACAGAAGCTAGTAGTAACTGCCGAACATTGAATTGTAGAACATATGTATGGATATATGGGCTTTTGCGCTATGTTTCTGGCAGATCACGCTTGGACGTCTGAAGTTCAAGATGGCGCCGTGCCTTCACGTGAGGATTCCGTGAGTTGAAAATTTGAACCAGAAATAACTGTTCCCTCATGAGTTAAAAGAGAGACTCAATTTAAATGAACTTTTTGCCCTTTTGTAAATTAAGGCTGGTAACTGGTGTATAAACAGCCATTTCACTGAGTCAGAACCGTCAGAACACCGCAGATATGAGCGATTATACAAGTACTTGTGCGCAACAGTTGCAGCCCACGTGCTCATACATGCCAATGAACATTCCATTTTCCCCCAGGCTAGATATAAAAGGCAATGTGTCAGCAAACTGGAAACGGTTTAAGGGAGTCTGGAACAACTATGAAGTAGCGACAAGTCTAATAAATCAAGACAAACAATTGAGAGCTGCAACATTTCTGACCTGTATTGGGCCTGATGCCCAGGAAGTTCATGATGGGTTTGAATTTACTTGTGATGAAGAGAAAAATGATGTTGACATGCTGATACAGAAATTTGAAGAGTATTGTGTTGGAGAAACCAATGAAACATATGAGCGCTATTGTTTCAATAAAAGAGAACAAGAACAACATGAGAATATTGACCATTATATTGCAACACTCAGAACATTAGCAAAAACATGTAATTATGGCACATTAGAAGATGATATGATCAGAGACAGAGTGATCATAGGTATCAGAGATACTGCTACAAGGAAAAAGCTGTTAGAGCACTCTAAGTTAACACTGAAAAACTGTATGGACATTTGTAGAGCTAATGAACAAACAAGCCAACAAATAAAGAACATAAACCAGGAAGAGGTGCAAGCTGTACAGAATAGAGATAGAAAATCTAATCAGCAAAAGCCTAAGGTAAATAAAGTAAGATATAACAGCAAACAAACAGGCCAAAGAGACACTGAATGTAGATATTTTTTGACTGTACATGCACATAAAAGAGAATAATGTCCAGCATGGGGTAAAGACTGTAGAAAATTTGGACAAAAGAATCATTTTCAAGTTAATTGTAGAAACAGGCCTGGACAAACAATCATGGCACAAGCCAGTAGAAAGAGACAAAATAAAAGAGGTCTACATAGAATTGATGATGCATCATCTAGTGATGAAACATCGAGTGAATCTGTGTTAAGTGTTGAACAAGAGTACACTACAAAAGAACAAGACTTTGCTAAGAGACTGTACACTGTTATGATGTGCAATTGACATGAAATAGAATTTCAATTGGATTGTGGGTCCACTGTAAATGTATTACCCAAACTGTTGTATACAGATATCTGTAAAGACCCAAAGCTAGAATATCTAGCAGGTACCAACCAAATACTGGTTATGTTAAAAAAAAACGAAGGTACATCTTGTAGGGAAAAGAAGATTAAATGTGAGAAATCCTAAGACTAGACAAAAGTACAGAATTGAGTTTGTAGTTGTAGATGGTGATGTTCAGCCAATCCTAGGTGCTAGAGCAGTTCAGATGATGAATTTGATTAAAATGAACAGTGCATGTGTAACCAGAACACTTGAACAAGGAAACATTGGTGAAATTGACACATGTAAACTACAGAAAAAAACAAACATCAGTTCACGTCACACCAGACCTTACACAACCAGTACATATGGAAATCATACTACACACTTACAGTGATGTATTTAATGGTGAAGGAAAGCTGAAAGGAAAGTTACATTTAGAAATAGATGAAAATGTAACAACAGTCAAACTGCCAACCAGAAAGGTACCAGTAGCTATAAAAGGCAGACTCAAGGATGAGTTAAAGCGACTGACAGAGAAAGACATTATAGTACCTGTTGACACACCCACAAACTGGATATCAGCTCTTGTGGTTGTTAGGAAGCTGAATGGGAAGGTGAGACTTTGTATAGATCCTAAACAGTTAAACCAAGCCTTGAAATGTAACCATTATCTAACTCCAACTAATGATGATATATTACCAGAATTGACCAAGGCTTGTGTGTTCACTGTGACTGATGCCAAAAATGGGTTTTGGCACGTAAAACTGGATCAAGAAAGTAGCTATCTGACTACATTCTCAACACCATGGGGTAAATACCGCTGGAAGCACCTACCTTTCGGACTATCACAGTCTCCGGAAGAATTCCAGAGGAGAATGAATGAGGCTCTGGAAGGACTGGATGGTGTTAAAGCCATACATGATGACATACTAATATATGGTGTTGGAGACAGCCATGAAGAAGCTGTACGAGATCATGACAGGAAGCTAATAGCATTGCTATAGAGATGCAGACGAGAGAATATTCGGCTGAATAAAGACAAACTGAAACTGTGACTGGATCAAAAGGCTTACATGGGTCACATCATCAGATGGATTGAAAGTAGATCCAGATAAGGTCAAGGCAGTAATGGAGATACCAGAACCAGAGAATAAGCAAGGTGTACAGAGACTACTGGACTAGTAAACTATGTACAGAAGTTTGCTCCAAGTCTATCTGAAGCTACCGCACCAATCCGTGACTTGCTTAAAGAGTTCATATGGGATGAACAAGTACAAGGAAAAGTGCTGAAACAAATCAAGAAAATTCTCTCAGAGACACCAGTTCTGAAATATTTTGATCCTAATAAAGAGACGACACTACAATGTGATGCTAGTGAGTCAGGGCTGGGAGCTTGTCTACTCCAGGAAGGACATCCTGTAGCATATGCTTCTCAATCGCTAACGGCAACCGAGTGCAATTATGCACAAATCGAGAAGGAACTTTTAGCTGTGCTGTTCCAAATGGAGAGATTTTTAAATTACACTTATGGCAGGAAAGTGAAGGTCGAGCCATTGGAAATTATCTGCAGGAAAAGTCTACTATCAGCTCCAAAATGACTGCAGAGAATGCTGTTGAGGCTACAGAGATTTGATTATGAGGTCACCTACAAGAAGGGTATTGAAATGCATGTAGCTGATGCACTCAGTAGAGCATACCTGCCACACACTGTCAAAGTGAGAAAACCAGATGAGATACTGAACATTGACATCCGGTCAGAAATCGAAATTGAAACTGAACACATAGACATGTTACATTATGTTCCAATCACAGGGGGGCGCCTGAAACGTATTCAGCAAGCAACTGAACAGGATACTGAATTAAACACTTTGAAATTAGTCATTCAGAATGGCTGGCCTGTATCTAAGCTATAAGGACAAAGTACCAACCGGTATACAGACATACTATACCTTCAGAGAGGAGTTATCAGTGCAAAATGGACTGATCTTCAAAGGTGAACGCGGTTGTACCATATAGTATGAGAAGAGAGACTGGATAGACTACACTCTAGTCACATTGGAATCCAGTCTTGAATGAGAAGGGCTAGATAATGCCTCTATTGGCCTAACATGTGTAGAGACATAGAGGACCATGTAGGAAAGTGTGCTATTTGTAGCCAATGTCAAAGTCAGCAACAAAAGGAACCAATGATAAGTCATGAGATTCCCACCAGGCCATGGGAAAAAATTGGTTGTGATTTGTTCATGTTCAACAACAGGGACTATCTAATTACTGTTGATTACTATTCTGATTTCTTTGAGGTGGACCGACTGGATAATAAAACAGCCAAAGATGTATTGACCAAACTTAAAGCTCATATAGCTAGGCATGGCATACCAGATGTCATATTTCTGATAATGGAGATGCAGCATGTGACAAGCTCGCCGAGATACCCTCAATATAACAGGAAAGTAGAGAACACAGTTAAAACTGTAGAGAGGTTAATGGAGAAGTCTTTGCTGGACAAAACTGATCCATACCTTGCTATCCTTGACTGGAGGAATACCCCGACAGAAGGTCTCAACTGTTAGCCAGCGCAGAGAATTTTTTTTAAGGTAGAAGGACCGAAACACTGCTACCGACGACAGCTAGATTGTTAGAACCCCAGATCGCGACAGATGTAAAACAAGTGACCCATGGGTCATGACGCTCAGCGGACTGGGAAGAGATTCGCAAAAGGAAATTTTATCATCAGAATGGTAGTATATACCCATTCAACTGAAGCATCAAACAGATTAACCAACAGGCCAAGATTTGGTATATATTTATATATCTCAAAAATAAAGAAAAAATGTGTAAACTTTAAAAACTAGAATACGGGTAGGCGACAAGTGACTACGTGTATCCACCAAAATCAGAGTTGAATGGGTGAAGTGAGGCATGGATTGAGTGGCAAGGGGAAATAGAGTGAGGTATGTTGCATATTAGCATGGATGTCTGCAGCCTAAATGTGTATGTAGGTTGTGCCACCTACCACAAATCCAGAAAGCTGTCCAAGTTGTATAAATATGCAAAATTTTAGGCAGAAAAGTCAAACCACTACATGTATATGAGTGATTTTAGCCCACGGCAGACGCTGTGCAAAAATGGTTGCAGGTGGCCCCTCCAGTTTTGCGTATGTTAAAGAGCTATGTGAGATCTATACACATGCAAAATTTTGGCCCAACCGGTCAAACAGTTCCCGAGATTAGAGCTTGGATATGATCAGCTTGAATGTGAATGTAGGTGGCGCCATCTGTCATAAAATCAAGAAAGTTATCCTGGATGTATACGCATGCCGAATTTCAGGTGAATTAGTCAATTCACTGCAGAGATATGAGTGATTTTAACCCAAGGCAGATGAACAGATGGACATTGTGCAAACATGGTTACAGGTGGCGCCACCATTTTTTGTGTATGTTATAGAGCAATCCAAGGGCTACATTTGTATAAATTTTATTTCCTGATCGGTCAAACGGTTCCCGAGATAGGAGCTTGGATGTGATCAGCATGAACGTGAATGTAGGTGGCACCACCTGTCATAAAATCAAGAAAGCTATCCAGGATGTATATGCATGACGAATTTCAGGTGAATTAGTCAATTCACTGCAAAGATATGAGTGATTTTGACCCAAGGCAGGTGAACAGATGGACACTGTGCAAACATGGTTACAGGTGGCGCCACAATTTTTTGTGTATGTTATAAAGCAATCCAAGGGCTACATTTGTATAAATTTTATTTCCTGATCAGTCAAATAGCTCCCGAGATATGAGGGTTTATGTGTGGAAACAGACGCACAAATGGACGCTAGAAAGAGAGAAAAGGTCAGAGGTCAACGTAAATTGGTTAGGCACTAGTTCACATGTGACCCGATAATTGGTGTAAGTTTTGGAAAAATTGGTCAATTATTCTCAGAGGAGCACTCTGGAAACGAACGTGGCAGCGGCGGAGGAACCAGGTCAAAAACATAGTATCCGCAAAACTTCGTTTTGGCAGATACAAAAATACAGGTGGCTCCACCAGTCTGCAGAAACTAATAAAAACACTTAATGGTCAATATCCATGCAAAGAATCATGATGATCTCCGCATTAGTTGTTCAGATACTTCAGCTTTTGTATCAAATTGTCCATTATTCTGAGGGATACTTCAGAGTCCTATAGCTTGAAGGATATGGGTAACAGAGACCTAATTTCAAGTTTCCACAGGCACTTTCCATGGGCCTCCTTGCAAGACAAGAATGAAGATTCTAGGTCCAGTTGTTGCAATTTGTACCCTGTTGACATATAACCACATCCTTAAAGGTCTCAAAAATAGAGAAAAAAATCATAAAAAAATCTAACAATACAGGTGGCGCCACCAGTCTGCAGGAACTGATGGAACAGCTCATGATCAATATATATGCCGAAAATCATGACCATCAGTGTTGTAGTTATTGAGATACTGCAGTTTTTGTATCAAATTTTCCATTATTCTGGGGGGTATTTTGGAGCCATACAGCTTAAAAAATATGGGTAACAGAGACCAAATTTCAGGTTTCCATGGAGACTTTTCATGGGTCTCCCTGTGTGTCAAGAATGAAGATTCTAGGTCCAGTTGTTATGATTTGTGCCCTGTTAACAGCTGTTCACATTTTTAAAGGTCTCAAAAATAGACAAAACAATTCGTAAAAATTGAAAAATATAGGTGGCGACACCAGTCTGCAGAAACTGATGAAACATCTCATGATCAATAAGTATGCCAAAAATCATGACCATAAGTCAAGTAGTTAATAAGATATTGAAGTTTTTGTATGAAATTTTTTACTATTCTGGGGGGTACTTTGGGGCCCAATAGCTCGAAGGATATGGGTAACAGGGACCTAATTTCTGGTTTCCATGGAGGCTTTTCATAGGTCTCTCAGTCTGTTGAGAATGAAGATTCTAGGTCCAGTCGTTACGATTTGTGCCATGTTAACAGATGACAGCATCCTTAAAGGTCTCAAAAATAGAGAAAAAAATCATAAAAAATCGAACAATACAGGTGCCGCCACCAGTCTGCAGGAACTGATGGAACATCACATGATCAATATGTATGCCAAAAATCATGACCATCAGTGATGTAGTTATTGTGATATTGAAGTTTTTGTATAAAATTTTTGACTACTCTGGGGGTACTTTGGGGCCCCATAGCTCAAAAGATATGGGTAACAGAGACCTAATTTCTGGTTTCCAAGGAGATTTTTCATGGACCTCTCAGTTTGTCAAGAATTAAGATTCTAGGTCCAGTCTTTACGATTTGTGCCTTGTGAACAGATGTTCACATTTTTAAAGTTCTCAAAAATAGAGAAAAAAATTCGTAAAAAATCAAACGATACAGGTGGTGCCACCAGTCTGCAGGAAATGATGAAACATCTCATGATCAATATGTATGCCAAAAATCATGACCATCAGTCAAGTAGTTATGGATATTGAAGTTTTTGTATGAAATTTTTTTTACTTTTCTGGGGGGTACTTTGGGGCCCCATAGCTCAAAGGATATGGGTAACAGAGACCTAATTCCTGGTTTCCATTGAGACTTTTCATAGGTCTCTCAGTGTGTCAAGAATGAAGATTCTAGGTCCAGTCATTACGATTTGTGCCACGTTAACAGATGACAGCATCCTTAAAGGTCTCAAAAATAGAGGAAAAAATCGTTAAAAATCGAACAATACAGGTAGCGCCACCAGTCTGCAGGAACTGATGAAACATCTCATGATCAATATTTATGCCAAAAATCATGACCATCAGTGATGTAGTTATTGAGATATTGAAGTTTTTGTATGAAATTTTTTACTATTCTGGGGGGTTCTTTGGGGCTCCATAGCTCGAAGGATATGGGTAACAGAGACCTAATTTCTGGTTTCAAATGAGTTTTTTCATGGACCTCTCAGAATCCCAAGTTACAAGGTTCTAGGTTCAGCGGTAACGGTTTGTGCCTGGTTAACGAACAGAGAGATGAATAGACTGACAGACGGACGGACGGCGGACAAAGAGTGATCGCTATAGCACAGATGACTTTCAGTGAGCTGAGCTAAAAATCATGACCATCAGTGATGTAGCTAATGAGATATTGAAGTATTTGTATGAAATTTTTCACTATTCTGGGGGGTACTTTGGGGCCCCATAGCTCGAAGAATATGGTAACAGAGACCTAATTTCTGGTTTCCATGGAGACTTTTCATAGGTCTCTCAGAATGTCAAGAATGAAGATTCTAGGTCTAGTCTTCACAATTTTGCCCTGTTAACAGATGTCCACATTTTTAAAGGTCTCAAAAATAGAGAAAAAATTCGTAAAAAATAAAAAAAATAGAGGTGGCGCCACCAGTCTGCAGAAACTGATGAAACATCTCATGATCAATATGTATGCCAAAAATCATGACCATCAGTGATGTAGTTAATGAGATATTGTTTTTTTTAATGAAATTTTTGACAATTCTGGGGGGTACTTTGGGGCTCCATAGGTCAAAGGATATGGGTAACAGAGACCTAATTCCTGGTTTCCATGGAGACTTTTCATAGGTCTCTCAGAATGTCAAGAATGAAGATTCTAGGTCCAGTCTTTACGATTTGTGCCCTATTAACAGATGTTCACATTTTTAAAGGTCTCAAAAACAGAGAAAACAATTCGTAAAAAATTAAAAAATACAGGTGGTGCCACCAGTCTGCAGAAACTAATGAAACATCTCATGATCAATATGTATGCCAAAAATCATGACCATCAGTGATGTAGTTAATGAGATATTGAAGTTTTTGTATGAAATTTTTTACTATTCTGGGGGGTACTTTGGGGCCCCATAGCTGGAAGAATATGGGTAACAGAGACCTAATTTCTGGTTTCCATAGAGACCTTTCATAGGTCTCTCAGAATGTCAAGAATGAAGATTCTAGGTCCAGTCTTTACGATTTGTGCCCTGTTAACAGATGTTCACATTTTTAAAGGTCTCAAAAATAGAGAAAAAAATTCGTAAAAAATAAAAAAATACAGGTGGCGCCACCAGTCTGCAGGAACTTAGGAACATCTCATGATCAATATGTATGCCAAAAATCATGACCATCAGTGATGTAGTTAATGAGATACTGAAGTATTTGTATGAAATTTTTCACTATTCTGGGGGGTACTTTGGGGCCCCATAGCTCAAAGAATATCAGTAACAGAGACCTAATTTCCGGTTTCCATGGAGACTTTTTGTAGGTCTCTCAGAATGTCAAGAATGAAGATTCTAGGTCCAGTCTTCATGATTTGTGCCCTGTTAACAGATGTTCACATTTTTAAAGGTCTCAAAAATAGAGAAAACAATTCGTAAAAAAATTAAAAAATACAGGTTGCGCCACAAGTCTGCAGAAACTAATGAAACATCTCATGATCAATATGTATGCCAAAAATCATGACCATCAGTGATGTAGTTAATGAGATATTGAAGTTTTTGTATGAAATTTTTCACTATTCTGGGGGGTACTTTGGGGCCCCATAGCTCGAAGGATATGGGTAACAGAGACCTAACTTCTGGTTTCCATAGAGACCTTTCATAGGTCTCTTAGAATGTCAAGAATGAAGATTCTAGGTCCAGTCTTTACGATTTGTGCCCTGTTAACAGATGTTCACATTTTTAAAGGTCTCAAAATAGAGAAAACAATTCATAAAAAATAAAAAAATACAGGTGGCGCCACCAGTCTGCAGGAACTGATGGAACATCTCATGATCAATATGTATGCCAAAAATCATGACCATCAGTGATGCAGTTAATGAGATACTGAAGTTTTTGTATGAAATTTTTCCACTATTCTGGGGGGTACTTTGGGGCCCCATAGCTCAAAGAATATGGGTAACAGAGACCTAATTTCTGGTTTCCATGGAGACTTTTCATAGGTCTCTCAGAATGTCAAGAATGAAGATTCTAGGTCCAGTCTTTATGATTTGTGCCCTGTTAACAGATGTTCACATTTTTAAAGGTCTCAAAAATAGAGAAAACAATTCGTAAAAAATAAAAAAATTTAGGTGGCGCCACCAGTCTGCAGGAACCGATGGAACATCTCATGATCAATATGTATGCCAAAAATCATGACCATCAGTGATGTAGTTAATGAGATATTGAAGTTTTTGTATGAAATTTTAGACTATTTTGGGGGGGGTACTTTGGGGCCCCATAGCTCAAAGGATATGGGTAACAGAGACCTAATTCCAGGTTTCCAAGGAGATTTTTCATGGACCTCTCCGGATGTAAAGTAAGAAGATTCCAGGTCCAGTAGTTACGATTTGTGCCTTGTTAATGGACAGACGGCCATCCGGCCGAACGGACGACGGACAAAGAGTGATCGCTATAGCTCAGATGACTTACAGTCAGCTGATCTAACAAGGTTTAAAGAAACGCAAAGAGAAACAGACCAAGTACTACAACAGAGGTGTAAAAGAGCTAAGTAAATTGAAGGAAGGAGATACAGTCAGGATTAAGCCATTTGGTAGAAATAGAAATTGGGTTAAAGCCAGTGTAGAAGGCCAGGTAGATATCAGATCATACTGAGTGAGAACAGAGGATGGAAGTGTGTACAAGAGAAATAGAAAACACTTGAGAGCTTCAAAGGAAAGTGCAACTATAGAGAGAGAACAAGATATAGTTAGACCAGAAATTATTAAATTATTGTGAATAAGAAAGTGGCTGAGAACCAGTCTACCATGGTTAATAAAGATTCATTTACGCAAGTACCGCCAAAGGAAACTGTAGAAAGTCTGAGTTCAAAACAGAAAATACAAGACACTGTTAAAAGTACGAATGGTTATACCGTAGTTAAATGTGATGCACAGCCAGTGATGTCGTCCAGAGGAAGAATTATTAAGAAACCAGTGCGCTTTGAGGATTTTGTCACTCCATAAGTAGTTTAGTGTCATTTAAGAGAGCAGAGTTCGTGCAAATAATTTAATTTGCTTTTGAGTAATTTATTTGAGTAAAGTATTGCTCTTACTAATAAGTTATCTTTAAATGATAAGTGATAAGCTAATCGTTAATATGGCTATCCCCATATTATTGACAAGAACTGTATTTAAAACTGAAGTGAGAAACTCTAACCATATTTTGTTGTACAAGATGCTTTAAAAACAACACAGAGACTGAACAAGAGATAATAATTTTATTGGACATTTAAAGGCAACAAATAGATCTACAGATGAAACTTAAACAGTTCATTATGGACATAAGCTGATAACATGTGATACCAGTAACTGTGCGCAAGGACTTGTGTTAATACTATAGTTTTTCTTTGAAGACCGTAAATATTGTTTTCTTTGAAGAGGGGGATGTAACGATATGTGGTAATTCTTTTAAGAACCGCTCCCCATTAAACGCTATTGTTTATAAGAACCGGTCCCCACACAAGTGGCGTCTTGCCAGAGAACTGAGTTGTACACGATGTCTGATTAAACTTGTTAAGTTGCTCTCAGCTGTTATTCGTTCCTCCATACACCCGTTGCCGGGATGGTAACGATACAGTTTCTACTGTCACAGCAGAACAATGTGAAAATTATTTAAGTAAAGTGAATGTGCCAACTCTAACAAAAGAACATTCATCCATGTGTGATGGACCAGTGACACTGGCTGAGATTTTTAATGCTGTTAAGTCCATGCCATCCAACAAATCACTTGGAAATGATGGTCTAAGTAAGGAATTTTATATCCATTTTTTCCAAGATATTGGAAAAGACTTAGTATCATGGATGAATCACAATTTTATTGAATGTCAAATGACGGCAAGCCAAAAACAAGCAATCATCACTTCATTAGAACAAGGGGCCAATAGGTCACTGTGCTCAGCTAAAGTTGACCTTGAAGGTAAAACATCTAAAATAATATCATTTGGAGATAAAGTCTAGGAGGAAAATGAAATATAGGCCATGGCTGGTTGACATGATTGGTTTATATTGATAAGTAAGAAATTGTTTCAAATAATATTTTGTGACCAAACCATGCATTGCCTAATGTTAAAATTGAAGCATGTGAGCAGTTTGTACGGAGCCCAGGAAGACATGGTGAATTTGTTCGCACAAATTACTAATCCATGCGCACAAATTACTAATTCGTGGCCACGAATTACTCGGTGTGAAAAAAATTAATTTCCAAGGTGGAAAAAATATTTATTAATTTGTGCGCATGAATTACTAATCTGTGCGCAGGAATTACTAGGTGTGAAAAATATATTTTTCCAAGGTGGAAAAATATTTATTTCAATAGGATAACAAAGTAGCCGATAAGGCTAATGCAACTGCTCTCCTGCATATAAATTAAAAGAAAGTGAAATTTTAACATGAATGTATATATGTATATATAAATGATCAGATTGGAAAAGTGTGCATATAGTCACACACGATTAGATACCAATCGTATTTATATACTAGAGTATATATATAGATAGATACATAATATACATGTATCTATACATTAATACAGATTGACATTCCACATACACTGATACTTATACATAAATTATTACTGGTAGGCGTAATACAATAAAAATAAACGTCTCAGTCCATATCGAGCATATCAATTAGATTATAACCATCAGTCTTTCATATTGAAAATAAGTATTGATTTAAGTAACTGGCACCTAGTCAAAACCGAGTAAGGATACTTTCATGTTGATGATAATTGTCACAAAAATAACTGTATATTTCTCGAGAAGCAGGGTTTAAATAGTCACAAACATTTTCCTTAAAGGAATCGATTGAAGTAGACTGAATTATAGGAAACTGTTCCAATGTTTGCAGGCTATTGAAAGGACAGAAAAGAAAATTGGAAGGAAAGAAAAGCGACAGTTTTTCCATGTGAACCTTAGTATCTTTAGCAAATGCAATTTGCGCGGAATGTATAGGGCTGAGCATGAGACAGAGTTTGAGTTAATATATTAGCAGATAATCTGGAGCTAGTTTGTTCATCATTTCATAAAATGTGGACTGTATAGCCAGCTCTCTTCTTATTTTTATACTTGACCATTATAGCTCTTTTACCATAGCTCCAATGCTGGAAGTCGAGAGCGCTCCAGTACATGTTAAACACGCTTTCCGTTGTATACTCTCCAGCTGGTATGACTGTCTGACAGAACAATTAAATATTAAAACACCACACTCCAGAACTAAACGTATTAATGATTTGTACATACGATCTAAAATTTTCATAGAAAATTGGAATTTATAATTTTTTCAGAATTTCCAAACGCTTATTGGTTTTCAAACATATCATGTTTATGTGTTCCTGTCAGGAAAACGAATCCCAAATATGACATGAGAAGTTCTGTGAAGTTCATTTCACCTAGTTTATGTGTAATTTGCATCATCATCAAATGGCCATTAGAACTGTAACTGTAGTTACTTTGTGAAGCAAAATAACTGTTAAAAATTTCAGCCTGATCAGCTTTGTCTATAATAATGTTCCCATTATGCCCCAACGATGATAAGGTAGGTTGTTGTTTTTTTTTTACCAGGGAAAGCCTTAGAAATTTTCCACCATGTACGGCAACTGGGTCTGTGAGTTTTGTATTTATATTCTTTAAGTATCATTTAAAGCCCTTTCTATTTTCAATATACAGAGTTCCAAATTTTCCAAGTCATGGAACTGTCGGAAGGTGATGGGCTCCATTTTGACAATCAGGTGTGCCCGCTGAAACTGCCAGCCTGTGCCTAGACTGAGTCAATGTGTGCTTGCTTCTCATTGGCTAGTAATTTGTGCGCACGAATAAATAACCCGTGCGCACGAATAAGTAGCCAATCAGCATTGGTCGGGGGGGGGGGGGGGGGTGGTGGTTTGGTGGAATGATGGGATTAAAGTTAAACATATGTGTACTGATCGACAACCCGCTATTGTGACTGAGACAACTTTATTAACCAGCATGCAATGCGTGACGTATGCTACAAGTCATGTGATCCGATCATGTGACGTTTTTATGAATGATCAAGGATACTACATTCCTCCCAACCTTACTGTAAGGTCCTGCTCTGATGCGATCTGACAGTTTTTGTAGTATTCTGTATGTGTTTTTTCCTGTATTTTGGTTAGTACTACTGCACTGTCAGCTTTCGCTACCCACTTCACTATCTCCTCAGTGTCATCATTGTAGGTATCAGATCACGTGTGGCGAGACACATTGTCCAAAGGATCTGCTTCATTTTTGCCTGGTTCGTATACAAGTTCAAAATCGACATCTTGCATCTCCATGATCCATTTCTCTATCCTTGGAGGTACTTTCGCTGTAGCTTTATTGAACATGGTCAAGAGTGGTTTGTGGGCAGTGATTATTTGGAATCTTGGTGCGCCCCTTAGGTAATTCCTCAGTCTTGATTTTGCCCATTTGATGGCTAACGCGTCTTTCTCCGTTTGACTGTACCGTTTTTCTGGTTCAGTCAAGCTCCTGCTGATGAAGTGAACAGGCTGAATCCCTCATTCTGTTTTTTGGAACAACCCAGCTGAGAGTCCTCGTTGAAACTGGCTTCTGTGCATAGAATGATTGGTCTCTTAGGATTGAAGTTAACCATTGTCTCTTGGTTAGTGATAGCTTCAATAATTCTGTTGTATGCTTCTTGCTCTTTTTGCGTCCATTGGTATTTTGTCTCTTTTCGCGTTAAATTCCTGAGTGGTGCTGTCATGGCTGAGTAGTTTCTGACGAAGTTACTCATGTATCCAGTCATACCTAAGAAGCTCTGGACTTCCTCCTTTGACTGTGGTGGCTACATTCCCTGACGGCCCGGATTTTGTCAGGGTCTGCCCGGAGTCCATCTTCAGTTAATAGGTGCCCGAAGAAGCTGATCTGCTCTCTGCCAAACTCACACTTACTCCTGTTGAATGTCACCCCATAGTCTCTTGCTCTTTGTAGTACTGCTGCAAGTACTTTGTTGTGCTCATCAATATCTCGCCCTCCTAAGAGCAAATCATCTCTTTGATTCATACATTTCGGGATATCTCCAAATATCCTGAACATGACCTGGTCAAACACATCTGGAGAAGCCTTTGCTCCGAATACTAGCCTTTTTGGTCTGTAATCGCCCCACGGTGTGCTGAATGTGGCTAATGCTCGGGTTTCTTTGTCGATTGCTAGCTGGTGATACCCTTGACGGAGATCCAGTTTACTTAATACTTTACAGTCATTGAGGTGATACGTAAAATCTTCTATGACTGGAGCCTGAATGCACTGGCTTCTTTTCATAGACTTGTTTGGAATGCGCATATCAAAACTGGCTCTTATCATATGCGGTTCGAGTTTGGTTCTCTGTTCCCACACAAATCTTGGTTTGGGCTGTGTGACAAGTGGTGAGCACCAGGTTATAGGTTCTCCATCTGGGATCTTTTCAAATAAGCCATCATTTTCACCCTGCTCGAGCCACTTTTGCAGAGGGTCCATCAGATAATAAGCTACATGACGTGGCTCTTGTGCTACTGGCACAGCTTCTGGATCCATTTCTAGTCTAACTTGTATTTCCTCGCCTGTTTGCGGATTTCTTTTATTGCCAATGCCTTCAAACACATCAATATATCTTTGTAGTATGTCTTCAATGCTATTCTGTAGTGTATCTCCCTTCACATTCTTTATAGCTAGCTCATTCTGTTCTCTCAGTGAACCATCTGGCTCAATTAGTAACATACCAAGTTCTCTCAGAGTAGCTTTACTAAAGAGCAGTAGAGAGTCCATATGACCTTTAATCACCATAAACCTGGTATTAACACTGCGTGTTTTGTTCCTCACTACAGTTTGGAATTCACCCTTAACTTTTAGGTCAGACTGAAGTGTTTTAACTGCGTCCTTAGTTGATTTGAGTTCAATCTTACCGACCGATCTGCGCTGCAATGCTCTGAACTGATATTCGTCCATGATGTTCACTGATGCTCCGCTATCAGGCTCACACAAAGCATCAATATCATTGATTTGAACCTGCACAGTCTCTGTGTTTTTGTTGCTGTTAATCTGTTTAACTTCATGTGTCACAGGTTTTGCTAGCTGATTCATAAATGCGGAGTCATCCGAGTCATCACTGGAGTCATCTTCGTATGATTCATGTGTGTCAGCAGTTCTCTTGACATAATTACTTTGTTTTTGTACTTGTCTTGGCTGTTGCTCCTGTTTGTATTTATGTGATTGTCCTCCTTTCTTTGGTTGGGCTGGGCCATCTCTTTGCCCGTCCCTACAGCATACTGCAAAATGGTTCATACGCCCACATTTTAAACACTGTTTGCCAAATGCTGGACATCGGTTTCTCTGTCCAATTTCATGCAAGCCTGTTTGTCCACAGTAACGGCATTGTCTCAATGTCTGTGGTTCTCTGTTATTTCTATTTACGGGTTTTCTCTGTGGTGCATGTTCACTGTTCTGATTAAATTGTCTTTCAGGTTTATGTCTCCAATTTGGTTGTTTATGCCTGACTCTAGATACATGATGCTCATTTCTCATATCTCTCACCTCATAGTGCAAGTCTTCTCGTCCCCCAGCTTCATCAAGAAATTGGTCTAATGTCCATTTTTTCTGGATGGATTTTTTTAACAGACCATCATCTGAAATTGTTTGTATGATGTGCTCTAAAATTCTATCATCTGTTGTTGCACCAAATTCACAATGTTCGGCTTTTTGCGCAACCGGGCTGCATAAGATGTGATTGGTTCACCAGGTGACAGTGTTTCTTTATTAAACAGATATCTGGCATGCTGTTTGTTTTTTCTAGGAATGAAATGGGTGTTTAGTTTTCTTTTCAATTTATCATATTCGTTCTCAGGTGCATCAGAGGGATCTAGGGCTGGTGGGTATGGTAGGTATTTTACTAGTTTTCTTACCTCCTTTCCCCCATATCTTCTCAAGCACGCACACCAGTCCTCAATATCAGTGACTTTTGGAGCTTAGCTTCCTCCTCAAATTCTTCCAACCATTCCTCCCACGCCATGCCAATATTCAAGCGGTCATCAGGCGGTGTGAATTTCTCCACGTGTAACACAATGCCAGTCTGCACGAACTAGATCTCTCTTGTTTCACGAGGCATGATCAATGGCTAGTTAATAAACAGTAGAACGTCCCGGCCAAAGGCATACACTGCGATAATGTTCAGCTCTAAGAGGATAAAGTTCTAGTGATTGGTAGCACGAAGAATTGGAAGAATCAAGCGCATGGCACTGCGGGCGATAATAGCGTGTCTGTGCGACAACGGTTCACGCAAGCGAGGGTTTGACGAGGTATTTTCAGCTTACTGTGCTCAGCCGCTGATCGAGAGTTTGGTCTGCGTGTACACATGTTATTGCTGGCATGAAGTACGACGCGATAAGCATGCTTGGTTGCTGTCACTCTCCATTTGCCTGAATTTACGCTCGTCGCCATAAATGTACTGATCAACAACCCGCCATTGTGACTGAGACAACTTGATTAACCAGCATGCAATGCGTGACTTATGTTACAAGTCATGTGATCCGATCATGTGACGTTTTTATGAACGATCAAGGATACTACAATATGCAATATTACTCAACTGAATATATAAGTTGCTTTCAAATTTCAGACTTTAATAGCTTAAATCCATACACATTCAGCATATGAAAGTTATTTCAACAGTGCTTATAGGAAAAATTTCATAATTAATAAATATTTAAGGATAACAGAAAGATGATGGACAGCCAGAGCTGATCACTTTATGTTCCATTCTCCTGAGGAAAGAATATGTTTCAATCAGATCTTAATTTTTTCTATTCCAATTAATTTTTTTTTCAAATAGAATTTACACATTTTCAATTAAAAACTAATGTCCCAGTGCACAGGTACAAAGGAATCAATGGCAGCTGGGGGAGGGGGGGGGGGGGGAGGTTGGAAACAAAGCCTGATCTCCAATTCTGCTGTGTCAGGAAAATAATGAACAAATGTTTGAATTAGATCCTCGTTTTATTATCAAATCATTTTTTTATTTTAAGTTTATATTTATATACATTTCCAATATAATCTATATATCTATATAAAAGTTTATTCCTAATTCTAAATTGCATCATTATAAATCTCAATAAGATAACACCAAATCATGCATACAAATGTATATTTATTTTTTACAACAAAAATATATCTTTTAAATTTGCAAAACAATAAATATAAAAAAAATACTTGATTCAGATTTTACAATTTTAAATTGGGCCTTTATTTATCCATAATTTGCTTCATATTTTATAAATTTATGCATACTAATGGGTTTAATTATATTTTAATTTGTTAAAATTATTTAAAAGAAAATTTGATTTCTTTAAAAAAGCTATATTAACACAACATGGCATCTTCTGGATTACATCTTGAATTACTTTTTCAAAAAAGTTTTGTATATTGGAGTGGAAACAGCATTACACTGAAGGAGATACAGTAAAAACAATAACAACTAGATGTGGTCGGACAATGGTCCTCAGAGGGCCCCGCGTTTCTGCTAGTGCTGGACTAGTTTACACATGGGTGAAAAATTAAGTTAAATTTGAAAAATATCACAAACAGAAACAGGTTTTTATCGATATGCATGAGGGAAAAAATCATACTGGATTAAAGAAGATATATCTGAAATAATGTGTGCAATAGAAAATCACTGAATGTAGTCTGTTAGCCATATTTGATTTTGAGCAAGTCTGTAATTATATAGGACTGGAGCCCTCATAGGGACCAATGATCCCTGTAAATTTGGAAAAGCTGCAGGAGGTTGTTGTTTAGTTATCATGTACGAAAGAAAATCACCGATTGGTCTGTGGCGGCCATATTGAAATTCTGACAGGTCTGCAATTCAATAGGTTTGGAGCCCTTATAGGTACCAATCATCCCTGTGAATTCGGGAAAGCTTCAGCAGGTTGTTATTGAGTTATTGCGCACGAAAGAAAATCAGCGATAGGGCTGTGGAGGCCATATTGGAATTCAGACAGGTCTGTTATTCAATAGGTCTGGAGCCCTCATAGGTACCAATCATCCCGGTGAATTTGGGAAAGCTGCATTAGGTTGTTGTTGAATCATTGCACGTGAAAGAAAATCAGCGATTGGGCTGTGGCGGCCATATTTGAATTCTGACAGGTCTGTAATTCAATAGGTCTGGAGCCCTCATAGGTACCAATCACCCCTATGAATTAGGGAAAGCTGCAGCAAGTTGTTGTTGAGTTATTGCATGCAAAAGAAAATCAGCGATTGGGCTGTGGCGCCCATATTTGAATTCCGACAATTTTGTAATTCGATAGGTCTTGAGCCCTCATAGGTACCAATCATCCCTATGAATTTGGGAAAGCTGCAGTATGCAGTTGTTGAGTTATTGCGTGCAAAAGAAAATCAGCGACTGGGCTGTGGTTGTCATGATATTTGTATTAACATAAGCAGCCCATTCGTTATGGTGCTAAGCGGCCAACCGAGAACCGGCGTGTGATGTGCACAGCCGAATGTGTGTTTAGCTGATTAAAATGTAAATCAAACCATCTTGTGTTTATGCGAGTGACTGACACGCTGTGTGCCTGTACCTGGATAAATCTCTGACATGGTGGCAGTGGTTTAGGCGACATGGCATCGAAATTAAGCCAAACCGAGTCTTTCGACTTCACTCAGCCACAGCGATGGCCAGATTGGCTCAAAAGATTCCAGCAGTTCTGTAAGGCCAGCAATGTGGTGAGGTAAATGAGGGGGGGGCCCTAAATTTTAACGTGGTCAATGCCAGGTTAGTTCCAAGTGCCGCTACAGGGGGCAGCACTTGACGGGCGGATTTAGTTTCAGTTTCGGAGATGGCTGGATCGGGAGACGGTGGTTGGAGGCAGCACTGGACAGTGTGTTCGCCAGGGGGATGCGCGCGCAGCCAGAGTGTTGCTTCAATAAAACCGTGAACAGGCATCTTGTGTTGGTCCGCTCATTTTATGCCATTATCCTCTCTCTGTCCTTGCAGGTAAGGATACCTCTGCCATCATGCTGGTTATTAACATGTAGGATCTCCATAATATATCGTTAACCTGTTGATCAGAATGTGTAACTGTATTTTCTGATGTTCTAAAGTTGTGTCGATCCGATGGCTCCCACTACAATTGTAAAATTGACCAAGATGGCGGCATTGTATTTTCACGACAGACGGTATTGCTTTGTGTTTCGTTGAACCATTGTCACTAGGGATTTATATGTCATAATGATAATAGAAGTGTTGTTGAGCCAATAGACACCATTGTTTAAAGTTAAAAGTATGAAAGTAGGGATCTTTCCCAGAAATGATGCAACGCTGGTTATTCTTAGGGATGCCGTAAGATGGCAGCAGCGCATTTCACATAAAGCCATGCTAGTAGTTCAGAGTGCTGCTGTAAGATGGCAGTATATTCTATTTCTAGTCAGAGCTGTTTGTTTGACATCTGATGTAGGACCACCAGGTTGGTGTAATATTCTTAAAGAGTTCTAAATACATCTAGTAGCTACAGTCAGTGGGTTGGTAGAACAGGGTTTAATTGTTGGCTCTTATCAGGACCAGTTTATGAGAAAACTTGAATATTTGGATATTGTTAGACTTACTAGATTATTGTACTGATGCTTGATATTACAGATAAACATGATGTTGCTGTGGACAGTCATGACCTTGTCAGTTACATTTGGCAGTGTTTATTACCCACATAACAATAGTTTGATGGTTAGTGTTAATGCATGTTAAGTGTCAGATTAGCCAGTACCCTGATGTAAAGGATGTGGTGCAGTAACCACACCTGGTGCCTTGTATTATCAACCCTGGAGAACCCAGAGTATATTTTAGATGGTCAATATTATTTGGATTGTGACCAGAAGGACCTATTGCTGCATATAGAAATATCAGAGTACAGGTGGTTTGAATTAATATGTCTAAGTCCTTACATTAAATCAGTCTGGTTGTTTGTATTTGTGTCCAGGTAGTGACTTAGTTACAATTGTAGTTGAGTAACTGCACAAGGTTTCCAGATTTGTACCTCTGTCAGCAGGTCCTGGCTGAGGGGGAGCCAGGCATAAAACTTGTGGTATGCCTTTGAAGTATAGGTAGTCTGAGTGCTACTTAGTGGCGCCACCACTGGTGATAGATGAAACCAGTGTCATATATGGTTGAGTTTAAATGTATTGATTGTTTAACGGTATCTGAAGTGTTGCACCCTTTGTTGAATGTGTTACCTTTATCTATATTATTACTGTTATTATCCAGTACCAGGATGCACCTTTATTGATCAACTTCATGCAAATTTCATGTTAAGAGACATGGTTAATACACATACTTCTTGTCTGGTTACATTCTTTATTACCATATTTACTGATCTGATGACAGTCCCTATTACTTTAGTAACAAGCCTGACCTTCTCACTAATTCTGTACTTGATGAATGTTACACGTGTGCAGCATTACATTGTATAACAGGTTTGTAGTTGTGTCCCTATGGTCTAATATTGAACTATGAGGTTATAAACGTGTGTAACAGAGTCAGGGATATTACAAGAGTCAGGGAGATTACACAAGGTGATGAGGTTGTCTTGTATATTAATATGTCTCTGTTGTCTTGCATATTAATGTCTTATGTTCTCTTGTATATTAATATGTTTATAGTCTCATGTATATTAAGTATGTTGATGTTAATTATAACCCCTAGACAAAAGGTGAGCCAAGAAGAGATTTCTGTTTCTGTTAAACCCCTAGACAGAGGATGAGCCACTGTGAATTGTGTTAGTATGTTTGTCCGTTTATCATTTGTAATGCAACATGTAGATGTTGCGAGAGAGTGTTGCTTCAATAAAACTGTAAACAGGCATCTTGTGTTGGGCTGCTCATTTTATGCCATTATCCTCTCTCTGTCCTTGCAGCTGCCAGTTCCCAGACTGCGGGTGGTAACAATTCTGGGGGCTCGTCCGGGATTTTGGAAAGCTGACTTGGAACAGAGAAGATGACAGAGCGGTTACAGGCAATTATAGCCTTGAGAACCAGGGCCTATGGACTGGAGACATGTGATCTGATGCAGTTCATGTCAAAATGCCATGCAGATGCCGAGGAGTTGACATGTGAACAGGACTTAGGTCTGCTGGAGGAGGACATTGAAGCAGCAGATAAGGATGGTGGTGTTGCAGCCCTCCAGAGTATGTTGAACCAATTGAAATGGGGCAACGAACCAGAGACTGACATGCAGACTCAGAGCGGAGAGCCACAAGCCCGGGCCTGCAACTCCATGTTTGTTCACGTTAAGAACTTTAAACTCACAGGAAACATAGGGAACAGAGCAAACTGTTTAAGCTATGTGAGTTTCCTGAGGCAGATCAAGGCCGGGAGAAAAGGAGGTTACTCGGAAGCGGACATTTTAGATGGTGTGATCCAGGCTGTGGAGCCAAGCCTTCAGCTCCGAGAGTACCTGGAAGGTCTGGACAGTCTCACCCTAGCAAGGGCCCAGGCCCTTATTCGATTATTCTAACTTGGAAAATCCGCAACCGAGTCATATCAGGAACTCTGTTCAGCTACACAGAGCCTAAGAGAAACTCCACAGGACTTTTTATATCGTGTTTTATCCCTAAAACAGAGAATACTGTTCGCTTCGAGGGAGAAACCTGAGACAGCATATGACGCTAAGCTTGTCGATAGTCAGTTCCAGAACACCCTCTGCACTGGTTTGAGGGATGGGTTTCTTAGTGTGGAGCTCAAGGGCCTCTTAGGAGCAAGCACTGATGACCAAGCCCTAATTGACGTTTTGAACGATATCACGCGCAGGCACATGGAGACTGAAGGCAAGTTTGGGTCTTCCGCCAGGCGCATTGATGTTTAAGCAGCTTCAGCCGAACAAAACCTTTTGTAAGAGAAGATTAAGGCCCTTAGGTTAGAGGTCCAAGGCCTTAGGCAAGCCAGTGGTAGTGAAAAACCAGAGACCACAGCCGCAACTTCGGGGTTTGATAACAGTAATCAACCCAGAAGGAGAGCCCGCGGTGTATGTGACAGATGCCAAGAAAAGGATGCTGCCAAGTGCAACCATTGTTTCTTCTGTGGAGGTGTCGGTCACCGGAAGTGGGAGTGTCCCTCAGCCTCAACCAAGCAGCTGGGAAATGGGAAGGGGTTACTGATGAGGGAGGACCAGTAACCTGCACAGCTCCCAAGAAACTCCCAGATGAGGATACTGAGCCAGGCCTGCAGGAGCTCCGAGGGACTATATATATGAACAGTTGCCCAGGGTTAAAAACAGTTTGGTGGAGTTGGTAGGTGAGAAGTGCTTAGTGCATGTGACCCTGGACAGGGTAGTGCACCCAGTACTTTGGGACAAAGGCGCCCAGGTCAGCCTTGTAGGACAATCAAGGTTAACAAAACATTTTCCTACCAAATCAGTACAACCTATTAGCCAATTAATGCAAGAGGACCTCATTGTAAGGTCAGCCAGTGGTGACATCATGGGCCTTTCAGGGTTTGTGGAATTTAGGGCTTGTCCACCCAACAGTGATTCTTGTATACGGGTGCCATTTCTAGTCACTCGGACAAAATTGGAACACCCAGTTTTGGGATATAATGTCATAAAAAACTGGCTGGCTGACCAACATGTTACTGGGATATTTCAGGGTTTGGATGCGGGGAAGGTAGATTCAATAGTGTCATTACTCAAAGTAGACCAGGGATATGAACCATTGTGTAAGGTAAAGGTAGGATGTAAACGGGTGTTAATCCAGAAGGGAAGGACAGAGAGAGTAAAATGTAAAGTATGTATGGGTTCACTACCAGGGAAACAGTTGGCTGTTTTTTCTGTAATTGAGGGTGGTCACTTGGATGGGGATTTGAATGTGCTGCCTTCATTGATTGAAATTGCAGGGAGGAACACCTGCTCAATACATGTCCCAATTAGTAATGTTTCAGGTCATGATATCATGCTGCATCAGGGCATGGTAGTTGGTCTACTGGAACCGGTGAAGGCCATCATTACTCTTTCACCTCCTGCACAGGTTAGCAGTGGGGCTGTCAAAGACCAACATGAGAGGCAGATTGGTGTACATCAGGTGAGTACTACCAGTGGTAGTAAAGACGCGTTAAATCAGTCCTACCCAGAGCCATGGGATCCCCCAGTAGAGCTTGAGGAGGCGAAGCTTTCAGCAGAACAGGTAAGGAGGGTAAGGGAGATGCTACAAGATGAATGTCACTCCTTCACTAGAGATGAGAATGATGTTGGGTGTGCACCAGATCTAGACTAAAAGACGACACTCCAGTAAAGAGTCACTATCGTCCCATCCCACCCCCACTTTTCCAGGAAGTTAAAGATTACATAGCAGATTTGCTCAACCGTGGGTGGATCTAGAGGTCAGAATCCCCTACTGCAGCCCTATGGTATGTGTGAGGAAAAAGGATAATACGCTACACCTGTGAATTGATTATCGGGCCCTTAATCAGAAAACCATTGTCCCTCAGATACCAATGCCAAGGATCACTGACGAATTGCGGAGTTTGAGTGGGAATCACTGGTTCTCAACTTTGGACCAGGGAAAGGCTTATCATCAGGGTTTTGTGATAGAGCAGTGTAGACCATATACTGCCTTTAGCACACCGTGGAGCCAGTATGAGTGGTTGAGAATCCCTTTCGGTGTCTCGGGAGCTCCGGGGTGCTTTCAGTCGTTTATGGAGCAGACATTGGCAGAACTGTGGGGTAAATGTTGCATCCCATATTTGGATGACGTACTTGTTGTTAGCAGGACCTTTGAGGAGCATGTGGAACATGTTAGGATTGTCTTGCAGAAATTGAGGAGCAAGGGTATTAAGGTCAAGCCATCCAAATGCAGTCTGTTAAGGATGGAAACCCGCTTTGTTGGCCAGCTGATCTCTGGTGAGGGGTATAGGATGGATCCTGCAGACATACAGGCTATTAGAGCCCTTAAGGAGAAGGAACCAAAGACAGTAGGTGAGGTTCGACAACTGCTTGGTTTTCTTGGATATCACCGTCAGTATGTGCCAGATTTCAGCCAAAAAGCCAGGTGTTTGTATGATTTGCTGAGTGACCTCGAGGACACTCCAAGGAAAGCAAGGTCAAAAAGAGCACGGGTAACTACTAAAGGTCAGAAGTCATCTAAAGAGAAAACTGAGTGGAAGGCAGAGCATCAGCAAACACTTGAGGAACTGATTGATAGTTTGATATGTTCACCAGTGATGGCATACCAAGATTATGAGAAACCCTTTGTACTGATGCCAGTGAGAAGGGCTTGGGCGCCGTTCTATACCAAAGACAAGATGATGGACGGTTGGCTGTGATTGCCTATGGATCACGTTCTCTGTGTCCTGCTGAGAAGAATTACCATCTCCATTCAGGAAAACTGGAGTTCCTTGAGATGAAGTGGGCGGTAACAGAACGCTTCCGTGATTTCTTATATTATGCCCCTCATTTTGATGTTTTTACGGATAATAATCCCTTAACATATATCCTAACCTCTGCAAAGTTGGATGCCACCAGGCACAGGTGGGTTGCTGAGCTTGCTGATTTTAGGTTTTCACTGCACTATAAGCCAGGTAGGTCTAATGTGGCAGCCGATATGTTGTCAAGGCAGCCATTAGATTTTGAGTAGTACATGAAGAGCTTTACTGTGGCCTTGGGGCCTGAGGAATTGAGTGCAGTCCGGAAGGCCTTAACAGGTGAGGGTACAGATGTTGATTTAGGTTGGATCCAAGTTTTGTCCTCGGATGCTGTAAAGGTTGTACGTGACCTCGAGGAAATACCAGAGGGAACCAGCCTGGAGGTTTTAGGTCCAGAGGAGATTGCTAAGGCTCAGGACGGAGACCAGTATATAGGGAGAGTAAAAGGTTGGATCCAGCTGGGAAAGCGGGTCACCAAAAACCAGCTAGGGGAATTTCCCCCTCTCGAGAAGAAGATACTTAACAGGTGGATTCGTGAGTTGGATAGGCTTAGCGTGGATGAGAATGGGATATTGAGGAGGTGCTGCCACCTGCCTGATGCTCAGGAAGTGTCTCAGATTTGCCTCCCAGAGCAGTATCACCAGCTGGTCTACGAAGAATTGCATGCAAAAATGGGACATTTGGGACCTGAGAGGGTTCTTGCATTGGCCTGGGAGAGATTCTATTGGCCCAGTATGGCAACTCATATCACAGATTATGTGAGGAAGAAATGTCGTTGTCTGAAAGATAAGAAGCCAACCTTGACTAGGAGGGCAAAGCTTAAGCCAATCGAGACCTCACAGCCCTTTGAGCTCGTTTCTATAGATTATGTACATTTGGAGCGGTCGAAGGGCGGATATGAATACATATTAGTACTGGTTGACCATTTTACGAGGTTTGCTCAGGCGTACGCGACGAAGAACAAATCAGGAAGAACTGCTGCAGACAAAATCTTCAATGATTTTGTCCCGCGATTTGGTTTTCCAGGAAAATTGCACCATGACCAGGGTAGGGAATTTGGGAACGAACTGTTTCATCAGTTACAACGAAGGTGCGGGATTGGGCGTTCCAGAACGACGCCATACCATCCATCTGGGAATGGCCAATGTGAACGGCTGAACCGAACTATCTTAGGAATGCAGAGAACATTAAGGAAATCTGAAAAGGCTGACTGGAAGAGCCACATCAACCATGTTGTGCACGCATATAATTGTACGCTAAGTGAAGTGACAGGATTTTCACCATTCAGATTTCTTTTTGGAAGGTCGCCCAGACTTCCAATTGATGTTATTTTGGGTCTGGAGGGTGATAAAGTAAACAAAACTGTTGAAAAATGGATCGAGAGGATGAAAGAATCCTATGAACTGGCCAGAGAGAGAATTAAAAGATCTCAAGAGAAAGGTAAGAAAAACTATGACAAACACCTTAGGAGCACTATTCTTCAAGAAGGCGACAGAGTTTTAGTGAGAACCTGAAAGATAAAGGGGGACCCGGCAAGCTTAGATCTTACTGGGAAGATGACATCCATGTAGTCATCCGGCGACTGTCACCAGATTCACCTGTGTATGAGGTAAAGCCTGAGAAAGGAATAGGGAAAAATAGGGTTCTCCATCGTAATTTGCTCCTACAGTGTGAAGAGTTACCTTTTGAGGGGCCACAGCCACGGCTTAGGAAAAGACAGAGTCGGAGAGTTCTGAACTCCAAACGTCAAAATAACATAGCCCAGCAACTGGACAGTACAGATAGGAGTCATCATTTGAGCTTGTACACCAAGATATTTGTTCTGCTGACATTGAGGAGAATGAGCCATCACCAGGTGGGGATAGCCAGCTGAATCCAGAGGCAGAGCCGTTTGCACCAAGTCCCATGTCCAGCAGCTCAGATGAATGGAGTGTACACTCTAGGGTGGAGACAGGGGATGGGTCTAGTTCTGAGGATAATACAGTAAGACCACCCCGTGAAAGCAGGCCACCCCAGATACATGTGTATGACAGATTGGGACACCCATCTTATGAGCCTCAGGTTTATCCTTTAGTAGCAGGGTGGAAGTTTGGTTGGCCATGGTTCAGTACACCATTTGTAAGATGGCCCTCATATGCAAGTAGTTAGAGGGAAACTGACCTTTAATTTAGCATTCCTACAGTTGTAAGTATCTGTCTTAAGATTGTTTGGTTTTATATCATGGTGTGACTGAACAGTAACATGGAGATCACCGATGGCATCATGCAGGTAAGCTTTTTTTATAGACTCCGAGGATTTTATAATCGCTACATCAGGTAGAACACGATAATCAGGAGATGTAGTTATGGAAGCTGGCCACTTCTGTGACTGTCCAGGTCGTCAGATTTTCAGGAGTACAGGATCCTTGGAAACATTGGTAAGTATGCCATGTCCTGATGTAGCACCTGTCATGAATTGGAGGTTACATACCCATTGTTAAGCTTGTCTACAGGTGGAACCAATGTCGGGGATGACATTGAATTTAGGGGGGAGAGTGTGGCGAGGTAAATGAGGGGGGCCCTAAATTTTAACGTGGTCAATGCCAGGTTAGTTCCAAGTGCCGCAGGGGGCAGCACTTGACGGGCGGATTTAGTTTCAGTTTCGGAGATGGCTGGTTTGGAAACGGTGATAGGAGGCAGCACTGGACAGTGTGTTCGCCAGGGGGATGCGCGCGCAGCCAGAGTGTTGCTTCAATAAAACCGTGAACAGGCATTTTGTGTTGGGTCGCTCATTTTATGCCATTATCCTCTCTCTGTCCTTGCAGGTAAGGATACCTTTGCCATCATGCGGGTTATTAACATGTAGGATCTCCATAATATATCGTTAACCTGTTGATCAGGATGTGTAACTGTATTATCTGGTGTTCTGAAGTTGCGTCGATCCGATGGCTCCCGCTACAATTGTAAAATTGACCAAGATGGCGGCATTGTATTTTCATGACAGACGGTATTGCTTTGTGTTTCGTTGAACCATCGTCACTAGGGATTTATATGTCATAATGATAATAGAAGTGTTGTTGAGCCAATAGACACCATTGTTTAAAGTTAAAAGTACGAAAGTAGGGATCTATCCCAGAAATGATGCAACGCTGGTTATTCTTAGGGCTGCCGTAAGATGGCAGCAGTGCATTTCACATAAAGCCATGCTAGTAGTTCAGAGTGCTGCCGTAAGATGGCAGTATATTCTATTTCTAGTCAGAGCTGTTTGTTTGACATCTGATGTAGGACCACCAGGTTGGTGTAATATTCTTAAAGAGTTCTAAATACATCTAGCAGCTACAGTCAATGGGTTGGTAGAACAGGGTTTAATTGTTGGCTCTTATAAGGACCAGTTTATGAGAAAACTTGAATATTTGGATATTGTTAGACTTACTAGATTATTGTACTGATGCTTGATATTACAGATAAACATGATGTTGCTGTGGACAGTCATGACCTTGTCAGTTACATTTGGCAGTGTTTATTACCCACATAACAATAGTTTGATGGTTGGTATTAATGCATGTTAAGTGTCAGATTAGCCAGTACCCTGATGTAAAGGATGTGGTGCAGTAACCACACCTGGTGCCTTGTATTATCAACCCTGGAGAACCCAGAGTATATTTTAGATGGTCAATATTATTTGGATTGTGACCAGAAGGACCTATTGCTGCATATAGAAATATCAGAGTACAGGTAGTTTGAATTAATATGTCTATTATAAGTCCTTACATTAAATCAGTCTGGTTGTTTGTATTTGTGTCCAGGTAGTGACTTAGTTACAATTGTAGTTGAGTAACTGCACAAGGTTTCCAGATTTGTACCTCTGTCAGCAGGTCCTGGCTGAGGGGGAGCCAGGCATAAAACTTGTGGTTTGCCTTTGAAGTATAGGTAGTCTGAGTGCTACTAGGTGGCGCCACCACCGGTGATAGATGAAACCAGTGTCATATATGGTTGAGTTTAAATGTATTGATTGTTTAACGGTATCTGAAGTGTTGCACCCTTTGTTGAATGTGTTACCTTTATCTATATTATTACTGTTATTATCCAGTACCAAGATGCACCTTTATTGATCAACTTCATGCAAATTTCATGTTAAGAGACTATATATTGTTGGGACGATATGGGTTTTTGATATCATGATAATTATTCAAATTTTATCGCGATATACCGTGATATCGCAATATTTTTAATTATATATAATGGCATTAATAAGCCATCAATAATGATATTTATAACAACCGCCTTTAAATTCTTGACTTTATACAAGGGGTTAAGTATTAATATCATTTATACCTATTGGCCAGTACCACAGATTGACTCATTAAGTGATGTAAGTTGCATGAAGGTCCTGCAGGTGTGCAAGCTTGAGGCGCGGGAAGTCCTGCCCCCATCGTAGAATCACGCTTGTCCATCAGTTTCCTTTAGCTACATAAAAGCCGGAGAATCCCGGCGAATTTTCGGAGAGCGTGTCATACCAATCATTCATGGCTAAATATACCATCCCAATTGTATATGGCAAAATATGCAACCCGTATGGAATGTTCGATTCAGTGGTGACACTTTTATGTTGACATTTTCGTTCCATGCAATAAAAGCATAAACATGTGTATTTATTGCCCTTTCATTATAATGTTATTTTCTCCTGGAATTTTCAAGCTTTTGTCCTCTGATTCATCCTGCTACTTTCGGACATTTCCGACTAATCCCGAAGTCTGTAGGCACACGGTTCCACCCATACGCGTGTATTCAAATACATGTGGTTTATAAAAATAAATGTGATTCTTTGAAATAAATTTATTTTGAACTTCAAGGGCTTGCTTGTGAACCAAAATCGTGAACAAATATTGATATCGTGATATCGCAATAATAGGAAAGTTGACGGTATGATAACCGTAGCTGTCAGATATCGTGATAATACTGTATACCGGTAACCGTCCCAACCCTATAAGAGACATGGTTAATACACATACTTCTTGTCTGGTTACATTCTTTATTACCATATTTACTGATCTGATGACAGTCCCTATTACTTTAGTAACAAGCCTGACCTTCTCACTAATTCTGTACTTGATGAATGTTACACGTGTGCAGCATTACATTGTATAACAGGTTTGTAGTTGTGTCCCTATGGTCTAATATTGAACTATGAGGTTATAAACATGTGTAACAGAGTCAGGGAGATTACACGAGGTGATGAGGTTGTCTTGTATATTAATATGTCTCTGTTGTCTTGCATATTAAAGTCTTATGTTCTCTTGTATATTAATATGTTTATGTTCTCATGTATATTAAGTATGTTGATGTTAACCCCTAGACAAAAGGTGAGCCAAGAAGAGATTTATGTTTCTGTTAAACTCCTAGACAGAGGATGAGCCACTGTGAATTGTGTTAGTATGTTTGTCCGTTTATCATATGTAATGCAACATCTACGCAACATGTAGATGTTGCGAGAGAGTGTTGCTTCAATTAAACCGTGAACAGGCATCTTGTGTTTGGCCGCTCATTTTATGCCATTATCCTCTCTCTGTCCTTGCAGCTGCCAGTTCCCGGACTGCGGGTGGTAACATAGACACAGAAGCAGGCGATGTACAAGTGAGTACATTAATATACACCATGGGGCCAGATGCAGAGACAATTTTGGACCGTTTTGCTCTGTCAGCCACCGAACAGGCGCGTTTTGATACCGTTCTCACTAAATTTGATGAACATTTCTGCCCGACCCCCAACTATATACATGAGCACGCCATCTTTAATCAGCGCAATCAGGGCGAGGGGGAGAATATTGAGCAGTATATCAGAGCACTATTTGACCTCGCAGGAAGATGTAACTTTGGTGATCACAAAACAGTGAATATTAGAGATAGACTGGTAGTTGGTCTTAGGGGTTCACAGCTATAACAGGAACTGCAGCTTAAGCGTGATTTGACACTTGATATGGCCATAGAGCTGGCTCGACAGTCAGAGCAGGTAAAGAGCCAAATGACTGAGTTATCTAGCACTCATACAAAAGACTTAGAGGAGGTGAGAAAGAATAGACCCCCATACACACAATCTAGATCATATGCTCAGAGAACAAAGTCAATCCCTTCAGATGCACACAGAAGTAGCTCAACCAAAAACAAATCTAGGTGTGGCAGGTGTAATAAATTTCATGAATGTAACCGTTGCCCAGCTATGAATGCTGAATGCAGATGTCATAAAAGGGGACACTTTGCCTTATGCTGTAGGACCAAGGTAAACTCTACAAGGAGACCGACCAGAGAAGTTAACCAAATCAGTCAAAACAATCAGAGTTTCTTCTTAGATCATGGTGGTTCTGATGACAAGAAAAATCCTTGGTTTGTGACATTACCAATAGAAGGTAATTCAACTGTGTTTAAGGTTGACTGTGGTGCCAATGTAACAGTAATGTCCAGAGCTACTTATGACAATATACATACTAAACCAGCCTTGACGAAAATTAGTTCTCAGTTGACAACAGCTGCTGGTACAGCTCTACAGTGCTATGGATCATTCAAGACAAAATTCCGTTATAAAGGGAGACATTATAGAGACACTATTTATGTCACCGAAAGTGCTGGAAATCTGCTTAGCAGAAAGATGTGCACCACTTTAAACATCTTGACTCTGAATATAGCCGAGTGCAATTGTGATCATTTATCAAGCAATACAAGTGATGTATTTGGAGAACTTGGCCTAGTAAAGGGCGAACCTGTCAAAATCGTTCTTAAAGAGGGGACAACCCCTTTCCATATCTCAGTTGCTAGGAGAGTTGCATTACCTCTTATGGGAAAGGTTCAGGCAGAACTTGACAGAATGGAGACCCTGGGTGTCATAGAAAAGGTCACAAAACCCACAGATTGGTGTTCTCCCATGGCAGTTTCCATGAAACGAAATGGCAACGTAAGGATTTGCGTTGATTTGAGACAGCTTAACCGCGCAGTGAAGCGGGAGAGATACACTTTGCCGACCATACAGGATATTGTATCAGAGCTTAAGGGCGCAACTGTATTTATGTCACTTGATGCGGCAAGTGGATCTTTCGAACTCCCACTAGATGAAAATAGTTGTATGCTAACCACTTTCATGAAGCCGTTTGGACGGTACATGTTTACACGGCTTCCTTTCGGGATAACGTCCGCAAGCGAGATATTTCAGCGCAGAATGTCGTATATACTGTCAGGTATCCCAGGCGTAGCCGTCTATCAGGATGATATCTTTGTGTCCGGTACAGATATGCAGGAACATGATTCCTGATTAAACCAAATGTTCAAAACCATTGAGGAGGCTGGACTTAAGCTAAACAAGGAGAAGTGTGTATTCCGACAAGAGAAGCTTGACTTTCTTGGACATCAGTTTAGCAGCGCAGGCATGAGTCCTTCACCCGACAAGGTGAAAGCCGTGAAAGAACTCAAAGCTCCTACCAACGTAACAGAACTGAAAAGACTGCTTGGAATGGTGAATTACCTTGGTGGCTATACATTCCTAACCTAAGTACAGTGCTACAGCCACTAAATGATCTCTTGAAGAAGGACAGTTCCTGGACATGGGAAAACCCACAGGAAAAGGCATTCTCAGAGGTGAAAACCCTTCTAACAGACGCTCCGACACTAGCATACTTTGACATCGGCAAACCAACAATTGTCTCAGCTGACGCAAGCAGTTACGGGCTTGGCGCAGCACTAATGCAAATGGATGGTGATAAACCAAGGCCAGTAGGGTTGTTGGTAAGCCTGCCACCAGATGGCCGCACGGGGAATTGGGACTAGAAACCAGAACACTTGGGCTGGCGGTTGAGCCGCGGCCGGTTGTACATGAGACGGAATAAACGATAGTCAACCCCTTTTACGTGTTTGTGTGACATGGTGTCAGGAGTGGCTAAGAACTCACCAAAACGCCTCTGAGAGCTGGTAAGACAAGACTACTCGCAGCTGATTCGTCTCTCACGGAGCGTCAGGCGAAACGTTATACAGCCCCTATTATCGCCCGCTTGTCAGCCACGCAACCATGGCAAAACGACCAGAACTGAAACTTTCTGGCAATATTATAGAGAATTTCAAGAACTTTGAGGTAAGATTTAATGACTATTGTATTCAGTCTGAGTACAGGGACCTTGCACAGAGCCCCACTAGTTCAGAACATTATAAAAAACCACTACTGGAACTGGCCGCCCTGTGATCGGCAGTGCCAGATGGACCCTGCAAGTGATACGCTATACGTTGGAACCTCAGATATCTGATGAGGATCATGCAAAACCATGGATACTCATGGAAAAACTGAGAAATCACTACACTGGTACAAGTGGCAGTTCTTTGATGACTGACAAATATAAATTCTGGAAGCTCACTCAGAATCATTCAGACACTGTACAGGAATGGGAAGTGAGAGTAAAACAGGCCAGTAGTTTATGTGAGTATGGCACATTAGAAGATGAAATGTGCCGAGATAAATTTGTTTTTGGGCTCCAGGATGGTGGAATTAGGACTGAACTGTTAAAAACACATTTGAAACCAGATAAAAGAAAAAAGTCCATGTTTGATGTTGTCACTGAAGCTAAGGCACTGGAGTCAGCCAAGAAGGCAAATGATTTAATTGATAGTGCAGCCTCATGCATGGAAATTATGCCCCGCTAAAGGCAAAAGGTGTATTCGGTGCTACGGCTATGACCACTTCGCTAAAGTTTGTCCACAGGGTGACCTTAATATGCAGAAATCTGACAAAGAACAGAGATATCGCCCACAATTCAGCAGAGGTCGTGGGAGAAGCCTAGGTAGAGGTAGGGGGTTCAGAGATCCCACATACCAAGACAATTCTGATCATGAAAGTAACAACAAGGCACTCCTACACCATCTTCAAACTGAAGACTGTGATAATTTATCATTTACAGAGAAGTTACCAGTCTAATCACTTGAGAACACAAACACCTTTAGCCTCCAAGAGCCAGTGAGGAAGAAGAGATACTTTGCTTACCTTTCTGTGTCAATCACTGGGACTGTGTTCTCTTCGATGAAATTCCAGATAGATACCGCAGCGATGTGTAACACAATCTCTGCCAAGTCAATCTATGATCTCTCATCAACAGTGAAATTGGCCCGTTCACCATACTTACTGTACCCATATGGTAATGCCAAACCACTTAAGCCATTAGGACAGATAGAGCTGATATGTGAACGCAAGGACAAATATGAAACACTGATATTCCAGGTATTACCTGAGAGCGTAATGAAAGATAAACCAGCCCTGCTGTCAGGTCATGCCTGTGAAAAAATGGGACTTGTAAGAATACAGGCAGATGAGGTGTTCTCAATCTCTAGTGCGGTTGAAGGCATACAGAGCAGCCATCATGAGCCACCCCCTGGGTAGCAAACACAGGCATTGGAAGAGATGAAACCTCCACTAAATTGTAATCACCTTGAAATGATACAGAATAACACACCAGAAAAATGTAGACCCCAAGCAGCGCCATCAAAACCAATTGCTATCCCAGCTAAGAACAAGTGACCCATGGGTCATGACGCTCAGCTGACTGGGAAGAGATTCGCAAAAGGAAATTTTATCATCTGAATGGTAGTATATACCCATTCAACTGAAGCATCAAACAGATTAACCAACAGGCCAAGATTGTGTCTGCATTTATATATATTTCAAAAATAAAGAAAAAATGCATAAACTTAAACAAGGCCTACAGGCCTAATGCAAACCTGTGCAATGAGATTACACCAGGTATAATGCTTCAATGCTGGACCATTACTTTTCAAGAACATGTGTAACATGTATATGAACAATGCAAGTACTAAACACCTAGAACAAGAAACAATTAAACATACATCCCTGCTGCAATTCTGGCATGGGTGCACACAACACAAAAACTAGAATATGGGTAGTCAACAAGCATCTACCTGTATCTGCCAAAATCAGAGTGGGAAAGGTGAAGTGAGGAATAGATTGAGTGGCAAGAGGAATAGAGTGAGGTGTGTTGGATAATAGCCTGGATGTCTGCAGCCGAAATGTGTATGTAGGTGGCGCCACCTGTCATAATATCAAGAAAGCTGTCCAAGATGTATACACATGCAAAATTTCAGGTGGATAAGTCCAACCAATGCAGAGATATGAGATCTATACACATGCAAAATTTCAGGGGAATAAGTCAAACCAGTCCTGTTATATAAGCCTGAATGTCTGCAGCATATACATAAATGTAGGTGACGCCACCTGCCAAAAAATCCAGAAAGCTATCCAAGATGTATAAACATGCAAAATTTCAGGTGGATAAGTCAAACCACTACTGAGATATGAGTGATTTTAGCCCACGGCAGACAAACAGACAGACGCTGTGCAAAAATGGTGGCAGATGGCACCACCAATTTTGTGTATGATTAAGAGCTATGTGAGATCTATACACATGCAAAATTTCAGGGGGGTATGTCAAACCACTGCTGAGATATGAGTGATTTTATCCCAAGGCAGATGAACAGATGGACGCTGTGCAAAAATAGTGGCAGGTGGCACCACCAGTTTTGCATTTGATAAAGAGCTATGGGAGATCTATACATATGCAAAATATTGGTCCAACTGGTCAAACGGTTTCCGAGATATGAGCTTGGATGTCTGCAGCTTAAACGTGAATGTAGGTGGCGCCACCTGTCATAAAATCAAGAAAGCTGTCAAGGATGTATAAACCTGCAAAATATCAGGTGGATAAGTCAAACCACTGCCGAGATATGAGTGATTTTATCCCATGGCAGATGAACAGGTGGACGCTGTGCAAAAATTGTGGCAGGTGGCACCACCAGTTTTGCATATGATAAAGAGCTACGGGAGATCTATACACATGCAAAATTTTGGCCCAACTGGTCAAATGGTTCCCAAGATATGAGCTTTGATGTCTGCAGCTTAAACGTGAACATAGGTGGCGCCACCTGTCATAAAATCAAGAAAGCTGTCCAGAATGTATACACATGCAAGATTTTAGGTGGATAAGTCCAACCAATGCAGAGACATGAGTGTTTTTATCCCAAGGCTGATGAACAGATGGATGCTGTGCAAAAATGGTTGCAGGTGGCGCCACCATTTTTAGTGTATGTTATAAAGCTTTCCAAGGGCTACATTTGTGCAAAATCTTTAGCATATCGGTCAAACGGTTCCTGAGATATGTGGGTTTATGTGTGGAAACAGACACACAAATGGACGCTGGGCAGAGAGGAAAGGTCAGAGGTCAACCAAAAATGAGGGCGAAGCAGTTCACATGTGACCAATCATAATTCCGAATTTTAAAAAATTCTGCCCAGTGGTTATGGAGGAGTTCTCCGGAAACCTATACGGCGATGGTGGCAGCGTCGGCCTCCGACTGAAAACAGTATCCGCAAAACTCTGTTTTGGCGGATACAATGATTGTAGCTGGCACCACCAGTATGTCAAACAAACCCCTCCTATGAAATAAGCAGGGACATACACTGTGCAAAAATTATTGTAGGTGGCGCCACCAGTTTTCTACACTATAAAGCTACCCGATATGTATAAACATGCCCAATTTTAGGCTGATATATCAAATTCCTCTGTAGAAATAAGCAGGCGCATACACTGCAAAAGTCAATGTAGGTGGCACCACCTGATTGTAAATGAGAATACCATCAAAGACGCATAGATAGATAAAAATATCAATCCAATATATCAAACTTCCCCAGAGTTTGATGCACTGGGCTGACAAGGCTAAGGTGAGTAAGGCAGTTGCCCCCGAGTGACCTTTTGACCTGTACCTAGCTGCACTGAGTGAATTTTTGACCTGTTGCATAATAGACACATTTGGCAGTCTGCCAAAGCTATAAATAGAATGCAGCTACTGCACTGAGTGAACTCTTGACCTATACTTGGCTGCACTTCTTCCAATCCTGGCACCGTGCTAAAACTATTTATAGAGCTGACATCATCTTGGCTAATGGCCAACATCAAGGCACTGGCAATCTGCCAATGGTAAACCAAGTGCTGCCATCTGTACACAAAAGTGGTCCCTTCTTGTAATAACTTTGAAATTTATTTCCCAATACAAAATGTTTTTTAGGAGACTTTTTATAAGAAAGAAATCAGGAATATATGTAAAATTATTATGGATACATACTGAATGCAAAATTAAAATACAAATATATCTCATTGATGGCAAATTTTTGAATTAAGTTGAGTAGGGATACCAATAATTTATAATCCACGTACAGTTGTCTTTATATAGCCACAGAGAGCTATATATCCATGATTGTAACATTGCCTTGTATGATGAATAACTTAAATGATAAATCTAAATTTTTTAAAAGCTTTTAAAAAAATTTTCTTGTCAATATTAACCAAAGATAACCTGAAATCTAAATGTCTAGTGGCATGATGTAATAGATGCTGATAAACTGGTGTCAGGCTAGATGTAACAGCATCACACAGCTAACATATATGGTAAAATGACTCAATTCAAGCTCCATAATTCAGCCAAAAATCATTCATGTGGAACCATTTATGACATTTATTATAAGAATAATTGTAGGGATTATTTTTGTAAAATATTTAACAAACTGGCTTCAGTGGCATCAGTCGAAAAACGTTTTGCAGGTTTATAACTCATACAGGAAGATACAGCAAACTGGCTAAGTTCAGCTTCCCGTAACCCAGCCAAAAAGCACTGAACCAAAACCATTTGAACAAACTTGAATTATCAACATCTGAGGATAATTAATGTGTGAGATTTAAGAATTTGGCCAAGTGGTTTTTGAGAAGAAGATCTTTGTAGCCACTGAGCTAATATGGGCTGTTATGGCATATGACTAAATTCAGCTTTCCATAAATTAGCCAAAAGTCACTGAAAAGTGACCATTTGAAAAAACTTCAGAAAGTACTACCCTAGGATCATTTCTGTGCAATATTAAACATTTTGGTCATATGGTTTCAGAGAAGAAGTTTTTTGTAGCCCTCAGTGTGATACAGGCACAGATGACCCTGTACAAAAAAGGCCGATGCAGGTGGCGCCACCAATACCTCAATTTCAGATATGACTTATGTGACCAACATTGGCATAAAATTTGGTGATGACAGCTCCAGCTGTTTCTGAGATTTAAATTTTAATATGCTTTTTTGCAAAGGTTACAAAGTTCAACCTCTTGTAACTCGGCCAAAAATCTCTGAACTGGAACCATTCAAACAAACTTAAGAAAGATTGTTCCAAGGATCATTTCTGTGAAAAATTGAACAATTTTGCTGGACAGTTTCGGAGAAGAAGATTTTTAAAGCTTTTATAGCTTTTTCCCTATAAAATCTAAGAAAATGCAGTTAGAAAAAAAATAAACAAAATCCGATATAGTTTTTTGGATGACTGATTATTTGCAAAATATTTGGTGATGCTAGCTCCTGCCGTTTTTGAGATAGCTATGGTTAACATACAGATGACGCACAACGCACGACGCCACACCATCGCATAAGCTCACAGGTTCGCTAAAAAAATACAGGTGGCTCCACCAGTCTGCAGAAACTAATAAAAACACTTAATGGTCAATATACATGCAAAGAATCATGGTGATCTCTGCATTAGTTGTTCAGATACTTCAGCTTTGTATCAAATTTTCCATTATTCTGAGGGATACTTCAGAGTCCTATAGCTTGAAGGTTATGGGAAACAGAGACCTAATTCCAGGTTTCCACAGACACTTTTCATGGGTCTCCTTGCATGACAAGAATGAAGATTCTAGGTCCAGTTGTTACTATTTGTACCATGTTGACAGATAACCACATCTTAAAAGGTCTCAAAAATAGAGAAAAAAATTCGTAAAAATTTGAAAAAAATAGAGGTGGCGCACCCAGTCTGCAGAAACTGATGGAACACCTCATGATCAATATTTATGTGAAAAATCATGACCATCAGTGTTGTAGTTATTGAGATACTGCAGTTTTTGTATCAAATTTTTCATCATTCTGGGGGGTATTTTGGAGCCATACAGCTTAAAGGATATGGATAACAGAGACCTAATTTTTAGGTTTCCATGGAAACTTTTCATGGGTCTCCCTGTGTGTCAAGAATGAAGATTCTAGGTCCAGTTGTTATGATTTGTGCCCTGTTAACAGATGTCCATATCTTTTAAGGTCTCAAAAATAGAGAAAAAATTCATAAAAAACCTGAACAAATACAGGTGGTGCCACCAGTCTGCAGAAACTGATGAAACACTCCATGATCAATATCCATGCAAACAATTATGGTGATCTCTGCATTAGTTGTTCAGATACTTCAGCTTTTGTATCAAATTTCCCATTATTCTGAGCTGTACTTTGGAGTGCCATAGCTCAAAGGATATGGGTAACAGAGACCTAATTTCAGGTTTCTATGGAGACTTTTCACAGGTCTCTCACTGTGTCAAGAATGAAGATTCTAGGTCCAGTCTTTATGTTTTGTGCCCTGTTAACAGATGTTCACATTTTTAAAGGTCTCAAAAATAGAGAAAACAATTCGTAAAGAATCGAAAAATACAGGTGGCGCCACCAGTCTGCACAAACTGATGGAACATCTCATGATTAATATGTATGCCAAAAATCATGACCATCAGTGATGTAGTTAATGAGATATTAAAGTTTTTGTATGAAATTTTTTACTATTCTGGGGGGTACTTTGGGGCCCCATAGCTCGAAGGATAGGGGGAACAGAGACCTCATTTCTGGTTTCCATGGAGATTTTTCATGGACCTCTCAGAATGTCAAGTTACAAGTTTCTAGGTCCAGCGGTTACGATTTGTGCCAGGTTAACGGACGGACAGACGGACAACGGGTGATCGCTATAGCTCAGATGACTTAGAGTCAGCTGAGCTAAAAATCTTCCACCTCCAGGCAGCTTGATGAAAGAGGACATACTCCAGCAGTATCCGGAAAATTTTCAAGGTATAGGTACTTTAGGTCCTCCAGTCAGATTTAAAGTAAAACAGGAAGTCACACCAGTCATGATGCCGGTCCATCGAGTACCATTGGCCAAACAGGAAAAAGAGAAGGAAGCCCTAGACAGTTATGAAAAAGCCGGGGTTCTAAAAAAGGTAACTGAGCCTACCCCCTGGTGCTCAAACATCCTAAAATAGGAAACCCCAAACAAATTACTAGTTTGCATTGACCCCAGCCAAACAGTGAACAAGGCCATACTGAGGCCTGTGCACCAGATGCCCACACTGAATGAACAGTTACATAAGTTATGTAATGCCAAATGCTTCTCACTAGTTGATGTGCGGGATGGTTTTTCCTTGTTGAGGAATCATCATTCATGACGACAATGCACACATCATATGGAAGGTACCGCTGGCTGAGGCTTCCTTTCGGGATTTCTAGTGCACCAGAGGAGTTCACAATGAGACTAGCATCTGCACTGGAAAATCTGGAAGGAGTACTTACCATAGCAGACGATATTCTCGTGTATGGAGAGGGGGAGACTGAAGAAGAAGCATGGAGAGATCATGATCGACGCTTTATAGCCTTAATGGAGCGCTGCTTAGAAAAGAATATCACACTTCAACAAAGAAAACTGAAGTTTAAGCTTAGCAAGCTCAAATTTGTGGGCAACATACTTACACCATATGGGATGAAAGCAGACCCAGACAAAATAAAGGCTATCACTGATATGAGAGCCCCTGAAAACAAAGCTGGTGTATTAAGGTTTTTAGGCATGCTAAACTACTTGTCACCATACTGCAACAATCTCAGTTCAGTGATAAGACCCTTGACAATGTTGACCAAAGATGATGTTCAGTTCTGTTGGTCTAAAGCACAAGAGGATGCTTTTGGAAAGGCCAAACAGGTCATATGCTCCACACCAGTGCTTAGGTACTATGACCTCAACAAACCAGTCGTCCTGCAAGTTGACGCCAGCGAGGGAGGCCTTGGAGGGGCCGTTTTACAGTATGATGCAAAGGGTCAACTTCAACCAGTAGCCTTCACCTCCTGTAGTTTGAACCAAACAGAACAGAGGTACTCGCAGATTGAGAAAGAGTGTCTAGCTATATGCAGTGCTTTTGAAAAGTTTGATCAGTGGCTATATGGCAAATCAGACATTGTAGTGCACACAGACCATCGTCCCTTAGAGACTATTTTCAAGAAGGCACTCAACAAAGTGCCAGCAAGGCTACAAAGAATGATGATGAGATTGCAGCACTACAGTTTTGTGGTGACATACAAACGGATTTGAAGTGTTCCGTCTCCAGCTGGAGGAATGCTCCCTTGAGCAGAATGAAAGGCTGAGCACAGAAACTGAGATACGTATTCGTGAGGAGATGTTGAAAGACTCTGACCTTTCATCTTTGTATTCTACGATAATACACGGATGGCCAGCTAAGCGTCATCATCTCCCTCAAAGACTGCGCCAGTATTGGGGGTTCCGAGACGAACTATCAGTTGAGAATGGCACTATATACAAAGGCAAAACAGTTGTGATTCCCCTATCTATGAGAAAAGAAATGCTCAGGAAAATTCACCTAACTCTCTTTGGAGCTGAGTCAAATATTCGCATGGCCTGTGGAGTACTTTTCTGGCCGGACATGAGGAAAGCAATTCAGGATATGTGTGAAATCTGCAGCACATGTGCCCAATATGGCAAAACCAGTCCGAAGAACCAATGAAAACTTTTTGTATACCTACCCTTCCATGGCAGATAATAAGTCAAGACTTGAAATCACTCGAAGGGAAAACTTACCTGGTTACTGTGTGCCACTTCTCTGACTGGATCGAGATTGATGAACTTGAGGACTCCACTGCAGTGGGGGTAATAGGAAAAACAAAGGCACATTTTGCCCGCTTTGGGGTACCTAAAGTATGTCACACTGATAATGGCCCACTGTTTATTAGCTCAGAATATCCTAACTTTGCCATTACATATGGATTCACACACACCATTTCATCACCATACCATCCTAAAGGTAATTAATGGCCGAGCTGAAGCGGCTGTCAAAGTGTCCAAAAGTATGATGAAGAAATCCACAGATATACAAGCTGCCCTGCTTAACTACAGGAATACACCCCCACAGGGCCACTCTTACACACCGGCTCAACGACTGTTTTGTCGCAACACTAGATCCCTATTGCCTACCTCAGACAATCTTCTGCTACCAGTTTATTGATCAACAGCTTGTCGTTGCAGAGATACAACAGAAAAGAGTTGCAAGTAAAGAAATATATGACCGTACAGCAAGCAGGGAACAGCCTTCTTTGGATACTGGGGAGTTTGTGTATGCTAAACCTCCGCCTGACACGAGAGGAAAACCATGGACCTATGGACACATCGTAGAAAGAAATGAGCATAGGTCTTACACGGTACAAACAGACAACTGCTGCATCAGAAGAAACCGGGTGCAGCTTAGGGCGGCGGCACCTCCGATAAGGGAAACACTGGTCAGTGGACCCGCGTCAGATGCATCATTGTACACCAGCACATTAAAACCTACAGTGCCACATGTTAACACCAGTGACCTACAACCTGAACAAAACCCGCAGAGCACAAGGCAGGATTCTCCTGAAATTGCAGTGGCTAGCCCGCCGGCGGCATCAGTGTCTTCACAGGAAATGCTTCCAGTAGATAAGGAATGTTATGGGGAAACACAGCCATCAAGACCGATGACTAACCCTGTTCTGACACTGCCCACTAACCAAACCCTAACAAGCTCGAGAGTTATCCGTCTTCTGAAGAAGTATGATGATTTGTGTTGATAAGTAGGATACCATAAAGGACAGAATTATCCCTGGTAGCCTGCTTCAGAGTCTTGGTAGTCTACCCAAGCCCTGCATTAAGTTTACTTATGTGAATCACTGCATTTTATTAAAGTTCTTTTAGTATCAGCATTTAGTAGTAGTTTAATTATGTGACTCAGTAGCACAATGCTTGGACTATGCTTATCTGGATACTTTCACCATATTTATATCCTAGTCAGTAAGGTTCACATTTTTAAAAAAATTTCATTGGAGGGGAGATGTTGGTAAGCCTGCCACCAGATGGCGGCATGGGGGATTGGGACTGGAAACCTGAACACTTGGGCTGGAGGTTGAGCCGCGGCCGGTTGTACATGAGATGGAATAAACGATATATAGTCAACCCCTTTTATGTGTTTGTGTGACAGCGTATGCATCAAGTACTTTGCTGCCTAGTGAGAAAACTACGGGCAAATAGAAAAAGAGTGTTTAGGTGCGGTATGGGCTTGTGTAAAGTTCCATCGGTATTTGTTCGAACAGCCATCATTTCGCTTAATCACAGACCACAAACCATTGGTTCCTTTGATGAACAGTTGTGATTTGAACAAGGCGCAACTTAGATGTCAGTGACTGTTGATGCGCTTGATGAAGTATAATCCGCAGGCGGAGTACGCACCTGGCAAAACATTATTCTTAGCTGACGCATTATCCAGGCATCCCTTAGAGGAAACAGTTTCAAACAATGATAAGGAAAAAATCGAAGCCATAGACTTGCAGGAGCAGTTAACTAGAGATACATGGCCTGTGTCGACTGACAGACTTGAGCAAATACGCAGTGTTACTGCAAATGATCAGCAAATGTGTACAGCAATTCCCTTGACTCGAGGGATGGCCAACACACATCCGAGATGTACCAGATTTACCACACAACATGTTCGAAGCAAGGACGCATTTTTCTGTAGCAAGTGGACTTTTGCTTTACGACAACAGAATTGTCATACCAATGAGTATGAGAGACCATGTTCTGACCAAATTACACCTAGGTCACCAGGGGATCACAAAAAGCAGAAAGAGAGCCCAATCGTGTGTATGGTGGCCAGGTATGTCAAAAGACATTACAAAATAATTGGAAAGTTGTGAACACTGCCAATCAAATAGGCCAGCACAGAGGTGTGAACCACTCAAATCTACACCAATGCCTGAAAGTCCATGGACTAGAATAGCTACTGATCTGTTTACACACAACGGAGAACAGTACATGGTCGTCACAGACTATTATTCAAGGTTCCCAGAAATAATACACCTCCCTGAAACCACGAGTGCAAGTGTAATCGGAAAACTGAACAAGGCCTACAGGCCTAATGCAAACCTGTGCATTGGGAAATACACCAGGTATAATGCTTCAATGCTGGACCATTACTTTTCATGTATATGAACTATGCAAGTACTAAACATTTTGAATAAGAAACAATTACACAAACATCACTGCTGAAATTCTGGCATAGGTGCACACAACACTAAAAAGATTGTAGCTGGCACCACCAGTCTTGTATACAACGAAGCTATCAGAGATATATACAACGCCCAATTTCAGACTGATATATCAAACCCCTCCGGAGAAAAACGTGTGCAAAAGTCATGGTAGGTGGCGACACCTGTCTTGTGAGCGAGAAAGCCATCAAAGACACATTGACAGGTCAAAATATTATTCCAATACATCAAACTTACCATAGAGTCTGATGCATGGGGCTGACCAGGCTTAGGTGAGAAAGGCTGTTGCCCCGAGTGAACTGTGACAAATTGCTTGCTCAGACTACTGCACTGAGTGAACTCATGACCTGCACCTGGCCAGACTGAGTGAACTTTTGACCTGTACCTGGCTGCACTGAGTGAACTCTTGACCTGTTGCATAATCTGACACAGTTGGCAGTCTGCCAAAGCTATAAAAAGAATGCAGCTACTGCACTGAGTAAACTCCTGACCCATACCTGGCTGCACTGAGTGAACTCTTGACCTGTTGCCTAATCTGATACAGTTGGCAGTCTGCCAAAGCTATAAATAGATCCAGACTGACCTCTAGCCTGTTGCCAAATCTGAAATAGTAGCCACACCATTGCATAAGCTCATGCAGGGGCCCTGCCCTGAGGGGCTTGACACCCATGAAGTGATCACATAGTGCCCATGAGGTGTTCACATGTCACCCATTAGGTGATCACATGCCATGTGCTTGGCTGCACTGATTGAACTCTTGACCTATATCTGGCTGCACTGAATGAACTCTTGATCTGTTCCCAAATCTGAAACAGTTGGCAGTTTCTCAACCTATTTAAAGATACAGATTCAATCTTGGCCTGTTGGTATATCTGTTTACACATACTGAAAGACCTTGGTTAAAATTTCTTTTTTCAAGCCGACATATTCATAAACTTTTTATCAAAATATCTAGAATAATAAAAGATGCAGTACTTTCATTGTTAAAGGTCCAATAGTTCTGCCAAAAATCATTCTAGTAAACTTGTACAAAGGCCACCTAAGAATATTTTTTGTGCAATGTTACAGAAGATATAATTGAAATAATAATTTTGTAGAAGAACACTATTGCAGTCCTCAGTTTGAAAAAGACATAATAATGGCCATAAGACCAACTTAAGCTTTTCACAACTCAACCAAAAATCAACAAACTCAGTATATTCTGATATGATTGAAAGAACCATGTCCTAGGATAATTCTTTTGAAAAATTGAACAATTCAACTTGACAGTTTCATCATTAAACTGAAAGAGGCTAAAATTATGAGGTTTTTTGCCCATAAAAAACAGGTCAATGTAGGTGGCACCACTAAATCTACAACTTCAAATATGAGTCATGTGACCAACATTTGCACAATACCTGGTAATGCTAGCTTCTGTCATTTCTGAGAGTACTATGTCAGTATGCTTACTTGGCTGAATGACTGTTCAAATTTGTGCAACTCCACTAAAATTCATCAAATACAAACCATTTGAACAAACTTGAGAGGGCTTGCCTCTGGGATCATTTATGTAAAATATTTATCAATTTGGCTGGACCGTCTACAAGAAGACGACTTTTAAAATATTGTCAGCCTTTTCCTTATAAAATCTAAGTAAATGCAGATAGCAAAAAAATAAGCTGAATCCCATAGTAAAATTTGATATGTGACAGATTATTGCATAAAATCTGGGAATGGTAGCTCCTGCTATTCCTGGGAAATTATGGATTAATGTACAGATGACCAATGACCCCCGTACAAAAATAGGTCAATTCAGGTGGTGCCACCAATACCTGAATTTCATATATGACTCATGTGACCAACACTGGCAAAAAATTGGTGATGATAGCTCTGGCTGTTTCTGAGACTGTCATTTTAGGCCAAAATAAAAAAAAGGTATGGTTCTCAGGCACTTTTTTTCAGAAATCAATGCGGGCGGACGCTTTTTTTATTTTAAATTTTTTGGTATGTTTCGATAAAAATGTCAAATGATAAGGGAAAATCATGAAAATAACAGTTTTATTTTGCTAAATAAGTAAAAGCACTACAAATCAAAGGAAATTGTATGGTTTTATCTTCTTGAAAGAAATTTCGGAGCGTCAGCAGCTCAAAATTGGAAAATTTTTATTGAAAATCAAAATAAAAAGTTTTGATGCGGGGGTTTAAAATTGATGCGGGCGGTGCCTGAGAACCATACCTTTAATTTTTTTTGGCCTTAGTATGCTTTTTTGGACAGATGACTAAGTTCAACTTCCTGAACAAAATTGAGGGAGATGGTATAAAAGATTATTTCTGTGAAATATTGAACAATTTGGCTTAAGTGTTTTGGAGGAGAAGATTTTTAAAGGTTTTTTTAGCTTTTTCTCTATAAAATTTAAGAAAATTTTCAGATGGCTAATTTTTTGCATTAAATTTCATGATGCTAGCTCCAATCATTTTCAAAATAGTATGGGTAAACGTACAGAAGACAAACGCTGCCACACCATCGCATTAGCTCACAGGTTCACTAAAAATAAATACCGATGCATTTTGAATGCAAAATTGTAATACAGATGCATCTCACTGATGGCAAAATCTTGAATTAATTTGACTATGGATACCAATTATTTATAATCCATGTACAGCTGTCTTTATATACCCACAGAGAGCTGTATAGCTGTGATTGTAAACATTGCCTGGCATGAGGAATATCTAAAATTCATAAATCTACATTCTTTAAAAGCTTTTAAAAAACATTCTTGTCAATATTAACCATAGATAACCTGAAATCTAAATGTCTAGAGGCATGATGTAATAAATGCTGATAAACTGGTGCCAGTCTAGATGTATCTAGATGTATCTGTGTATCTGCTTCACACAGCTAACATATATGGTAAAATGACTCAATTGAACCTTTATAATTCAGCCAAAATTCATTCTTTGGAACCATAAAAGACAATTATTATAAGAATTATACAGGGGATTATTCTTGTAAAATATTAAACAAATTGGCCTCAGTAGGGTCAGTCAAAAAATTTTTTACAGGTTTATAACTCATGTGGGAAAATACAGCAAAATGGCTAAGTTAAGCTTCCTGTAACTCAGCCAAAAATCACTGAACCAAAACCATTTGAACAAACTTGAATTATCAACATCTAAGGATAATTAATGTGTGAGATTTAAGAACTTGTCCCAGTGGTTTTCGAGGAGAAGATCTTTGTAGCCACTGAGCTAAAATGGGCTGTTACAGGATATGACTAAATTCAGCTTCCCATAACTCAGCCAAAAATCAATGAACTTAGACCATTTGAACAAATTTCAGAAAGCACTACCCTAGGATCATTTCTGTGCGATATTAAACTATTTGGCCATATGGTTTCAGAGAAGAAGTTTTTTGTAGCCGTCAGTATGATAGGGGCACTGATGACCCCCGTACAAAAAAGGTTGATAAAGGTGGCGCCATCAATACCTCAATTTCAGATATGTCTCATGTGAACATTGGCATAAAATTTGGTGATGATAGCTCCAGCCGTTTCTGAGATTGTAATTTTAGTATGCTTTTATGGACAGATGACTAAGTTCAACTTCCTGTAACTCGGCCAAAAATCACCGAACTTAAACCATTCGAACAAACTTGAGAAAGATTTATCCAGGAATCATTTCTGTGAAATATTGGACAATTTGGCTGAACAGTTTCAAAGAAGAAGATTTTTAAAGCTTTTATAGCTTTTTCCCTATAAAATCTATGAAAATGCAGTTTGCCAAAAAATAAGCAAAATCCGATATAGTTTTTTAGATGATGCCGGACGACGCCACACCATCACATAAGCTCACAGGTTCGCTAAAAATGTGTTTACTCGATGGGGAATTCCACTTGAAGTTGTATCTGACAACGGTCCCCAATATGCGTCAAATGAATTCAAGAAATTCAGTGAAGAGTACAATTTCACTCACGTGATGAGCAGCCCTAGATTCCCACAATCCCCATGTATGGCACTTATGGTATACAGAAATACAACAAATACTTCAACAGGATACAGCCCAGCAAACCTGATGATCGGACGTGACATAAGAACAACCCTACCTACTTTGCCCAGAAACATTATGTCAAAAGATGTCAACCATGACCGTGCTAGGCGAAATGACAAACAAAGCAAGTCAAAACACAGATATTTCTACAATAGGAGATATACTCCTAAACTGATGGAGGAGTTAAAACTAGGCGACAAAGTTCGGATCAGAGATGACAGTGATAAATCATGGGGTGATAAAGCTACAGTGATCCGTAAAGAAGATACCCCAAGATCATACAGAGTAGAATTACTGAGTGGGAAAATCCTGAGAAGGAACAGGAAGCACTTGCAGAAAATCCCTATAGATCAGGAGCCAGAACCTGAGTTAAAATTGCCAGAAGCGCAACTAGTACAGGATGTTCCAGATAATAGCAGTGCACCTGTGATAACTACTAAATCAGGGAGAGTTGTGAAACCAACAAAATGACTTGATATGTGATAAGTTTTATTCCAAAGAGTGATGTTGACACACACGGCCAGAATAATGCCGGTCATCTCACTAGAAATAGTTGGGTTAGTCTGCCCTCTATTTCATTTCCGCTTAAGAAATTTGTTATCTTTATCAGTGTAATTTCTTTAACGTCATTATTATGATCAACCCATTGTTTCAGTGTAACATTACATAAACTCTTTGGTTATTCTACAGCATGGACATGTGTTTGGTTGAACTAAGAGCTGATAAGTTAAATGACTCTTTTTATTTGGTTAAATTGTGTCTTGGTTATTTAATAACTTAAAAGGGGAGATGTCATGATATCCGTGTTAACATAAGCGGCCCATTCGTTATGGTGCTAAGCGGCCAACCGAGAACCGCTCTGGTGATTTCCGGCGTGTGATGTGCACAGCCAAAAGTGTGTGTCTAGCTGATTAAAATGTAAATCAAACCATCTTGTGTTTATGCAAGTGACTGACACGCCGTGTGCCTGTACCTGGATAAATCTCTGACAGTGGCGGCCATATTTGAATTCCGACAAGTCTGTAATTCGATAGGTCTGGAGCCCTCATTGGTACCAATCATCCCTGTGAATTTGGGAAAGCTGCAGTATACTGTTGTTGAGTTATCGTGTGTGAAAGAAAATCAGCGACTGGGCTGTGGCGGCCATATTTGAATTCTGACAAGTCAGTAATTTGATAGGTCTGGAGCCCTCATAGGTCTCAATCATCCCTGTGAATCTGGGAAAGCTGCAGTATATTGTTGTTGAGTTATCGCGTGCAAAAGAAAATCAGCGATTGGGCTGTGGCGGCCATATTTGAATTCCGACAAGTCTGTAATTCGATAGGTCTGGAGCCCTCATAGGTACCTATCATCCCTATGAATTTGGGAAAGCTGCAGTATGTTGTTGTTGAGTTATTGCGTGCAAAAGAAAATCAGTGATTGGGCTGTGGCGGCCATATTTGAATTCTGACAAGTCTGTAATTCGATAGGTCTGAAGCCCTCATAGGTACCAATCATTCCTGTGAATTTGGGAAAGCTGCAGTATGTTGAGTAATCGCGTGCAAAAGAAAGTGTCACTAACAAAAGGACGGAAGGACGTACTGACACGGTGATCACTATAGGGCACCGCTTGTCAAGCGGGGCCCTAATTACTGCATAACACTTGGTTGGTTGGGTATGGGGGGGGGGGGGGGGGGGGGGGGGGGGGCTGGACAGTATGGGGTGGTGATAGGAAAGTTGATAGGAGAATAACTGTACACCTGTCACAGCAGGAGATCTCCCCCAGTGACTGTAACAAATTAGGAACCTTGGCATAGCTGACTTCCAGTGACCAGGAGTGGCCAACCTGCATGTTGGCAAAACTAGTGACTGCAATAGAGCCTCAAGAAAAAATTCAATAACCAGCCTAATTTTCAAGCTTTTATTTTCAAATTTCAGATTTAAACAGATTAAATACTTATGTTAACATGCTTTGAAAATTAAATCAACAGTACTCATAGGAAAAAAATGTGCAAAGGTCAGAAATTCGGCAAAATTTAAGGTACTGATTTTATTTTTATGCTAAAAACTTAAAAAAATTTATAAAATTCAGATGCCATGTTAACATACATGTATATGTATAAAAAAAAGTATTTTACAACTTTTGGATTAACAATATCCGTCCAGTCTGACCAAGGGTCTAATTTTATGTCTGGCTTATTCCAGCAAGTTATGCTTGAGCTAGGTATAAAACAGTACAGCTCTTCGCCATACCATCCTGAGAGTGAGGGAGCATTTTCACCAGACATTAATAAACATGATTAGGACTTATTGTTATGACACACAGAAAGACTGGGATGAAGGAATCCACCTACTGCTGTTTGTTGTCAGAGAATCCTTTCAAGGGTCCTTGGGTTTCAGTCCCTTTGAACTAGTTTTTGGACACTCGTGGGCCATTAAAACTGTTTAAAGGAAAACTCTTGTGTGAAAATCCTGATTCTCTTAGTTTATTGCAGTGTGTCTCAGACTTTGCACTAAACTACACAATGCTTGTGAGATTGCAAAGTCTAATCTAAAATCTGCAGAAAGTATAATGAAAACAAAGTATAACAAGCACACTGTAAGTAGGACATTTGAGCCTGGTGAAAAGGTCCTTTCCTTACTACCCATCCCTGGCAGACCTCTGCAAGCTAGATATTTTGGTCCTTACATTGTTGACAAGAAAGTCAGTGATTTAAATTATATACTGTTAACACCAGATAGGCGTAAGAAAAAAACAACTGTGCCATGTTAACATGCATTTTATGACAGAAATTGCACATCAGATGTTGTACATGCTGTTACTGCTGTTAATTGTGTAAAAACTGACCCTGACCCAGTTAAAGTAGATACTGATGGTAAGTGTGATGTAGACATGCAGTGTGGAACAGTACCACTAACAAGGGACCCGTTGGTCATGACACTCAGCTGACTGTCATGTTGATAATATGTCCTTGCACAGACATCCAATTGAAATAGGTGGCATCATTGTTCATGCATATTAGCTTAAGTTCATCAAGACCCATAAGCACAACAAATCTGATGACAATCCAACCAGCCTTTAATGAGGAATTTTGGCAATTAGTGTGTATTTGCATTATTTCTGGGTTGCTCAAACATACCCCAAAACTCTGAGAATAGAGGTCACTGTGACAAAATTTCAGGTTTCTGGGGGAGAACTTTTGAGGAACTCTCAGGATGTCAAGTTAGAAGATTCTAGGCCCCATGGTTATAATTTGTGCCCTACTTTGGTATCAAATTTTCAATTATTCTGGGGGGTACTTCTGAGCCTCATAGCTCGGACAATATGGGTGACAGAGACCTAATTTCAGGTGTCCTAGGAGACTTTTCATGGTCCTCCCAGCATGTCAAGAAAGAAGATCCTAGGTTTAGTCATTACGATTTGTGCCCTTTTATCAGATGACAGCATCTTTTAAGGTCTCAAAAATAGAGGAAATAATCGTAAAAATAATAAAAAAATACAGGTGGTGCCACTAGTCGGCAAAAAGTGATGTAACACCCCATGATCAATATCAATGCAAAGAATCATGGTGATCAATGTATTAGTTGTTCGGATACTTGAGCTTTTGTATCAAATTTTTCATTATTCTGGGGGGTACTTCGGAGCCCCATGGCTTGAAGAATATGGGTTAAAGAGACCTTATTCTAGGTTTTCAAAGAGATTTTTCATGGACCTATTTGGATGTAAAGTTAGAAGATTCCAGGTCCAGCTGTTATGATTTGTGCCCTGTTAACAGATGACACCATCTTTTAAGGTCTCAAAATAGAGAAAAAAAAAATCATAAAAAAATCGAAAAAATACAGGTGGTGCCACCAGTCTGCAGAAACTGATGAAACACTCCATGATAAATAACCATGCAAAAAATCATGGTGATCAATGCAGTTCTTTAGATATTTGAGCTTTTATATCAAATTTTTCAATATTCTGGGGGTGGGGGGGGGGTGATTCGGAATCCCTTAGCTTGAAGGATATGAGTAACAGAGACCTCATCCTAGGTTTCTAAGGAGACATTTCATGGACCTATCTGGATGTAAAGTTAGAAGATTCCAGGTCCAGGGATTTAGATTTGTGCCCTATTAACAGATGAGAGCATCTTTTAAGGATCTAAAATTGAGGGAAAAAAATCGTAAATAATAAAAAATTACAGGTGGCGCCACCAGTCTGCAGAAACTGATGAAACACTCCATGATTTAATATCCATGCAAAGAATCATGATGATCAATGCATTAGTTGTTCAGATATTTGAGCTTTGGTATCAAATTTTTCATTATTCTGGGGGGTACTTCAGAGCCCCATAGCTAGAAGAATATGGGTAACAGAGCCCTAATACCAGGTTTCCAAGACTTTTCATGGACCTCTCTGGATGTAAAGTGAGAAGATTCTAGGTCCAGTCATTACAATTTGTGCCCTGTTAACAGATGACGGCATCTTTCAGGTCTCAAATATAGACAAAAAATTAAAAAAAAAAAATCTAAACAAGGCCTACAGGCCTAATGCGAACCTGTGCATTGGGAAATACACCAGGTATAATGCTTCAATGCTGGACCATTACTTCTCATGTATATGAACAATGCAAGTACTAAACATTTTGAATAAGAAACAATTACACAAACATCACTGCTGAAATTCTGGCATGGGTGCACACATCACAAAAATGATTGTAGCTGGCACCACCAGTCTTGTATACCACAAAGCTATCAGAGATATATACATATACCCAATTTCAGACTGATATATCAAACCCCTCCTGAAAATAAGCAGGGACACACACTGTGCAAAAATTATTGTAAGTGGCACCAACAGTCTTGTATACGACAAAGCTATTCGATATGTATATATATGCCCAATTTCAGGCTGATATATCAAATTCCTCTGTAGAAATAAGCAGGCACATACACTGAGCAAAAGTCATGGTAGGTGGCGACACCTGTCTTGTGAACGAGAAAGCCATCAAAGACACATAGACAGGTCAAAATATCAGGCTAATACATCAAAATTACCTTGAGTCTGATGCATGGGGCTGACCAGGCTTAGGTGAGAAAGGCAGTTGCCCCGAGTGAACTGTGACAAATTTGCTGGCTCAGGCTACTGCACTGAGTGAACTCATGACCTGCACCTGGCTAGACTGAGTGAACTCTTGACCTGTTGCATAATCAGTTGGCAGTCTGCCAAAGCTATAAATAGATCAAGGCTGAACTTTGGTGCCAAATCTGATGCAGTGGGCAGTCTGCTAACACTATAAATAGAATGCAGCTACTGCACTGAGTGAACTCCTGACCCATACCTGGCTGCACTGAGTGAACTCTTGATCTGTTGCCGAATCTGATACAGTTGGCAGTCTGCCAAAGCTATAAATAGATCCAGGCTGACCTCTAGCCTGTTGCCAAGTCTGAAATAGTAGCCACACCATTGCATAAGCTCATGCAGGGGCCCTGCCCTGAGGGGCATGACAACCATGAGGTGATCACATGGTGCCAATGAAGTGTTCACATGTCGCCAGGGAGGTGATTACATGTCACCCATGAGGTAATCACATGCCTTGTGCTTGACTGCACTGATTGAACACTTGACCTAAATCTGGCTGCACTGAATGAACTCTTGATCTGTTGCAAAATCTGAAACAGTTGGCAGTTTCTCAACCTATTTAAAGATACAGACACTATCTTGGAGTGTTGGTGAATCATAAAAGATGCAGTTCTTTCATTGTTAAAGGTCCAATAATTCTGCCAAAAATCATTCAAGTAAACTTGAACAAAGGCCACCTAAGAATAATTTGTGTGCAATGTTACAGAAGTTATACCTGAAACAATAATTTTGTAGATGAACAGTTTTGCAGTCCTCAGTTTGAAATAGACATAATAATGGCCATAAGATCAACAAAAGCTTTTCTGATAGGATTGAAAGAACCATGTCCTAGGATAATTCTTTTGAAAAATTGAACGATTCAACTTGACAGTTTCACCATACACATTTTAATCTGAAAGAGGCTAAAATTATAAGGTTTTTGCCTAAAAAAAAACGGTCAATGTAGGTGGCACCACAAAATCTGCAACTTCAAATATGAGTCATGTGACCAACATCTGCACAATACTTGGTAATGCTAGCTTCTGTCATTTCTGAGATTACTATGTTAGTATGCTTACTTGGCCAAATGACTGTTCAAATTCATGTAACTCCACTAAAATTCATCAAATGCAAACCACTTAAACAAACTTGAGAGGGCTTGCCTCTGGAATCATTTCTGCAAAATATTCAACAATTTGGCTGGACCGTTTACAAGCAGAAAACTATAAAATCAAAGTAAACGCAGATAGCAAAAAAATAAGCTGAATCCCACAACATTTGAAATGTGACAGATTATTGCATAAAATCTGGGAATGGTAGCTCCTGCCATTCCTCAGAAATTATGGGTTAATAGACAGGAGACCAATGACCCCAGTACAAAGAAGGTCAATGCAGTTGGTATGACTCATGTGACCAACACTGGCATAAAATTTGGTGATGATAGCTCCGGCTGTTACTAAGACTGTCATTTTAGTATGCTTTTTTGACAGATGACTAAGTTCAACTTCCTGTAACTCGGCCAAAATTCACCAAACTTGAACCATTCAAACAAACTTGAGAGAGATGGTACAAAAGATTATTTCTGTGAAATATTAAACAATTTGGCTTTACCATTTCAGAGGAGAAGATTCTCAAAGGTTTTTTACCATTTTCTCTATAAAATCTAAGAAAATGCAGAGTTTTTCATATGGCTAATTTTTTGCATTTAATTTCATGATGCTAGCTTCAGTCGTTTTTGAAATAGTATGGGTTAATGTACAGATGGTAGAAGCCGCCACACCATCGCATTAGCTCACAGGTTCACTAAAAATATTACAGACCCATATTGAAAGCAAAATTATAATACAGATCTAGATACATCTCACTGATGGCAAAATCTTGAATTAAGTTGAGTATGGATACCAATTATTTATAATCCATGTACAGCCATCTTTATATACCCACAGAGAGCTGTATACCTGTGATTGTAAAAATTGCCTGGCATGAGGAATATATAAAATCATAAATCTACAATTTTTAAACGCTTTTAAAAAAACATTCTTGTCAATATTAACCATAGATAACCTGAAATCTAAATGTCTAGAGGCATGATGATGTAACAAATACTGATAAACAAGTGCCAGGCTAGATGTATCTGCTTTACACTGTTAACATATATGGTAAAATGACTCAATTCAATCTTTATAATTCAGCCAAAATTCATTCTTTAGAACCATAAAAGACATTTATTATAAGAATTATTCAGGGGATTATTCTTGTAAAATATAATTAACAAATTTGCCTCAGTGGCCTCAGTCAAAAAACGTTTTACAGGTTTATAACTCATATGGGAAAATACAGCAAAATGGCTAAGTTAAGCTTCTCATAACTCAGCCAAAAATAACTGAACCAAAACCATTTGAACAACCCTGAATTATCAACATCTAAGGATTATTAATGTGTGAGATTTAAGAATTTGGCCCAGTGGTTTTTGAGATCTTTGTAGCCACTGAGCTAAAATGGGCTGTTACGGCATATGACTAAATTCAGCTTCCCATAACTCAGCCAAAAGTCACTGAACTGAGACCATTTGAACAAACTTCAGGACCCTAGGATCATTTCTGTGTGATATTAAACATTTTGGCCATATGGTTTCAGAGGCACTGATGACCCCGTACAAAAAAGGCCGATTCAGGTGGCCCCACCAATACCTCAATTTCAGATATGACCTATGTGACCAACATTGGCATAAAATTTGGTGATGACAGCTCAATCTGTTTCTGAGATTTAAATTTTAATATGCTTTTTTGGACAGATGACAAAGTTCAACCTCCTGTAACTCAGCCAAAAATCTCTGAACTGGAACCATTTGAACAAACTTGAGAGAAATTGTTCCAGGGATCATTTCTGTGAAATATTGGACAATTTGGCTGAACAGTTTCGGAGAAAATTTTCAAAGCTTTTTTAGCTTTTTCCCTATAAAATCTAAGAAAATGCAGTTAGCCAAAAAATAAGCAAAAATCGATAGAGTTTTTTAGATGACTAATTTTCTGCATAAAATTTCATGATGCTTACTCTTGCCGTTTTCAAAATAGTATGGGTTAACGTACAGACGACGGACGCCGCCACACCATCGCATAAGCTCACAGGTCCGCTAAAAACACAGGTGGCGCCACCAGTCTGCAGAAACTGATGAAACACTCCATGATTAATATCCATGCAAAGATTAATGCATTAGCTGTTCAGATATTTGAGCTTTTGTATCAAATTTTTCATTATTCTGAGGGGTACTTCGGAGCCCAATAGCTTGAAGAATATGGGTAACAGAGACCTAATTCCAGGTTTCCAAGAAGACTTTTCATGGTCCTCCTTGGACGTAAAGTGGGAAGATTCCAGGTCCAGCGGTTACGATTTGTGCCCTGTTAACAGATGACGGCATCTTTTGAGGTCTCAAAAATAGAGATAAAAATCGCAAAAAATTGAAAAAATACAGGTGGTGCCACCAGTCTGCAGAAACTGATGAAACACTCTATGATCAATATCCATGCAAAAAATCATGGTGATCAATGCATTAGTTGTTCAGATACTTAAGCTTTTGTATCAAATTTTTCATTATTCTGGGGGGTACTTCAGAGCCCCATAGCTAGAAGAATATGGGTAACAGAGACCTAATTCCAGGTTTCCAAGGAGATTTTTCATGGACCTCTCTGGATATAAAGTAAGAAGATTCTAGGTCCAGTGGTTACGATTTGTGCCTTGTTAACAGACAGACGGCGGGATGGCCGGATGGACGACGGGCAAAGAGTGATCGCTATAGCTCAGATGACTTACAGACAGCTGAGCTAAAAAACTCAGACATGCTTAACAACCTTGATGCGACTGTCACACCTTACCGCACACGAACAACAAGACCTCTAGAACCTGCTGCAGAATTATGAACATTTGTTTAGTGACATTCCAACACAAACTAACATACTGTGCCATAACGTTGATATTGGCGAGGCAAGCGCAGTCAAGCTGCATTCTTACAGAATGAATCCAGAAAAGCAAAAGTATCTTCAGGATGAGATTCAATATTTGCTGGACAATGATTTTATTGAACCTTCATTTATTCTTGTGCCAAAACCTGATGGAAGTTACCATATGTGCTCAGATTATAGAAAACTGAACTCTGTCACCAAGACTGACACATTCTCGATTCCGAGGATCTATGATTGTATTGATAGAGTCGGTAGATATTTGAGAAATTTTTCTTTTTTCTTACAGGAGGGGGGTCAGTTACAGATGTCTCTTTTATGCAGCAGTCTTACATGTGTCTGTGTAGCGCTAGCATTGTCCGTTGCCATGGGAGATGAGCTAGGTGGCCCGGCCCACGCGTGGGGTCTGATGTGTAAACACAGCACTTATGCTAATCTGGAACTTTCTGGGCTGGTCACGCTCTATGAGCACGTTTTTTGTAACGTTCTTTGGGCGTGTGTATTATGTATTGTTGGGTTCTTTTGGATTTTTCTTGAAATGGAAAGTTCTCGACTTGAGGGAAAAGTTATAAATAAGGGGCTGTGTTTAGAGCCAAGAGAGAGGAGAGAGAAATATTCCAGCAGACACAGAAGAGTGCCAGTCAGTTTTGGACCTATCCAATAATGGACCTTTCCGATGGCTGGCCCTAAGCCACGCCCCCCTTAACAACGGTTGCTAAGCCCCACATTTGTCCAAGCGGGCGCATGTACTTAGTTCACGAGAACGTGGCATGGCGGCATCCCACAACTCACTTGCACATACATATCCCTATCATATAAGTTTTGCCAGGACAAGTCATCTTGTCACAGAACACTTAAAAAAGAGAATCAGAGATATATGCATGATCAGATGATATCAAAACGTAGGAAAACATCAGGAGCGATGCCGTCTGTGTGACAGCCCCGGTGCTGCATGGCACTCTGAACAGAATTCTTGGACGCCCGAATCTTTAGTTCGAGCTAGAGCAGAAGCGGATCCAGGGGAGGGGTCCAGGGGGTCCTGATCCCCCCCTTTTTTTCATCAGAAACAATGATTTTTTAAGGGCTTCAGACAAAATTTTGCCGCCTGGACCCCCCCTTTTTCAGACATGAGGACCTTTTTTTTAGTGTTTTTATTTGTCCTCCTGGGTTGGACCCCCCCTTTTCCTAAATCCTGGATCCACCCCTGTAGAGAACGACATATTAACTGAGTCATACATCACCTGTAGAACAGGGTAAGATTTACTTACATTATTCACATTTTCTTTCAAATATTATTATTCATTTGTCGATGTTGACGGTGAGTAATACTGACAGTTCGGCACAGAAAACCCATACTGGTAATATGACAGACCATATGCCATGTGACTTGCGGCCCAACGTCATAACATTGTCGTTAAACGAAAAAGGAATGGGTTTAATGTGCTGCTTTTGCCTTAAAATTTTATAATAAAAAATAAAATGGGCATATAATTATTTATTAAATGATTTTTTTCCTGCTCTATTACCTCTATAGCCACTGACGTGAATTTTAACTCTAGACTGAATCTATATTTTAGACTATGACTTGTTACACTTTATTTATAACACTAATAACAATAAAGGCCATTTTATCATCAAAAGGGCTGAGTTCGTATGCTGAGGAATTATATACATATTCTCTAAATATAAATATTTGTATCCTTTCAGATCATATGGTCACTGCTCCCATTCTGTGGGCCTAATCAAATCCTTCCACGGGCTGAAATTCACTAGCATTCCTGCAGAGCTCAGCAGCACGAGCACACCTCAGAAGTAGAATGTGCCCTTACTGATCAACAATCTTATGGTTGCCGGACCAACAGAGTCCAGGAAAAGAAAACCAGTGGTCTGCAAAATGGACACCACTATGAGTAAGTAAAAATTATCTTTAATCTATAGCTCAACTCTTACACTTATAAGGTTTGTAAAAAAAAACTGATGCATGTTTGCACACATTCTGTATATTTAAATGATATCCCCATCACTTGCTGATATATTACTGTGCCAAATAATCGAGAGAAAAAAGAAACTGGTTTTTAATTTTATTTCCTTATTAGTGACTGGACTGATGACCTCTAATGGCCATATCAGATGTTCTTATATAATATGCCATGACGCGCACACAGCCTGAACACAAATACTATATTGCTTTATTACCAAGGGTAAAAAATTTTTTTGCTCACAGAAACTAGGTTGACATAGTTGATGACAGTGCATATTCAATTCATTTTCCTATATGGTATTTACCAGAAATTCATTCTATCATTATGATGATGGAAATATGTAATGTAAAATCATATATAACCATATGTATTACCATGCATGTTTCTAGTCCATCAATTTTATTTTTATAAACTGAAATATCTGCTTGTAGACCAAATATGTGTGGCTGCAACAAGCAAAACCAAACCCAGAGAGGGATGTATGTAGGAATCTGAAACTGCCCCATGCCTCTGATTTTACAGTACCCAGCATTGTTAGAAGGTTATTGTGACATACAGCCAGAAGATGTTCAACCCAAATGCCAATTTCTAATGATATTTAAATTATACTCAAAACCAAACATATATGATACGTTTATTTTGTAAACATCAGTTATACACTGTCATATAAATGTTGATGTATAAGTGTATTGGCGTACACAGACGTATGAAAGGAGAATAAAAATTATGAGTCTTGTTTTTTTCTATGTATTAATTGCTGACTCAGAATAAGTCCTATTTGTTGTATAAGTCTTTTCTCTTCAATAACTTCTGAATCTGGGGTGTATGTTCAAGTTTGTGACAATCTGGAATGCTGAATTAGATACCAGCATGTATGCCCACTATGGAGATTCTCTAGACATTCAGACACTTAGCATCTAACTTTCCTTTAGTAGAAGTTAAATGTCCCTATCTTGTCAGAAATATGACAATTAAGCCTGTGGTGCAGATAGATTGTGGACTGAGTGCTGTCCTTTAAGTTGTGGAGAGTTCAAAACTTGTTCCATTTGCTGTGACCATTCTCTGTTGTTTAAATGCAGATATACAGGCAAATGAAGCAGTCTCCCTGTAAAACAATGAAGAAAAATAAAGACAATCAACTTTATATTTCCATAAGTAAACTATATACAGAGGAAAACCATATGGAGAAAGGGTTAACTACAGGTATGAACTGGAATTGAAAATTCTAATAACATGACAAGGAAGTGGAGCCAAGAGTCTCATAATTGTCAATTCATATATATTGCCCATATATTGTCTCATAATTGTCAATTCATTGTCAATGTCCGTATATTATTTTTCTATTATATATATTTTCTATTACTAAAATTACTACACAATATTTAACATTCAAATATTCAGTACCCCCATTTTCTATGCGAAAATCACTTTAAATCAGTACTTTGCCTCACACAGTCAAACCATTAATGAACCAGTGACATGACCTGCAGTTGGCAACATGAATCAAATTGATTTGATGCTGCTATCGCTAGTTCATTTATCACCACAATCATTTTGTCACCAACAGTTCACATGTGGTTTTCCATGGATAAAATCATGCAACAAAGTTCACTTGGTGTTGTTGTTGACTGTTGTTATTCATGTCTACCTGATAAAGCAGTGTTCAAATAGTGACCAAATTGTTCATTATCACAATTAATTGTCAACTATAATTTTATTTTTTTAATCATAGTTCTAAGACACTGAATAAACCTAAACATTTATAGTCTTCCAAGTTGTGTGGAAGTGGTACTGAAATATGTATATTGGTACAGGGATTTAGGTTCATGGGGTTTCCTTTTCTGATTTAATAGAACATTAACTTATAAAAAATAAAATAATATCACCTACATTAACGCCTCGAATACAATTTTCCTTACACTAATTTTTTATTTTATATATATTTATTACACACATCATTATATTTGAATGGGGTATTTAAAAAAATTGTATAAATAAGAAAAAAAAAAATGGATAAAAAAATGTTGACGTAATATTCATAAATAAATAATCATATATAGGCAAATATCATACATTACTGTTCTCACATGAAAGAATAAAATTCTTCAAAGTTCAATGCATTGCAAATTCACAATGGCAAGGCCAAGCCAAGGGCTGAATTCTTACTGCTACAATATAAACAACAGTCCGATGCAGTCAGGTTGTTACTCTGTTATATGTGCAGAGCCAAACTGGTTCCAAAGTCAACACTGTTGCAAGCGCGTGTTCCACTGAGCTGCTGAGTGGGCCACTGGGGAAAAATGTACCTCGTCTCTTGTGTTTGTTTGATATCATGATCTTTTCACAGGGGCAATGGGTCTTTTTAAACGGGGGTACCTTGAGACAGTAACTAACGTTTGGATACAGGTCACTTCTCTGAACACCCCCCCACCACACACACATGATTCCCCACCCGTCTGGTTCAAACTTACGCTGGATTTGGCGGCTATATGTAGAAAGTAATCGGTTGTCAGTAACTAATCAAATGAGAAACTGTCGTAACAAAAACACGAGGAAAAAGTTGATAGCAAATGACACTCACCATTGAAGATAAAGCGTTCTGGCACCTCTGTATTTGTGTTTGTAAATCCTGGAGACATTGAGCTGGCTGTGCACTGTGCGGCCTTCCACACGCCTTTATCCACCGGAAACATTCCGCCAGTTCAGTCTTCAGGATTAACATAAGCCTGGCCCCTCCCTAACCTTTCAAATTAAGGTATCTCGATCTGGTCACCATTGTACGTTCCCCATGAACTTCTAAGAACCATCGTTCATGGAAGCAATAGCCGCACAAAACCAGGTACTGTCATATGCACGAGCGCACGGACCCACAAACCAGACACTCTACACGTGGCGATCACGTCATAAATGTCGTTATCTGATTGGCCAATTGGTTATGCATGATTGACAGGTCGGAAAGGTCCATTGCAGTAGTGTCAGAGATTCTACGAATTCTATGCAGATTTAGTGCTGCCTGTCTCCAGTTTGCTTTCGGGATTATTGCAAGAGCCTTTACTTTTGACTATTTGAACTGTTTACATGGATTATTGGTTTTAAAGGACTTGTTGTCGCTGTGACAGTGAAAGTATTCAGGTACTGTACACTTTATTTATTATACTGTGTTGTACTGTTGTTATACTGTGAAATTGTATTGATTGAGTGTATTGTAATCAGGGATGTGCTTAGAATAATTTGAGCGCTGGGCGGGTGGGCCGTGCATGTGAAATGGGGGGGGGGGGGGGGGGAGGGGCGCACGGGATATTTAAAGTTAAACTTTCATTTTTTATAGACGTGATTCGTGATATTTCAGCTGCATGAATAAATCATTAGTAAAACTAACAAGGCCTACAGGCCTTATGAGAACCTGTGCAATAAGATTACACCAGGTATAATGCCTCAATGCTGGACCATTACTTTTCAAGAACATGTGTAACATGTATATGAACAATGCAAGTACTAAACACTTAGAACAAGAAACAATTAAACAAACATCACTGCTGCAATTCTGGCATGGGTGCACACAACACAAAAACTAAAATATGGGTAGTAAACAAGCGACTACGTGTATCCACCAAAATCAGAGTGGGAAAGGTGAAGCGAGGCATGGATTGAGTAGCAAGAAGAATTAGAGTGAGGCGTGTTGCATAATAGCCTGGATGTCTGCAGCCGAAATGTGTATGTAGGTTGCGCCACCTACCACAAAATCCAGAAAGCTGTCCAAGATGTATAAACATGCAAAATTTTAGGCAGACAAGTCAAACCACTACTGACAAACGGCAGACAAACAGACAGACACTGTGCAAAAATGGTGGCTGGTGGCGCCACCAATTTTGTGTATGATTAAGAGATATATGAGATCTATACATATGCAAAATTTTAGGGGGATATGTCAAACCAGTCCTGAGATATAAGCCTAAATGTCTGCGAGTATACATAAATGTAGGTGGCTCAACCTGTCACAAAATCCAGAAAGCTATCCAAGATGTATAAACCTGCAAAATTTTAGGCAGATATGTCAAACCACTGCCGAAATACGAGTGATTTTATCCCATGGCTAACAAACAGACTGATGCTGTGCAAAAATGATTTCAGGTGGCGCCACCAGTTTTGCATATGATAAAGAGCTATGTGAGATCTATAAACATGCAAAATTTTTGCCCAATCAGTCAAATCTCAAATGGTTCCTGAGATATGAGCTTGGATGTCTGCAGCTTAAACGTGAATGTAGGTGGCGCCACCTGTCATAAATCAAGAAAGCCATCCAGGATGTATACACATGCAAAATTTTAGGTGGATAAGTCCAACCAATGCAGAGATATGATTGTTTTTATCCCAAGGCAGATGAACGGATGGACACTGTGCAAAAATGGTTGCAGGTGGCGCCACCAGTTTTGCGTATGATAAAGAGCTAAGGGAGATCTATACACATGCAAAAATTTGGCCCAACTGGTCAAACGGTTCCCGAGATGAGCTTGGATGTCTGCAGCTTAAACGTAAATGTAGGTGGCACCACCTGTCACAAAATCAAGAAAGCTGTCCAGGATGTATACACATGCAAAATTTTAGGTGGATAAGTCCAACCAATGCACAGATATGAGTGATTTTATCCCAAGGCAGATGAACAGATGGACGCTGTGCAAAAATGGTTGCTGGTGGCCCCACCAGTTTTGCGCATGATAAAGAGCTATGGGAGATCTATAAACACGCAAAATTTTGGCCCAACTGGTCAAACAGTTCCTGATATATGAGCTTGGATGTCTACAGCTTAAACCTGAATGTAGGTGGTGCCACCTGTCATATAATCAAGAAAGCTGTCCAGGATGTGTATATATACACATGCAAAATATCAGGTGGACAAGTCAAACCACTGGCGAGATACGAGTGTTTTTATCCCAAGGCAGACAAACAGATGGACGCTGTGCAAGAATGGTTGCAGGTGGCGCCACTATTTTTAGTGTATGTTATAAAGCTTTCCATGTGCTACATTTGTGCAAAATCTTTAGCCTTATCGGTCAAATGGTTCCTGAGATATGTGGGTTTATGTGTGGAAACAGACGCACAAATGGACGCTGGGCAAAGAGGAAAGGTCAGAGGTCAACGAAAAATGTGCCAAAACTATTTGTAGAGCTTACATCATCTTGGCTAATGGCCAACATCAAGGCACTGGCAATCTGCCAATGGTAAACCAAGTGCTGCCATCTGTACACAAAAGTGGTCCCTACTTGAAATAACTTTGAAATTTATTTTCCCAATACAAAAAGCTTTTCAGCTGACTTTTTATAAAAAAGAAATCAGGAATATATGTAAAATTATTACTGATGCATACTGAATGCAAAATTAAAATACAGATACATCTTATTGGTGGCAAATTCTTGAATTAAGTTGAGTAGGGATACCAATAGTTTATAATCCACGTACAGTTGTCTTTATATAGCCACAGAGAGCTAAATATCCATGATTGTAACATTGCCTGGTATGATGAATAATTTATATCATAAATCTAAATATTTTTTAAAAGCTTTTAAAAAAAACTTTCTTGTCAATATTAACCAAAGATAACCTGAAATCTAAATGTCTAGTGGCATGATGTAATAGATGCTGATAAACTGGTGCCAGGTTAGATGTAACAGCATCATACAGCTAACATATATGGTAAAATGACTCAAATCAATCTCCATAATTCAGCCAAAAATCATTCATGTGGAACCATTAATGACAATTATTATAAGAATTATTGTAGGGATTATTCTTGTATAATATTTAACAAACTGGCTTCAGTGGCATCAGTGGAAAAACCGTTTCGCAGGTTTATAACTCATATAGGAAGATACAGCAAACTGGCTAAGTTCAGCTTCCGGCAACTCAGCCAAAAAGCACTGAAAAAAAAACATTTGAACAAGCTTGAATAATCAACATCTGAGGATAATTAATGTGGGAGATTTAAGAATTTGGCCCAGTGGTTTTTGAGAAGATCTAGCCACTGATCTTAAATGGGCTGTTATGGCATTTGACTAAATTCAGCTTCCCATAACTTAGCCAAAAGTCACTGAAAAGAGACCATTTGAACAAACTACAGAAAGCACTACCCTAGGATCATTTCTGTGTGATATTAAACATTTTGGCCATATAGTTTCAGAGAAGAAGTTTTTTGTAGCCCTCAGTGTGATACAGGCACTGATGACCCTGTACAAAAAAGGCCGATGCAGGTGCCGCCACCAGTACCTCAATTTCAGATATGACATATGTGACCAACATTGGCATAAAATTTGGTGATGATAGCTCCAGCCATTTCTGAGCTTTAAATTTTAATATGCTTTTTTGCACAGTAAACAAAGTTCAACCTCCTGTAACTCGGCCAAAAATCTCCGAACTCGAACCATTCGAACAAAAATGAGAATGCCGCCACTGAGAGCAAATTTGTTTGTAAAACACCGTGGTGAACTCATCTGTCAGTTCAGATTCTTATATTTAGTCTTTTATACAGATACCAAAGCAGTTCGTTCACTTCATTAGTACCAAATTTTATTCATCAAAATTCACTCAATACGGCATATTGTAAAAGAGTACCAGTGGCGGAATCCGGTCAAAAACATATCCGCACAACTTTGTTTTGGCGGGTACAAATATGGCAGTTGTTACTTATTAGTGGCCATTGATATTGCTGTTAAATTGATAATATATATTAGTTATACAAAAAAACATGGACATATGTTATGGTATGTTTTTTTCTTTTACACAAAATTAAATTGGATACTATACTTTCTGTGTATAAAATTACTTGATGAAAAATCACTCATATCAGTGCTGGTCAGCAATGGTCCATGCTTGCTGGGCCAGCCCTAGGGTTACACACATGTATATATGTAGTTCAAACTTACTGGTGGTAACATAAATAAGCTCCTCTCATCGTCTTCCCATTAAGTGATTGTATGTTCTAATTAATCCAATGAGTCCTCTGAACATGCTGGATTTGTTGAATGTTCTCTTACTTGAGCTCCTTGGAACAGATCTTCATATTTTTACAAGAGCTAGCAAAGTCCCTTGTCCTAATTTTGCAAAGATAGCTGCTTTTCCCTCCAAAATCAGTTTAGCCAATCACAGCAGGGTAAGACAGGAAATAACTATCTTCTTATCTAGGTTTTAAGTAGTTGCTTACCTCCTCCTAGTAAAAAAGTTGCTAAGTGAATCTCAAGTAAATGCAAGCATACTCAAATTGCTGTAAACCAGTCGCTAAGAGAGTCTCAAGTAACTGCTAGCAACCAAGTAAGGCCAGGAACCATTCGCTAAGGGAGTGAGTGTCAAGTAGTGGCTAGATCTCATTAAAGCTGCTACCCAGTTCATTGTGATCTACTTCATTTGCTATGTAACTGCTTAGCACTGCCAACTTGAGCTTTAGATTGCTAACTGAAGTTCTCAAGTGAAATCATAACAGTTTGCTAACAGCTAGCTCACTGCTAACTAGCCATGAACTAGCAGTTAACTAACAGCTCCCTCACAACTAGGAAAGCATTTTTGCATAGATATATGAAAATAACAACTGATTCAGAATTCACAATTCTAAATTGCAATACTAAGATATTTATCCGTCATTTGGCTCATATATTATCAATTAAACTAGACATTTCTTGGCACGGCAGGTGCAAGAGTATCCCCAGACAATTACCCCCCCCCCTTTATGAATAGGCCAGCATCTTCAGCAGCACATACTGACACTTGGCAAGCGACCAATGTTTCTTCCATCTTTCAACTTGAGAAACAATATTTTTCACAAATATAGGGGCCAATACTGTGAATCACTCTTGAGGAAAGGGGATTAATTTATACTGTAACAAAGCCTACAGGCCTAATATGAACCTGTGCAAAGTTTGGGAGTATGAATGGAGGTTTATTTTTAAAATTTAATATTGATCCTTTCAAGTCCTGCATATCTACCTTAGTCATTATGATTTAAGCAAAATGGACATTTTAGACCTGCAAGTTTCAGACTTGGACATTTTAAAACTAGAATATGGGTAGTCGACAAGCGACTATGTGTATCCGCAGAAATCAGAGAGGGATGGGTGAAGTGAGGCATGGATTAAGTGGCAAGGGGAATAGAGTGAGGTGTGTTGCATATTAGCATGGATGTCTGCAGCATGTGACGGTGTTCAAAAGTGGTTGCAGGTGGTGCCACCAGTTTTGCTTATGATGAAGAGCAATGTGAGATCTATACACAAGCAAAATTTTGGCCCAATCGGTCAAACAGTTCCCGAGATATGAGCTTGGATGTCTGCAGAGTAAACGTGAATGTAGGTGGCGCCACCTGTCATAAAATCCAAAAAAGCTGTCCAGGATGTATAAACCTGCAAAATTTCAGGTGGATAAGACAAACCACTGCTGAGATATGAGTAATTTTATCCCAAGGCAGATGAACAGATGGGTGCTGTGCATTAATGGTTGCAGGTGGCGCCACCAGTTTTGCCTATGATGAAGAGCTATATTAGATCTATACACATGCAAAATTTTAGCCCGATCGGTCACATGGTTCCTGAGATATGAGGTTGGATGTCTGCAGAGTAACCGTGAATGTAGGTGGCGCCACCTGTCATAAATCGAGAAAGCTGTCCAGGATGTATAAACCTGCAAAATTTCAGGTGGATAAGTCAAACCACTGCTGAGATATGAGTGATTTTATCCAAAGGCAGATGAACAGATGGACGCTGTGCATAAGTGGTTGTAGGTGGTGCCACCATTTTTAGTGTATGTTATAAAGCTATCAAATGGCTACATTTGTGCAAAATTTTTAGCCTGATTGGTCAAACGGTTCCCGAGATATGCGGGTTAATGTGTGGAAACAGACGCACAAATGGACGCTGGGCAGCGAGGAAAGGTCAGAGGTCAACCAAAAATGAGGGCGCAGCAGTTCACATGTGACCTGATGATAAACCCAATTCACTTAAAATGCTAACCAAGTTTTTTCAAACAGTTGAAAGATATAGTTCCAATAATATGGTAATTCTGCATCTAAACATTGTGTCTAGACGCTGTGTCTAGATGTCTAGACACATTGTCTAGACACCCCCCCAGTGCCAGGTCAGTTGCCATGGTGATGTTTGGACCCCACCTGTTTGTACTGAGTGACCTCTTGGCTTGGATGCTGAAACTCAGCATGTTGTCAAATCTGTTTTCAAATACAGAAAGCCTTTTTCAATTGGCTACGATGTTTTTTTAAAACTGTATTTACCCAATCTATTCCTATAAAACTGGGAGAACCCTACCATAGAATAATTCTTGTAAAGTTTAAACCAATCAGCTTAACAGTTTCATCATAAATCAGGGAATAAGCAAGAAGAGTTTAAAATTACATTTTTGCTTGTAAAAAACACATCAATGTAGGTGGCACCACCAATACCTCAAATCAAATATGACATATGTGACAAACATTGGTATAAAATTTGGTGATTATAGCTCTAGCCGTTTCTGGGATTTTAATTTTAGTGTGCTTTTTTAGACAGATGACTAAGTTCAACCTCCTGTAACTCGGCCAAAAATCTCTGAACTAGAACCATTTGCACAAACTTGAGAGAGATTGTTCCAGGGATCATTTCTGTGAAATATTGGACAATTTGGCTGGACAGTTTCAGAGAAGAAGATTTTTAAAGGTTTTGAAGTTTTTTCTCTATAAAATCTAAATTAAAGCAGAAACCCAATAAAAAGCTTCAGGGCACCAAGTTTAACATGTGCCTAATTCTTACATGTAATTTGGAGCTGCTAGCTCCGACGGTTTCTGACTTACAGCCATGGACGGCGGAAAGCCAGCCCTGGACGGCAGACGGCTGACGGACAACGCTGCGGTATCGCATAAGCTCACAGGTTTGCTAAAAATGGTACATTTAAACACTGAACGACTCCTCAGATATGAGCAATTTTCACCGAAAGCAAAAGTATGGATGGAGGCAACACAAAAAGGATTGCAGATGGTGCCATCAGTCTTGAATGTGAGATGTAGGTATCCAAGATCTATAGATATGCACAATTTTAGGCTAATTCGGCCAATCATTCCTGAAAAAAGGGCATTAATTTATACTATGAAAATGGTAAGTTAGGTGGCGCCACCTGTCTGGTTGACAAGCCAAATTTCAGATCAATACATTAAACCACTGTTGAGATATGAGCACTTTCAACCAAAAGCAAATGTACGGATCAACACCTCACAAAAACAATTGCAGATGGCACCACCAGTCTTGAATATAAGATGGAGGTATCCAAGATCAATCGACATGCACAATTTTAGCCCAATATGTCCATTAGTTTTTGACTTATAATGCTCCCTAACTGTCAAGTGGCAATGATGGGGTATTAAAATTTAATTTAAAAGGGGGGGGGGGGGAACAAGAAAAGGACAGAATGTGGCACCATCTGCAGGGATGTGCCCACGCCGGGCGTCGCCGGGCGGGTGCGCCCGGCAGTCTTTCCTGCCACCCGGCACTTGACTGGAAAGTGTCAATGCCCGCATGGCAGTAATATTTTTTAAATTGTTTAAGCCATGAACAAAAATACACACGTGTAAGCTTATCTAAGTGCATGTATGCCACATTAGAAGACATCCAGTGGCGCCCAAATGAATATTTAATAGAAGGTACTCTTTCAAAATGTGCCGTATTAAGTGAATGTTGATGAATAAAATTTGGTATGAAAGTGAACGTAGCTGCTATGGTAGCGCCACCTTGTATCTGTATAAAAGACTAATGCTGATATCAGCTTCTATGAAATCACATGACACGCCAAACGATGTTTGATTGAATATTATTGATGATCTACAATATACGAATACATTTGTAAGGTCACAGTTACCAATGAGCTAGGCCAACCTGCCGTAGAAAAGTGGAATATGATGTTTGGTATCAGGTTTTAAGCGCAGAAAACTGAATACGGTCCTTTCTTATACCCATATTATATGGAAGTATTCAACAAATCCTGACTGACAGAATCTGAACTGACGGATGAGTTCACCACGGTGTTTAACTTTTACAATCAAATTTGCTCTCAGTGGCGGCATTGCTGTCGGCATATTGGATATCAATAATATTTCTTTAGTATTACTAATGATTTATTCATGCTGCTGAAATATCATGAATCACATCTATAGAAAATGAAAATTTAAATATCCCGTGCCCCCCCCCCCCCCCTTTCACGTGCACGGCCCGCTCGCCTGGCACTCAAATTATTCTGAGCACATCCCTGCATCTGTCTTCCGCAGAAGACAAAGCTATCCAAGATCTTCGGTCAATTTGATTTTTGGACCGATACATGCATCTCTTATTGATATATATAAGAATTGGTGTGATTTTCACTATATATGGCAAAATTCAAGGTCAAGGTCAAGGTCACTCTCCTAGTAAAAGTCATGGCCCCATTTTAAATAGGCTTTGTCCTCTCATCCATTATATCTATGCACATGTCAAGTTCAATAAAGGTATGTGAAATATTTTTCTAGTTAACCTGCCTGAAAGAAATTGTAACTGTAAGCACAATTGCTATGTCTGTGCTGCCACCTGGTGGACAATAAATAGTACTTTGGGACATGACTTATGGTAGGTGAAGGTGACAGGTATTCAAGATGGCTGATGGCTATAATTCAGTTTATGTCAACTGAATAAAAGTTATCTATAAAGGCTTGGATGTTATTTTCAGATACAATAATCTGAACCAACCACATAGCTGCTCAGCATGTTTCTGCCCAGTGACCCCTGGTGGCCGTATTTTGATTATGCTGACAGCTGCTGCTACTTTTGTGTAGAAGATATTAGCTCTCTCTGTCTCTTCTGGAAAAAAAAAAGTTTGCTAACAGGAAAGACAAGTGACCCATGGGTCATGATCCTCAGCTGTCTAGGAAGACAAAAACAAAGTTAATGTTTATGAAGTTCTCAAAAAAAAAATGCATAAAAATTTGAAACAAGGGACCCATGGGTCATGGCGCTCAGCTGATTGTGACAGTTATAACTGCATCACCATAGATTTTTTGAAGTTGCAATAAAATACTATCCTCAGTGCTCAGGATTGACTCGGGGGGGGGGGGGGGGGGGGGGAGAGTTACAATACCTTTGGATATAAATACAGAATACAGAATTAAATTCAATGGTGCTTACAGAGACTGGTTGGAGTTACAGCACCTCTGCATATATGTATAGGATAAAATTTAATTTAAATGAAAATATTTTTAAATATTTAAAAACAGGCAGAGAGATGAAAAACAAAGCGAATAACTTTAATTTCCATTCTACTGAGACAGGAAAATAATGAACAAATATTTGCATTAGATCCTATTTTTTCTTTTGTTAAGTCATTTTTTCAAGTTTATAAATTTTACTATACATTTACAGTATATCATATATATCTGAATATTTAAATCAAATTACAAATCTTAATTGCATCAACATTTATACTTAATTTAGTCAGGTAACATCACATTATGCACACAGATATATATATATTTTTTTTATAAAATATATATTTTTTTTAAATTTGCAAAGCAATAAATATATAAAAATATTACTCCAGAATTCACAATATTAAATTGCACCTTTATTTATCCATGATTTGTTGTCAAATTATGCCTACTGATTGGTTAAATTATATTTTGTTTAATTATGTAAAAGGAAATAATTTCTTAACAAGGCCTACAGGCCTAATGCGAACCTGTGCATTGGGAAATACACCAGGTATAATGCTTCAATGCTGGACCATTACCGTTTCCCCCCATAGATAATCCGCATTTTTTCATCTTAGAATCGAGATAAAAAACCCTGGTGCGTATTATACATGGAGACATAATTTCCAACCTTTTTTTTCAGTCAGGTTGAACATCGTACGGTGAGCCGATGATGAGCGATAATAAAGGATTTTATGTAAACAAAGTGTATCCTCACTTTACTTGTACAAATTTTGCATTAAAACAACATAATTATTGATTTGATTCACTTTTTTTCATTTCAGATACTTAAAATATATCTTAAGTATGGCTTACAACAGAAGATCGCCGTTGTGAAATATGCATGATGGTATATTGCTTGGCTGACCTCCTTTGATGTCAATGTCTGTCGGCAGATGGCGCTGCGGCATATTTTTACATGTGGTGTTAAATCACAAAAGGGGATCATCTCTACCTGATATACCTGCATCTGTCAGTCCTTGTCCGTGGGAAATGTTCCGTGATACACTAATTACTATTTAAACAACTTGAGCCAAGGGAGGAATGATTGCCTGGTGGTTTCCTAAGTTAATTAATAATTAATAATTAATAATTAATTAGTCTATTGTGCAAGCATGGACAGTTTGAACAGCTGTGTAAATTAATGATATCCCGGAGATGTGTTATAAATTTATTACAAACCTAGGGTATTTTATTATAGTTAGTTAAATATATATATACATATATATATGCTTAAAATGAAACCCCGTTGTGGATATTAAACATCACAGAAAATTTGATTTAAAAACATAATAAACGTGTGTATTTCTAACAATCTTTTTTTTTCACACATGAAAACTTATAGAACATTTTACGTCAGAAAAAAAAAGCCATTTTATTTGACATGTTTTACACATCGCATATGATTGCATATGATATTATACTAAAGATATGAATAGTAAATGATCAATATATATATGCATGTGGTTGCATAAAGTATTAAGTCACCAAAGAGTAGCAAATCAATATAGTTCATTTATTATCAATACATGCATATTCAGATGATCAATACATGCATGTGGTTCCATATATTATTAAGTCACCAAAGAGTAGCAAATCAATACAGTTCATTTATTGTCTCTCAAAACCTTCAAACTCTTCGTCGTCGGACTGTAAGAACAACTGCATGATTTGTTCTGATGACATCACCTCTTCATCCGCAAAATACATTTCATCCGTGTCGTTTTCATCATCCGAGCTTTCTGCAGTCTCTTCCTCGTCTTTATTACTCCATAGGATATCATCCATAGGATATCATCTTCTGTGCCGTCAAGGGCGTTCGAAATGCAACAGCGCTTGAAGGATCTGATGATGATATTCTTATCAAGCTCGCCCCACGCGTCCTTGATCCACTGTACGATGGTCACTAGGTCCGAGGCGCGCTTACGACCTCGACCTTTGTAAATGTCTTGGCCCCGTGCTGCATCCACTTGCCCCATTTAGATTTCAGTAGCGTCTTCATAGGCCTGTTGACACCTACGTCCAGCGGCTGTCGTATCGACGTCATCCCGCCAGGGATTATCGCCACCTCCGTCTTGTGCACTTGCTTCAGATGTTGCAGTACAGCCGGGTTGCGGTGGCATCTGAAAGCATCTAACACTAATAGGCTATTCTCTTTCTTTGTGAGGCCGCCCGCGCGATTCCCCCACACGCTATCAATCCAATCTTTCATCAGGGTATCGTCCATCCAGCCTTTAGACTGTACCGCACGTGTACACTGCTCGGGAATTTTACACCTTTGGGCATGGTTTTCCGTTTGAAAACCACGTACAGGGGTAATTTAGTGCAATCTGCCATGCAGGCCAGCATGACTGTGAACCTGTTTTTTTCATTACCAGTCGTACGGATTGATACTGTGTTCGCTCCCTTCTTTTCCACAGTTGTATCGGCAGGTAGATCAAACGTTAGCGGCGTCTGGTCAGCGTTACCGATGAGTGACAGTGGCGGGTCCAGTACTTTGCGGCGTTTGATTAATTCAAGTATAATGATCTTCTGCTTAGAGACTTGTGTTGACTGACGAAGTCACACCCACGAAGAGAGCGGATATTCGATGACCACCACAAAAACAATTTGCAGCATTCAGGATTTCATCAGAATCTAGCTGCGTATTATACACAGGTATACAGGTTTTTCCCCAGAAATTGTAGCTCTGAATAGGGGTGCGGATTATCTACGGGTGCGGATTATCTATGGGGGGAAACGGTACTTTTCTTGTATATGAACAATGTAAGTACTAAACATTTTGAATAAGAAACAATTACACAAACATCACTGCTGAAATTCTGGCATGGGTGCACACAACACAAAAATGATTGTAGCTAGCACACTATCGCATAAGCTCATAGGTTCGCTAAAAATGCTACATCAGAACAACGTGGCATCTCTTGGATTACTTCTTGAATTAATATTTCAAGAAAATTTGTGTACATTGGATCAAAAACAGCTTTACATTCAAAGGGAAGTGCCACCATTGCTACTGTGCATCGCGGACGTGCAGCTACTGGTGCACTTGCTATTGGGACACAGAAAGGGAAAGCCGGGCCCAGAATGAGTGACCCAGGCCTAATTAAACACATGAAAAAAGACCCTTACGTAATAGTATTGATCTTGAAACTGAGTTATTCATAAAGATTGGGTTTATCCCTTCCCTATGAAATAAAAATTTAGCTTTTAATTCGTATTTTTAGTGGTAATTTTTTACTCTTAACTAGACATTTCTTGGCACCGCAGGTGCCAGAGTATCCCCAGACATAGTAGGCCCCCCCCTTTAAGAATAGGCCCCCATTTTTAGCAGCATATACTGACACTTGGCAAGCAATTATTGATTCTTCCATCTATCAATCCACAACCTTTTTGAACATGTTGGTCCTGTCAACTTGACCTTTGACCTCATGACCCCAAAATCAATTGGGGTCTTGCTTTTTCAATGGGACGTATATGAGTCAAGTTTGGAATCCATACATCAATAAAAGCAGGAATTATCATCCAGAAACTAATTTTTTTACAGATGGCTCCTGTGGCCTTGACCTTTGACCTTGTGACCCCAAAATTGATATTGATCATCTACTTTTATATATAAATCAATAGAGGTCAAGATTTATTGATGGGCCATATATGTCAGGTTTGAAATCCATATATTAATCCAAGCTTGAATTATCATCTCAGGAACTAATTTTTGGACAGATGGCTCCTGTGACCTTCACCTTTGACCTTGTGACCTCACAATTGACAGGCGTCTTCCTCTATTGGCAGGGGAACTGTATGTGCAAGATGAAATGGCTGAGATGAAATGTTTGGCTGAAAATGCATCCACAATCTTTTTTAAGATGTGTCCTGTGACCTTGACCTTTGACCTCATGACCCCAAAATCAATTCGGGTCTTCCTTTTCTAATGGGACATATACAAGTCAAGTCTGAAATCTTTACATCAATAAAAGCAAGAATTATCATCCAGAAACTAATTTTTGGACAGATGGCTCCTGTGACCTTCACCTATGACCTTGTGACCTCAAAATTGATAGGGTTCTTCCTGTCTTGGCAGGTGAACTATATGTGCAAGATGAAAGATCTGAGATGAAATGTTTGGCTGAAAATGCATCCACATCTTTTTAAAGATGTGTCCTGTGCCCTTGACCTATGACCTCATGACCCCAAAATCAATTCAGGTCTTGCTTTTCTAATGGGACATATACAAGTCAAGTTTGAAATCCATACATCAATAAAAGCAGGAATTATCATCCAGAAACTAATTTTTTGACAGATGGCTCCTGTGACCTTCACCTTTGACCTTGTGACCTCAAAATTGATAGGGGTCTTCCACTCTTGGCAGTTGAACTATATGTGCAAGATGAAAGATCTGAGATGAACTGTTTGGCTGTAAATGCATCCACAATCTTTTTAAAGATGTGTCCTGTGACCTTGACCTTTGACCTCATGACCCCAAAATCAATTCGGGTCTTGCTTTTCCAATGGGTCATATACAAGTCAAGTTTGAAATCCATACATCAATAAAAGCAGGAATTATCATCCAGAAACTAATTTTTGGACAGATGGCTCCTGTGGCCTTGACCTTTGACCTTGTGACCTCAAAATTGATAGGGGTATTCCTCTATTGGCAGATGAACTATATGTGCAAGATGAAAGGTCTGAGATGAAATGTTTGGCTGAAAATGCATCCACAATCTTTTTAAAAATGTGTCCTGTGACCTTGACCTTTGACCTCATGACCCCAAAATCAATTGGAGTCTTGCTTTTTCAATGGGACATATAAAAGTCAAGTTTGAAATCAATACATCAATAAAAGCAGAAATTATCATCCAGAAACTAATTTTTTGACAGATAGCTCCTGTGGCCTTGACTTTTGACCTTGTGACCCCAAAATTGATATGAATCATCCACTATTGGCAAGTGAGCTATATATTCAAGGTGGAAGACCTGGGATGAAAGTTTGGCTTAAAATGCATCCACAGTATCTTTTAAGATGAGATTCCAGTGACCTTGACCTTTGACCTCATGACCCTAGAACCTATAGGGTTCTTACTTTAGTGGTGGACCATACATAAGTCACGTTTGAAATCCATATGGCTATCAACACTGGAGATATCATAAGAGGTGTGTGATTTTCACCAAATATGGACACATTAAAGGTCAAGGCCACTCTCATGGTAAAGGTCATGACTCAAATGTAAATAGACCTCATCCCATAACACCATCTCTCTACATGTGCATAATATGAAAGAAATCTGTCCATTAGTTTTTTACTTATAATGCTCGAAGTACTGTCAAGTGGCAATTATGGGGGTATTAAACGGCATAAAAAAAAAAAAGGAAAACAGGTGGCGCCATCTGTTTCCAGTACATGACATTACTATCCAAGATCTTCAGTCAAGTTGATTTTTGGACCAATCCATGCATCCCTTATAGAGATATTAATGATTTTGTGTGATTTTCACCATATATGGCAATATTCAAGGTCAAAGCCACTCCCATAGAAAAGGTCATGACCCCAAATTAAATAAACATCATCCCATAACCCATATCTATGTATATGCATAATATAAAAGAAATCTGTCCATTTGTTTTTGACTTATAATGCTCACAGTACTGTCAAGTGGCAATTTTGGGGGTATCAAACGGCACGAAAACAAGTCAAGAAAAATAGGTGGCGCCACCAGTTTCTGGAACATGACAACCCTATCCATGATCTTCCATCAACTTGATTTTGGGATCAATCCATGCAAGATTTCTTGAGATATTTAAAAATTTGTGTGATTTTCCCCAAAAATGGACCTATTCAAGGTCAAGGACACTCTCCTAGTTAATGTCATGACCTCATTTTAAATAGGGGTCATCCTCTCACCCATATCTATACATATACCAAGTTTGGTAAAGATCTGTGAAATATTTTTTTAGTTATCGTGCCAACAAGATTTATATGCGGCGGCGGCAGCGGCGGGACCGGTATGAAAACATAGTATCCCCCGACTTTGTCTGGAGATACAATAATGGTTAAAATGCCTTTATTTGTGGCCGTCAGAAAACCAAGGCCCACAGAAAACGGCTGTATCATACTTATTATATGCATATTTACACTTTCTCTAGTTGATTATTATAGAATGGACAGTAATCTAACCATAGACACCAGATAGAAAACTAAAATTCCGAAAATCAAGCCGATACCTCACTAAAAAAATATGGTCCGACAGAAGTTCAATTTTCCCGACATACGTCTCCCGGGCCCTAATCAAAATGCATTTACACTCCATTACAAATTATGTATTTCTTATTTTATGACTGGAAGATGATAATTAATTGCCTACTGCTGCTTAATTAATTGCCCTCCACACAACCCTGTACACAATACCACTCCTGCTTAGTCACCTATCTCAGAATTTCATGTCATCATGCCATGGATAACTACTTTTATATTTATATGCATCATTTTAATGCAATTTTCTATATTCCTGAAATACAGAAACAAGGCCTACAGGCCTTATGCGAACCTGTGCATTGGGAAATACACCAGGTATAATGCTTCAATGCTGGACCATTACTTTTCATGTATATGAACTATGCAAGTACTAAACATTTTGAAAAGGAAAGAATTACACAAACATCACTGCTGAAATTCTGGCATGGTTGCACACGACACAAAAATGATTGTAGCTGGCACCACTAGTCTTATATACAAGGAAGCTATCAGAGATATATACATATGCCCAATTTCAGACTGATATATCACACCCCTCCTGAGAAATATGCAGGGACACACACTGAGCAAAATTGATTGTAGGTGGCACCACCAGTCTTTTATACGACAAAGCAATTTGATATGTATAAATATGCCCAATTTCAGGCTGATATATCAAATTCCTATGTAGAAATAAGCAGGCACATACACCGTGCAAAAGTCTTTGTAGGTGGTGACACCTGTCTTGTGAACGAGAAAGCCATCAAAGACACACAGACAGGTCAAAATATCAGGCCAATACATCAAACTTACCTTGAGTCTGATGCATGGGGCTGACCAGGCTTAGGTGAGAAAGTCAGTTGCCCTGAGTTAACTGTGACAAATTGCTAGTTCAGGCTACTGCACTGAGTGCACTCATGACGTGCACCTGGCTAGACTGAGTGAACTTTTAACCTGTACCTGGCTGCACTGAGTGAACTCGACCTGTTGAATAAAGCTATAAATAGATCCAGGCTGAACTTTCGTGCCAAATCTGATGCAGTCGGCAGTCTGCCAACGCTATAAATAGGATGCAGCTACTGCACTGAGTGAACTCTTGACCTATACCTGGCTGCATGTCTTCCAATCCTGGCACTGTGCCAGAACTATTTATAGAGCTGACATCATCTTGGCTAATGGCCAACATCAAGGCACTCACTGGCAATCTGCCAATTGTAAACCAAGTGCTGCCATCTGTACACAAAAGTGGTCCCTACTTGAAATAACTTTGAAATTTATTTTTTCCCAATACAAAATGCTTTTCAGCTAATTTTTTTAAAAAAAAAGAAATCAAGAACATATGTAAAACTAGAATACGGGTAGTTGACAAGCGACTACGTGTATCCGCCAAAATCAGAGAAGGACGGGTGAAGTGAGGCATGGATTGAGTGGCAAGGGGATATAGAGTTACATGTGTTAAATATTAGAATAGATCTCTACCACATAAACATGATTGTAGGTGGCACCACCTGTTATTTGAACGAGAAACGATCCAAGATATATACACATGCAAAATTTCATGTGGAAAAGTCAAACCACTGCAGAGATATAAGTGATTTTATCCCACAGCAGACAAACAGATGGACGCTGTGCAAAAATGGCTGCAGGTGGCGCCACCATTTTTGTTCATGTTATAAAGCTATCCAAGGGCTACATTTGTGTAAAAAAAATTTCCTGATTGGTTGAACGAGTCTGGGGATATAAGCATGGATGTCTACAGCGTGAACATGAATGTAGGTGGCGCCACCTGTCATAAAATCAAGAAAGCTATGCAGGATGTATAAGCATGCTGAATTTCAGGTAATTTGATCAAACCACTGCAGAGAGATAAGTGATTTTAACCAAAGGCAGACGAACAGATGGATGCTTTGCAAAAATGGCTGCAGGTGGTGCCACCATTTTTGTGGATGTTATAAAGCTATCCAAGGGCTACATTTGTGTAAATTTTTTTTCCTGATTGGTCAAACAGTTCCCGAGATATGAGCTTGGATGTCTGCAGTGTTAACGTGAATGTAGGTGGCGCCACCTGTCAGAAAATCAAGAAAGCTATCTAGGATGTATAAGCATGCCGAATTTTAGGTGAATTAGTCAAACCACTGCAGAGATATGAGTGATTTTAACCCCAGGAAGATGAACAAATGGACACTGTGCAAACATGGTTGCAGGTGGCGCCACCTTTTGTTGTGTATGTTATAAAGCTATCCCAGGGCTACATTTGTGTAAAAAATTTTTTCCAGATCGGTCAAACGGTTCCCGAGATATATGGGTTTATGTGTGGAGCGTTAACGTGAATGTAGGTGGCGCCACCTGTCATAAAATCAAGAAAGCTATCTAGGATGTATACGCATGCCGATTTTTAGGTGAATTAGTCAAACCACTGCAGAGATATGAGTGATTTTAACCCCAGGCAGATGAACAAATGGACACTGTGCAAACATGGTTGCAGGTGGCGCCACCTTATGTTGTGTATGTTATAAAGCTATCCAAGGGCTACATTTGTGTAAAATTTTTTTCCGGATCGGTCAAATGGTTCCCGAGATATATGGGTTTATGTGTGGAGCGTTAACGTGAATGTAGGTGGCGCCACCTGTCATAAAATCAAGAAAGCTATCTACGATGTAAACGCATGCCGAATTTTAGGTGAATTAGTCAAACTACTGCAGAGATATGAGTGATTTTAACCCCAGGCAGATGAACAGATGGACACTGTGCAAACATGGTTGCAGGTGGCGCCACCTTTTGTTGTGTATGTTATAAAGCTATCCCAGGGCTACATTTGTGTAAAATTTTTTTTCCGGATCGGTCAAACGGTTCCCGAGATATATGTGTTTATGTGTTGAAACAGACACACAAACGGACGCTGGGCAGAGACGAAAGGTCAGAGGTCAAGGTCACTTGGTTCGGCACCAGTTCACATGTGACCCGATAATTTGTGTAAGTTTCGGAAAAATCTGTCCAGTAGTCTCAGAGGAGTTCTCCGGAAACGAACACGGCGGCGGCGGAACCCGGTCAAAAACATAGTATCCGCAAAACTTCGTTTTGGCGGATACAATTATTACAGATGCATATTGAATGCAAAATTAAAATACAGATACATCTCATTGATGGCCAATTCTTGAATTGAGTTGAGTAAGGATACCAATAATTTATAATCAACCTACAGTTGTCTTTATATAGCCACAGAGAGGTGAATATCCATGATTGTAACATTGCCTGGTATGATGAATAACTTAAATCATCAATCTAAATTTTTTTAAAAGCTTTTAAAAAAACTTTCTTGTCAATATTAACCAAAGATAACCTGAAATCTAAATGTCTAGTGGCATGATGTAATAGATGCTGATAAACTGGTGCCAGGCTAGATGTATCTGCTTCACACTGTTAACATATATGGTAAAATCACTCAATTCAATCTTTATTATTCAGCCAAAATTCATTCTTTAGAACCATAAAAGACATTTATTATAAGAATTATTCAGGGGATTATTCTTGTAAAATATTAAACAAATTGGCCTCAGTGGCCTCAGTCAAAAAACGTTTTGCAGGTTTATAACTCATATGGGAAAATAAAGCAAAATGGCTAAGTTAAGCTCCCCATAACTCAGCAAAATATCACTGAACCAAAACCATTTGAACAAACTTGAATTATCAACATCTAAGGATAATTAATGTGTGAGATTTATGAATTTTGCCCAGTGGTTTTTGAGAAGATCTTTGTAGCCACTGAGCTAAAATGGGCTGTTATGGCATATGACTAAATTCAGCTTCTCTTAACTCAGCCAACAGTCACTGAACTGAGACCATTTGAACAAACTTCAGAAAGCACTACCCTAGGATCATTTCTGTGAGATATTAAACAATTTGGCCATAGGGTTTCAGAGAAGAAGTTTTTTGTAGCTGTCAGTATGATATGGGCACTGATGACCCCCGTACAAAAAAAGGCTGATGCAGGTGACGCCAAAAATACCTCAATTTCAGATATGACTCATGTGACCAACATTAGCATAAAATTTGATGATGATAGCTCCAGCCGTTTCTAAGATTGTAATTTTAGTATGCTTTTTTGGACAGATGACTAAGGTCAACTATCTGTAACTCGGCCAAATATCACCGAACTTCAACCATTCGAACAAACTTGAGAGAGATTGTTCTAGGGATCATTTCTATGAAATATTGGACAATTTGGCTGAACAGTTTCGGAAATGAAGATTTTTAAAGCTTTTTTAGCTTTTTCCCTATAAAATATTAGAAAATGCAGCTAGCCAAAAAATAAGCAAAATCCAAGAGTTTTTTTGATGACTAATTTTTTGCAGAAAATTTTGTGATGCTAACTCTTGCCGTTTTTAAGATAGTATAGGTTAATGTCCGGACACCGCAACACCATCGCATAAGCTCACAGGTTCGATAAAAAATAATTTTAATATATTCACTTTGGACTACTTTCACGTCAATCTACCAGTAGACACAGTAGAAATCTAGATTAATATTATCAACTGCATCTTTTTCTATCATTAATTTCCTTCATATGATCCCTAATGATTAGTAATGAATAATATGATTTATTTTTTTATCATTCAAATTGAACTGAAAAATACCATAGGTGACTGCATGGTGTTATTTGGAATAACATTGACACTGACATTCTATCCATCCATACAAGATTCTTACATCATCAGTAACTGCAAGTTAATTTCCTGTTACTCATCAGCTAACAAATTCCTTTTCTATTAATTTTTCTTTAATTTGTTATAAAAAAAAATAAATTATTATTTATTTATTGTTTATTGTTATGTTGTTTTTCAAAACAACTACTAGATGAGTTGGGTTGTACACCTGGATCAACCGTGGCTTGGCATTAGCTGCCTGGCTGCCCCAGTGTATGCCTCATCTCAAGCATGCATAATTTGCTGAAAGGTCAACAAGGTCAACATACAGGTGACTGGGGCTGGGTAGAGCCTTGGTCTGACATGGTCACATAAAAACATTAATAAAAGCTACAATTTTTGGCCAATTTCTTTCAGCTTTCTAAACTACAAAGATGAAATCCTTATGTGTGCATGATATTAAAATTATATCAACAGTGCTCTCAGGAAACAAACATGCCATGGTCAAAGTTGGGCAAAATTTAAGGTACTAATTTTATATTTATACTAATAACTTTTAAAATTTGAAAAATTCAGAACTAATTTTGGGGATATAATTGAATCTTGATTTAATAATGTTACATCCCTGACAATAAATCTCTAGCTTTGGCAATCCTCTTGTTAAGGGAGTCAATATATTTCTTTATTTTTTAAAAAGTGCATTATGTTTGGGCCCATAACTTAAAACAATAACGCAATACTGACATCATTTCTGGCATGTGCATAGCAAATGTATAGAAAAATATGTATATTATATATGATCAAAGTCAGATCAGTGGTTTTGATATTTGGCAGTCTTAAAGTGTAACAATGGGTTTTTAATGGGAAAATGAAGTTTTTCATTAATATCTCAAAGGAATAAAGTCCTAGTGACCAAATTCTTGGCATCTTAGGGGATTTTGGAGACATCTAACTGTATGCCAAATTTAAGGAACTTAGAGCTGAAGCTGGGGAACTGAACTCTAGCAAACTGCATAACACTAGCTTGATGTAAACAATATGTGACATAGTGCTTGAAAACTTGAATAAAATCTACAGTTTTTGATCAACTGGTTTCAAATTTTTTGTGTTAGCAGTTGAAATGCTAACAAAAACATGCTTTGAAAATTGAAACCACAGCAGTTACAGGAAAAAAAGTGCCATGGTCAAAGTTGGGCAAAATTTAAGGTACCAATTTTTTATTTTTGGTAATATTTTAAAAAATTTTAAAGATTTTGATCTAATTTTGGGTATACCATTTGATTTTGATTAATAAAAGTTATATTACTGGAAAAAAAGTGCTTAGCTTTAACAAGTTTTGTGTTAAATGATCAAATTTCTTTACCGATTATTTACAAAATGCATTATGTTTGGGCCCATAACTTTTTTAAATTATACAAGGCCTACAGGCCTAATGCGAACCTGTGCAAAGTTTGGGAGTATGAATGGAGGTTTTTTTTTTTTAATTTAATATTGATCCTCTTGAGTCCTGCATATCTACCTTAGTCATTATGATTTCAGCAAAATGGATGTTTCAGACCTGCAAGTTCAGACTAGGACATTTTAAAACTAGAATATGGGTAGTCGACAAGTGACTATGTGTATCCGCAGATTCAGAGTGGGACGCGTGAAGGGAGGCATGGATTAAGTGGCAAGGGGAATAGAGTGAGGTGTGTTCATTTTTAGCATGGAGGTCTGCAGCTAAATTTCAGGTGGAAGATATGAGTGATTTTATCCCAAGGCAGATGAACGATGGACGATGTGCCAGTGCTCGGATTGTTGAGAAAATTATGTGTAGCAGAATTGCTAATCAAATTAAATTTTGATTAGCAATTATAGAATTTTGATTAGTAATTTTTTTTATTTATCACATTTGATTTAAATAAAGTGTTGAAATGTTGTCATGCACACTATTTGGTAATATATATATATATATAACAGTATAAATGATTCAGATGGTTAAATGCCAAAATGGTTTATTTATATATATTTAATTGTGGGCAAAACATACCTATACAAGTAATTGATATTCCAAAATAAAAAGGAAATATGATTCCCTCATGATTTCTAAGTAATCTCTCAGCTGAAAATTGTAAATATTATATATATCTGCATGTATGTTTGACTGTACATTTATACTTAACCATTTACACTGTTGTAACAATAAAGATAACTTGATTGTGTATTATGGTCTATAAAACAAACTGGTACATCTTGAATGCTTCAAGAAAATTATCATTATCACCAGTTTAAAGTTCCAGTGGACAAATCAGGCCTGATGAGATGTTTATCATCAGGGAGAGATTCAGGTAAAAAAGGCACATTTCTTTAAGATATTACCGTCATTATAGAGAAAGTTACAACTGAGCGTGATAAAAAAAATAAAATATTGAGCTGTCAGGGCAATAAACTCAAACGATATCATTGTCAGTTGTTTACTGAATAAATTTAATCAAATAAATAATAAATCAAAGCTGTCATAAAATCAAGAGAGCTGTCCAGATTGTATAAACCTACAAAATTTCAGGTGGATAAGTCAAACCACTGCTAAGATACGAGTGATTTTATCCCAAGGCAGATGAACAAATTGACGCGGTGCATAAATTGTTGCAGTTTTGCCTATGATGAAGAGCTATGTGAGATGTATACACATGCAAAATTTTGGCTCAATCGGTCAAACGGTTCCCGAGATATGAGCTTGGATGGCTGCAGGGTAAACATGAATGTAGGTGGTGCCACCTGTCAAAAATCAAGAAAGCTGTCCAGGATGTATAAACCTGCAAAATTTTAGGTGGATAAGTCAAACCACTTCTGAGATATGAGTGATTTTATCCCAAGGCAGATGAACAGATGGACGCTGTGCATAAGTGGTTGCAGGTGGTGCCACGATTTTTAGTGTATGTTATAAAGCTATCAAAGGGCTACATTTGTGCAAAATTTTTAGCCTGATCGGTCAAACAGTTCCCGAGATATGTGGGTTTATGTGTGGAAACAGACGCACAAATGGACGCTGGGCAGCAAGGAAAGGTCAGAGGTCAACCAAAAATGAGGGCGCAGCAGTTCACGTGACCTGATGATAAACCTGATTTGCTTAAAATGCAAACCAAGTTTTTTTAAAACAGTGGAAAGATATAGTTCCAATATCTGGGAATTCTGCATCTAGACATTGTGTCTAGATGTCTAGATGCTGTGTCTAGACGTCTAGACACATTGTCTAGACACCCCCCCCCCCAGAGCCAGGTCAGTTGCCATTGTGATGTCTGGACCCCACCTGTTTGTACTGAATGACCTCTTGACTTGGCTGCTGAAACTCAGCATGTTGTCAAATCTGTTTTCAAATACAGAAAGCCTTTTTCAATTGGCTACAAAGCTTTTTTAAAGCTGTATTTACCCAATCTATTCTTGTAAAACTGGCAGAACCCTACCATAGAATAATTCTTGTAAAGTTTAAACCAATCAGCTTAACAGTTTCATCATAAATCAGTGTATAAGCTAGAAGAGTTTAAAATTACTATTTCTCTTGTAAAAACACATCATTGTAGGTGGGGCCAACAATACCTCAATTTCAGATATGACATATGTGACAAACATTGGTATAAAATTTGGTGATTATAGCTCTAGCCGTTTCTGAGATTTTAATTTAGTGTGCTTTTTTGGACAGATGACTAAGTTCAACCTCCTGTAACTCGGCCATAAATCTCCAAACTGGAACAGTTCGTACACACTTGAAAAAGATTGTTCCAGGGATCATTTCTGTGAAATATTGGACAATTTGGCTGGACAGTTTCGGAGAAGAAGATTTTTAAAGCTTTTTTAGCTTTTTCCCTATAAAATCTAAGAAAATGCAGTTAGAAAAAAATAAACAAAATCCAATAGAGTTTTTCAGATGACTGATTATTTGCAAAAAATTTGGTGATGCTAGCTGCTGCCGTTTTTGAGATAGCTATGGTTAACGTACAGACGCCGCACGACGCACAACACACGACGCACGATGACGCGCCATCGCATAAGCTCACAGGTTAGCTAAAAAAGTAAAGGAACATTTACGGTGGACCAGGTCAGATTTGGCCAAGGTACAGAAATGATAACTGATTAATTATCAGGTGTGCCTGGGATTCAAGTTCATCAGTTATTCAATAAATAATGTAAATCAAACCAAGAGCACTCAGCCAACAGAAGAGTGTATATGGGTGGTAACAATAAGAAGTACATAATACCTGTTCTTACATGGACTTCTATCTGTACACATCTCTGGTTCATGTTCAAGTCATAAACTTGACCCGGACATGTATGGGTGCAGAAGAGAACTTGACCGAGACAAAAAGGGATATCCAGCTCACAAGGTAAAAGTGAACAGAAACCACGGGTGATGAGGCTCAGGGCTTAACAAGTGACCCATGGGTCATGACGCTCAGCTGACTGGAAAGAGATTAATTTGCAAAAGGAAATTTTATCATCTGAATGGTAGTATATACCCAGTCAACTGAAGCATCAAACAGATTAACCAACAGGCTGTGATTGTGTATGTATTAATATATCTAAAAAATAGAGAAAAAATGCGTAAACTTTAAAAAAATACAGGTGGCTCCATCAGTCTGCAGAAACTAATAAAAACACTTAATGGTCAATATCCATGCAAAGAAGCATGGTGGTCTCTGGATTAGTTGTTCAGATACTTTAGCTTTTGTATCAAATTTTCCATTACTCCGAGGGATACTTCGGAGTCCTATAGCTTGAAGGATATGGGTAACAGAGACATAATTTCAGGTTTCCACAGACACTTTCATGGGCCTCCTTGCATGACAAGAATGAAGATTTTAGGTCCAGTTGTTACATTTTGTGCCATGTTAACAGATAACAGCACCCTTAAAGGTCTCAAAAATAGAGATTAAAATAATTGAATAAAATACAGGTGGCACCACAAGTCTGCAGAAACTGATTAAACACTCCATAATCAATATCCATTCACAGAATCATGGTGATCTCTGCATTAGTTGTTCAGATACTTCAGCTTTTGTATCAAATTGTCCATTATTCTGAGGGATACTTCGGAGTCCTATAGCTTGAAGGATATGGGAAACAGAGACCTAATTTCAGGTTTCCAAAGACACTTTTCATGGGCCTCCTTGCATAACAAGAATGAAGATTCTAGGTCCAGTTGTTAAGATTTGTACCCTGTTGACAGATAAACACATCTTTAAAGGTCTCAAAAATAGAGAAAAAATTCGTAATAATTTGAAAAAAATACAGGTGGCCCACCCAGTCTGCAGAAACTGATGTAACACCTCAGGATCAATATGTATGCAATAAATCATGACCATCAGTGTTGTAGTTATTGAGATACTGCAGTTTTTGTATCAAATATTTCATTATTCTGGGGGGTATTTTGAAGCCATACAGTTTAAAGGATATGGGTAACAGAGACCAAATTTCAGGTTTCCATGGAGACTTTTCATGGGTCTCCCTGTGTGTCAAGAATGAAGATTCTAGGTCCAGTTGTTATGATTTGTACCCTGTTGACAGATAACTACTAGTGGTGGGAGTCGGTTCCTTTTTCATAATCGATCATCGGTTTTAGCTAACCGACTGATGATCGATTATTAATCGGTTCAGACAAAAATTTGCAATTTTCAAAGAAATATGCAATTATCTGTGAAACTCTACCTGCGTTTCTCTGGCAGGTATTCTCCTATCGCGCACGAGTGTAACATTCCTTCCACGTATAAATATACAATCAGACTAATTTTAAGGATCAAATTAAACGATCGGCAACATCAGGTTTTATCTTTCTATATGGAAATTAAGAGCATCTAAGAATGTAAAGCCTATAGAGGGGCTGTTTTCAAGCACATGAAGGAAGATTTTACGGGCCCAGGTGCGCTTTGGGCAGATCATACCAAAAAAAATTGCAGACGAGCAACCCCCCCCCCCCCCCCCACCCAAAAAAAAAGAAGAAAAACAAGGGACCTATGGGTCACGACGCTCAGCTGTTATATATGATAAAAAAATATTATTTAGAAATGAGGCACATGCTGGTTTTGTGTGGTAATAAATATAAGCTGTATTATGAGCTGTTGTTGTTTAGCATATGTATGATTTTGATAGTACCTTTGGAGACAGGGAAGAGGATTGATTTCATTTATTTTATTAACAATTGGAGTACTATTGTCACACAGATTTTGACTTGGCCATATAACTTATAAGCAGAACATATAATATAAGAGTTTAACTATTTATTAAAAAAATTACAAATATTGTCCCAAATATAATTTTTATTAAAAATAATAAGAGAATCATATGATTCTTTAAAATGAAATATAACTGATATGATTATTAAAATAATATTAAAGAATATATTCATGAATGCATTCATGAATACATTTTGAAAGTATTTGCACAAGTATTCATATACTTTCATTTTTACCTGAATTCCCATTCTTTATGCAAGAAATTTTATAATGGAGTACATAATCATATTTGTATTTAAATACAATTACAAAGTATTCGCACCATGTCTGGTATTTATTCAATTTTCACGAAACAATGATGTTGAGAATCCAGAATATACAAAATTCACACATTTAAATTATGATCATAAGTACCTGGTTTTATGGCTTTTATTTATATTAAAAAATTACTGTAAAAAATTCATTTTGGACTAATTTCACATCAATGTACACACTAGACACAGTAGGAATCTAGATTAATATTATCAACTGCATCTTTGTCTATCATTAATTTCCTTCATATGATCCCTAATGATTAGTAATGAATAATATGATTTACTTCTTTATCATTAAAATTGAACTAAAAAATGCCATAGGTGACTGCATGGTGTTATTTGGAATATGTGACATTATACCCATCGATACAAGATTCTTATATCATCAGTAACTGCAAGTTAATTTCCTGTTATTATAAACTAACAAATTCCTTTTCTATTTTTCTTTAATTTGTTATTAAAAACCAATAAAAATTTATTAATTTGTTGTTTATTGATATGTTGTTGGTTAAAACTACTAGATGAGTTGGGTTGGACACCTGGATCAACTGTGGCTGGCCATAAGCTGCCTGGATTCCTGTTTGCCTCGCCTCAAGCGTGCATAATTTGATGAAAGGTCAACAAGGTCAACATACAGGTGACTCAAGAGGGGCTGGAGAGAGCCAAAGTCTGACAGGGTCTCATAAAAAACATTAATAAAAGCTACAATTTTTGGCCAATTTCTTTCAGCTTTCTAAACTAAAAAGCTGAAATCCTTATGTGTTCATGATATGAAAATTATATCAACAGTGCTCACGGGAAACAAACGTGCCATGGTCACAGTTGGGCACTATTTAAGGTACTAATTTTATATTTATACTAATAACTAATAAAATTTGAAAAATTCAGAACTAATTTTGGGTATTCAATTGAATCTTGATTAAATAATGTTACATCCCTGACAAAAAAATCTCCAGCAATGCCCTTGTTAAGGGAGTAAATATATTTCTTGATTTTTTAAAAAGTGCATTATGTTTGGGCCCATAACTTAAAACAGTTACGCAATACTGACATCATTCTGGGATGTGCATAGAGAATGAAAAATATGTATATTGTTTATGATTAAAGTCAGATCAGTGGTTTTGATATTAGGTAGTCTTGAAGTGTAACAATGGGTTTTTAATGGAAAAATGAAGTTTTTCATTAATATCTCGAAGGTATTAAGTCCGAGTGACCAAATTCTTGGCATGGTAGGGGATTTTGGAGACATCTAACTGTATGCTGAATTTAAGGAACTTAGAGCTGAAGCTGGGGAGCTGAGCTTTTGCAAACTGCATAACACTAGCTTGATGTAAACAATATGTTACATGGTGCTTGAAAACTTGATTAAAATCTACAGTTTTTGATCAACTGGTTTCAAATTCTTGGTGTTAACAGTTGAAATGCTGACAAAAACATGCTGTGAAAATTAAATCCACAGTACTTACAGGAAAAAAACGTGCCAAGGTCAAAGTTGGGCAAAATTTAAGGTACCAATTTTTTATTTTTATTAATATTTTAAAAAATTTAAAAGATTTTCATCTAATTTTGGGTATGCAATTTAATTTTGATTAATTAAAGTTATATTACTGGAAAAAAGGTCCACAGCTTTAACATTTTTTGTGTTAAGTGATCAAATATCTTTCCTTATTTTTTTCAAAATGCATTATGATTGGGCCCAGAACTTTTTTAAATTAAATAATACAGACATAATTTCTGCCATGTACATAGGAACTATATAGAGGAATATTTATGGTAAATATGAGGAAAAACAGATGAGTGGTTTCGATATTAGGCAGTCCTAAAGTGTGAAAATAGGTTTTTAATAAAAAATTGAGGTTTTTCCTTAATTTCTCAAAGGAACAAAGTTGCAAAGACCCAGTTTTCGGCTTGGTAGGAGATCTTGGGGACATCTAACATTATGCCGAATTTTGGATTCCTAGGTCTTACGGTTTCAAAACGTGCCACATCTACGGACGGACGGACGGACGGACAGACAGACGGACGGACGACAGACAATGGACCATGACTATAGCTCAGATGACTTATAGTCAGCTGAGCTAAAAAAGGGGAAATCCAAATACTCGACCGGCCGGGTTAACCCCCAACTCTCTGCATTAGTTGTTCAGATACTTCAGCTTTTGTATCAAATTTTCCATTATTTAGAGCTGTACTTTGGAGTGCCATAGTTCAAAGGATATGAGTAACAGAGACCTAATTCATGTTTCCACAGAGACTTTTCATGCACACGATTTGTGCCCTGTTCACAGATGACAGCTTCTTTGAAGGTATAAAAAATAGATAAAAAATATACATAATCAACAAAGAAATAAAATTCCTATTGTGAACCCTTTTAGAGATATCCCGCTCACAAGGCCAAAATTGAAAAATCCAAGAAAAATTCATTAAAAATCAGAAATTGTAGGTGGCACCCAAAAACTTGTGCAGCAGTTACAGACCATCAGTCCCTATGATCATAGTAAGTATTGTGAAAATCCACCAAATGGTTCCTGAGAAATAAGCTTCTAAATGTTTTTTCTATAATCAGCTCTAAAACGTAGAAAAATAGGTCAAGGTCACCCATCTTTGAACTTGATCGAGATTTTGTCAATATACATCTTCACCGAAAAAATAAAATTCCTATGGTAAATCCTTTTAGAGATATCCCGCTCACAAGCCCAAAGTTGAAAAATCTGGTAAAACTTCATTAAAAATCAGAAATTGTAGGTGGTGCCACCAAACTTGTGTAGCAGGTACAGACTATCAGTCCCAATAATCATAGTAAGTATTGTGAAAATCCACCCAATGGTTCCTGAGTAATAAGCATCTAAGTGTTTTTCTATAATCAGCTCTAAAATGTAGAAAAATAGGTCAAGGTCACCCATCTTCGAACTTGACCCAGATCTTTACCAAGGAAATAAAATTCTGACAGTGAAGCCTTTTCAAGATATCCCGCTCACAAGCGAAAAGTTAACGGACGCCCGACGGACGAACGGACGGACAGACAGCTTGGGTGACGACAATAGCCCATCAGCCTAAGGGCTGAGGGCTAAAAAAAAATTGTAAAATTAGAAACAAGGCCTACAGGCCTAGTGCAAACCTGTGCATTGGGAAATACACCAGGTATAATGCTTCAATGCTGGACCATTACTTTTCATGTATATGAACAATGCAAGTACTAAACATTTTGAAAAGGAAACAATTACACAAACATCACTGCTGAACTTCTGGCATGGGTGCACACAACACAAAAATTATAGTATCTGACATCATCAGTCATGTATACAACGAAGCTATCAGAGATATATACATATGCCCAATTTCAGGCTGATATATCAAATTCCTCTGTAGAAATAAGCAGGCACATACACTGTGCAAAAGTCATTGTAGGTGGTGACACCTGTCTTGTGAACGAGAAAGCCATCAAAGAAACATAGACAGGTCATAATATCAGGCCAATACATCAAACTTAGGTTAAGTCTGATGCTAGGGGCTGACCAGGCTTAGGTGAGAAAAGCAGTTGCCCCAAGTGAACTGTGACAAATTTGCTAGCTGGCTCAGGCTACTGCACTAAGTTGACTCATGACCTGCACCTGGCTAGACTGAGTGAACTTTCGACATGTACCTGGATGCACTGAGTGACCTCTTGACTTGTTGCATAATCTGACACAGTTGGTAGTCCACATGCAGCCCTGAGGGGCATGACACCCATGAGGTGATCACATGGTGGCCATGAGGTGTTCATATGTCACCCATGAGGTGATCACATGCCTTGCACTTGGCTGCACTGACTGGACTCTTGACCTATATCTGGCTGCACTTAATGAACTCTTGATCTGTTGCCAAATCTGAAACAGTTGGCAGTTTCTAAACCTATTTAAAGATAAAAACACAATCTTGGTCTGTTGGTAAATCTGTTTACACATACTGAAAGACTTTGGCTAAAATGCTTTTTTTTCAAGCTGACATATTCATAAACTTTTTATCAAAATATTTAAAATAACAAAAGATGCAGTTCTTTCATTGTTAAAGGTCCAATAATTCTGTCAAAAATCATTCAAGTAAACTTGAAAATTTTTTTGTGCAATATTACAGAAGTTATAATTGAAACAATAATTTTGTAGAATAACAGTTTTGCAGTCCTCAGTTTGAAATAGACATAATAATGGCCATAAGACCAACAAAAGCTTTTCTGATATGATTGAAAGAACCATGTCCTAGGATAATTCTTTTGAAAAATTGAACGATTCAACTTGACAGTTTCATCATAAACATTTTAAGCTGAAAGAGGCTAAAATTATGAGGTTTTTGCCCATAAAAAACAGGTCAATGTAAGTGGCACCACAAAATCTGCAACTTCAAATATGAGTCATGTGACCAACATTTAATAATAATAATAATAATGAATAGTAATTATATAGCGCTGAACTCCAAGATCAGACTCACAGCGCTTGCATTTTTACACATCAGTTACACAATATATAAATATATAAGCACACTTACACACACACACACACCTACTCACCCACACACACCCGAGATTACATGTATGGTAAATGTTGCTAATTACAAAATGCCTGCAGAAATAGGTATGTTTTAAGATTTGTCTTAAAAGTATTGATAGTGGGGGATTTTCTAAGTTCAGCTGGAAGGGAATTCCAGATCTTAGGGGCAATATAACTGAAAGAACGTTCACCGACTTTCGTACGGCACTTAGGCAATATTAGAAGACTTTCGTTAGAAGAGCGTAGGGTGCGCACCGGCCGATAAATACATAGTTTTGACGAAAGATATGGTGGCAGTGATCCATCAAAATATCTATAAACAAGGACTGCGAGTTTGTATTGTATCCGATGCTGAACTGGCAGCCAGTGGAGTTCCTTAAGTAACGGCGTAACATGGTCCCTTTTTCGTTTTTTAAGAATAACACGGGCTGCATTATTTTGAAGCATTTACAACCGTGAGATTTGTTCTAACGGTAAACCTACCAAAATTGAATTACAATAATCAAGGCGTGATGTAATAGTAGCACAGACTAGCCTAGCACAAACGCTGGAGGTTAGGAAACGCCGGATGGAAGCAATACGTCGGAGTTCGAGAAAAACTGCACGACACACGCTATTAATATGATCATGCATGGAAAGTGTTCGATCAATTTTCACACCGAGGTATTTCACAGAAGTCTGGAAAGTGACATTACTACCACAAACGCTAAGGGGGGCATTGTTAATCATCTGAAGACAGGAGTGAGAGCCAACTGGCATAACTTCGGTCTTAACAGTATTCAGTTTAAGTTTGTTGCTGGTCATCCAAGAGAGGACATCTTCAATACAATTCTGTATACTCAACTGTACAGAACTAAATTGGTCCGGTTCGTTACTTTTAGATAGCTCGGTGTCATCCGCATACTTATGAAAAGCACAATTATGAGCAGTTATAATATCAGACAAAGGTCTGATATACTTGGTAATGCACAATACTTGGTAATGCTAGCTTCTGTCATTTCTGAGATTACTATGTCAGTATGCTTAATTGGCAAAATGACTGTTCAAGTTCGTGTAACACCACTAAAATTCATCAAATGCAAACCATTTGAACAAACTTGAGAGGGCTTGTATCTGGGATAATTTTTGTAAAATAAGAAGACTTTTAAAGGTTTTTCAGCTTAGTCCCTATAAAATCTAAGTAAATGCAGATAGCAATAAAAATAAGCTGAATTCCACAACATTTGATATGTGACAGATTATTGCATAAAATCTAGGGATGGTAGCTCCTGCTATTCCTGAGAAATTATGGGTTAATGTACAGATGACCAATGACCCTCGTACAAAAAAAGGTCAATGCAGGTGGCGCCACCAATACCTGAATTTCATATGTGACTCATGTGACCAACACTGGCATAAAATTTGGTGATGATAGCTCCGGCCTTTTCTGAGATTATCATTTTAGTATGCTTTTTTGGACAGTTAGCCAAGTTTAACTTCCTGTAACTCAGCCAAAATTCACCGAACCATTCGAACAAACTTGACATAGACGGTATAAAAGATTATTTCTGTGAAATATTGAACAATTTGGCTTGACTGTTTCAGAGGAGAAGATTTTTAAAGTTTTTTCAGCTTTTTCTCTTTAAAATCTAAGAAAATGCAGAGTTTTTCAGATGGCTAATTGTTTGCATTAAATTTCATGATACTACCTCCAGTTGTTTTCGAAACAGTATGGGTTAACAACAACAACAGACGATGCCAAACCATCGCATTAGCTCACAGGTTCACTAAAAACAAGGGACCCATGGGTTATGGCGCTCAGCTGTTATATATGATAAAAAATATGATTTGGGAAAGAGGCACATGCTTGTTTTGTGTGGTAATAAATATAAGCTTTATAATGAGTTGTTGGTGTTTAGCTTATGTATGATTTTGATGGTATCTTTAGAGACAGGGAAGAGGATTGATTTCATTTATTTTATTAACAAATGGAGTGCTATTGTCACACAGATTTTGACTTGGCCATATAACTTATAAGCAGTACATATAATAAAAGAGTTTAACTATTTATTAAAATTTAATAACAAATATTGTGCCAATATAATTTTTATTAAAAAAAAATAATAAGAAAATCAAATGATTTTTTAAATAAATATAACTGAAATGATTATTGAAATAATACTATAGAATATATTCATGAATGCATTTGTGAATACATTTTGAAAGTATCTGCACTGGTATTCAAATACTTTGATTTTTACCTGAATTCCCATTCTTATGCAATAAAATTTTTTAATGCGGTACATATTCATATTCGTATTCAAATACATTTGCAAAGCATTCGCACCATGTCTAGTATTTATTCAGTTTTAGCCAAACAATGATGTTGAGAATCCAGAATATACAAAATTCACAAATTTAAATAATGATCATAAGTACCTGGTTTTATGGCTTTTATTTATATTAAAAAACAAGGCCTACAGGCCTAATGCGAACCTGTGCAAAGTTTGGGAGTATGAATGGAGGTTTATTTTTAGAATTTAATATTGATCCTTTTAAGTCCTGCATATCTACCTTAGTCATTATGATTTCAGCAAAATGGACATTTCGGACCTACAAGTTTCAGACTAGGACATTTTAAAACTAGAATATGGGTAGTCGACAAGCGACTATGTGTATCCACAGAAATCAGAGTGGGACAGGTGAAGTGAGGCATGGATTGAGTGGCAAGGGGAATAGAGTGAGGGGTGATGCATATTAGCATGAATGTCTGCAGCATAAACGTGAATGTAGGTGGTGCCACCTGTCATAAAATCGAGAAAATTGTCCAGGATGTATAAACCTGCAAAATTTCAGATGGATTAGTCAAACAACTGCTGAGATATGAGTGATTTTATCCCAAGGCAGATGAACAGATGGACGGTGTTCATAAGTGGTTGCAGGTAGGGCCACCAGTTTTGCTTATGATGAACAGCTATGTGAGATCTATACACAAGCAAAATTTTGGCCAAACTGGTCAAACAGTTCCCAAGATATGAGCTTGGATGTCTGCAGAGTAAACGTGAATGTAGGTGGTGACACCTTTCATAAAATCGAGAAAGCTGTCCAGGATGTATAAACCTGCAAAATTTCAGGTGGATAAGTCAAACCACTGCTGAGATATGAGTGATTTTATCCCAAGGCAGATGAACAGATGGATGCTGTGCATAAGTGGTTGCAGATGGCGCCACCAGTTTTGCCTATGATGAAGAGCTATGCAAGATCTATACACATGCAAAATTTTGGCCCAATCGGTCAAACGGTTCCCCAGATATGAGCTTGGATGTCTGCAGAGTAAACGTGAATGTAGGTGGCGCCACCTGTCATTAAATCGTGAGAGCTGTCCAGGATGAATAAACTTGCAAACTTTCAGGTGGATAAGTCAAACAACTGCTGAGATATGAGTGATTTTATCCAATGGCAGATGAACAGGAGAACGCTGTTCAAAAATGGTTCCAGGTGGCACCACCAGTTTTGCCTATGATGAAGAGCCATGCGAGATCAATACACATGCAAAATTTTGGCCCAATTGGTCAAACGGTTCCTGAGATATGAGCTTGGATGTCTGCAGAGTAAACATGAATGTAGGTGGCGCCACTTGTCATAAAATCAAGAAAGCTGTCCAGGATGTATAAACCTGCAAAATTTCAGGTGGATAAGTCAAACCACTGCTGAGATATGAGTGATATTATCCCAAGGCAGATGAACAGATGGACGCTGTGCAAAAATGGTTGTAGGTAGCACCACCATTTTTAGTGTATAATAAAGCTATCAAAGGGCTACATTTGTGCAAAATTTTTAGCCTGATCTGTCAAACGGTTCCGGAGATCAGGGGTTTATGTGTGGAAACAGACACACAAATGGACGCTGGGCAGAGAGGAAAGGTCAGAGGTCAACCAAAAATGAGGGTGCAGCAGTTCACATGTGACCTGATGATAAACCCGATTTGCTTAAAATACAAACCAAGTTTTTTCAAACAGTTGAAAGATATAGTTCCAATAATCTGGGAATTCTGCATCTAAACATTGTGTCTAGACATCTAGACGCTGTGTCTAGACGTCTAGACACATTGTCTAGACCCCCCCCCCCCCCCGGCCAGGTCAGTTGCCATGGTGATGTCTGGAACCTACCTGTTTGTACTGAGTGACCTCTTGACTTGGCTGCTGAAACTCAGATTATTGTCAAATCTGTTTTCAAATACAGAAAGCCTTTTTCAATTGGCTACAATGCTTTTATAAAACTGTATTTACCCAATCTATTCTTATAAAACCTACCATAGAATAATTCTTGTAAAGTTTAAACCAATCAGCTTAACAGTTTCATCATAAATCAGTGTATAAGCTAGAAGAGTTAAAAGGTCCCTATAAAATCTAAAACAAGGCCTACAGGCCTAATGCGAACCTATGCAAAGTTTGGGAGTGTGATTGGAGGTTTATTTTTTAAATTTAATATTGATCCTTTTAAGTCCTGCATATCTACCTTAGTCATTTTGATTTCAGCAAAATGGACATTTCGGTCCTGCAATTTTCGGACTAGGACATTTTAAAACTAGAAAATGGGTAGTCGACAAGCGACTATGTGTATCCGCAGAAATCAGATTGGGACGGGTGAAGTGAGGCATGGATTAGGTGGCAAGTGGAATAGAGTGAGGTGTGTTCATTTTTAGCATGTCTATCTACAACATAAATGTGAATGTAGGTGGTGCCACCTGTAATAAAATCAAGAGAGCTGTCCAGGATGTATAAACCTGCAAAATTTCAGGTGGATAAGTCAAACCACTGCTGAGATATGAGTGATTTTATCCCAAGGCAGATGAACAGATGGACACTGTGCATAAGTGGTGGCAGGTGGCGCCACCAGTTTTGCCTATGAAGAAGAGCTATGAGAGATCTATACACAAGCAAAATTTTGGCCCAATCGGTCAAACAGTTCTGGAAATATGAGCGTGGATGTCTGCAGAGTAAACCTGAATGTAGGTAGCCCCACCTGTCATAAAATCGAGAAACCTGTCCAGGATGTATAAACCTGCAAAATTTCAGGTGGATAAGTCAAACAACTGCTGAGATATGAGTGATTTTATCCAAAGGCAGATGAACAGGTGGACGCTGTGCCTAAATGGTTGCAGGTGGCGCCGCCAGTTTTGCCTATGATGAAGAGCTATGTGAGATCTATAAACATGCAAAATTTTGGCCCAATCGGTCAAATGGTTCCCGAGATGAGCTTGGATGTCTGCAGAATAAACCTGAATGTAGGTGGCGCCACCTGTCATAAAATTAAGAAAGCTTTCCAGGATGTATAAACCTGCAAAATTTCAGGTAGATATGTCAAACCACTGCTGAGATATGAGTGATATTACCTCAAGGCAGATGAACCGATGGATGCTGTGCATAAATGGTTCCAGGTGGCGCCAGCAGTTTTGCATCAGTCAAACAGTTCCTGAGATATGAGCTTGGATGTCTGCAGAGTAAACTTGAATGTAGGTGGCGCCACCTGTCATAAAATCGAATAACCTGTCCAGGATGTATAAACCTGCAAAATTTCAGCTGGATAAGTCAAACCACTTCTGAGATATGAGTGATATTATCCCAAGGCAGATGAACAGATGGACGCTGTGCAAAAATGGTTGCTGGTGGCGGCGCCATTTTTAGTGTATGTTATAAAGCTATCAAAGGGCTACATTTGTGCAAAATTTTTAGCCTAATCGGTCAAACAGTTCCCCAGATATGAGCTTGGATGTCTGCAGAGTAAACGTGAATGTAGGTGGCGCCACCTGTCATTAAATCGAGAGAGCTGTCCAGAATGAATAAACTTGCAAACTTTCAGGTGGATAAGTCAAACAACTGCTGAGATATGAGTGATTTTATCCAATGGCAGATGAACAGAAGAACGCTGTGCAAAAATGGTTCCAGGTGGCACCACCAGTTTTGCCTATGATGAAGAGCCATGCAAGATCAATACACATGCAAAATTTTGGCCCAATTGGTCAAACGGTTCCTGAGATATGAGCTTGGATGTCTGCAGAGTAAACATGAATGTAGGTGGCGCCACCTGTCATAAAATCAAGAAAGCTGTCCAGGATGTATAAACCTGCAAAATTTCAGGTGGATAAGTCAAACCACTGCTGAGATATGAGTGATATTATCCCAAGGCAGATGAATAAATGGATGCTGTGCAAAAATGGTTGTAGGTAGCACCACCATTTTTAGTGTATAATAAAGCTATCAAAGGGCTACATTTGTGCAAAATTTTTAGCCTGATCTGTCAAACGGTTCCGGGGTCAGGGGTTTATGTGTGGAAACAGACACACAAATGGACGCTGGGCAGCGAGGAAAGGTCAGAGGTCAACCAAAAATGAGGGCGCAGCAGTTCACATGTGACCTGATGATAAACCCAATTTGCTTAAAATACAAACCAGTTGAAAGATATAGTTCCAATAATCTGGGAATTCTGCATCTAAACATTGTGTCTAGACGTCTACACTCTGTGTCTAGACGTCTAGACACATTGTCTAGACCCCCCCCCAGCCAGGTCAGTTGCCATGGTGATGTCTGGAACCCACCTGTTTGTACTGAGTGCCCTCTTGACTTGGCTGCTGAAACTCAGATTATTGTCAAATCTGTTTTCAAATACAGAAAGCCTTTTTCAATTGGCTACAATGCTTTTTTAAAACTGTATTTACCCAATCTATTCTTATAAAACTGGCACAACCCTACCATAGAATAATTCTTGTAAAGTTTGAACCAATCAGCTCAACATTTCATCATAAATCAGTGTATAAGCTAGAAGAGTTTAAAATTACATTTTGGCTTGTAAAAAACACATCAATGTAGGTGGCGCCATCAATACCTCAAATCAAATATGACATATGTGACAAACATTGGTATAAAATTTGGTGATTATAGCTCTAGCCGTTTCTGGGATTTTAATTCTAGTGTGCTTTTTTGGACAGATGACTAAGTTCAACCTCCTGTAACTTGGCCAAAAATCTCCAAACTGGAACGATTCGAACAAACTTAAGAGAGATTGTTCCAGGTATCATTTCTGTGAAATATTGGACAATTTGGCTGGACAGTTTCTGAGAAGAAGATTTTTAAAGGTTTTTAAGCTTTTTCTCTATAAAATCTAAATTAATGCAGATATCCAATAATAAGCTCCAGGGCACTAAGTTTTACATGTGCCTAATTCTTAAATGCAATTTGGAGCTGCTAGCTCCGACAGTTGCTGACTTACAGCAATGGACGGCAGAAAGCCAGCCCTGGACGGCGGACGGCTGACGGCGGACAATGGACGGACGACGTTGGGCCATAGCATAAGCTCACAGGTTCGCTAAAAATAAATGTAATATATTCACTTTGGACTACTTTCACATCAATCTACACACCAGACACAGTAGGAATCTAGATTAATATTATCAACTGCATCTTTGTCTATCATTAATTTCCTTCATATGATCCCTAATGATTAGTAATGAATAATATGATTTTTTTTATTATTAAAATTTAACTGAAAAATACCATAGGTGACTGCATGGTGTTATTTGGAATAACACTGACATTGACATTCTATCCATCCATACAAGATTCTTACATCATCAGTAACTGCAAGTTAATTTCCTGTTAATCATCAACTAACAAATTCCTTTTCTATTAATTTTTATTTAATTTATTATAAAAAACCAATACAAAATTATTAATTTATTGTTTATTGTTATGTTGTTTTTCAAAACAACTACTAGATGAGTTGGGCTGGACACCTGGATCAACTGTGGCTGGGCATTAGCTGCCTGGCTGCCCCAGTGTATGCTTCGCTCAAGCATGCATAATCTGATAAAGGTCAACAAGGTCAACATACAGGTGACTGAAGAGGGGCTGGATTGAGCCTGGGTCTGACATGGTCTTATAAAAACATTAATAAAAGCTATAATATTTGGCCAATTTCTTTCAGCTTTCTAAACTACATAGATAAAATCCTTATGTGTGCATGATATGAAAATTATATCAACAGTGCTCTCAGGAAACAAACGTGCCATGGTCAAATTTTGGCAAAAATTAAGGTGCTAATTTTATATTTATACTAATAACTTATAAAATTTGAAAAATTCAGAACTAATTTTTGGTATTCAATTGAATCTTGATTAAATAATGTTACATCCCTGACAAAAAATCTCTAGCTTAAGCAATTCTCTTGTTAAGGGAGTAAATATATTTCTTGATTTTTTAAAAAGTGCATTATGTTTGGGCCCTTAACTTAAAACAATTACCCAATACTGACATCATTTCTGGCATGTGCATAGCAAATGTATAGAAAAATATGCATATTATATATGATCAATGTCAGATCAGTCGTTTTGATATTAGGCAGTCTTACAGTGTAACAATGGGTTTTTAATGGAAAAATGAAGTTTTTCATTAATATTTCGAAGGAATTAAGTCCTAGTGATCAAATTTTTGGCATGGTAGGGGATTTTGGAGACATCTAACTGTATGCCAAATTTAAGGAACTTAGAGCTGAAGCTGGGGAGCTGAGCTCTAGCTAACTGCATAACACTGGCTTGATGTTAACAATACGTGACATGGTGCTTGAAAACTTGAATAAAATCTACAGTTTTTGATCAACTGGTTTCAAATTTTTTATGTTAACAGACAAAATGCTAACAAAAACATGCTGTGAACATTAACTCCACAGTACTTACAGGAAAAAAAAACGTGCCATGGTCAAACTTGGGCAAAATTTAAGGTACCAATTTTATATTTTTGCCAATATTTAAAAACATTTAACAGATTTTGATCTAATTTTTGGTATACAATTAAATTTTGATCAATTAAAGTTGTATTACTGAAAAAAAAGTCCCTACCTTTTACACTTTTGGTCTTAAGTGACCAAATATCTTTCCTAATTTTTTTTACAAAGTCCATTATGTTTGGGCCCATAACTTTTTTAAATTAAGTAATACTGACTTAATTTCTGGCATGTACATAGGAACTATATAGAGGAATAAATATGGAAAATATGAAGAAAACCAGATGAGTGGTTTTGAATATTAGTCAGTCCTGAAGTGTGAAAAGAGATTTCTAATAAAAAATATAGGTTTTTCCTTAATATCTCGAAGGAACGAAGTCTTATTGAACCAATTTTCGGCATGGTAAGAGATTTTGGGGACATCTAACTGTATTAGATTCGTAGGTCCAATGGTGTCGAAATGTGCCAGTCTTATGGACGGACATCCAGACGGACAGACAGATGGACGGACGACGGACAATGGACCACGACTATAGCTCAGATGACTTATAGTCAGCTGAGCTAATTACTACAGATGCATATTGAATGCAAAATTATAATACAGATACATCTCACTGATGGCAAAATCTTGAATAAAGTTGAGTATGGATACCAATTATTTATAATCCATGTACAGCCATCTTTATACATCAACAGAGAGCTGTATTCCTGTGATTGTAAACACTGCCTGGCATGAGGAATATCTAAAATCATAAATCTACATTTCTTAAAAAGCTTTTAAAAATCTTTCTTGTCAATATTTACCATAGATAACCTGAAATCTAAATGTCTAGAGGCATGATGTAACGGATGCTGATAAACTGGTGCCAGGCTAGATGTATCTGCTTTACACAGCTAACATATATGGTAAAATGACTCAATTCAATCTTTATAATTCAGCCAAAATTCATTCTTTGGAACCATAAAAGACAGTTATTATAAGAATTATTCAGGGGATTATTCCTGTAAAATATTAAACAAATTGGCTTCAGTTGCGTCAGTCAAAAAACGTTTTGCAGGTTTATAACTCATATGGGAAAATACAGCAAAATGGCTAAGTAAAGCTTCCCATAACTCAGCCAAAATTTACTGAACCAAAACCATTTGAACAAACTTGAAATATCAACATCTAAGGATAATTTATGTGTGAAATTTAAGAATTTGGCCCAGTGGTTTTTGTTGAGAAGATCTTTGTAGCCACTGAGCTAAAATGGGCTGTTATGGCATATGACTAAATTCAGCTTCCCATAACTTGGCCAAAAGTCATTGAAAAGAGACCATTTGAACAAACTTCAGAAAGCACTACCCTAGGATCATTTTTGTGCGATATTAAACATTTTGGCCATATGGTTTCAGAGAAGAAGTTTTTTGTAGCCCTCAGTGTGATACAGGCAATGATGACCCCGTACAAAAAAGGCCGATGCAGGTAGCGCCACCAATACCTCAATTTCAGATATGACCTATGTGACCAACATTGGCATAAAATTGGGTAATGATAGCTCCAGCCGTTTCTGAGATTTAAATTTTAATAAGCTTTTTTGCACAGTTAACAAAGTTCAACCTCCTGTAACTCGGCCAAAAATCTCCGAACTGGAAGCATTCGTATAAAATTGAGAAAGATTGTTCCAGGGATCATTTCTGTGAAATATTGGACAATTTGGCTGGACAATTTCAGAGAAAAAGATTTTTAAAGCTTTTTTAGCTTTTTCCTTATAAAATCTAAGAAAATGCAGTTAGAAAAAAATAAACAAAATCTGATATAGTTTTTTGGATGACTGATTATTTGAAAAAAATTTGGTGATGCTAGCTCCTGCCGTTTTTGAGATAGCTATGGTTAACATACAGACGACGCAAGACATACGACGCACGACACACGATGGACGCCACCGCACCATCGCATAAGCTCACAGGTTCGCTAAAAATTTGATACAAACAAAAGTTCCAGTATCTGAATAACTAATGCCTTGATAGCCATGATTCTTTGGATATATATTGATCATGGAGTGTTTCATCAGTTCCTGCAGACTAGTGGCACTACCTGTATTTTTATGCATTTTTCTTTCTATTTATTAGACCTCCAAATGAAGTTGTCATCCGTCCAAAAGCCCACTGAAACCCTTTTCTTAGGACTCTTCTCAAAATTCATGATTTGTTTGCACTCTGGCAGTCATTTTGCTCATTGTTCAACATTCCTTGAATTCAGCCGAGCGTCATGGCCCATGGGCCACTTGTTTAAAACTGTATTTACCCAATCTATTCTTATAATACTGGCAGAACCCTACCACAGAATAATTCTTGTAAAGTTTAAACCAATCAGCTTTACAGTTCCATCATAAATCAGTGTACAAGCTAGAAGAGTTTAAAATTACATTTTTGCTTGTAAAAAACATATCAATGTAGGTAGCGCCACCAATACCTCAAAATCTGATATGACATATGTGACAAACATTGGTATAAAATTTGGTGATTATAGCTCTAGCCGTTTCTGAGATTTTAATTTTAGTGTGCTTTTTTGGACAGATGACTAAGTTCAACCTCCTGTAACTCGACAAATAATCTCCGAACTGGACCCATTCAAACAAATTTGAGAGGGATCCAGGGATCATTTCTGTGAAATATTGGACAATTTGGCTTGACAGTTTCAGAGAAGAAGATTTTTAAAGGTTTTTAAGCTTTTATGCTATAAAATCTAAATTAATGCAGATACCCAATAATAAGCTCCAGGGCACCAAGTTTCACATGTGACTAATTCTTACATGTAATAAGGAGCTGCTAGCTCCGAGGGGGTCTGACTTTCAGCCATGGACGGAAAGCCAGCCCTGGATGACAGACGGCTGACGCTGCGCCATCGCATAAGCTCACAGGTTCGCTAAAAATCCAATTAGCCAAAAATTTAGCAAAATCCAATAGAGTTTTTTAGATGACTAATTTCTTGCATTAAATTTTGTGATGCTAACTCTTGCTGTTTTCAAGATAGTATAGGTTAGAGTACAGACAATGGACGCCTGACAACAGACGACGCTACACCATCGCATAAGCTCACAGGTTTGCTAAAAAATACAGGTTGCTCCACCAGGTGGTGAAGAACTAATTGAATACTCCATGACCAATATTCATGCAAAGAATCATGGTGATCAAGGCAGTAGTTATTCAGATACTTGAGCTTTTGTATCAAATTTTTAATTATTCTGAGGGGTACTTACATGCCCCATAGCTCTGAGGACATGAGTAACAGAGACCTAATTTCAAGTCTGCTCAGAGATTTTTCATGGACCTCCCTGAATGTCGAGTTAGAAAATTCCAGGTCAAGCAGATACGATTTGTGCCCTGTTAAAAGGTGACAGCTTTGAAGTTATCTAAAATAGAGGAAAAAATTTGTAAAAATTAGAAAAAATACAGGTGGCGCCACCAGTTTGCAGGAACTGATGGAACAATCCATGATCAATATTTATGTAAAAATCATGGTGATCAAGGCAGTAGTTATTCAGGTACTGAAGTTTTTGTATCAATTTTTTTATTATTCTGGGGGGTACTTTCGAGACCCATTGCTCGGAGCATATGGGTAACAGAGACCTTATTTCAGGTTTCCAAGGAGATTATTTATGGACCTCCCTGGATGTCATGTTAGAAGATTCAAGGTCCAATGGTTACTCGGATTTGTGCCCTGTTAATGGACGGACGGACGAGGGACGAAGAGTGATCACTATAGCTCAGATGAATTGTGTGCTTTTCTTTCTATTTCAGATGGGATTAAGATTGCCAACCTTCCTGTTGCAGCCCTGGGAGGAGACTTTTAAATGAGGAGACAATATATTAAGAAGGTTCTAATTAAGAATTAACTAGACATTTCTTGGCACCGCAGGTGCCAGAGTATCCCCAGACAGAGTAGGCCCCCCCCCCCCCTTTAAAAATTGACCCCCATTTTTAGCAGCATATACTGACACTTGGCATATTTATTGTTTCTTCCATCTAACAATCCACAATCTTGTTGAAGATGTTGGTCCTGTGACCTTGATTTTTTTGAAAATGTGTCCTGTGACCTTGACCTTTGACCTCATGATCCCAAAATCAATTCGGGTCTTGCTTTTCCAATGGGTCAAATACAAGTCAAGTTTGAAATCGATACATCAATAAAAGAAGGAATTATCATCCAGAAACTAATTTTTGGACAGATGGCTCCTGTGACCCTTCACCTTTGACCTTGTGCCCTCAAAATTGATAGGGGTCTTCCTCTATTGGCAGATGACTTATATGTGCAAGATGAAAGGTCTGAGATGAAATGTTTGGCTGAAAATGCATCCACAATCTTTTTAAAGATGTGTCCTGTGACCTTGACCTTTGACCTCATGACCCGTAAATCAATTTTGGTCTTGCTTTTCAAATGGGACATATACAAGTCAAGTTTGAAATCCATACATCAATAAAAGAAGGAATTATCATCCAGAAACTAATTTTTGGACAGATGGCTCCTGTGACCTTCACCTTTGACCTTGTGACCTCAAAATTGATAGGGGTCTTCCACTCTTGGTAGGTAACTTATATGTGCAAGATGAAAGATCGGAGATGAATTGTTTGCTGAAAATGCATCCACAATCTTTTTAAAGATGTGTCCTGTGACCTTGACCTTTTACCTCATGACCCCAAACTCAATTCGGGTCTTGCTTTTCCAATGGGTCAAATACAAGTCAAGTTTGAAATCCATACATCAATAAAAGAAGGAATTCTCATCCTGAAACTAATTTTTGGACAGATGGCTCCTGTGACCTTCACCTTTGACCTTGTGACCTCAAAATTGATAGGGTTCTTCCTCTCTTGGCAGGTGAACTATATGTGCAAGATGAAAGATCTAAGATGAAATGTTTGGCTGAAAATGCATCCACAATCTTTTTAAAGAGGTGTCCTGTGACCTTGACCTTTGACCTCATGACCCCAAAATCAATTCGGGTCTTGCTTTTCCAATGGGTCAAATACAAGTCAAGTTTGAAATCCATACATCAATAAAAGAAGGAATTATCATCCAGAAACTAATTTTTGGACAGATGGCTCCTGTGACCCTTCACCTTTGACCTTGTGACCTCAAAATTGATAGGGTTCTTCCTCTCTTGGCAGGTGATCTATATGTGCAAGATGAAAGATCTGAGATGAAATGTTTGGCTGAAAATGCATCCACATTTTTTTAAAGATGTGTCCTGTGACCTTGACCTTTGACCTCATGAGCCCAAAATCAATTTGGTTCTTGCTTTTCCAATGGGACATAAACAAGTCAAGTTTGAAATCCATACATCAATAAAAGCAGGAATTATCATCCAGAAACTAATTTTTAAACAGATGGCTCCTGTGACCTTCACCTTTGACCTTGTGACCTCAAAATTGATAGGGGTCTTCCACTCTTGGCAGGTAAACTATATGTGCAAGATGAAAGATCTGAGATGAATTGTTTGGCTGAAAATGCATCCACAATCTTTTTAAAGAGGTTTCCTGTGACCTTGACCTTTGACCTAACGACCCCAAAATCAATTCGGGTCTTGCTTTTCCAATGGGTCAAATAAAAGTCAAGTTTGAAATCCATACATCAATAAAAGAAGGAATTATCATCCAGAAACTCATTTTTGAACAGATGGCTCCTGTGACCCTTCACCTTTGACCTTGTGACCTCAAAACTGATAGGGGTCTTCCTCTATTGGCAGATGACTTATATGTGCAAGATGAAAGATCTGAGATGAAATGTTTGGCTGAAAATGCATCCACATTTTTTTAAAGATGTGTCCTGTGACCTTGACCTTTGACCTCATGAGCCCAAAATCAATTTGGTTCTTGCTTTTCCAATGGGACATAAACAAGTCAAGTTTGAAATCCATACATCAATAAAAGCAGGAATTATCATCCAGAAACTAATTTTTAAACAGATGGCTCCTGTGACCTTCACCTTTGACCTTGTGACCTCAAAATTGATAGGGGTCTTCCACTCTTGGCAGGTAAACTATATGTGCAAGATGAAAGATCTGAGATGAATTGTTTGGCTGAAAATGCATCCACAATCTTTTTAAAGAGGTTTCCTGTGACCTTGACCTTTGACCTAACGACCCCAAAATCAATTCGGGTCTTGCTTTTCCAATGGGTCAAATAAAAGTCAAGTTTGAAATCCATACATCAATAAAAGAAGGAATTATCATCCAGAAACTCATTTTTGAACAGATGGCTCCTGTGACCCTTCACCTTTGACCTTGTGACCTCAAAACTGATAGGGGTCTTCCTCTATTGGCAGATGACTTATATGTGCAAGATGAAAGGTCTGAGATGAAATGTTTGGCTGAAAATGCATCCACAATCTTTTTAAAGATGTGTCCTGTGACCTTGATATTTGACCTCATGACCCCAAAATCAATTGGAATAGTGTTTTTTCAATGGGACATATATAAGTCAAGTTTGAAATCAATACATCAATAAAAGCAGGAATTATCATCCAGAAACTAATTTTTGGACAGATAGCTCCTGTGGCCTTGACCTTTGACCTTGTGACCCCAATATTATATGGATCATCCACTATTGGCAAGTGAGCTATATATTCAAGATGGAAGACCTAGGATGAAAGTTTGGCTTAAAATGCATCCACAATATCTTTTAAAATGCTAGTCCATTGACCCTGACCTTTGACCTCATGACCCTAGAACCTATAGGGTTCTTACTTTAGTGGTGGGCCATACATAAGTCATGTTTGAAATCCATATGGCTATCAAAACTGGAGATATCATAAGAGGAGTGTGATTTTCACCATATATGGCAATATTCAAGGTCAAGGCCACTATCATAGGAAAGGTCATGAGCCCAATTTAAATAACCATCATCCCATAACCCATACCTATGTATATGCATAATATAAAAGAAATCTGTCCATTAGTTTTTGACTTATAATGCTCACAGTACTGTAAGGTGGCAATTTTGGGGGTATTAAACAGCATGAAAACAAGTAAAGAATAATAGGTGGCGCCACCAGTTTCTGGAACATGACAGCCCTATCCATGATCTTCCAGCAACTTGATTTTGGGATAAATCCATGCAAGATTTCTTGAGATATTAAAGAATTTGTGTGATTTTCCCCAAAATTGGACCTATTCAAGGTCAAGGACACTCTCCTAGTAAAGGTCATGACCTCATTTTAAATAGGTGTCGTCCTCTTACCCATATCTGTACATATACCAAGTTTGGTAAAGTTCGGTGAAATATTTTTTGGGTTATCGCGCCAACAAGATTTATATGCGGCGGCGGCGGCGGCGGGACCGGTATGAAAACATAGTATCCCCGACTTTGTCTGGGGATACAATAAGTGGAGACTTTTATTAAGAAGACTCTTAATAATAAGTTTCTTATTCAGAATTAATAAGAGACTTTAAATAAGAAGACTTTAGAAAGAGGATTAAAATTAAGAATTAATAAGAAGATTCAAATTAAGAGTCATGATTCAGCCAAGTTCCTGTGGATCTTTAAAAATAAAGGATGTGTATCATTTCCATATATTGTGCTCATTCACTTGCTCATCCCATACATACTAGTGATGTTCACACCATCTGAGTCCGAGTCCAACGTCCATCATCTTTGAGTTTGAGTCATGTGGAACCCCAAAGTCCAATATAAATATCTTTTTAAATTTAATATGAAACTGAAGTTACCAGGAGTATCCTCTTGTTATTATACACATGCCTTTACTTTTAAGGTGTAATCACATTTAGCTACGAATGCAGACCTATAGCTTGATGTATAGAGTATTTTTACTAGGAATATGTTTGATATATGTACCTTGCCTCAGAGTCAGTCACGGTCCAGGTTCCTAACAAGGGACCCATGGGTCATGGCGCTCAGCTGTTATATATGATAAAAAATATGATTTGGGAAAGAGGCACATGCTGGTTTTATGTGTGATAATAAATATAAGCTTTATTATGAGTTGTTGGTGTTTAGCTTATGTATGATTTTGATGGTATCTTTGGAGACAGGGAAGAGGATTGATTTCATTTTTTTTATTAACAAATGGAGTGCTATTGTCACACAGATTTTGACTTGGCCATATAACTTATAAGCAGCACATATAATATAAGAGTTTAACTATTTATTAAAATTTAATAACAAATATTGTGCCAATATAATTTTTATTTTAAAAAAATAATAAGAAAATCATATGATTTTTTAAAATAAAATATAACTGAAATGATTATTGAAATAATATTATAGAATATATTCATGAATGCATTCATGAATACATTTTGAAAGTATCTGCACTGGTATTCAAATACTTTCATTTTTACCTGAATTCCCATTCTTATGCAATAAAATTTTTTAATGCAGTATATATTCATATTCGTATTCAAATATATTTGCAAAGCATTTGCACCATGTCTAGTATTTATTCAGTTTTAGCCAAACAATGATGTTGAGAATCCAGAATATACAAAATTCACAAATTTAAATAATGATCTTAAGGACCTGGTTTTCTGACTTAAAAATAAATGTAATATATTCACTTTGGACTACTTTCACATCAATCTACACACTAGACACAGTAGGAATCTAGCATTAATTTCCTTCATATGATCCCTAATGATTAGTAATGAATAATATGATTTATTTTTTTATCATTAAAACTTAACTGAAAAATACCATAGGTGACTGCATGGTGTTATTTGGAATAACATTGACATTGACATTCTATCCATCCATACAAGATTCTTACATCATCAATAACTGCAAGTTAATTTTCTGTTACTCGTCAACTAACAAATTCCTTTTCTATTAATTTTTCTTTAATTTGTTATTAAAAACCAATAAAAAATGTCTGGGCATTAGCTGCCTGGCTGCCCCAGTGTATGCTTTGCTCAAGCATGCATAATCTGATAAAAGGTCAACAAGGTCAACATACAGGTGACTGAAGAGGGGCTGGATTGAGCCTGGGTCTGACATGGTCTCATAAAAACATTAATAAAAGCTACACTATTTGGCCAATTTCTTTCAGCTTTCTAAACTACAAAGATGAAATCCTTATGTGTGCATGATATGAAAATTATATCAACAAAGCTCTCAGGAAACAAACGTGCCATGGTCAAAGTTGGGCAAAATTTAAGGTACTAATTTTATATTTATACTAATAACTTATAAAATTTGAAAAATTCAGAACTAATTTTTGGTAGTCAATTGAATCTTGATTAAATAATGTTACATCCCTGACAAAAAATCTCTAGCTTCAGCAATCCTCTTGTTAAGGGAGTAATTATATTTCTTGATTTTTTAAAAAGTGCATTATGTTTGGGCCCATAACTTAAAACAATTACGCAATACTGACATCATTTCTGGCATGTGCATAGCAAATGTATAAAAAAATATGTATATTATATATGATCAAAGTCAGATCAGTGATTTTGATATTAGGCAGTCTTACAGTGTAACAATGGGTTTTTAATGGAAAAATGAAGTTTTTCATTAATATTTCGAAGGAATCAAGTCCTAGTGACCAAATTCTTGGCATGGTAAGGGATTTTGGAGACATCTTACTGTATGCCAAATTTAAGGAACTCAGAGCTGAAGCTGGGGAGCTGAGCTCTAGCAAACTGCATAACACTAGCTTTATGTAAACAATATGTTACATGGTGCTTGAAAACTTGAATAAAATCTACAGTTTTTGAACAACTGATTTCAAATTTTTGGTGTTAACAGTTGAAATGGTAACAAAAACATGCTTTGAAAATTAAATCCTCAGCAGTTACAGGGAAAAAATGTGCCATGGTCAAAGTTGGGCAAAATTTAAGGTATCAATTTTATATTTTTGCCAATATTTAAAAAAATTTAACAGACTTTGATCAAATTTTTGGTATACAATTAAATTTTGATCAATTGAAGTTGTATTACTGAAAAAAACGTCCCTACCTTTAACACTTTTGGTCTTAAGTGACCAAATATCTTTCCTGATTTTTTTACAAAGTCCATTATGTTTGGGCCCATAACTTTTTTAAATTAAATAATACTGACTTAATTTCTGGCATGTACATAGGAACTATATAGAGAAATATTTATGGAAAATTTGAAGAAAACCAGGTGAGTGGTTTCGATATTAGGCAGTCCTGAAGTGTGAAAATAGATTTCTAATAAAAAACTGAGGTTTTTCCTTAACATCTCAAAGGAACGAAGTCTTATTGACCCAATTTTCGGCATGGTAGGAGATTTTGGGGACATCTAACTGTATGCTGAATTTCAGATTCGTAGGTCCAATGATGTCGAACTGGCCAGTCTTATTGACGGACATCAGGACTGACGGCCGGATTGATGGACGGACGGACAGACAGATGGAGGGACGACTGACAATGGACCATGACTAAAGCTCAGATGACTTATAGTCAGCTGAGCTAAAAAAGTGGGTTTGAGTCAAGGTCTAGACTCAAGTCGTCTATCATTGACAAACAGTAAATTGTAGAGCCATGACAAAAGGATTCATCGGTAGCAGAACTTACTGGATTTTCATTTTTTGACCTCTGCAACCAACCAGTCCACTTCAGTGGAAGATGTCAACCCTAAACTGGATGTTTTGTTCATGATACAGATGTAACTTGGACACAATTTGAAAGAAGGTGTAATTTCAATAACAGTGACATAATTAATAACATCTAACATACATATAAATCTTCCTTGTGATGAGAGATGCACAGCAGCTGTCTTTAACTTCAGAATATTTTAAACATTTGTAAAATACAAGTGACCCATGGGTCATGACGCTCAGCTGCCATGCATGACCTGTGACATCATGGACTGAGATTCACAACTTCCAGTCAAATTTTGAAGAACCAATTTGCCAATTTGTTGAAAATTTTCTATGACAACAGAAATATATATCACTTATGTCTGGTTAAAACACAGTGAATCGATGGTCTGAGGAAAATGCATGATTGTTAAGCTATCAGGAACTATTCCAACAGCTTGCTTGAAACCTGTCAGTCTCATAAGGAACTTCACAAAGGGCAAATATAAGATCAAAATATATAGCAAAAATCAAGGAAATACATGGCAGAACTAGAATACGGGTAGTCGACAAGCGACTACGTGTATCCGCCTAAATCAGAGTGGAACTGGTGAAGTGAGGCATGGATTGAGTGGCAAGGGGAAATAGAGTGAAGTGTTGCATATTAGCATGGATGTCTGCAGCCCCATTGTGTATGTAGGTTGCGCCACCTACCACAAAATCCAGAAAGCTGTCCAAGTTGTATACATATGCAAAATTTAAGGCAGATAAGTCAAACCACTACACGTATATGAGTGATTTTTGCCCTTGGCAGACAAACAGATGGACGCTGTGCAAAAATGGCTGCAGGTGGTGCCACCAGTTTTGCGTATGATAAAGAGCTATGTGAGAACTATACACATGCAAAACTTTGGCCCAATCGGTCAAACGGTTCCCAAGATATGAGCTTGGATATCTGCTGCATAAATGTAGAATGTAGGTGGCGCCACCTGTCATAAAATCAAGAGAGCTGTCGGGGATGTATAAACCTGCAAAATTTTAAGCAGATATGTCAAACCACTGCAGAGATATGAGTGATTTTATCCCATGGCAGACAAATAGACGGGAGCTGTGCAAAAATGGCTGCAGGTGGCGCCACCAGTTTTGCGTATGATACAGAGCTATGTGAGATCTATACACATGCAAAATTTTGGCTCAATCGGTCAAACAGTTCCCGAGATATGAGCTTGGATGTCTGCAGCGTAAACGTTAATGTAGGTGGCGCCACCTGTCATAAAATCAGAAAAGCTGTCTAGGATGTATACGCATGCTGAATTTTAGGTGAATTAGTCAAACCACTGCAGAGATATGAGTGATTTTAACCCCAGGCAGATGAACAAATGGACACTGTGCAAACATGGTTGCAGGTGGCGCCACCTTTTGTTGTATATGTTATAAAGCTATCCGAGGGCTATATTTGTATACGCATGCTGAATTTCAGGTGAATTAGTCAAACCACTGCGGAGATATGAGTGATTTTAACCCAAGGCATACAAACAGATGGACACTGTGCAAACATGGTTGCAGGTGGCCCCATCATTTTTTGTATGTTAAACAGCTCTCCAAGGGCTACATTTGTGCAAAAAAATTTTCCTGATCGGTCAAACGGTTCCCGAGATATGTTGGTTTATGTGTGGAAACAGACACACAAACTGACGCAGAGTGCAGAAGAAAGGTCAGAGGTCAAAATAAAATTGGGGTGCAGCAGTTCACATGTGAACTGAACATAATCCCGGGTTTCGTAAAATTCTGCCCAGCGGTTATGGAGGAGTTCTCCGGACACCTACGCGGCGGCAGCGGCGTGCAGCTGAAAACCTAGTATCCGCAAAACTCTGTTTTGGCGGATGCAATTATTGAGAAACAGGTTCTTCTGTATGAATTTTTATTCAGTACAAGCCAACTGTATTGCACTTTTATAAATGATGGTAATATTTATTCAGAAATATTTGACCCAATCCTTTACAAGATTACATAAATATACATCCAACTGCATTCACTTTAACTGTACTTGAGATAATATGATCAAAAGGAATTAAAAGATGGTTGCCTGGTGGCCATATTGGACTTTTGACAAGTCTGAAATCAGACAACAAACATTCTCTAAATCGGACCAAACATTAAAGAAAAATTACTGAAACTGCACTGAAGAAATAATTTCTAAGGTGGCTAACTGGCAGACATAATGGATTTCTGACAAGTATGACATTTGATATCCCACATTCTCCAATAAGAGACCAAACTTGGGGCAAATTATCCAGTAATGAATGCCCAAAATAATTCAAAAGGCATGTCTAGGCGCTCATATCAGATTTATAGATATGCAATTGTAAAAAGTGTAAGTCCAATATTTTTTATTATCACTCTGCTTTTCAATGGGGTCAGCAGGGTAGGTAAACTGCCAAACCTGAAAGAAAAGAAATGCAGAAAGCATGACTAAGGGTCTTGAAATAAAACAAAAAGCCATCCTAAATCAAGGTACACATCCACATATTATGAGAACAAACACTTGCTTTTATATGTGGTGATATATATTAAAATATTCAGATATCTAGGAAACTATGTTTATTGCTAGGATTCCATAAAATAAACTGAAAAATGTTCCCATCATCTTATAAATCAGTAGCTAAACCTTAATACTATACTCTCATAGTCTTAATGCCTGGCTGAAGCATTCAGGCAACAGTGTTTTTGTTATGAAGTAACGAGGTACTTATCACTGATCCTTATCACTTAATAGGCTGAAACAAAAGGGAGTCATATGTCACCAGTGTCACTCACAATTACAGCCACACAGGGAGATTACCAGCTGGGGTGGGATGGTTATATATACAAGAAAAATAGAGATGGTCTATAAAATAAGTAATTGTGAACATCACTGACCTATAAAATAAGTAATTGTGAACATCACTGACCTATGACCTTGGCCTTTTGCCCACATATCAACTGGATTTTTTCTAAATGATGGGTAACTACTAACTACTTAAATCTGGTGTAATTACTTGGCAACCAATGGGTGAATAACTTTGACCTGCAACCTTTAACCTGCTGACCAGCTGACCCCAAAATCAATAAGTTATTTATTCAAGCAAAAAGACCCATAAATATGAAGTTTGAGTCAAACTGAGTGATGCATAGATGTGGCATATGTGAAAGACTGAAGGTTTGGGTTGAACAGTTACACTTGAAATATGCTAACAAGCATTTAGAACAATTAAATATTGTGACCTTGACCTTTGACTTTTTGACCTCAACATCAATAGGCTTCTTCCCTTATTGGTAGGTAAGCCATATATGACAGATGGAAGGTACAGATTGAAAAGTTTGCCTGAAAATTACTCCATGCAAAAAGTGGGTGCTGTGAACTTGACCTTTGACCTCAAAATCAACAGGTCTTTTCCCCTGTTGGCAGAGAAGCCATATCAGTGCTGAAAGGTTTGGAATGAAAAGTCTAGCTTGAAATGTGACCTTTGACCTTGTGACCTCAAAATCTATAGGATTCTTCTCCAACTTAGTGGGTGAGCTATATGTGAAAGATCAAAGAATTGGGATGAAAGGGTTGGCTTAAAATGCATCCACAGGCTTTTCAAAGAAGAGGCTCCTGTGACCTTGACCTTTGACCTTTTGACCTAAAAAAATTATGGTTCTTCACCTGTTGGTAGGTGAGCTGTATGTGAAAGATGGAAGGTTTGGGATGAAAATTTTGTCTCAAAGAGTTATTTCTGGGGGGTGCAAACACACCCCATAACTTCGAGAATATAGGTCACAGTGACCTAATTTCAGGTTTGCAAGGAGATCTTTTTATAACCTCTAAGACTGCATAGGGTTCATGGCCCTAGCCCCTACAGTTACGATTTGTGCCCTGCTAACGGCCGGACGGCCGGCCGGACGGACAGACGGAAGGACGACGGACAAAGACCCATCGCTATAGCCCAGCATGACTGAAAGTCAGCTGAGCTAACAAAAAATAAAAATCAATGATCATGTCTTGTTACATCTTGCTTCAATATCCTTCTTTTTTGGTGGTCCATTTCAGTCCCACACTTCTGTGTATGTTGTAAGAATGGGTATGGATATTGGTATGATAGATATTATCAATGTACAACTGGAAAATTGTGCCTGTGTATAATTCACAGAACTTTAAGGAAGTGCACGGTGTCTTCGTTACATCTGATAATTGAAAACTATTATAAACTATTATAACTAACTAACTTAAATTTAAAAACTTTCCTCACCGGGAGCCACTTTGAAGTTATAGTAGGGGTGGGTATTATTTTAAAAATTTTGGAAATCTGATACTCTAACCCCCTTAATTTATGTACCTGCACATACAACCTTAGAAAAAAAAAATTTCAAAATTTTCATTCAAGTGTAACCCCCCCTGTACACCCCCTCTGAAGTTTGCATAAAATCTAAAAAATACATTTTTTCAGTCTTTTTCATAGATTCTTCAACTCCTTTATAAATTGGGCTTTAAAACTGTTTGAAGTTGTGCCAATTGTACTGACAGGATCATATTAATTGGTATTGATGTATTATTACCATAGTTCATTGATATAATTGGTGTATGGCCATAGTTTTACCTCAAAAGGTGAATAAATCATACAAATCAGGAAATGAGGCATATAAAGCCATAAAGTCATATGTGACATTGATATTACCAAAACATATACTGGTAATCTGCTGTAGAAAAAATGGCCTATAACTTCAGAGTTTGGAAAATATGTTCAACACACTGCTGTTAAATATTTTTGGACTATTTAAGTGGGAAATCTGTCGGAAAAGTAAAGGGCTCAACAAAATCTACATTTGCCTAACATATTACAATAACTGCCTTCATGTAAAGATTTATCATGAAGACATGGTTTTTAGCTCAGTTGACTATAAGTCATCTGAGCTATAGTCGTGGTCCATTGTCCGTCGTCCGCCCGTCCGTCTGTAGATGTGGCACGTTTTGAAACCGTAAGACCTAGGAATCCAAAATTCAGCATAATATTTAGATGTCTCCTACCAGGCCAAAAACTGGGTCTTTGCGACTTCGTTCCTTAGAGAAATGAAGGAAAAACCTCAATTTTTTATTAAAATCCTATTTTCATACTTCAGGACTGCCTAATATCAAAACCACTCATCTGTTTTTCCTCATATTCACCATAAATATTCCTTTATATAGTTCCTATGTACATCCCAGAAATTAAGCCTGTTAAGTATAAATTCTTTAAGTTTGGGCCCAAACATAATGGACTTTGTAAAAAATCAGGAAAAATATTTACTCACTTAATATGAAAAATTTTGAAACTAGAGTCTATTTTCCAAAGTATATAACTATGTTTCATTAAGATTCAAATGTTTACACAAAATTAGATCTGAATTTCGTAAATTTTTTAAGTTATTAGCATAAAAATAAAATAAGTACCTCAACTTTGGCCCAACTTTGACAATGGCACGTCCTGTAAGTACCATTGATTAAATTTTCACAGCCTGTAAGTCCTGTAAGTACCATTGATTAAATTTTCACAGCATGTAAACATAAATATTTAATTTGTTTAAATCTGAAATTTGAAAATAAAAGCTTGAAAATTAAGCTAGTTATTGATTTTTTTCTTGAGGCTCTATTGTAGTCAGCTGCTTTGATTACAGATTACAGATGCAGGGTCCCACTCCAGGTCACTAGAAGTCAGCTATGCCAGGGTTTCTGATTTGTTACAGTCACTGGGGGAGATCCCCTGCTGTGACAGGTGTACAGTTATTTTCATATCACCACCCAAATCCCCCCTCCCCCCCACAAACCCAATCCACCAAGTGTTATGCAGTAACTATTATTGATTTCACTGTATCTCCTTAATTGTAATGCTGTTTCCACTCCAATATGCAAAAACATTCCTTGAAAAAGTAATTCAAGGTGTAATCCAGAAGATGCAATGTTGTGTAATGTAGCATTTTTAAAGAAATCAATTTTCTTTTAAATGATTTTAACAAATATAATTGAACCCATCAGTATGCATAAATGTATGAAATATGAAGCACATTATGGATAAATAGAGACAATTAAAAATTGTGAAATCTAAATCAAGTATTATTTTTAGATATTTACTGTTTTGCAGATTTAAAAGATATATTTTTGTGGTAAAAAATAAATAAACATTTGTATGCATGATGTGTTGTTATCTGACAAGATTGAGATTTATGATGATGCAATTGAGAATTATGAATAAACTATTATATTCAGATATATGTTATATTGGAAATGTATAGTTATAAACTTAAATTTAAAAAAAATTGATGTGATAAAAAATGAGGATTTAATGCAAACATTTGTTCAATATTTTCCTGCCTCAGCAGAATTTGAGATCAGGTTTTGTTTGCCCTGTTTTATGTTGTTAATTAGTTATATTTCAACTGTATACATTTCATTAAAAATACATATATATAGTTAATAATATATATTATACAAAAAATTGATTCAATTGAACAAATGTGTAAACTACTGAAATGTCAACAGTTAATAAAAAAAGCTAACTAATGATCATGGTAATAGTACAGATCATTTGTTCACAAACTGCTCACATACTTCAGTTTCAGCTTTAGGAAAACACATGGTCAGGTCACAAAATATTATTTGCAACAATTTCTTTCTCATCAATACAAACCAATCATATAAACCCACCATGGCCTTTATTACCTCTTCCTCTTACACTTTATCTCCATTTGATATTATATTAGATTTTTACCTTCAAGGTCAACTTCAGCTGAGCACAGTGACCCATGGGTCCCTTGTTTTAGTCCACACTTTTGTTCTATAGCCTAGTCTTGCAGTGAATGTGTTTACAACAGTATGGCAAAATATTTCAAACAGAAAGACACACAAAATATATTCTGCTTGTAAATATTTCCTTCAAGTGCTACAGATAAAGATTCACAGGTTCAGGGTGCCCTTTTGGAACATTTATTTTCCTGTATGGATTGATGCCCATACCTTTGCAGATGGAAACACCTTTTCAATGATAACTATAAAATAAATGGATAGTATCTCCTTCACAAAATCCCATACCAGTCTTATTTGTGTGAAGGTCTATCTGTGTGAAGAAATAATGATTATCTGTTTCTTTCAACTGAAAAAAGTGTGGCAAAGAAATATGGTAACATCAAACACTAGGTCATAGTGCAAAATCATATTTGAGGGAGATCATGCCTCCAAATAAGTCCTGTTGAATCCTGTAGGAAACCTTAAATTAAGTAATAATGACCTATAATCTATGTGACTGTAAACACCTTGACAGCCAGTCTCATCTTAGTCTTAATCCTTGCTGCACTAAAATTGATTGAAGGGTCATAAATTGAAAATAATAAATATCAAGTACATATACATTCCTGTTATCAATCCTAAACTGGTAACTAGTGGCCCATGGGCCATGATGCTCAGCTGAATTCAAGGAATGTTGAACAATGAGCAAAATAACTGCCAGAGTGCAAACAAATCATGACTTTTGTGAAGAGTCCTTAGAAATGGGTTTCAGTGGGCTTTTGGACAGATGACAACTTCATTTGAAGGTCTCATAAAAAGAAAAAAAAATGCGTAAAAATTTGAAAAAATACAGGTAGTGCCACCAGTCTGCAGGAACTGATGAAACACTACATGATCAATATATATCCAAGATTCATGGCTATCAAGGCACAAGTTATTCAGATACTGGAGCTTTTGTTTGTATCAAATTTTGCATTATTCTGGGGGGGGGGGGGGTACTTCGAAAGCCCCATAGCTTGAAGGATATGGGTAACAGAGACCAAATTTCAGGTTTTCAAGGAGATTTTTCATGGACCTCACAGGATATTAAGTTTGAAGATTCCAGGTCCAGTGGTTACGATTTGTGCCCTGTTAAAAGATGACAGTTTCATTGCAGGTCTGAAAAAAATTCGTAAAAATTGGAAAAAAAACAGGTGGCGCCACCAGTCTGCAGGAACTGATGGAACATCCCATGATCAATATTCATGCAAAGAATCATGGTGATCAATGCAGTAGTTATTCAGATACTTGAGCTTTTGTATCAAATTTTGCATTATTCTTGGGGGAACTTGGAGCCCCATATCTCGAAGGATATGGGTAACAGAGACCTAATTTCAGGTTTTCAAGGAGATTTTTCATGGACCACCCAGGATATTAAGTTTGAAGATTCCAGGTCCAGTGGTTAGGATTTGTGCCCTGTTAAAAGATGACAGTTTCATTGCAGGTCTGAAAAAAAGAGAAAAGAATTTGAAAAAATACAGGTGGCGCCACCAGTCTGCAGGAACTGATGGAACATCCCATGATAAATATTCATGCAAAGAATCATGGTGATCAATGCAGCATTATTCAGATACTTGAGCTTTTGTATCAAATTTTGCATTATTCTGGGAGGTACTTTGGAGCCCCATAGCTCAAAGGATATGGGTAACAGAGACCTTATTTCAGGTTTCCAAGGAGATTTTTCATGGACCTCCCTGGATGTCAATTGAGAAGATTCCAGGTCCAGCGGTTACAATTTGTGCCCTGTTAACGGACGGCCAGACGGCGGGACGGACAGACGATGGACAAAGGGTGATCTCTATAGCTCAGATGACTTTCAGTCAGCTGAGCTAATAATGTAGCTCATTGTTGCTCTTCCACAATCCCTAGTTGAAAAATATTCCAATATTTTGTCTACACCTGTATATTACAAGTTAATTTGCTCTTATTTTGGTCCCAGATTCTGTGGGACAAGTTATAATGTTTGGTTTTTCTATATTTTGACTTTCATCCAAGATCTTGTGGATGTAAATGAATTTAAATCTGATTCATTAACTTGGTAAGCCAGATAAAGAGAAAAGGTAATATGGGTTATCTTGAAATTAAGAATATGATGTGGATGTATATGTAAATTTTTAAAATTAAAAAAGAAAATTATCCCATAGATTATAGCATTTTATTTTAAAGATACTTATTCATTTTTGGCATTTAAGCATTTTATACAGTTTAAAAACCTGTTTTAAATTTAAAGCTGACTTAAATAAACAAGTGACCCATGGGTCATGACGCTCAGCTGACTGGGAAGAGATTCGCAAAAGGAAATTTTTTCATCTGAATGGTAGTATATACCCATTCAACTGAAGCATCAAACAGATTAACCAACAGGGCAAAATTGTGTCTGTATTTTTAAAGGTCTCAAAAATAGAGAAAAAAATTCGTAAAAAATAAAAAAATACAGGTGGCGCCACCAGTCTGCAGGAACTGATGGAACATCTCATGATCAATATGTATGCAAAAAATCATGACCATCAGTGATGTAGTTAATGAGATATTGAAGTTTTTGTATGAAATTTTTGACTTTTCTGGGGGGTACTTTGGGGCCCCATAGCTCGAAGGATATGGGTAACAGAGACCTAATTTCTGGTTTCCAAGGAGATTTTTCATGGACCTCTCAGAATGCCAAGTTACAAGGTTCTAGGTCCAGTGGTTACGATTTGTGCCTGGTTAACGGACGGACAGACGGACAGACGGACGACGGACAAAGAGTGATCGCTATAGCTCAGATGACTTTCAGTCAGCTGAGCTAAAAATTGAAAAAAAAACAGATGGCGCCACCAGACTGCAGAAACTGATGAAACATCCCATGATCAATATTCATGCAAAGAATCATGGTGATCAATGCATTAGTTGTTCAGATACTTGAGCTTTTGTATCAAATTTTCCATTATTCTGGGGGGTACTTCTGAGCCCAATAGCTTGAAGAATATGGGTAACAGAGACCTAATTTCAGGTTTTCAAGGAGATTTTTCATGGACCACCCAGGATATTAAGTTTGAAGATTCCAGGTCCAGTGGTTAGGATTTGTGCCCTGTAAAATTCGTAAAAATCGAAAAAATACCAGTGGCATCATCAGACTGCAGAAACTGATGAAACATTCCGAGATCAATATCCGTGCAAAGAATTATGGTGATCATTGCAATAGTTTTTCAGATACTTGAGCTTTTGTATCAAATTTTCCATCATTCTGGGGGGTACTTGGGAGCCCCATAGCTTGAAGAAAATGGGTAACAGAGACCTTTTTCTAAGTTTCTAAGGAGACTTTTAATGGGCCTCCCTGCATGTCAAGATAGAAGATTCTAGGTCCAGGCGTTACGATTAGTGCCCTGTTAACAGATGACCCCATCTTAAGGTCTCATAAATAGAGAAAATAATTCGTAAAAATCGAAAAAATACAGGTGGCGCCACCAGACTGCAGAAACTGATGAAACATTCCAAGATCAATATCCGTGCAAAGAATTATGGTAATCATTGCAATAGTTTTACAGATACTTGAGCTTTTGTATCAAATTTTCCATCATTCTGGGGGGTACTTGGGAGCCCCATAGCTCGAAGAAAATGGGTAACAGAGACCTTTTTCTAAGTTTCTAAGGAGACTTTTAATGGGCCTCCCTGCATGTCAAGAGAGACAATTCTAGGTCCAGTCATTAGGATTTGTGCCCTGTTAACTGATGACTGCATCTTTTAATGTCTCAAAAATAGAGAAAAAAACACGTAAAAATCGAAAAAAAAAGGTGGCACCACCGGTCTGCAGAAACTGTTGAAACACCCCATGATCAAAATCAATGCAAAGAATCATGGTGATCATTGCAATAGTTGATCAGTTACTTGAACTTTTGTATCAAATTTTCCATTATTCTGGGGGGTACTTCGGAGCCCCATAGCTCAGAGGTTATGGGTAACAGAGACCTAATTTCAGGTTTCCAAGGAGACTTTTTATGGGCCTCTCTGCATGTCAAGAGAGAAGATTCTAGGTCCAGTCGTTACGATTTGTGCCTTGTTAACAGATGTTCACATTTTTAAAGGTCTCAAAAATAGAGAAAAAAATTCGTAAAAAATCGAAAAAGACAGGTGGCGCCACCAGTCTGCAGGAACTGATGGAACATCTCATGATCAATATGTATGCAAAAAATCATGACCATCAGTGATGTAGTTAATGAGATATTGATGTTTTTGTATGAAATTTTTTTACTTTTCTGGGGGGTACTTTGGGGCCCCATAGCTCGAAGGATATGGGTAACAGAGACCTAATTTCTGGTTTCCAAGGAGATTTTCATGGACCTCTCAGAATGCCAAGTTACAAGGTTCTAGGTCCAGCGGTTACAATTTGTGCCTGGTTAACGGACGGACAGACGGACAGACGGACAGACGGACGACAGACAAAGAGTGATCGCTATAGCTCAGATGACTTTCAGTCAGCTGAGCTAAAAACTGCCCAAGTTTCACAAAAATCTTTTCATTTTAAGTTCATTAGGAATCCCATTTATCAATAATTAATCCATATATTTCTTTGAAATTTGATTTGCTTATCCATCTTAGATAAATTTATCTTTTGTACATGAGCCACCTATAATTAATATTTTTTATTGTGAGTACTTCTGATTTATGTAGAGATTTACATTTTACATTCAACTCACATTCATAACTCTGCAGATATTCATCTTACTTTGAAAACAAAATTCATCCGGCATACCCATTTTCTGTTCATTATTCAAAGTTTTGACAAAATTAGGTGGAATAATGCTTATAAAAGGGACTATCAGATGTAAAATTTCCTTTTTCATTGTCTATTTCAAGTAAAACTCACATGATTTCTCCATAATTATTGCATGGATTTTCTTATTATTTGTTGCACATGTTAATCTTGGATATCTTTAGAGATGGTGCTAGATTCGCTGGAATCATCTGTACATTTAGTATCTTTGAACAGTTTTTATGAAAAATGAATGGTCAATTTGTGAGTGAGATTCCAACCTTTAGCAAAAATATAAATCATTTATTGATAAAGATGTTTCATTTAAACGTACATCATGTGTTTTTATTTTGTGAGCGAGATTAAAACTTTGGCAAAAACAAACATTAATGGCTACAACTTATTGAACAATTAACCTGGAGTCATGCATTTTTATGTTTTTATAGAGCCTGGTCTGTTCTTTAAAAGTGTCCATATCATTTATACCGTAGTTATCAGATTGAACTTTTGAGCAAGAGAGTGATTGTATATCTTCCTTTCATCATAAATGTATCAAGCTTTTGTGAATTTCGGACAGCAATGATAACCTATCCATATCCCAAGACCAAAAATTGTTTTTATGCAAATATCAGTGAACCATAACTTTTGAGAGGTATGTACATGAAGGTTAGTCTGAATCAAAGATTCTAACAGAAATATTTTCAGCCATTTTAAAAAGAATCCCCACATATTGGAGGGGTAAGCACAGAAGTTTTGGTTAACACGCCTCACAACATATTTATTATGTATTGGTTGTTTTTGTTAACAGAAAGGTATTCTAGTATTTTTGTTTTTCCAATATATGTTTAAATTATGCTTTTATTTGATGCGAATTTCAAGAATTGAACTTAAATCTCGATAATAATTGCATATCATTGCTTGCATATATCATTACATCTGCCAAAATATATATTTTTCTTTAATTAAAAGCAATTATAGAGAAATACCTAGTAAAACAAAGTAACGTTAGTTATATATAAAGGCATATCTTCCCAAAATATTTTATGTATGGTGGTTTACATGTCCGTAAATAAAGAAAAACTAGAGGTTTGCAATCACTCCTAGCGATGACTGGACACTCCCTTGACACACCCAACTGAGCGATAATTGGGAATCAGATATGGAGTTTATGACCATGGAAATCAGGTCAAGGTCCAAAGTAAATATCAGGTGCCACTCTGTCACCTCAGACTAATATTATGCACAAAAGTAAGTTTTTTTTTTTAAATCAGCCATATGTGAGATCTAGCACAAACATGGCAGAAGAAAGAACAAGTGACCCATGGGTCATGACGCTCAGCTGACTGGGATGACATTTGCCAAAGGAAATTTTATCATCTGAATGGTAGTATATACCCATTCATTTGAAGCATCAAACAGATTAACCAACAGGCCAAGATTGTGACTGTATTTATATATCTCAAATAAAGAGAAAAAATCCATAAACTTAAAAAAAAATACAGGTGGTTCCACCAGTCTGCAGAAACTAATAAAAACACTTAATGGTCAATATCCATGCAAAGAATCATGGTGAACTCTGCATTAGATGTTCAGATACTTCAGCTTTTGTATCAAATTTTCCATTATTCTGAGGGATACTTCGGAGTCCTATAGCTTGAAGGATATTACTATCACATGGTCTTTGGGTGAGTGTGTCTGGCAGGTTAATACTTGATAATACATCTGTTACTACATAAAATTCATAAAGAAACTAGAAACAAGATAAAATATTAAAAGTTATAGGACCTTGGTTATGCCATGTTTAATTGGAGTAGACAATTGTTATCACATAATTTCTATGGATCTGCTTTACAATAGATTAAAATTAGACACCCAGCAGGAATTGAAATCAAGCTTTCACAGTTTTAGAAGTTCACTCACATGCCAGGCTTATAGGGCATCTCAGCCAGTGTCTATTATCAAGGCCATGCAGCCTAATGAAAGTTATATAACAAAATATTGACACTGTAGTTGGGCTCTTGCACTATATTATCAATTAAGTTCACATATGGACACACCAGGTTATTAGCCCAGACTGTATAGTTTGTCTCAGCTCAGTGATTATCTCCAGGTAAGGGTTCAACAAGCATTAACACCTGTCAGTGTTAATGAGTCTTGGTGCCCGACTTATTTCAATACCTGACAATGACATGAATAAATTAGATACACAGTGTTAGAGAGGAGGCAACCAATAGCTATCATTTGGGTTTTTGATTGGTTAAAAGGACTGTGTTGAGGATAATAAAAGGGGGTTCAAGTCTCAGGACAGGGGGCAGCTTATACCTGGGAGCTGTAGTTAGTAAAAAAGGATAGGAAGATTAGTTTATAGTACAACATAGTAATATTTCATTGTAACTGTGATGCCAGGTGCTGTCTATGAAGATTGGAATTATACCGTTGTTTACAAATATTGTTTATGAATTCATACATCTGTAACGCCACGTCACATTACGCTCCCGAGGCAGCGGAAATCTTGCGCTTCTAAAGAAGCAACCGATTTTCACGCTGCCAGCTTTGACCGTTTATGATATATTTAGACACCAGATGGCGGTTCGTTTTCCACTTAAATAAACGTGCGTATGATGTGACAAGCAGCCAATCAGATGCCAATAAACAAACACTCGACAGGCATCCTGGCTCCGCCCACTGCTGCGCTTCAAGCCCCGCTTGATGAGTTTCCGGTCGAATTTAAAGTGCTCCCTCTGCATTCTCGCATCATCGACCAATTCGATTATGACATAATGACTGTGTTAGTGTAGCCATATATCTGTTGTCTGCAGAACTGAAACCAGCAAGCGAGGTGTGCACGCAGCCTTTGTTGTTACGTTTCGTTTGAATTACAGCTCACCGGCCGAGCATCCTATGTGCCCAAGGCCCTAAAAAAGCAAACCACGTCAGGGACAATTCTCTCTGAGCCTGTGGCCTGTTCAGACGGTTACGCTGGGGGATGAGCTGTCACTCAAACAGAAATGAATATGATTGGCTCCGTGTATTCCTCGCTTGGCTTTGTCTTCCAGCACAAGGTCTCATCTGATTGGACAAAAATACAGTGCTCCCCTCTGGTGTTGCAATTCAGGATACTAGGTCATAACAAACAGCGCCTTACGATATAGGAAGTAGCCCTACAGGTAAAGCGCTGTGTAAAGAGCGTAGAAGGATATGGGTAACAGAGACCTAATTTCAGGTTTCCACAGACACTTTTCATGGGCCTCCTTGCTTGACGAGAATGAAGATTCTAAGTCCTGTTGTTACAATTTGTGCCACGTTAACAGATGTTCATATCTTTAAAGGTCTCAAAAATAGAAAAAAAAATTGTAAAAAAACCTGAACAAATACAGGTGGTGCCACCAGTCTGCAGAAACTGATGAAACACTCAATAATCAATATCCATGCAAAGAATCATTGTGATCTCTGCATTAGTTGTTCAGAAACTTCAGCTTTTGTATCAAAGTGTCCATTTTTCTGAGGGATACTTCGGAGTCCTATAGCTTGAAGGATATTGGTAACAGAGACCTAATGTCATGTTTCCATTGAGACTTTTCATGGGTCTCCCAGTGTGTCAAGAATGAAGATTCTAGGTCCAGTTGTTATGATTTGTGCCCTGTTAACAGATGTTCATATCTTTAAAGGTCTCAAAAATCGAGAAAAAAATTCGTGAAAAAACCCGAACAAATATAGGTGGTGCCACCAGTCTGCAGAAACTGATAAAACACTGCATGATTAATATCAATACAAACAATTATGGTGATCTCTGCATTAGTTGTTCAGATACTTCAACTTTTGTATCAAATTTTCCATTATTCTGAGCTGTACTTTGGAGTGCCATAGCTCAAAGGATATGGGTAACAGAGACCTAATTTCAGGTTTCCATGTAGACTTTTCATGGGTCTCCCTGTGTATCAAGTATGAAGTTTCTAGGTCCAGTCGTTACGATTTGTACCCTGTTGACAGATAACTACATCCTTAAAGGTCTCAAAATTAGAGAAAAAAAATTGTAAAAATTTGAAAAAATACAGGTGGCATCACCAGTCTGCAGGAACTGATGGAACTACTCTTGATTAATATGTATGCCAAAATTCATGACCATCAGTTTTGTAGTTATTGAGATGTTGCAGTTTGTTTTTATCAAGTTTTTTCATTATTCTGGGGGGTAATTGGGAGCCCCACAGCTCAAAGGATATGGGTAACAGAGACCTTATTTCAGGTTTCCATGGAAACTATTCTTAGGTCTCTCACTGTGTCAGGAATGAAGATTCTAGGTCCAGTCTTTACAATTTGTGCCCTGTTGACAGATGTTCACATTTTTAAAGGTCTCAAAAATAGCGAAAACAATTGGTAAAAAATCGAAAATACAGGTGGCGCCACCAGTCTGCAGGAAGTGATAAAACTTCTCATGATCAATATGTATGCAAAAAATAATGACCATCAGTGATGTAGTTAATTAGATATTGCAGTTTTTGTATGAAATTTTTTACTATTCTGGGGGGGGGGGGGGGTACTTTGGGGCCCCATAGCTTGAAAGATATGGGTAACAGAGACCTAATTTCTGGTTTCCATGGAGACTTTTCATAGGTCTCTCAGTGTGTCAAGAATTAAGATTCTAGGTTCAGTCTTTACGATTTGTGCCCTGTTAACAGATGTTCAAATTTTTAAAGATGTCAAAAATAGAGAAAAAAATTTGTAACAAATTGAAAAATACGGGTGGCGCCACCAGTCTGCAGACACTGATTAAACATCTCATGATGAATATGTATGCAAAAAATAATGACCATCAGTGATGTAGTTAATGAGATATTGAAGTTTTTGTATGAAATTTTTGAATATTCTGGGGGATACTTTGAGGCCCCATAGCTTGAAGGATATGGGTAACAGAGACCTAATTTCTGGTTTCCAAGGAGATTTTTCATGGACCTCTCAGAATGTTAGGTTACAAGATTCTAGGTCTAGGAGTTACGATTTTTGCCAGGTTAACGGACAGACGGACGGACAGACGGCACAACGGACAAAGAGTGATCGCTATAGCTCAGATGACTTACAGTCAGCTGAGCAAAAACAGGTAAAAAAAAAATCAAAAAAGGAGAAAAAATCAAGGGACCTATTGGTCACTGCACTCAGCTGTTATATATGATAAAAAAATATGATTTAGAAATGAGGCACATGCAGGTTTAGTGTGGTAATAAATATAAGCTGTATTATGAGTTGTTGTTCTTTAGCTTATGTATGATTTTGATAATACCTTTGGAGACAGGGAAGAGGTTTGAATTCATTTATATTATTAACAAATGGAGTACTATTGTCACACAGATTTTGACTTGGCCATATAACTTATAAGCAGAACATAAAATATAAGAGTTTATCTATTTATTAAAAAAATTACAAATATTGTCCCAAACATAATTTTTATTAAAAATAATAAGAGAATCGTATGATTTTTTAAAAATGAAATATAACTGAAATGATTATTAAAATAATATTAAAGAATATATTCATGAATGCATTCATGAATACATTTTGAAAGTATTTGCACTGGTATTCATATACCTAATTTTTACCTGAATTCCCATTCTTTATGCAAGAAATTTTATAATGGAGTACATATTCATATTCGTATTTAATTTTCAGTTGCAAAGTATTTGCACCATGTCTGGTATTTATATAGTTTTCACCAAACAATGTTGAGAATCCAGAATGTACAAAATTCACACATTTAAATAATGATCATAAGTACCTGGTTTTATGGCTTTTATTTATATTAAAAAAAAAATAAATGTAATATATTCATTTTGGACTAATTTCACATCAATGTACACAAAAGACACAGTAGGAATCTAGATTAATATTATCAACTGCATCTTTGTCTATCATTAATTTCCTTCATATGATCCCTAATGATCCCTAATGAATAATATGATTTACTTTTTTATCATTAAAATTGAACTGAAAAATACTGCATGGTGTTATTTTGTATATGTGACATTCTATCAATCGATACAAGATTCTTATATCATCAGTAACTGCAAGTTAATTTCCAGTTATTATAAACTAACAAATTCCTTTTCTATTTTTCTTTAATTTGTTATTAAAATCAATAAAAGTTTATTAATTTATTGTTTATTGTTATGTTGTTGGTTAAAACTACAAGATGAGTTGGGTTGGATACCTGGATCAACTGTGGCTGGCCATAAGCTGCCTGGCTGCCCCAGTGAATGCCTCGCTTGACGTCAAGCATGCATAATTTGCTGAAAGTTCAACAAGGTCAACATACAGGTGACTCAAGTGGGGCTTGAGAGAGCCAAGGTCTGACATGGTCGCATAAAAACATTAATAAAAGCTACAATTTTTGGCCAATTTCTTTCAGCTTTCTTAACTAAAAAGCTAAAATCCTTATGCGTGCATGATATGAAAATTGTATCAACAGTGCTCAAAGGAAACAAACGTGCAATGGTCAAAGTTGGGCAAAATTTAAGGTACTAATTTTATATTTATACTAATAACTTGTAAAATTTGAAAAATTCAGAAATAATTTTGGGTTTTCAATTAAATCTTGATTAAATAATGTTACATCCCTGACAAAAATCTCTAGCTTCAGCAATCCCCTTGTAAAGGGAGTAAATATATTTCTTGATTTTTTACAAAGTGCATTATGTTTGGGCCCATAACTTAAAACAATTACGCAATACTGACATCATTTGTGCTTAGAGAATGTATAGAAAAATATATATATTATATATGATTAAAGTCAGACCAGTATTTTTTTTATATTAGGCAGTCTTGAAGTGTAACAATGGAAAAATGAAGTTTTTCATTAATATCTCGAAGGTATTAAGTCCTAGTGACCAAATTCTTGGCATGGTAAGGGATTTTGGAGACATATAATTGTATGCCAAATTTTAGGAACTGAGAGGTGAAGATGGAGAGCTGAGCTCTTGCAAACTGCATAACACAAGTTGATGTAAATAATATGTTACATGGTGCTTGAAAACTTGAATAAAATCTACAGTTGATCAACTGGTTTCAAATTTTTGGTGTTAACAGACAAATTGCTAACATAAACATGCTGTGAAAATTAAATCCACAGTACTTACAGGAAAAAAAAACGTGCCATGGTCAAATTTGGGCAAAATTTAAGGTACCAATTTTTTATTTTTGTTAATATTTCAAAAAATTTAAAAGATTTTGATCTAATTTTGGGTATACAATTTAATTGTGATTAATTGAAGTTGTATTACTGAAAAAAAGTCCCTACCTTTAACACTTTTGGTCTTAAGTGACCAAATATCTTTCCTGATTTTTTTACAAAGTCCATTATGTTTGGGCCCAAAACTTTTTTAAATTATACAATACAGACATGATTTCTGGCATTTACACAGAAACTATATAGGGGAATATTCATGGTAAATATGAGGAAAAACAGATGAGTAGTTTTGATATTAGACAGTCCTGAAGTGTAAAAATAGGTTTTTAATAAAAAAATCGAGGTTTTTCCTTAATTTCTCAAAGGAATGAAGTCACAAAGACCCAGTTTTCGGCTTGGTAAGAGATCTTTGGGACATCTAACATTATGCCGAATTTTGGATTCCTAGGTCTTACGGTTTCAAAACGTGCCACATCTACGGACGGACGGACGGACAGACGACCGACAATGGACCACGACTATAGCTCAGATGACTTATAGTCAGCTGAGCTAAAAATTATTTAATGGTTTTGTACTCTGGGGAACCTGACAAAGTCCATACACAAACAAAGGAACCAAAATATTGGTATATTAATAAACTTATCAACCCTTGTAAGCCTTGTATCCTTATAGGAGTTGGCTTTATGATGATTTTCATGTTTTTCACGACTTCACAACTTTCAGAGGCCATGTACAGGGGGGTTACACTACTTTAAAAATTCAAAAAATATTTTTTTCCCACATATTTCCACCAGGTACATATTTTGAGGGGGTTAACTCATGAAGTTAGTATTAATACCCACCCCTAATTATAGGTTATTGTAGACTTTATCATCTTTTATCAAACAAAGGCCATTATATCAATCTACATTAATTTTAAAATTTTACCATTTGTTAAGAAATAAGGTTGGTCAGATGTAACAGAATTTGCATGACACCATATTCCCTACCATATGTCAAACTCCTCCTGAGAAATAAGCAGGGACATACACTGTGCAAAAATTATTTTAGGTAGCGCCACCGGTCTTGTACACGAAAAGCTATCCCATATGTATAAATATACCCAATTTCAGGCTGATATATCTTATTCCTCCGTAGAAATAAGCAGGCACATACACTGTGCAAAAGTCACTTTAGGTGGTGACACCTGTTTTGTGAACGAGAAAGCCATCAAAGACACACAGACAGGTCAAAATATCAGGCCAATACACCAAACTTTCCTTGAGTTTGATGCACTGGGCTGACCAGGCTTAGGTGAGAAAGGCAATTGCCCTGAGTGAACTGTGACAAATTGCTGGCTCAAGCTACCGCACTAAGTGAACTCTTGACCTGCACGTGACTGAGTGAACCTCTGACCTGTACATGGCTGCACTGAGTGAACTCTTGACCTGTTGCATAATCTGACACAATTGGCAGTCTGCTAAAGCTATAAATAGATCCAGACTGACCCTTGGGGCCAAATCTGATGCAGTGGGCAGTCTGGCCAAGCTATAAATAGAATGTAACTACTACACTGAGTGAACTCTTGACCTATACCTGGCTGCACTGAGTGAACTCTTGACCTGTCCCCTAATCTGATACAGTTGCCAGTCTACCAAAGCTACAAATAGATCCAGCCTCACCGTTTGCCTGTTGCCGAATCTGAAATAGTTGGCAGTCTGCCAAGCTATTTAACCTGAAATCTAAATGTCTAGTTGCATGATGTAATAGATGCTGATAAACTGGTGCCAGGCTAGATGTAACTGCTTCACACAGCTAACATATATATGGTAAAATGACTCTATTCAATCTCTATAATCCAGCCAAAAATCATTCATGTGGAACCATTAAAGACAATTATTATAAGAATTATTGTTGGGATTATTCTAGTAAAATATTAAACAAATTGGCCTCAGTGGCGTCAGTTGAAAAAGGTGTAACACCCTGTGGGGGGGGGGGGGGGGTGTCACATACAACCCGCCAGACTCGTGAACTGTAACAATCTCATTTATTCCGGGAAGGGGGTCTGCAACTGTCCAGCAGGGCCAACCAAAACATACTCTCCACGCATGCAATATCATGTAACAGTCTCTTGTTTAGAATTACTCTGTGACATCTTCCCCTTTGTTAAGATATCTTTTGGACCGGTTGTCTGAAATAAAGTGTCATACTCTGCATTGAAATCATTAAAACAAACATGTTGCATTTAACCATGGATGAATCACTACGAGTCTCTTAATTACTAGTATTGAAAGCTGAATTAATCAGCCGTCTATGAAAATAAACTTTCACCTTAACTGTTACTGTAATCACTTAGTCCATTGCATAATCATTATGCCACGCAGGTTTTGTTTGTTTTCTGGTACTTTTTCGCGGCGCTGGAATAGGTTTTGTTTGCACACACGCGGTTTCTTGGTTGTCATGTTGTGTTGGAGGTGATAATGGGGAGTCATCTCTGGGAAGATCTGGTGTCTTATCCGTTGTTCTTTCCTCAGGGTGGTGGTCATCAGTATCACTGACAGGGTGCTGAAACTGAACTTGATTAGGAGATGGATTTTAGAATCTCTTGTTTCTCCTGTACGTTTGACCACACTCTGTAGTGACGTAGTATGATCTGGATTATCATGTACTCCAGTAATTACAGCTGGCGTCCATGTTTTATCCAACTGTACTGTAACACTATCACCAAAGTGAGGAGTTTTAGTAGGTCTCGCGTGTTGGTCATAGTAGTATTTCTGCTTCGTCTGTCGATTTTGGAAATGAGATTTTGCCGAATCAACAACCTTTGGCTCTAGGGACTGGTCGGAGGACGGTAATTTGTCATTTAAATGTCGACTCATGAGCAACTGAACAGGTGAGTAAGATAGTCCACATATCGGAGTATTCCAATATTCAAGAAGAGTGTTATGCGGTTCCTTGCCTTCATGATAAGCTTTCTTTAACAGAGTTTTCATGATGTTGACAAATTGTTCACTCTGTCCGTTTGATTGTGCGTATGTAGGGGAACTAGTAACCGTACCAAATCCCCATTGTTGAGCGAATTCTTTGAAGGGCATATTGTCACCCACCAAAACATCAGGAATGCCGTGTCTGGCAAATATGGGTTTTAGAGCATTGATTACTCCCTTAGCTGGTTTGCTATCCAACTTGGTTATCTCAGGATACTTTGAAAAATAATCAACTACAACCAAATATGCTTTTCCTTGAAAGTCAAACAGATCCGCCCCGAGTTTACACCATGGGCGTTGTGGTATGCTGTGCGATATCAGCGGTTCTTTGTAGTTCGATTGCTGGTACTTAGCACATGTGGCACAGCGTTCCACGAACTTTATGATGTCTTTGTACATGTTAGGCCAGTACATGATATCTCGTGCATGATTTTTACATTTCTCCATTCCAAGGTGACCTTCGTGCAGTTTGACAAGTATGTCCTCTTTCTCAGATTCAGGAATTATCAGTCTTTCTCCTACAAACAGTAGCCCGTTTTCCTCATGGATCTGATCGCTTAAATTCCAATATGGTTGAAGATCATGAGAAACTGAGGACTTGTGCTTTGGCCACCCACAAGATACATAGTTTTGCATTTTACAAAGGTCTTTGTCAAGTTTGGTCGCTGCGCGAATTTGTTCGAGCCTCGTTGGTGTCACCGGATAAGTGGCTGTGACCCCATGAATGCGTATGTCAGTGCCAATTGTGTCACAGGCTGGTTTGTCTGATACGTGCGCTCACGATAGCGTATCAGCAATATACATTTTGGATCCTGGTACATATTAAATACCGAGCTGATATTTCATGAGCTTTAGGAGCATCAATTGGATCCTGGGGGTAGCACTATACAGCAGTTTTTGAAATATGGCCTCCAGGGGGCGATGATCACTCTGCACTTCAACTTGAGAACCATCCCAGTCAAGACGTGAGCTAACCTCGAGATCACTGTGATATCATTAGAGAGTCACGGGTGTGAGTTCATAACTATGAACCAACTGTGAACTCATGGTTAGGTCACTGCAGTGAGTTCATGTCTGTTACACAATATTGAGTTCACAGTGATATCACAGAGTGACGTCAAAAATGTGACACCACGGTGAATTCACAACCGTGAGCTCACAGTGATATCATGGCATGAGTTCATGTCTGTTACACAACAGTGAATTCACAGTGATAACACATGATGACGTCAAAAATGTGACACCACGGTGAATTCACAACCGTGAGCTCACAGTGATATCATGGCATGAGTTCATGTTTGTTACACAACAGTGAGTTCGCAGTGATATCACAGGATGACATAAAAAATGTGACACCACGGTGAATTCACAACCGTGAGCTCACAGCAATATCATGGCATGAGTTCATGTCTGTTACACAACAGCGAGTTCAAAGTGATATCACAGGATGACATCAAAAATGTGACACCACGGTGAATTCACAACCGTGAGCTCACAGTGATATCATGGCATGAGTTCATGTTTGTTACACAACAGCGAGTTCACAGTGATATCACAAAATGACATCAAAAATGTGACACCACGGTGAATTCACAACCGTTTGCTCACAGTGATATCATGGGATGAGTTCATGTCTGTTACACAACAGTGAGTTCACAATTATATCTCAGGATGACGTTATAAATGTAACAACACAGTGAATTCATAACCATGAGTTCACAATGATGGCATTGCTTGAGTTCATTTCTGTTAGACAGCATTGGGTTCACAGTGATATCCCAGGATGAGGTAAAAAATGTGACACCACGGTGAATTCACAACAGTGAGCTCAAAATGATATCATAGCATGAGTTCATGTATGTTACTCATCAGCGAGCCCACCGTGATATCACAGGATGACTTCAAAATGTGACACCACGGTGAATTCACAACTGTGAGCTCACAGTAATATCATGGCATGAGTTCATGTCTGTTACACAACAGCGAGTTCACAGTGATATCACAGGATGACATCAAAAATGTGACACCACGGTGAATTCACAACCGTTTGCTCACAGTGATATCATGGGATGAGTTCATGTCTGTTACACAACAGTGAGTTCACAGTGATATCTCAGGATGACGTTATAAATGTAACACCACAGTGAATTCATAACCATGACTTCACAATGATGGCATTGCTTGAGTTCATTTCTGTTACACAACATTGAGTTCACAGTGAATTCCCAGGATGAGGCAAAAAATATGACACAACGGTGAATTCACAACAGTGAGCTCAAAATGATATAATAGTATGTGAGCTCACGTCTCAAAATCAGACTCCGCGGTGAATTCACAACCGTGAGCTCACAGTGATAGCATAGCAGTGAGCTCATGTCTGGTACACAACAGTGAGCTCACAGTTATATCACAGGATGACAACAAAAATGTGACACCACGGTGAATTCATAACCGTGAGCTCACAGTGATATCATGGCATGAGTTCATGTCTGTAACACAACAGTGAGTTCACAGTAATATCATAGGATAACGTCAAAATGAGACGCCGCGGTGAATTCACAACCATGAGCTCACAGTGATAGCATAGCAGTGAGCTCATGTATGTTATACAACAGTGAGTTCACAATAATAACACAGGATGACATAAAAAATGTGATACCACAATGAATTCACAATTGTGAGCTCACAGTGAAAGCATGACATGAAATCATGTGTATTTCACAACAGTTGGTTCAGAGTGATATCTCAGGATGACTTCAAAATTCACGGCTGTGAACTCACAGTGATATCATGGCATGAGTTCATGTCTGTTTCACAACAGTGAGTTCACATTGATATCACAGGATGACGTAAAAAATGTAACACCACGGTGAATTCAGAACCGAGCTCACAGTGATATCATGGCATGAGTTCATGTCTGTTACACAACAGTGAGTTCACAGTGATATCACAGGATGACGTCATATTGTGAAACCGCGGTGAATTCACAACCATGAGCTCACAGTGATAGCATAGAAATGAGCTCTTTTATGATATACAACAATCAGTTCACAATGATATCACTGGAAAACATAAAAAATGTGACACCACAATGAATTCACAACTGTTAGGTCACAGTGTTAGCATGACATGAGGTCATGTCTGTTATACAACAGTTAGTTCAGAGTGATATCCCAGGATGAAGTTAAAATGTGACACCGCGGTGAATTCACAACGTGAGCTCACAGTAATATCATGGCATGAGTGCATGTCTGTTACACAACAGCAAGTTCACAGTGATATCACGGGATAACATAAAAAATGAGCTCACAGCGATATCAGGGCATGAGTTCATGTTTGTTACTCATCAGCGAGCCCACCGTGATATCACAGGATGACGTCAAAATGTGACAACACGGGGAATTCACAACCGTGAGCTCACAGTGATAGCATAACAGTGAGCTCATGTATGTTATACCAGAGTGAATTCACAATTATATCACAGGATGACGTCAAAATGTGACACCATGGTTAATTCACAACCGGGAGCATACAGTGACATCTTGGCATGAGCTCATGTCTGTTGCACAAAAGTGAGTTCACAGTGTTATCACAGGATGACGTCAAAAATGTGACATCGTGGTAAAATCACAACCGTGATCTCACAGTGATGACATGGCATGAGTTCATGTCTGTAACACAACAGTGAGTTCACAGTAATATCATAGGATGACGTCAAAATGAGACGCCGCGGTGAATTCACAACCGTGAGTTCACAGTGATAGCATAGCAGTGAGCTCATGTATGTTATACAACAGTGAGTTCACAATGATATCACAGGATGACATAAAAATGTGATACCACAATGAATTCACAGTTGTTAGCTCACAGTGAAAGCATGACATGAGGTTATGTGTATTTCACAACAGTTGGTTCAGAATGATATCTCAGGAGACGTCACTGGCAAAATGTGACAGCACGGTGAATTTACGGCTGTGAACTCACAGTGATATCATGGCATGAGTTCATGTCTGTTACACAACAGTGAGTTCACAATGATATCAAAGGATGACGTCAAAAATGTGACACCACATCGAATTCACAACTGTGAGCTCACAGTGTTAGCATGGCATTAGGTCATGTCTGTTACACAACAGTTAGTTCAGAGTGATATCTCAGGATGACAACAAAAATGTGACACCACGGTGCATTCATAACCGTGAGCTCACAGTGATATCATGGCATGAGTTCATGTCTGTTACACAACAGTGAGTTCACAATGATATCAAAGGATGACGTCAAAATGAGACGCCGCGGTGAATTCACAACCGTGAGCTCACAGTGATAGCATAGCAGTGAGCTCATGTATGTTATACAACAGTGACAATGATATCACAGGATGACATAAAAATGTGATACCACAATGAATTCACAGTTGTTAGCTCACAGTGAAAGCATGACATGAGGTTATGTGTATTTCACAACAGTTGGTTCAGAATGATATCTCAGGAGACGTCACTGGCAAAATGTGACAGCACGGTGCATTTACGGCTGTGAACTCACAGTGATATCATGGCATGAGTTCATGTCTGTTACACAACAGTGAGTTCACAATGATATCAAAGGATGACGTCAAAAATGTGACACCACATCGAATTCACAACTGTGAGCTCACAGTGTTAGCATGGCATTAGGTCATGTCTGTTACACAACAGTTAGTTCAGAGTGATATCTCAGGATGACGTCAAAATGTGACACCACGATTAATTCACGGCCGTAGACTAATAGTGATAGTATATAGCAGTGAGCTCAAGCATGTTACACAACAGTGAGTTCACGGTTATATCACTGGATGAAATGACATCGCAGTGAATTCACACTGTGAGCTCACAGTGATAGCATGGAATGAGTTCGTGCATTTCAATGTCATTTCAGATTTTATGTGATGGTATTTTCTCTAGAAGTAGAATAAGAAAATTAGGAAATCGATTTAAAAAGGAAATATGATGTACATGTTACACTCCAAACGTGAAATTGCCCACATCATGAAATGGGCAGTTATTTTACCCATTTCGTGAAATGGGCAACCACTTTGCCGAATGAAATGGACAAATTCACTGAATGCTGCTTGCCCAGTTCATGAAATGAGCATGAAAACTGTTGCCCATTTCATGAAATGCGCACCTTTTAAACCTTTAAATCTCAAATGGATTCTGATTACCCATTCTAGCTAATATTAGATAAGGCATACTAACGCAGGCATATATGTAAAAAAACCCTGTTTTGTGTCAGATGAAAACAAAACATTTGAATAATTCTCTACACTTTATTTTTATTATTAAAACGTATTATATCATACAAATAAGCTTGACCGTATAAGTAAATACAATAATATTTAGCTCCAATGACAATGATACATTTCACTATATTTCAGTATATATGTTTTGATATTTTTAGTAGTAATCGTGGGGTTCACAATCTAATGTTAATCATCATATGAAACATTTAAATATTTCAGGTTCTTCAATGGCTGTTTGATGATCAAAGTAAATTGTTAACGTAGCACAAGTGAAAATATGGTTTCCTTTCAGGGTTTTCAATATTTGATGTATTAAAATACTTGAACGGGTTTCAGCAGGAATGTTTAAGGATTTTAATTTGAAACTTTTAAGATCTATATATGCTTATATATTATACTTTAACAGTTTATACTATAATATTGTTTATTATCACATCTCAGAGAAAACATATTGAAACACCTATTTAACTGCAGGTCATAATAATTATTTCATCTTAATAATGTTTAAATGATTGCTATATAAAATAATTGGTTTATGCACTTTGAGTTGGATCTGTTGCTTTATGGAAAACATTAAGTCTGATTTCTAGTACAGGTATTCATAATCATGTAAATGAGATGCTGTTTTCAGTAGTGTCTTAAATATTTTCAGATTATGAGGGCTATAAAATCAAAATCAAATATAGCTCAGTTACATGTTTAATTTGATATATCTACAAGTTGAAGAAATATATATTCTCTCAATATGTAATATTTATCTATGCTCATCATGTAATATATGTTCAAACAGCTTTTAGGTCTGAAATTCACAAATGTGCATCTACACACTTTTCTGGAATTTTAATAATATATTAATATATGCTTTGAATATCACCAAAATACCAATAGGCTAATCATTTGAAAATAATTGGGCAAGCAAAGTATACTTCTGACTCAGATGTCACTATATAGACCAACAGTTAGTAACAATCCTATGATTCCATATCATGGACAAAGACCATTTTTAATTTAGCAGTTGAAACAAACAACCTACAAAGCATGAACTCAGTACCAACTCAGTGTGGTACAAGTACTTTAAAGGTTTCATTAGTTGAGTGATTATCAGGCCATAGAGCTATGAGATTGATGAAACTTACCAATATCAGTTACTCATATTTCATGTTTCTAAAATAATTTAATGTAATTGGTAATAAATAAATAATGTAAAATATAGCTTAGTAATAATTATGTACATTAATATATTAATTGAAAACTAGATTTATATCAATATATACATATAACTATATACCTATAAAATGTTAGCTGCAAATATGTCTTTTTTCACTTTATCAATTACGATTAACTCAATCAAAATAGGGAAAGGTGTTCCATGCACATTATACATTCAATTATAATATTCCTTAATACTTACAGAACTGAGAAATATATTGTTAAGTTGCTCATTTCATAAAATGGGCAAGCAGAATTTAGTGATTTTGCCCATTTCACGTAATGGGCAAAATAACTGCCCGTTTCATGCATGGCCCATTTAATGTGCAATATCACATCTGGGGCGTAACGTATATATATATATATACATATATATATATATATATATATATATATATATATATATATATATATATATATATATTAATATTCGTCAATCTAATTAATGTTCATATGACATCGAATCGATGTCAAGTTGTAGATGTCAAATTGACGTCAAACTGGCATCAATATTTTTAGGTATAAGAGTGCATGCATGCTGTTAAGGGGAATCATTTTTATTTGGCCTTTAATATTTTTTAATGATACAAGGGCATGAAGTGTGTTTCAAATGATATGCAATACATATAATGTCAGAAATCACTGTGAAGTTCAAATACTTGTGTATTGCTGTTATTAAATTGCTTAAATTAAAGACGTACTATCAACATTTTCATGAGGTGACGGCACTATTACCCAGCAATAAAATACATTAAAAAATTTAGAAGCTTTGTTTTCCTGGCAGAAGTTTATGTAAATTCAGGGAACAAAACAAAAATGGCAATAGTGCATTTTATTGTACTTTTATTAATTCAGACCCATATGAGAAGGGGGAAACCAACCGAGCCGGCTAAGTTCCAATTTTAATAAGAAATAATTGGGTATAAACCATTAGGAGTTTTGGCGGGTTGGTTTACGCATGACTATATAAGAACTGCAAGGGCAGGTATATGGGATCAACAAATGAGGCTGAGAACAAACTTTGGGTAGCTAACATCGGGAAATGCATGATGGAAACATGTAAAAAAAGACAGGATATAATTTCTAAAAGGCACAGACATGGAGACAGACCGAAGTCATGTTTGCATACATGTTATAATAAATGCATTTTTAAGTAGTCTTTCTTGAAATTGGTAATTTGAGTTTTAATAAAACCTTAAAACACACAAAAAAAAGTGTAAACAGATACTATTATTTTAAATTATTACTATCATTTTTATTATCATTTTATTTTAGACAATAATACATTACATTATAATCATGTCCGTAGTTAGTTACATAAAAACATTAAAATATATGCTTAAAAGATTATAAAAATAATAGTAAAAAAACTAATGCAGATTTAAAAAAAAAAATGCATGCAATGTTTGTTTTAATATGTGTGATCATCACAGTGGTAATGTCCATGCATAATCATGCAAATTATCTGGTTGTAAGAAAGTAATAAAATAATAAATTTCTGCAATATGAAAGTAGATATATTTGTAAGAGTATAACAATGGGCCTTGAAATAAATGGCAGCTAGAGGCAGCATGCAGTTACCGCTATAAACATCAAAACTCAGTCAAATATTTGGTATCGGTGGGATATGAATTTGTTCCCTCTTACCCTATTACACCAACGTTATGCTAAAGTATGGCGTTGTTGATTTTGTCTTGTTGTAGGTGTTGACTATGCAGCACATTAAATACAACAAAAAGACTTTCGTAATATATTAAAAAGATAAGAATGTTTTACAGGAAACAAATGATGTAACCCTTTCAGAATTATGCCTTAAACAGTTTTTAATATAAAAATGGCTTTAATGGGAAAATGTTTGAATCATAAAAGTTACATTCTATATACAACGAGCAAAATTGAATATAAAATTTTCTTATATATGGTAATGAATATATATTGTCTTTAAAGGTAGAAATTAAAATTACAATTTAATCAAATAGAATATTTCTATATGATGCTTTTAAAATGTTTCAAGGTTATTATGATGAAATGTTCCTTCTTATATATGAAATTAATTCATCAATATTATACCTTTCTCTATATCGTTAAGCCCCCCCCCCCCTCCCCCAACGCCTATACACACATATAGTGAAAATTTTATATCATAGCAAACATAGTAACATTACCATTCAGCATTTTATATTTCATTTATATTACGATTGTCAATGTGGATGTTCTTAACCCTGCACATCACCTTTGGATATGCTTGTAATTTTATTGCTTTACATGAATTTTACAGTCATAGAAGCAGCTGTTAATATTTGTGTATGGTAATACCATTGTCAATTAATCATAATTCACTTTCAGTGAAAGTACAATTGCGCTAAAAATGACTATACCCAGACCCTTAATTGCTTGTTTAAATGAGACCACCGGTCCCGCAATGGACGTGTTCTCAAACAACAAAGAAATTGCTGAGAGTTCCAAAAATTAGTGTATTCAAGACAGAATGATATACGTAAAAGGGGGGGGGGAGGGATTAGTTTAGCTGCATGCAGTACTGATCAGCAATGACCTAACCCGTTGCCCTTGATATATATATATATATATATATATATATATATATATATATATATACATTATTATTATTATTATTATTATTATTATTATGACCGTACATTGTGCTTATTTGTCTGATGAATATTAAACCTGCCATAAGTATATTGTTAATATTTATTTACATTTCAAAATCTGATACATACAAGGAGAGTCAATATTTAATTGAAATATATATATATATATATATATATATATATATATATATATATATATATATAATCCTGTATAATAGATTAAGCTGAAAGGGGAATAAAAATATGTTATATACATGCATCAACAAATGCACATACATTCCTTTCTGATGTATATATAAACTGCTATCAATCAAGAATCTGGTATAGACTGTGCTATCATTTCCAAACTTGCAATTTAACCAGGAACCATTAATTGGTGGACTGTACATGAAAGTAAGCTCATTCTGTGAGCAATGCGGCCCTCTCGCATCAACTGTCATATGTCACTTGTCAAATGATCCGCTTAGGCGCACTCGTGTACCGGTAACCCCTCGCCCCCTGGCACTGGGGTCGTCTTTATTTTCTGTGTCCTTGTGATGCCAACATTCTGGCAGGAAACTAAGCATTGCAGCCGAAACCACCGAGACACCTGTTCAAGCATTGTGAGTATATCTTTGTTCTTCATTCCTTTTTGCTTTAATACCTACAAAGCTATATGATAAAAAAATTGGTACATAATTTTAACAAGACTAATTGTGCGGGTTGCATAAAAATCAGCCGTTTCCTTGGTAAAAGTAAACAGGGAGGTTTCCTGGCCAGCTAGCCAGTCAGATTCAATAGTATCTTGACCTACTGTATCTACAAAAAAGATGGTCTGGAATGTAGTTATAAGGTTAATTTAATAAATCCATATGTTTATATTTGAATATATATATATATATATATATATATATATATATATAGTATGTGTAAGTGATTTTTAATAACCGGTATTTGTGTATATATGTGTTCAAATGTGCGTGTGTGTCTGTGTGTGAGCTTATATACTAAGTTTTCTGTACAAGTAGTTGATCTTAATAGTGTGACATATATCAGTGTGACTGGATCCTGAGGAGCTGCATGTCAGGAACTCGAACTCGACAAGCAAGGAAGCCAAAGCCATAATTGTCTGACCTAGACTGAACCTGCTGCATTCCTTAGATTAACATGCCCTATACACAGACCATATTACCCCACCTCCTCCCTCTCCCTTTCTTCCTCACTTCATTTATAAACTTGAGCCATTACAGTGCTTAGGCTGTCATCATATGCCCATATTCACTGAAGCCTTACTATATCCTGACAAATAGCATGTTGCCCTCCCCTCTTATTTCGTCTTCATTATCTACTTTATAATGACATTAATGACGCACACGAACATAGCATTGTAATCACATTCACATAGGCCTATTTCTAAATAACATTGAAGTTGAGTAAAAAAAAAAATGGCAAAATTGAATATTAAAATAAAATGAATAAATAAAGTATTAGGTAAAACTAATTTTGATGTACTGAACGTACTGCATTTATTACATTACGGTGCAGTCACTTGTGAACGACAAATTTTAAACGATATGGTCCTTATTTAAAAATCCAATTTAACATGTAGCAATTTTTTCCTTAATTTATATTTCAGGTTGAATTATTATATACACACACACATATATATATATATATATATAATATATATATATATATATATATATATATATATATATATATATATATATATATATATATATACACTCCTTTATACAAGCCACCACTGGGACTAAAAAATGTAATAAAAAAAGGGAAAAAGGGAGAGGCCTTATAATACAGCAGTGAGCATGCAGGGTTAGGAATCAAATGGGGCCGGGAAATCTGGCCTTGATATAGGATATTGTTGCATTTAAGTTTGGCTGTACGCGGGAGTTATATTGTATATATAGATACTTTTATAAATATATTTGTAAAACAATCTTAAGATACCATTTGTAAAAATAAGAGTAAGTAGTTTTAAGTGATAAAAAAACCGGACCAATGTAAAAAGAAAAATTTGGGGAAATGTGTTTAAAAACTGTTTAAATAATTTTATGTAATTTACAGTTAGTGGTTGAAAGGGGTATGAATTAATTAATAAAATATAAATTGTAAAAAAATTATTATTTAACAAATCATAATTTTCACTGAGCATTTTACAAAAATAACAGAAAATACTTAAGGATGTGATTCATTGCTACTCAGCTCTCATTAAAGTGGTCAGCTAGATCCAGGGAAGTCAATAAAAAGTCGCATTGGAACCTGAAATTAGGTCACTCCGAGCTATGGGGCTGGTAAATACGCCCCCCCCCCCCCTCTGAATAATCGAAAATGTGATTCGAAACCTTGATAACTAATACATGAATTGCCCTGAATCTTGCCTTGAAGATGACCTTGACAAGGTCTGTCAGTTCCCGAAAACTGGTGGCACCACTTTTTTTCTAATTTTTACGATTTTTTTACTGTTTTTGAGAACGTTAAATGACAGCAATTATGACTTTTTTCTCAACTGTGGTTTCATCTAGTGTCCCAAAACCTCGTGTGTTTATTGATTATGACTGGTTTCTTGAGTTCCTGAAGACCGGTGGCGCCTCCTGTATTTTTTTCTTTTTTTTAATGATTTTTATTTTGAGACTACCACATTATATTGAATTTATCAGATTTGCAAATGTGATTTTATTCAGTGTCATGAAACCATGTGTTATTTGGGACCCAATAGAACAAGTGGATGCCCTTTAGTAATCACCTTGTTCATCCGTCCGTCTGTCCATCTGTTCGTTTTTCTGTATGTCCGTTTAAATTTGTTTCGTGATGATAACTCAAGTTTTGACATGTCAATTTCAAACTTAGTAATATATGGACCACCTCTATAGCAAGAACTCTGGTTGATTTTTGGGTCACGAGGTCAAAGGTTAAACACAGAGGGCCCACTTATTTATAATGATTTTGTGTGCATTTTAAGCAAAACATTTCACCCCAAACCTTCCATCGAGCAAATATAGGTGACGTGCAAATAGAAAATCAACTTGATTGATTTTGGGGTCATGAGATCAAAGGATTGAAATAATGGTTCAAACTTGACTATTATATGGCCCATCACTAAAGTAAGAACCCTTTTGATTTAGGGGTCATGAGGCCAAAAGCCAAGGTCATAGAATCCGTGCCGTGACCCACAGGTTCTTTGTTTTACATTCTTGTAACTCAGGATTTACTATACATATTAGAGAACTTAAATTTTTGGCATTAAATTTAATTTTTTACAACCAAACTTTCTTTTATGTATATGTTAATTGTAAATATGCATAATCCTATCAAAAACTCTAATATGGCATCATAGTATTTACAAATTATATATATTTATTGAAAGTAAGTCCAGAATCCAAGGTAGTCTATAAATAAGTGTGTAGAAGTTTCAACATGCACTTAATCTTTTAGAGAAGCTTGATACAACAAAGGTGACAACATATCTCAATAAATTATCTAAACTAAATGACTGAAACAGGCACAAGAAGTAATATACTATTACATGTGACACATGGTTAATAATCAAATGACAAAGGAAAATAAGAAATTGGTTAAAAATGTTACCCTTTCTTAAAGAAAAAAAATTTACAATTAACTGAAACCATTTACAATATGTGGCCAAAAATGAAATATGATAACAATTTTCCCAAAAGTTTCAAATAATTTAATGTGACAATATGATACCTAACATTAATCCTGCGTAAGTCTGATGTTGCAAGTATACACCATTTTGGCAGTTTTATTATATAAATTTTATTTAATGAGTATTTATTCATTTTTAGCTCAGCTGACTTTCAGTCATGCTGGGCTATAGCGATGGGTCTTTGTCCGTCGTCCTTCCGTCTGTCCGTCCGGCCGGCCGTCCGTCCGTTAGCAGGGCACAAATCGTTACCGTAGGGGCTAGGGCCATGAATCCTATGCAGTCTTAGAGGTTCTAAAAAGATCTCCTTGCAAACCTGAAATTAGGTCACTGCGACCTATATTTTTGAAGTTATGGGGTGTGTTTGCACCCCACAGAAATAATTCTTTTAGCCAAAATTTTCATCCCAAACCTTCCATCTTTCACATACAGCTCACCTACCAACAGGGGAAGAACCATAATTATTTTGAGGTCACAAGGTCAAGGTCACAGAACCAACTTCTTTGAAAAGCCTGTGGATGCATTTTAAGCCAAACCTTTCATCCTTTGATCTTTCACATATAGTTCACCTACTAAGTGGGAGAAGAATCCTATAGATGTTGAGGTCACAAGGTCAAAGGTCAGGGTCACAGGATCCACTTCTTTAAAAAGGTTGTGGACACATTTTAAGCTAGACTTTTCATTCCAAACCTTTCAGCACTGATATCGCTTCTCTGCCAACAGGGGAAAAGACCTGTTGATTTTGAGGTCAAAGGTCAAGTTCACAGCACCATCTTCTTGCGTGGAGTCATTTTCAGGCAAACTTTTCAATCTATACTTTCCATCTGTCATATATGGCTTACCTACCAATAGGGGAAGAAGCCTATTGATGTTGAGTTCATAAGGTCAAAGGTAGACCATCTCTATTTTTCTTTTACATATAACCATTGCACTCCAACTGGTACATCTCAATGTGTGGCTGTAATTGTGAGTGATGTTGGTAACATATAACTCTATTTTGTATCAGCCTGTTAAGTGATAAGGCTGAGTGATAAATTCCTCGTTCCTGCATAACAAAAACACTGTTGCCGGAATGCTTCAGCCAGGTATTAAGACTGTGAGAGTATAGTATTAAGGTTTAGCTACTGATTTATAAGATGATGGGAACATTTTGCAGTTTATTTTATGGAATCATAGCAATAAACTTAGTTTCCTAGATATCTGAATATTTTTATATAAATCCCCAGATATAAAAGCAAATGTTTGTTCTCATAATATGTGGATGTGTACCTGGATTTAGGATGGCTTTTTTTTTATTACAAGACTTTTAGTCATGCTTTTTGCATTTCTTTTCTTTCAGGTTTTGCAGTTTACCTACCCTGCTGATCCTATTGAAAAGCAGAGTGATAATAAAAAATATTGGACTTACACTTTTTACATTTGCATATCTATAAATCTAATATGAGGGCCTGAAAATACCTTTTGAATTGTTTTGGACATTCATTACTGTAACATCCTTTGGAGAATTTGCTACAAGTTTGGTCTCTTATTGGAGGATGTGTGATATCAAATGTCAGACTTGTCAGAAATCCATTATGTCTGCCAGTTAGCCACCTTAGAAATCCTTTTGTCAGTACAGTTTCAGTGATTTTTAGCTCAGCTGACTTTTAGTCATGCTGTGCTATAGCGATGGGTCTTTGTCCGTCCTCCTTCCGTCTGTCCGTCCAGCCAGCCGTCCGGCCGTTAGCAGGGCACAAATTGTAACTGTAAGGGCTAAATACATGAACCCTATGCAGTCTTAGAGGTTCTAAAAAGATCTCCTTGCAGATCTGAAATTAGGTCGCTGTGACCTATATTTCTTGAGTTACAGGGTGCGTTTGCACCTCCCAGAAAAAGTAATCCAACAGTTCACATATAATGTTATAGTTATGCAATTATTGTTATGCTTGCCCTTTGATACCATAGCAGGACAGGTGTTGGGGAAGGCTTTAAATACAGGTCATGCTTGTCAGCTGAGCGTCATGACCCATTGGTCACTTGTTAGTCAATGTCACAAATTAAAATTGGTTAATATATATTAAAAGAATAAACTGTTTAATTAACTTTTGAAAACATCCACATTATTGTACTCACCAAAAATGGTAGGATTCTTATAATCATAAGTAAAACCATATAACATCATATTTATCATTTATTCAATTTTCGTCCATCAAATTGTTAAGAATCCGGGATATAATATATTTCACAAATTATACAAGAATGTTAAAAATTACCAGTTTTATGGGTTCAATTTCCATTAAATAATTAATTTTTGTGATAACTTTCACTTCTGTCTACAAGCCAAATATAGCGGGAATCTTATTAAAACCATATAACATAAAAAAAATTGTTAAAGATGTTAATTTATTGATAAAATTGATTTTTAGCTCAGCTGACTATAAGTCATCTGCATGAACTATAGTCGTGGTCCATTGTCCGTCGTTCGTCCGTCCCTCCGTCCCTCCGTAGATCTGGCACGTTTAGACCTAGGAATCCAAAATTCGGCATTATATTAGATGTCCCCAAGATCTCCTACCAAGCCGAAAACTGGGTCTTTGCGATTTCGTCCCTTTTAGAAATTAAGGAAAAATGCCTAATACCAAAACCACTCTCCTGTTTTTCCTCATATTTAACATGAATTTTCCTCTATATAGTTCCTGTGTACATGCAAGAAATTAAGTCTATTAAGTATAATTTTTTTTTTAAAGTTATGGGCCCAAACATAATAGACTTTATAAAAAAATCAGGAAAAATATTTACTCACTTAACATGAAAAATTTTGAAACTAGAGTCTATTTTCCCAAGTATATTACTATGTTTAATTAAGTTTTAATTGTTTACCAAAAATTAGATCTGAATTTTGTATTTTTTCTTTAAGTTATTAGCATAAAAATAAAATGAATGACTTAAATGTTGCCCAACTTTGACCATGGCACTTTTTTTCCTGTAAGTACCATTGATTCAATTTTCACAGCATGTAAACATAAGTATTTAATTTGTTTGAATCTGAAATTTGAAAAAAAGCTTGAAAATTAGACTTATTACTTATTTTTTACTTGAGGCTCTATTGTAGTCATTTGTTTTGATAACAGATTAAAGATGCAGGGTCCCACTCCAGGTCACTAAAATTCAGCTATGCAAGGGTTTCTGATTTGTTACAGTCACTGGGGGAGATCCCCTGCTGTGACAGGTGTACTGTTATTTTCATATCACAAACCCAATCCCCCCCCACCCCCCTCCCCGCAAACCCAACCCACCAAGTGTTATGCAGTAATTGTTATTGTTTTCACTGTATCTCCTAAATTGCTCTTTCCACTCAAATATATACAAAAAATTTCCTTAAAAAGATGTAATCCAGAAGATGCCATGTTGTGTTTATGTGGCATTTTTAAAGAAATCAATTTTCTTTTAAATGATTATAACAAATATACTTTAACCCATCAGTTAGCTTAAATTTATAAAATATGAAGCACATTATGGATAAATAAAGACACAATTTAAAATTGTGAAATCTAAATCAAGAATTTTTTTATATATTTATTGTTTTGCAGATTCAAAGATTTATTTTTGTGGTAAAAAATAAATAAACATTTGTATGCATGATGTGGTGCTATCTGACAAGATTGAGATTTATAAAAATTTGATGTGATAAAAAAATGAGGATTTAATACAAACATTTGTTCATTATTTTCTGCCTCAGCAGAATTGGAGATCAGCCTTTATTTACCCTGTATTTATTTGTTAATTAATAATATTTCAACTGTATACATTTCATAAAATAAAAAAATACATATATATTAAATAATATTTATCATGCAAAAAACTAGATTCAATTAAACAAATGTGTAAACTACTGAAATGTCAACAGTTAATCAAAAAGCCAACTAATGATCATGGTAATAGTACAGATCATTTGTTCACAAACTGCTCACATGCTTCAGTTTCAACATTAGGAAACACATGGTTAGGTCACATAATATTATTTGCAACAATTTCTTGCTTATCAATACAAACAACTCATATAAACGAACCATAGCCTATATTACCTCTTCCTCTTACACTAACTCCATTTGATATTATTTTAGATTTTTACCTTCAAGGTCAACTTCAGCTGAGCACAGTGACCCATCATGGGTCCCTTGTTTATTACATGTATTAGATCATTGTATCCCCAGACAAAGTCGGGGGATACTATGTTTTCATACCGGTCCCGCCGCCGCCGCCGCATATAAATCTTGTTGGCGCGATAACCCAAAAAATATTTCACGGAACTTTACCAAACTTGGTATATGTATAGATATGGGTAAGAGGACAACGCCTATTTAAAATGAGGTCATGACCTTTACTAGGAGAGTGTCCTTGACCTTGAATAGGTCCAATTTTGGGGAAAATCACACAAATTCTTTAATATCTCAAGAAATCTTGCATGGATTTATCCCAAAATCAAGTTGATGGAAGATCATGGATAGGGTTGTCATGTTCCAGAAACTGGTGGCGCCACCTATTATTGTATCCCCAGACAAAGTCGGGGGATACTATGTTTTCATACCGGTCCCGCCGCCGCCGCCGCCGCCGCATATGAATCTTGTTGGCGCGATTACCCAAAAAATATTTCACGGAACTTTACCAAACTTGGTATATGTATAGATATGGGTTAGAGGACGATGCCTATTTAAAATGAGGTCATGACCTTTATTAGGAGAGTGTCCTTGACCTTGAATAGGTCCAATTTTGGGGAAAATCACACAAATTCTTTAATATCTCAAGAAATCTTGCATGGATTTATCCCAAAATCAAGTTGATGGAAGATCATGGATAGGGTTGTCAAGTTCCAGAAACTGGTGGCGCCACCTATTATTCTTTACTTGTTTTCGTGCCGTTTAATACCCCCTAAATTGCCACCTTACAGCACTGTGAGCATTATAAGTCAAAAACTAATGGACAGATTTCTTTTATATTATGCATATACATAGGTATGGGTTATGGGATGATGCTTATTTAAATTGGGGTCATGACCTTTCCTATGATAGTGGCCTTGACCTTGAATATTGCCATATATGGTGAAAATCACACACCTCTTATGATATCTGCAGTGTTGATAGCCATATGGATTTCAAACATGACTTATGTATGGCCCACCACTAAAATAAGAACCCTATAGGTTCTAGGGTCATGAGGTCAAAGGTCAAGGTCACTGGACTGGCATTTTAAAAGATACTGTGGATGCATTTTAAGCCAAACTTTCATCCCAGGTCTTCCATCTTGAATATATAGCTCACTTGCCAATAATGGATGATCCATATAAATTTTGGGGTCACAAGGTCAAAGGTCAAGGCCACAGGAGCTATCTGTCCAAAAATTAGTTTCTGGATGATAATTCCTGCTTTTATTGATGTAATGATTTCAAAATTGACTTATATATGTCCCATTGAAAAAGCAAGACCCAAATTGATTTTGGGGTCATGAGGTCAAAGGTCAAGGTCACAGGAAACCTCTTTAGAAAGATTGTGGATGCATTTTCAGCCAAACAATTCTTCTCAGATCTTTCATCTTGCACATACAGTTCACCTGCCAAGAGTGGAAGACCCCTATCAATTTTGAGGTCACAAGGTCAAAGGTGAAGGTCACAGGAGCCATATGTCCAAAAATTAGTTTCTGGATGATAATTCCTGCTTTTATTGATGTATGGATTTCAAACTTGACTTATATATGTCCCATTGAAAAAGCAAGACCCAAATTGATTTTGGGGTCATGAGGTCAAAGGTCAAGGTCACAGGACACATCTTTAGAAAGATTGTGGATGCATTTTCAGCCAAACAATTCTTCTCAGATCTTTCATCTTGCACATATAGTTCACCTGCCAAGAGTGGAAGACCCCTATCAATTTTGAGGTCAGAGGTCAAAGGTGAAGGTCACAGGAGCCATATGTCCAAAAATTAGTTTCTGGATGATAATTCCTGCTTTTATTGATGTATGGATTTCAAACTTGACTTATATATGTCCCATTGGAAAAGCAAGACCAAAATTGATTTTGGGGTCATGAGGTTAAAGGTCAAGGTCACAGGACACATCTTTAAAAACATGTGGATGCATTTTTTAGCCAAACATTTCATCTCAGACCTTTCATCTTGCACATATAAGTCATCTGCCAATAGAGGAAGACCCCTATCAATTTTGAGGTCACAAGGTCAAAGGTGAAGGTCACAGGAGCCATCTGTCCAAAAATTAGTTTCTGGATGATAATTCCTTCTTTTATTGATGTATGGATTTCAAACTTGGCTTTGTTATTGACCCATTGGAAATGCAAAACCGGAAATTGAATTTCGGGTCATGAGGTCAAAGGTCAAGGTCACAGGACACATCTTTAAAAAGATTGTGGATGCATTTTCAGCCAAACAATTCATCTCAGATCTTTCCTCTTGCACATATAGTTCACCTGCCAAGAGTGGAAGACCCCTATCAATTTTGAGGTCACAATGTCAAAGATGAAGGTCACAGGAGCCATATGTCCAAAAATTAGTTTCTGGATGATAATTCCTTCTTTTATTGATGTATGGATTTCAAACTTGACTTGTATATGTCCCATTGGAAAAGTAAGACCAAAATTGATTTTGGGGTCATGAGGTCAAAGGTCAAGGTCACAGGACACATCTTTAAAAAGATGTGGATGCATTTTTAGCCAAACATTTCATCTCATATCTTTCATCTTGCACATATAGTTCTCCTGCCAAGAGAGGAAGAACACTATCAATTTTGAGGTCACAAGGTCAAAGGTGAAGGTCACAGGAGCCATCTGTCCAAAAATTAGTTTCAGGATGATAATTCCTTCTTTTATTGATGTATGGATTTCAAACTTGGCTTTGTTATTGACCCATTGGTAATGCAAAACCGGAATTGAATTTCGGGTCATGAGGTCAAAGGTCAAGGTCACAGGACACATCTTTAAAAAGATTGTGGATGCATTTTCAGCCAAACAATTCATCTCAGATCTTTCCTCTTGCACATATAGTTCACCTGCCAAGAGTGGAAGACCCCTATCAATTTTGAGGTCACAATGTCAAAGATGAAGGTCACAGGAGGCATATGTCCAAAAATTAGTTTCTGGATGATAATTCCTGCTTTTATTGATGTATGGATTTCAAACTTGACTTGTATATGTCCCATTGGAAAAGTAAGACCAAAATTGATTTTGGGGTCATGAGGTCAAAGGTCAAGGTCACAGGACACATCTTTAAAAAGATGTGGATGCATTTTTAGCCAAACATTTCATCTCATATCTTTCATCTTGCACATATAGTTCTCCTGCCAAGAGAGGAAGAACACTATCAATTTTGAGGTCACAAGGTCAAAGGTGAAGGTCACAGGAGCCATCTGTCCAAAAATTAGTTTCTGGATGATAATTCCTTCTTTTATTGATGTTTGGATTTCAAACTTGACTTGTATTTGACCCATTGGAGAAGCAAGAGGGGTCATGAGGTCATGAGGTCAAAGATACAGGAAACCTCTATAAAAAGATTGTGGATGCATTTTCAGCCAAACAATTCATCTCAGATCTTTCATCTTGCACATATAGTTCACCTGCCAAGAGTGGAAGACCCCTATAAATTTTGGGGTCACAAGGTCAAAGGTCAAGGCCACAGGAGCCATATGTCCAAAAATTAGTTTCTGGATGATAATTCCTGCTTTTATTGATGTAATGATTTCAAAATTGACTTATATATGTCCCATTGAAAAAGCAAGACCCAAATTGATTTTGGGGTCATGAGGTCAAAGGTCAAGGTCACAGGAAACCTCTTTAGAAAGATTGTGGATGCATTTTCAGCCAAACAATTCTTCTCAGATCTTTCATCTTGCACATATAGTTCACCTGCCAAGAGTGGAAGACCCCTATCAATTTTGAGGTCACAAGGTCAAAGGTGAAGGTCACAGGAGCCATCTGTCCAAAAATTAGTTTCTGGATGATAATTCCTTCTTTTACTGATGTATGGATTTCAAACTTGGCTTTGTTATTGACCCATTAGAAAAGCAAGACCCAAATTGATTTTGGGGTCATGAGGTCAAAGGTCAAGGTCACAGGAAACCTCTTTAAAAAGATTGTGGATGCATTTTCAGCCAAACAATTCATCTCAGATCTTTCCTCTTGCACATATAGTTCACCTGCCAAGAGTGGAAGACCCCTATCAATTTTGAGGTCACAATGTCAAAGATGAAGGTCACAGGAGCCATATGTCCAAAAATTAGTTTCTGGATGATAATTCCTGCTTTTATTGATGTATGGATTTCAAACTTGACTTATATATGTCCCATTGGAAAAGTAAGACCAAAATTGATTTTGGGGTCATGAGGTCAAAGGTCAAGGTCACAGGACACATCTTTAAAAAGATGTGGATGCATTTTTAGCCAAACATTTCATCTCATATCTTTCATCTTGCACATATAGTTCTCCTGCCAAGAGAGGAAGAACACTATCAATTTTGAGGTCACAAGGTCAAAGGTGAAGGTCATAGGAGCCATCTGTCCAAAAATAAGTTTCTGGATGATAATTCCTGCTTTATTGATGTATAGATTTCAAACTTGACTTGCATATGTCCCATTGGAAAAGCAAGACCCAAATTGATTTTGGGGTTATGAGATCAAAGGTCAAGGTCACAGGACACATCTTTAAAAAGATCAAGGTCACAGGACCAACATCTTCAACAAGATTGTGGATCGTTAGATGGAATAAACAATAAATATGCCAAGTGTCAGTATATGCTGCTAAAAATGGGGGTCTGTTCTTGTAGGAGGGGGGCCTACTATGTCTGGGGATACTCTGGCACCTGCGGTGCCAAGAAATGTCTAGTTCTTTACTTGTTTTGTGCCGTTTAATACCCCCAAAATTGCCACCTTACAGTACTGTGAGCATTATAAGTAAAAACAAATGGACAGATTTCTTTTATATTATGCATATACATAGGTATGGGTTATGGGATGATGTTTATTTAAATTGGGGTCATGACCTTTCCTATGATAGTGGCCTTGACCTTGAATATTGCCATATATGGTGAAAATCACACACCTCTTATGATATCTCCAGTGTTGATAGCCATATTGATTTCAAACATGACTTATGTATGGCCCACCACTAAAGTAAGAACCCTATAGGTTCTAGGGTCATGAGGTCAAAGGTCAAGGTCACTGGACTGGCATTTTAAAAGATACTGTGGATGCATTTTAAGCCAAACTTTCATCCCAGGTCTTCCATCTTGAATATATAGCTCACTTGCCAATAGTGGATGATCCATATAAATTTTGGGGTCACAAGGTCAAAGATCAAGGCCACAGGAGCTATCTGTCTAAAAATTAGTTTCTGGATGATAATTCCTTCTTTTATTGATGTATGGATTTCAAACTTGACTTGTATATGACCCATTGGAAAAGCAAGACCCGAATTGATTTCTGGGTCATGAGGTCAAAGGTCAAGGTCACAGGACACATCTTTAAAAAGATCAAGGTCACAGGACCAACATCTTCAACAAGATTGTGGATTTTTAGATGGAAGAAACAATAAATATGCCAAGTGTCAGTATATGCTGCTAAAAATTAGGGTCTATTCTTAAAGGGGGGGGCCCACTATGTCTGGGGATACTCTGGCACCTGCGGTGCCAAGAAATGTCTAGTTAAAATACAGGGATAAGAACACCCAGCAAATTATACAATAAAGAATGAATTTGAGATGGGCATGTTAAATATTTATTAACTGAAATAAAAACAAATGGACAGATTTCTTTTATATTATGCATATACATAGGTATGGGTTATGGGATGATGTTTATTTAAATTGGGGTCATGACCTTTCCTATGATAGTGGCCTTGACCTTGAATATTGCCATATATGGTGAAAATCACACACCTCTTATGATATCTCCAGTGTTGATAGCCATATTGATTTCAAACATGACTTATGTATGGCCCACCACTAAAGTAAGAACCCTATAGGTTCTAGGGTCATGAGGTCAAAGGTCAAGGTCACTGGACTGGCATTTTAAAAGATACTGTGGATGCATTTTAAGCCAAACTTTCATCCCAGGTCTTCCATCTTGAATATATAGCTCACTTGCCAATAGTGGATGATCCATATAAATTTTGGGGTCACAAGGTCAAAGATCAAGGCCACAGGAGCTATCTGTCTAAAAATTAGTTTCTGGATGATAATTCCTTCTTTTATTGATGTATGGATTTCAAACTTGACTTGTATTTGACCCATTGGAAAAGCAAGACCCGAATTGATTTCTGGGTCATGAGGTCAAAGGTCAAGGTCACAGGACACATCTTTAAAAAGATCAAGGTCACAGGACCAACATCTTCAACAAGATTGTGGATTTTTAGATGGAAGAAACAATAAATATGCCAAGTGTCAGTATATGCTGCTAAAAATTGGGGTCTATTCTTAAAGGGGGGGGGGCCCACTATGTCTGGGGATACTCTGGCACCTGCGGTGCCAAGAAATGTCTAGTTAAAATACAGGGATAAGAACACCCAGCAAATTATACAATAAAGAATGAATTTGAGATGGGCATGTTAAATATTTATTAACTGAAATAAAAACATCAATTGTTTGTATTCATATCAACCTTTACAATAAAAACAAAGGTTTACATAATATAAAGTGACCATTGAAACCTATGTTGTGTATAGCAAGGCCATGCCAGCACCAGTCATGACAGGTTATGTAATACACTCTTAGAAATAAGGGTTCCATGGGCATCCCTGGGGAACTCTGTAGTTTCAGGTGGAAACTTGGTGGTTCGGTAAAATGGTTCTGTGCAGGCGACAGCATTCTTTTCAATAAAGAAGGTTCCACAGCCACGTGAAGGGTTCCTCAGACGGAGTCATATGACCTTTTGCGCACGATACACGATACCCGTGTTTTCTTTGCTAAAAGAAGCTGAATGTGGAAAGGGCACAGCACTGAAGAATATTTGAAAATCAGATAAGTATAAGATCATTTAACTAACAGAAATTATTTGATCTTGATTTATAAAATTGTTGGAAGCAGACCCGACTGTAATATTTATTATCAGCAAGTTTATCTGATGGACTGGCTTTAATTTTTCTATCTGTTGTACTGGTCAGTCCTGGCCATCGGTGACCTTAATAGACCCGAAATGACAAGATGGCAGGTTTCCTGCTGGAGGGATAAGTATACGGCCCACTAGTAGTGTGAAGATTCAGGAGGTCGGACATGTTTATTGCTGGCCTGTATGTATGACTAGGACATTGCTGTGTATACATCTTGTTTCAATGAAGACCCAGCTTGGCCTGCTGTACAGCGAATACCTTTAGAATACCCTCCCATGCAGACAACATTCACTTTTGACTTTTCCACCATGATTGACCAGCTGCCTTTCTTACAGCAGAACATGATGTGACCAAATTTCATTATGAGCAGAACATAATTTATTTGAAATGCAATAGAAATATTTATCGAAGAAAATGTGGTTACAATAGGTGACCAATTTTAAGATATAAACACAGTAGAAAATGGGCCTTTATTCAAAGTAGTATTATTTATTTTTACCAAAAATGCTGTCTCAAATATTATGGGAAATTAATACAGTACCACTAATATTATGGATATTATTAGGACCCCCTCCCCCTTGTGTCCCATGTTATGAACAAATAAATAATAAATAAATATTAATGATTACAAAATATATTATATGAATGTATATACTATTTATTTTATTTTTTTTTTATTGCCATTTTCACACATTTATTCCTTTTAACTTGCTTAATGGCTTGGCCAGAGATCTCAAAGAATATGGTGTAATAGTTGTAACATTTTACAAAAATGCTTCAAATTTGTACAAAAATAAACCATTAATTTCCCAACAAAATCATGCTCGGTTTGCAATTCATTTTGATCTCATATTTATCCATTGTTTGATTAAAATGGTGCCATCTTAAACTTTAATTTTTTAAAAATATTTACAGGCTTCATTGGCTCATCATTCAGCATTTTGCCTTGGAAAATGAAGTCATGCTTTCTTTTTCTGTCATCATGCAGAGTTTAAATTGAAATAGCCAACAAGTTTTTTTATCATTTTTTTTGGGTGTAAGTATGAAATTGATTAAAGGTTTATGCAGACATATATTTATAAATTCCTGAAATTTGCAATACATTTCTCCAAAAATGTTACAAACAGTTATGTAAATGATGGACTCTAATATAATGTGGAGCGTTATGACAATGGGTCACATTTTTTCTATGTCATTAAGGCATGATATACATGTAAATGAACACACTGATTCGTAGGTAACTCCAGTGATTTAAATAAAAAAAATGATGTCACAATTCACATCCGCTCAATCTAAATAAATATTGTTCTATATTTTCAGGGTGAGTGAAGACTCTTCGCTAAACAAAAGACCAATTATGAAGTATGAAGAGCTGAAGACGAAATGTTGAAATTTGTCATGGTGGTAGTATCAAAGCAAATTATCTTGCCAAGTGCAAAAACGCATGCAGCATTTAAAATAACAACAAAAGTCCCAGCAACAAGAAAACCGGCTCTGAGCAGATTGTCATAAACTATACATTTATTATATATTTTATGATTGTCTATAACATGTTTCATTTGTCCTAGACCGATATGACCAGCTTAATTATCTTCTTGAAGTCTTCTGAGCTTGGTTATAAAATGAAGTTTGGCACATGCATTTTGTGTGTAAAAGGCCAGCGCAATAACTGTTAATGTCTAACAGGGAGTGAAGGCAGGCACACACTGAGTGAAAGCAACCAAATTTCCTCTTGATATCTAAGAGGGAGTGAGGGTAGGCACATTCACATCGAGTGTGAAGCCAGCCACTCTTGATATTCAGCTGCGAGTGAAGGCAGGCACATACTGAGTGAAGATAACCACATTTCACATGATATCTAACAGGGAGTGATGGTAGGCACATTCACATCGAGTGTGAAGCCAGCCACATTTGCTGTTTTTTATCTGATAGTGAATGAAGGTAGTCACACACATTGCATATAGCTAAACTCATTATAGAATTTGTTAATTTATTTATTTCTTTATTTAGAAATGTGTTTAATAATGATAATAAGAACACTTCACCTACTTTGAGTTTTCTCATTTGAAACAATTTTATTATTTTTCATCAATTACACTTTATTCAAAAGAACTTTGTAAAACTGCTTGGCTTTTAATTTGAGAATGTCCCATTCAATAATTCAAAAGAGAATAATATTACAGTGAAAATGTCAAGTCAAATTCATCTTATTGCTTTGCTTACAATTGAAAATTCAAATTGTCTATTTGACAGGCTATTATGCAGTTGGTTGATATTAACCTACGATGTCCTGCCATATGCTGCCAAATCAACAATGGTGCTGGTGTTATAGAATCGATAGCAGAAGAATCATGTCATGCTTTCATCTTTGCTGATAGTATTCATGGAGAAAGTGGATGCAGAGCCACGTTTAAACGAATATGAAATTGATGGCTGCGTATATTGCATTATAAGCCTCAACTGGCCCAAGAAGGACCAACTAATCAGGATTTGTACAGTTAAATGTGTAAAGGGGAATAGAAAACCTATTCTATAAAGTTACTGCAGCATAAACGTTGAAGCACACATATAAGAGGTAATACCAATTTTGTAGTACCCTGTGTCACCATTCAAAGAGAGCAATCCTGAATGCTACATCCAGTCATTGTTCTTGGTCTGAACTGCACATATTTAGTATATGAATTGCTTCGTTTAAAGTAAAATAAAGTATGTTTACCCCCGTATTTTATTCTTGTTTTTTTTTACAGTTACTATCCATTTGATAAAAAAAGTCCCCCATTAAAGTGTCATAATATCCAAGTGGAATGACATGCCAGTTGAGGGCATACCTCCACCAAGGAAAAGGAATCGTGCTAGATCTGTTCCTTTATCTCGCCCTGCAGAGAATTTGAATTGGTCCTGTCGAGTCTGGTTTGGTGTAATAGGATCACCCAGAATATGTATAAACTGTCAAAGTTCCTGTCGGTACAAATAAGTCAAGGAACCCAGTTAATGTCCGCAGAACCATTCCTGGTTAATTTAAAAAAGGACCTTAATAATGGTTTTGCAAAGACCCAGCGGAAGTAATTAGCACCATACAAGGTTCCTCAAGGAAACAAAAATGTATTTACAGAACCTGAAAGGTACCTCAGGGAACCCATTTTGAGGGTTCCAGAAGGAACCTTCATTCAGGGTTCCTCAGGGAACCAAGATGGGTTCCAAATATGTGACAAGCCAAAGAACCACAATGGGTTCCACTTAGAACCCTTTATCAGCTCAGCTGACTATAAGTCATCTGAGCTATAGCGATCACTCTTTGTTTGATCACTCTTATTCCTTACTCATCAATATAAACCTAGCATGTCAACCAACCATGGCCTATGTTTCCTTTTCCTCCAAGACATCGCTTTTTGTAATTATTATAGATTTTATCTTCCTGGTCAACTTCAGATGAGCACCGTGACACATGGGTCCCTTGTTTTATAGTCCCACCATCAGTCATTAGTAGAATTTCTTGTTAACAAGATAAATTTATTATAAACAAGTATTGCATTTTCCCCCTCAAATGTGAAACAAGTATAATTTATTCATTTCCTGAAAGAGGTTAATTCTGAGGAAATCTATGATAATTGTGACTCCTGTCACATATGAGTTACTGAAGATTTTTCCTCAGATTTGACACACAAAATGTTTCCTTCAAGTGTTAGAAGTGTTTGAAAACTGGTGACTTGTGACCATGATCTTCAAGATCTAATCTACAGAAATCTAGGATGATTGCATGTAACCCCCTAACTTTGGAGATACTTTCTTTAACTTTTGGGGGAGGCTGATTGGGATTGGAGACATTTATATCTTAAACAAAGCCTACTACTGAATTTATTCTTTTATCATGTGTAAATAATTTTCACAAAACCAAATTACGGCTGTTTTGTTTTAGCTTGTCTGAAGACTTTTAACAAAGAAGATCGAATAACGCCCAGAAGAGCCAGAGAGGATGTTTGTAACATCTGTCCTATCAGAAGTGTCCAGACAAAAAGAGGTCTTTTTCACAAATGTTAATACGGGACTGAGGCGGGCAGCAAATAAGTGAAAGGAGTAGTATTCCGATATCATATATGTCGTGTGTAACATTCAGTGCAACCTGACATACTGTGAAACATTAGAAATAAAATTTATAATTTTATGTGTCTTTTCTGATTTGGATGTTTTGCATATTGGGTGTGTGTGTGAGGGAGAGAGAGAGAGAGAGAGAGACAGACAGACAGACAGAGAGAAAGAGGTGTCATGGTGATATCACAAAATGATCACCATGTGACCTCAGCATGTGACATCTCTGTGACATGAAGAGAGTGCGATCAAGGTGAAATTACAGTATCACCATGTGACCTAAGCATGTGACATTAATGAGTCACCAGTGTGAGGTTACAAAATCCATGTCACAGTGAGGTCACAGCATGAGGTCTGTGTGAGCTAATCCGTGATGTCGTGTGACATCAGCATGTGACATCTCTGTGACATCGAGATAGACAGATCATTGTGAAGTCACAGTATGATCACCATGTGACCTAAGCATGTGACGACATTGTGTCACCAGTGTGAGGTTACAAAATTCATGTCACAGTGAGGTCACAGCATGAGGTCTGTGTGAGCTTATCTGTGATGTCGTGGTGACATCAGCATGTGACATCTCTGTGACATCGAGATAGACAGATCATGGTGAAATCACAGTATGATCACCATGTGATCTAAGCATGTGACATCACTGTGTCACCAGTGTGAGGTTACAAAATTCATGTCACAGTGAGGTCACAGCATGAGGTCTGTGTGAGCTAATCTGTGATGTCGTGGTGACATCAGCATGTGACATCTCTGTGACATCGAGATAGACAGATCATGGTGAAATCAAAGTATGATCACCATGTGACCTAAGCGTGTGACATCACTGTGTCACCAGTGTGAGGTTACAAAATTCATGTCACAGTGAGATCACAGCATGAGGTCTGTGTGAGCTAATCCGTGATGTCGTGGTGACATCAGCATGTGACATCTCTGTGACATCGAGATAGACAGATCATGGTGAAGTCACAGTATGATCACCATGTGACCTAAGCATGTGACATCACTGTGTCACAAGTGTGAGGTTACAAAATTCATGTCACAGTGAGGTCACAGCATGATGTCTGTGTGAGCTAATCTGTGATGTCGTGATGACATCAGCATGTGACATCTCTGTGACATCGAGATAGACAGATCATGGTGAAATCACAGTATGATCACCATGTGATCTAAGCATGTGACATCACTGTGTCACCAGTGTGAGGTTACAAAATTCATGTCACAGTGAGGTCACAGCATGAGGTCTGTGTGAGCTAATCTGTGATGTCGTGGTGACATCAGCATGTGACATCTCTGTGACATCAAGATAGACAGATCATGGTGAAATCACAGTATGATCACCATGTGATCTAAGCGTGTGACATCATTGTGTCACCAGTGTGAGGTTACAAAATTCATGTCACAGTGAGGTCACAGCATGAGGTCTGTATGAGCTAATATGTTATGTTGTGGTGACATCAGCATGTGACATCTCTGTGACATCAAGATAGACAGATCATGGTGAAGTCACAGTATGATCACCATGTGACCTAAGCATGTGACATCATTGTGTCACCAGTGTGAGGTTACAAAATTCATGTCACAGTTAGGTCACAGCATGAGGTCTTTGTGAGCTAATCTGTGAAGTCGTGGTGACATCAGCATGTGACATCTCTGTGACATCAAGAGAGAGATATCAAGATGAAGTCACAGTATGATCACCATGTGACCTAAGCGTGTGACATCACTGTGATACCAGTGTTAGGTTACAGATTTCATGTCACAGTGAGGTCACACGATGAGGTCATGTGATATAATATGTGATGCCATTGTGAGATCACCATGATGTCAAATTCCCGACTGGGATATATGTATTGGTGGAACTTTTCTGCCGCAAACACAATTGCTAGTAGTTCCTTCTCTATTTGCACATATCTGGTTTCGGTATCGGTTAACGAGCGAGATGCGTACGCGATTGGTTGCTCGGTCTGTATTAAACATGCACCGAGACCTGTGGATGATGCATCTGCCTGAATTGTCAGCGGACTTTCAGGATCATACAACCGGAGAACAGGCTTACTACTGAGCACTCGTTTTATGTGATCCATCGCTGCCTCGTGTTCAGATTCCCATGTCCACGGTGTGTCAGCTTTCAACAACTGTCGCAGGGGGCTGATGACGGACGATTTGTTTGGAATAAATGGAGACAAGAAATTCAACATTCCAACTAGGTGTTGAACTGACTGCTTGTCGGTAGGATTTGGCATGTCTAGTATAGCCTGTATTTTCGCTCATTCAGGCTTAAGTCCATCTGCGCCGAGTCGCACTCCCATATACAACACTTCCGACTTTTTGAATTGCATCTTGTGGCGATTGAATTTAATGTTGTGCCTTCTTGCAAGCTCAAGAGCGTTATAAAAATTCTGGTCATGATGTGCCTCATCTTTAGCTGCTATGAGCATGTCATCAGCTACGACGTACACTCCCTCTATATCTCCAAATATCTGGAATGTTTTCTTTTGTTGTATCTCGCTGGCACTCGAGATACCAAACGGCATCCGTTTAAAACAGAATCTGCCAAATGGTGTGTGAAATGTACACAGTGCAGCACTATCAGAGTCAAGTTCTACCTGCCAGTAGGCATCTTTCTGGTCCAAGATTGAGAAAAGCTTGTATCCGCTTAGCTTGCTAACTATATCATCAAGCGTTGGTGTCTGGAAATGTTCACGGCGAATTGATTTGTTCAGTTGCTTAGGATCGAAGCATAATCTCAAAGAGCCGTCTCGCTTCTCTGTGATGACGAGATTATTTACCCAGTTAGTGGGTTTGTTTATAGGCTCAATGATCCCTAACTCACACATTTCATTGAGTTTAACACGAAGCGGTTCGTACAACTGGGGTCGGCAACTGTCCAGCGAGCCAACCAAAACATACTCTCCACACAACATGCCATATCATGTAATAGTCTCTTGTTAAGAATTACTCTGTGACAGGGGGGTGTACACACGTGAGTTTGGGTTAGTTTAATGAAGTCCTAACGGCTCGGGTCGATGTATCTGCACTTGACACTCTAAGTCGCATGCATTCACAAATGAAATAAGGCAGCAGTACATGATTAAGGTTTTAATACAACTCAGTGATAACTTACAAATGGCAAAGGTAGATGGTGAGGCGCTCTCTCACTCCGTTGCAGGCGAAGCCGGGGGCGTGGTGTCACTCCGCTACGCACAAAGCACAAACAGTAATCCCCGTTAACGTAGGTTCGTAAAGATTTCCAATAATATACTCCAGTGCAGTGTAGGTTATCCAAAAGTAAATGTGAATATTCCCGAATAAAATCCAAATGGCTAGTTAACAAATCACTGCTCAGGCTGACATGAGAGCTGATCACCCTGAGAACAGACTGAGTAACACTCATTTGACACGCTCTGCGCGCACTCTACTTATAGGCTGAAGGTGGACGATGACCGTCCGAGCAGTGTCCGCATGGTCAGACCTACACGGGCGGTTATCGCCCAGAGCTACATCGCTGTTAAAAGCCAGGGGACAAACCCCGCTTATGTAAGTGAGATACGCAGCTAACCCGGCAACTGCAGTGTGACTGACCCCCACAGAACCATGTATTCATTACAAAGGTTTTGCAGGTTTAAAACTCATATGGGAAATTACAGCAAAATGGCTAAGTTCAACTTCCTGTAACTCAGCCAAAAATCACTGAACCAAAACCATTTGAACAAACTTGAATTATCAACATCTAAGGATAATTAATGTGTGAGATTTTAGAATTTGGCCTAGTGGTTTTTGTTGAGAAGATCACAAACATCACTGCTGAAATTCATGCATGGATGCATACAACACAAAAATGATTGTAGCTGGCACCACAAGTCTTGTACACAACAAAGCTATCAGAGATATATACATATGCCCAATTTCAGATCGACTGATATACAGTGAAACCTGAACCAAGCGACCACTGCCCCCAGCAACCGTCTGTGACTTTCGACCAAAAACTGAATGCACCGAGCTTAATCACTCTTGAATGCCTCTGTGTTGAGCAACCGTTTGTGGTACACGACCACCGACCCCTCAAATGTGGCCGGTCGCTGGTCTTTACCTCCGTTAAGCGACTGCCTGGTGTGGCGGTAGTGGCACCTGGCATCCGTAGTTGAGACTAAAACGACCATGCCATTGACCGTCACTTGAATGTGCAAGTGGCAATGGTGACCTACTTTCCTCGCATCAATTCTCAATACCCCTATAGGTGTCAATGGCCAAGAGCCCGCGTGGTTTAAATCTTTCTCCAAAAATGGAAGTTCCGCGAATATTGCGAGGGAACATGTAAAACAACGCTATTCTTTAATTCTGATGCCTGTATACCATTACTTTTTCAACCCTCAGCCCTTAGGCTGATGGGCTATTGTTGTCACCCAAGCTGTCCGTCCGTCCGGCGTCTGTTAACTTTTACCTTGTGAGCGGGATATCTTGAAAAGGATTCACCATCAGAATTTTATTTCCTCGGTAAAGATGTATATTGACAAAATCTCGGTCAAGTTCGAAGATGGGTGACCTTGACCTATTTTTCTACATTTTAGAGCTGATTATAGAAAAACTCTTAGATGCTTATTACTCAGTAACCATTTGGTGGATTTTTACAAAACTTACCATGATTACTGGGACTGATAGTCTGTACCTGCTACACAAGTTTGGTGGCGCCACCTACAATTTCTGATTTTAAATGAATTTTTATTGGATTTTTCAACCTTGGGCTTGTGAGCAGGATATCTCTTATAGGATTCACTGTAGGAATTTTATTTTTTCGGTGAAGATGTATATTGACAAAATCTCGGTCAAGTCCTTGACTTATTTTTCTACGTTTTAGAGCTGATTATAGAAAAAACATTTAGAAGCTTATTTCTCAGGAACCATTGGGTGGATTTACACAATACTTGCTATGATCATAGGGACTGATGGTCTGTAACTGCTGCACAAGTTTGGGGGCGCCACGTACAATTTCTGATTTTTAATGAATTTTTCTTGGATTTTTCAACTTTGGCCTTGTGAGCGGTATATCTCTAAAAGGATTCACAATAGGAATTTTATTTCTTTGGTGAAGATGTATATCGACAAAATCTCGGTCAAGTTTGAAGATGGGTGACCTTGACCTACTTTTCAAGGTCACAGAGCTTATAATAGAATAAAACTTAGTAGCTTATTTTTCAGGAAGCATTTGGTGGATTGTTATGAATCATGGTACATACCTCTCCATTTTAAATTTATAACTGAGACATGTACAGATATACATCCTTGTGAGAACAGATATTTAGTACTTGTTACTGTTACCACCTCTAAACACTGTTCTTTTGGCCGAGGGCTTTTGTCAGCTTCTGCTGATATTCTAGTTTAACACAGCCTATCTTTGAATTTTAACGATTGTCTAAAACATCTTTACAGTAAAGGATCACATGCTCTAGGGGAAATCCCTCTATTGACCATCAATCAACTGTCAAGTAATTATCCATTGCTTTAACACACACATTTTGACCTGACAACATGTCAGTTCGTGACAACGACAAACTGACGACCTTCTTTGATAACATCAATAGAACATTCATCAATAAGACAACAGGACTCAATGCTAACTACCAATATAGAGAAACTGTTTGATAACATAAGCAGTCACCTGTAATCTAATTATCGATCCCTTCATACTAGCTTTGAAGTTTATTGAGATTTTAACGGGGTCTGCTTCTATTTACGGTCAGCACAAATCAGTGATCAACAAAGTGACTCTGTGTGTACTCATGTTACTCATGGTACATGGTTTGTGTTTGTGCAATATGACAAACAGGCTCTTCAAAGGCTTGTTTAATAAAGTTATAAAAGGACTATAGCTTTCTTTGATAATTATAATCAAGATTCCCTTTGTTATTTGTTGATCAGAGCGAGATTGATTCATTGTTTTAAGTAAATGTTGTTAACTTGTAAATATTGTTGAGAATATCTTGATTATATATATATAAATTATCCAGTATATATTTGTATAAAAAAGAAATAAATGTTTACATAGACATATTTCTTGGGTTCTTTTTGTTCGCTTCATGCTGAGACTTAACCCTTTGAACCCCGAGGACCTGACTGGACCGTACCCCCGACCCCGGGGCCCTGGGTGAAAATTACATGAACGAGGGATAATAGCAAAAATGACTCCAAACATGATTATTTCACAACTTTTATTCATTAGTCACATGAATTATGTATCAGAGTCCCAACTTGCCTGAATTAGCGCCAGTATTCTACTTTTTCATGCCAGTCCCGCCAACAGGTGGAGCCATCTCTGATGCACAGGTATCGTCGACAATAACCACACCAGAATGTGGTTTTTACCTTTTTGAAAGGTAAATCCTTGGCTGGAACATCTGGATGATCACGTCTGTACTTGTTATATTTGTAGGTGCAAACACAACATACATTGTTGCCTGTTGCCTCTGGCGACCTCTCCGGGTAGTGAAGCCCCACGTTCTGCATCCTCTGTTCAAATTGTGATTCACGTGATTCGCGTCGTTTCACTGTGGTCCGGAAGTCGGAGACTAGCTGGAGACTCAACTCATCAACGAAGACCTGGAAACTCCTGAATCTCCTTCCTGGCTCATTATGTGGCCTGTAGTATCCCATCAATACATAAGCATTATAGCAGGCCCACATGAAAAATTTGATGAAGAGCCTACGAGGCCAGCGGTAGTGACGTCTGGTTTTGTTCAGATGGGCAATCTGGTCATTCTTATCACATCCGCCCATATACTTGTTGTAGTCTTGAACAAGTTTGGGAATTTTCACTTCAACTATAGTCCCATCTTTATTTCTCCTGTTCACAGTACCGGTGAGAGTGGGATCATGGAAGCTTGACAGAAAATTGATTGCCTTTCTGTCCATCCACACAAGACCTGAAATGTTCTCCCTGCTCTGATATTTGTGGTCCCCCCGGTGAGGCAACTTTTTCCTTTTTCAGGGCTTTTGGATAATGCTTCCGGTGTGGCATCACGGTCCCCACTGCAAATATTCCCTTTGTATGTTGTAAATAGTGGAAGAGGGCCACCGAGTTATAGAATCTATCCATAACAAGAATATGATTCTTGTGTACAACTTGTCCTGCCGTAACGAGTCGCACAACAACACTACCAGTAGCCCCAAGTTCAGGGATGTGCCCATCATCATTTCTGCCTGTGTACAATTCAGCATCGAAAATATATCCGGTTTCAGATTCACAAAGCAAGAAAGATTTTATACCCCATTTGATGGGCTTGTCTTTGATATATTGCTTGATGGACAAACGATTTTTCGTGGGTATCATTCCTTCATCAAGGCTGAGATACTGTTGTGGCTGGTAGAACTTACGAAACTTTGGTAAAATAATGTCTAGCATCGGACGGATTTTGTAGATCTTGTCAGTTTTATCTACATCAGCATCTTGTTCATTTACCAAATGTAGGAATGTCCATAATGCCAAGAAGCGGTCATGCTCCATGACCTCACGAAATCCTGGTGTGTGCGCAAGAAAATTCTTTCCTTTGCCTTGCCAGAAATTTTCATATCTTGGCTTTACAACTGCATTTTCCATTTGAAGGCGAAGTCCAATAAATGCTTTCATTTCTGCAATATCAACAGGGGTGAATTTTTTACAGTAAAATCCATCAGGGTTTTCTACCTTTGCCTGCTCAGCACGCAGGTTGGTTTGTGTGCACAACAAATTCCAAAAGTCTGCATCAAGACAGATATTCAGGAAATCCAATTCAGAACTTTTATCAGATATGTCCTTGGGCATTTGTTTTGGGCCAACCTCACTAACACGAAATGTGGTGTCAACTGGTATGAACTTTTCTGACCACCCAGTGTCTAATGGCGATGCCTTTTTCGTATTCTTACTGTTGCGTTTAGGTCTCTGACCTGTAGGTGAAACTGGTGCATTCCCTCCCACATGACCAGAATCACTCACCTGAGTATCTGAATCCGAAGGTTCACTGTCAATATCTCTGTCAGATTCCTCGTCCGATGTAGTGAGTTCATCTGAGGGGTAATCTCCGGTATAAACGTCCCCTCCATCGTCATCAGAATCAATAAAATCAAGTACCTGCTCTGCTGTTAACCGCTTAGCAGTTTTTCTACCTGTCCCTGTGTCATTGCGCGCTCGCTTCATTGTTTACTAGGTAAACACAGGTACAGTTACCACGCTTTCACGCGCTTACTGGGCGCCGCCATGATGTTATCGGCTGTAGCCAAAGTGGTTTGATAGACGACCGCTCATTGGCTAACAGGTTTGCTGTTAGGTACCCGCTGATTCGCTACTAATCATGTTGCGATGCATGTCAATTAGCCATGTGCTCAGAGCCCGAAATATCGGGATTACGGGGCGTTGTATTCTTTGAGTCAGCCCGATATTTCGGTCTAGTGGGTTCAAAGGGTTAAGACCACCTAAGACTTAAGATCGACTGTGACTTAAGTCCGCTTTTGGTGTGGCACATCGGGTGGTCTTAACTCTCAGGTTTTACTGTATCAAACCCCTCCTGAGAAATAATGACTAAGTTCAAATTTGTGTAACTCCGCTTAAATTCATCAAATGCAAACAATTTGAACAAACTTGAGAGGGCTTGCCTCTGGGATCATTTCTGTAAAATTTGGAACAATTTGGCTGGACCGTTTACAAAAATAAGACTTTTAAAGGTTTTTCAGCTTTTCACCTATAAAATCTAAGTAAATGCAGATAGCAAAAAATAAGCTGAATCCCATAACATTTGATATGTGACAGATTATTGCATAAAATCTGGGGATGGTAGCTCCTGCTATTCCTGAGAAATAATGATGGGTTAATGTATAGATGACCAATGACCCCCGTACAAAAAAGGTCAATGCAGCAGGCGACACCAATACCTGAATTTCATATATGACTCATGTGACCAACACTGGCATAAAATTTGGTGAACAGCTCCAGGTGTTTCTGAGATTGTCATTTTAGTATGCTTTTTTTTGGACAGATGACTAAGTTCAACTTAGTGTAACTCGGCCAAAATTCACCAAACTTGAACCATTCAAACAAACTTGAGAGAGATGGTATAAAAGATTATTTCTGTGAATTATTGAACAATTTGGCTTGACCGTTTCAAAGGAGAAGATTTTCAAAGGTTTTTTAGCTTTTTCTCTTAAAATCTAAGAAAATGCAGAGTTTTTCAGATGGCTAATTTTTGCATTAAATTTCATGACGCTAGCTCCAGTCATTTTGGAAATAGTATGGGTTAACGTACAGACGACGGACGCCCCCATACCATCGCATTAGCTCACAGGTTCACTAAAAATTACTACAGATGCATAATGAATGCAAAATAATGATACAGATACATCTCACTGATGGCAAACTCTTGAATTGAGTATGGATACCAATTATTTATAATCCATGTACAGCTGTCTTTATATGCCCACAGACAGCTGTATACCTGTGATTGTAAACATTGCCTAGCATGAGGAATATCTAAAATCATAAATTTACATTTTTAAAACCTTTTAAAAAAACATTCTTGACAATATTAACTAAAGATAACCTGAAATCTAAATGTCTAGAGGCATGATGTAACAGATGCTGATAATCTGGTGCCAGGCTAGATGTATCTGCTTCACACAGCTTACATATATGGTAAAATGACTCAATTCAATCTTTATAATTCAGCCAAAATTCATTCTTTGGAACCATAAAAGACAATTAATTATTATGTAAATAATAATTAAACAAAAAATATTAAACAAATTTGCCTCAGTGGCCTCAGTCAAAAAAACATTTTACAGGTTTATAACTCATATGGGAAAATACAGCAAAATGGCTAAGTCAAGCTTCTCATAACTCAGCCAAAAACCATTGAACCAAAACCATTTGAACAAACTTGAATTATCAACATCTAAAGATAATTAATGTGTGAGATTTGGCCCAGTGGTTTTTATGAAGAAGATCTTTGTAGCCACTTAGCTAAAATGGGATGTTATGGCATATGACTAAATTCAGCTTCCCATAACTCGGCCAAAAGTCACTGAACTGAGACCATTTGAACAAATTTCAGAAAGCACTACCCTAGGATCATTTCTGTGCGATATTAAACAATTAGGCCATATGGTTTCAGAGTACAAGTTTTTTGTAGCCGTCAGTATGATATGGGCACTGATGACCCCCCGTACAAAAAAGGCCTATGCAGGTGGCGCCACCAATACCTCAATTTCAGATATGACTCATGTGACCAACATTGGCATAAAATTTGGTGATGACAGCTCCAGCCGTTTCTGAGATTGTAATTTAACTATGGGTTTTTGGACAGATGACTAAGTTCAACTTCCTGTAACTTGGCTAAAAATCACCAAACTTAAACCATTCGAACAAACTTGAGAAAGATTGTTCCAGGAATCATTTCTGTGAAATATTGGACAATTTGGCTGAACAATTTCGGAGAAGTAGATTTTTAAAGCTTCTTAAGCTTTTTCCCAATAAACTCTAAGAAAATGCAGTAAGCCAAAAATAAGCAAAATCTGATATAGTTTTTTCTATGACTAATTTTTTGCATAAAATTTTGTGATGCTTACTCTTGCCATTTTCAAGAAAGAATGGGTTAACATACAGACGCCAGACGACAGACAAAGGACGACGCCACACCATTGCATAAGCTCACAGGTTCGCTAAAAACATTCTTGTCAATATTAACTATAGATAACCTGAAATCTAAATGTCTAGAGGCATGATGTAACGGATGCTGAAAAACTGGTGCCAGGCTAGATGTATCTGCTTCATACAGCTAACAGGTATGGTAAAATGACTCAATTCAATTCTTATAATTCAGCCAAAATTCATTCTTTGGAACAATAATAGACAATTATTATAAGAATTATTTAGGGGATTATTGATCATGATCAATATTCATGCAAAGAATAATGGTGATCAATGCATTAGTTATTCAGATACTTTAGCTTTTGTATCAATTTTTTTATTATTCTCAAGGGTACTTACAAGACCAATAGCTCGGAGGTATGGGTAACAGAGACCTATTTCAGGTTTCTACAAAGACTTTTCATGGATTCCCTTGATGTTAAGTCAGAAGATTCCAGGTCCAGTGGTTACGATTTGTTAACAGATGACAGCTTCTTTGAACGAATCATAAATAGAGAAAGAATTTCGTAAAAATTAGAAAAAAATAAAGGTGGCACCACCAGTCTGCAGGAACTGATGGAACACTCCACGATCAATATTCATGCAAAGAATCATGGTGATCAATGCATTAGTTATACAGATACTTCAGCTTTTGTATAATTTTTTTACTATTCTGGGGGGTACTAACGAGACCCATAGCTTGGAGGATATGGTTAACAGAGACCTATTTTTAGGTTTCTACCGAGTTTTCATTGACCTCCCTTGATGTCAACATAGAAGATTCACTGTCCAGTTGTTACGATTTGTGCCATGTTAACAAATGACAGCTTCTTTGAAGGTATCATAAATAGAAAAAGAATTACGTTAAAATTAGAAAAAATATAGATGGCGCCGCCAGTCTGCAGGAACTGATAGGACACTCCATGATCAATATTCATGCAATTAAAGAATCATGGTGATCAATGCAGTAGTTATTCAGATACTTGAGCTTTTGTATCAAACTTTTGATTATTCTGGGGAGTACTTACGAGACCCATAGCTCGGAGAATATGGATAACAAAGACCTAATTTCAGGTTACCAAGGAGATTTTTTATGGACCTCCCTTGACGTCAAGTTAGAAGATTCCAGGTCCAGCGGTTACAATTTGTGCCCTGTTAACAGACTGCCGGACGGCCGGACATGTGACTGACAAAGAGTGATCGCTATAGCTCAGATGACTTTCAGTCAGCTGAGCTAAAAATCCTAAACTACACCATTACCGCTTTAATTGGGTGTGGTGTAAGATTGTTTGATTACCTTGGCTTTGATCGAGTAATAAGCTGATCCTTGGACCATTTATCTGACATATCCGGAGTTGTTTGTTTCCATACACTAATTATTTGTTTACTCATAACCACACTTGATTATAAACCGTCGTTATGCTTCACACTTGATTAAATTTTAATTAAAAAATCTTATTATCCTTTGATATGACATTTCAATTTTCATGTGTTGTCTGTGCTTTCATACATTGTTTATCCAGAATTGGTGGAACATCTGCAAATATAAGTTGGGGGAATATTTGTAAAGAATATTCGTCGTAGTACAGTTAAAAGTTATCGCGAAAATTACACAGGATCTGGGACGGACTATAATAAATATATATATAACATTTTAGTAATAATAACTATTATTTATATTATTTATATTATATCTCACCTGTGACAGACTCCCAGTCCATCTTCTTGAATATGTGGTTTTGATATCTCCTCAACCTATACACAGCTGCACCTGAAGTTATATTGAATTGAACATTAATCCCCCATCACACCTGCCAGTTTCTGATGGCTAGGTGAGATCTGAAGCCACACTGAGCAGAAGCGGCCCCCCAGATTACGTTTCGAGAGGAAATGGTGGATGGGTGATCTCAAGCGGGAAAACCTGTATGGGAAAATGGTTTTTTATTTCATATTTATTAATTTATAATATTCTCAACGATTTATAAAATATTAGATTAAATCGGAACTCTTAAAAAGTTTAAATTACATCATAGTTTTTTCTTGATGGTTGTTTCTTTTAAAATATTTTAAAATGCTCACCTATATCGCGACGGCATTACCATAACGTGTATGATCCCTTTGTTTTTTCTTGGCTGATCACATTCTTCTCACATGTGCAGAAGGTCTATCTATGAATATCAAGGGTACACCACCTATTCACTCAGCAAGCTTTTACGCCGAAATCCAGCAACCGTGCATGAGAGTTGTAAATACAATAACATTAATTTCAAATATAACGGTTTTAAGGAATATTATTGTCTATTTTGTTTGAAATTTCGTAAAACCCGGGGAACTACATTGCTTCGCGATAGGTGACGTGGCGGTGTATATGAAGGGTACATGGGGGGGGGGGGGGGGAATATGATTATGAGCACCTTAAGAATATTTGCATCACAGAAGTAATTAATCACCGTTATCAGCATGTTCTTGGTTCAAGGAGGTAGTCCATAGAAAGGCAAACAGACGTAAATACTGGTTCCTCTAACGAATTGGCGGCGAAACCAAATTTTCATTGGGGGGGGGGGGGATAGTAGACCAGTATATAGCCTATATACACATATATATATATATATATATATATATATATATATATATATATATTTATATATCCAGGTAAAAAAAACTGCAGTATACCGCAGTAAAAGCCAGTAATCCTGCACTGTACTACAGTAAATCTGCAGAATACCACAGTTTACTGTTGTAAACTTGCAGTACGCAAAGAGCTGACTGCAGGAATCCTGCAATATACCACAGTAAACTGCAGTATGCCACAGTTTACTGCAATATACCTCAGTATACTGCAGTAAACTTACATCGTGCAAAGAGTAAATTGCAGTCATTTTGCAGTTTGCTACATTTTACTGCAGTATACCACATTTAACTGCAGTCAACTTGGATTATGCACGTTCAAGTTAATTCAACCGTATTAACAGATGAACTGCAGTACATCCGAGGTATACTGCAGTTTTGCTGCACCTCCTGCAGGTATTACCGCAGTATCCTGCAAAATTATTGCAGTATTAGGCCTAATGACTATATGAGCTACACGTACCATGCATATGCTGTTGTAATAATATATGCATTATGTACTTAACTTTTATTATCATGAAGACTGATACATTTCCAAGGAAAGGGGAGCAGTTGAATGTATTAATTACTTGAATTATATGTTTAAATTTTGAAAATTTAAATATCTAATAAATTATATTTCAAATTATTTCAAAATGATTTAAATCCCACCTGAATGAAATTTATTATTTTTCAGTCATAATTATTAATCTGTTTGACCAGATATATTTCAACAACTATTTTTAATTATATTACATAGAATTTAAAATTACTAAAGGTAGTTTTAATTTATTGGAATAACACAAACAGATGATTTAGTTACTATAGTAAATATTACAACTATTTTTTGATTATAATAAAAAAGAATTTAAATGATTAATTAGTAGTTTTGATTTATTGGAAATAACACAGATGATTAATTTACTATAGCAATATTTTATTTTAATATGTGCAAAAAAATATGAATGAACATGAATGAACTTTTTTAGAATAGTACGTTTTAAAATGATACTAATACTAAAACAAAATAATAATAATAATAACAAATATAATAATAATAATAAATAACAACAATGATAATAATAATAATATACTATTGCATGTTATTATATTATGGTCATTATGTAAATATCAATAATTATTGTAATAATTAAGAAAATTGTAATAAAACTAATGGAATGATATGTTTTAAAATAGTAATAATACCGGTAAAATGATAATAATAATAATATCATATTACATGTTATTATATTATGATATCAGGGTCACAAATAAGTGACATGTCTGGGGAATTCCCGCTTGGAAAAGATCCCGCTTCAAAGACCACACATGCAAAAATAATAAATGTATGATTAATAACAGTTAATGATAGAAGAACTTCAAGGAGATATTTAACAGTTGCAAATGTTCATAATAAAGTTTTGTTTTGGTGCACAACAAGTGCGCCCCCAATATTTCCGATAGTGTTGATACTGTAGATTGAACGTCTCTTTTTTTTTTTTTTTTTTGCTAGCGGGACAATGGCCAGTCTCGTGAGGGGCATTATAATTACCAATATTTCATGGGGCTTTCTGAGCAAAAACAGAAAAAAGGCTAGAAAATATACAGGCCAGTCGGCCCTGTGTAACACTGGTTTCACAGGTCCGCCAGAAAAATTACAGGCCCGAATATTTTTGTGTCAAAATTTTAAAAAAATAGTTAAAAGATTAAATATTATTAACAACATATGCACTCTTTGTATAACGTTCACTACCTCGATGGTATTTATTTTTATTTGGTTTTGATTAAAAAACATGAGCACACGTGCATAATGTGCCCGTTTTCTGTCTTGTGACCTCATTAAACATGCGTGAATTTTGCTGAGACTTGTATTCAGGTGAGAAACTGTAGAGATTAATATTTGTACTGACCATGTCACTCACCAATAATATATTTACGATGCCATTGTGCCACCAAAGTTTGGTGACCCACTGACCTCACTGAATATGGATAGATTTTGTTGGAAATCTATAGGCGAGATATTATATTGATTAATATTTCTGTTGAGTTTTATCAAAATCATTTGTATTCCATGCATGTAAGTTATCGCGGCGACACCACAGCATCCTAGCGACCTCTGACCTTCTTTAAATATGCGTTTATTTTGCCAATAATGGAACTCGGGCGAGATAATATTACTCTCACAGACATTTACACTGATTTCTTAATCTATTTTCCAAGTTTGTTGTTAATTTCTGTATTCTGGAAAATACTCTTTCCTAGTCAGCTGGGCAAAATACTAGTGAAGTAACGTACCAGCATATATACTAGAAAAAAAATTAAATTCCACGACAGGCACGGCGCTGCCTATAGTGTTGAATATATTTTATTTTTCTTTAATTAATGACTTAGCAAATAATGTTGATCTGCATCCTGTCAGCGTCTCCACATGAAACGCCGTACGGCTGGGAAATATCCTTTTTTATTATTATAATAATTTAAATAAAAGAAGGTCCCAGGTTTAATTTAAACGCTATTAATCAAATGAAATAAATTAACGTAAACAAAGGCAGTTAAAACGAAACGCTACAAAAAAATACGGTATACGCGGTTGCTTAAATTAATCCGATCAGTTATGGATGGTAGGGACGATTCGCCAGAAACCATCTGCTGCCAAAACCCTGTTATGATCGTTACAGAACCGAAGAAATTGCACAATTCTAGCAATAACAATTTAAACATCTGATTTATGGAGATCGTCAGTTGCAGGTTCCATTATATTGCTCTGCGTCATTTGCTTTATTTACTCACGGTGCCGCCGGGATCTTAGCTGGAAAAACAAACACTCAACAAGTGACCCATGGGTCATGACGCTCAGCTGACTGGGAAGAGATTCGCAAAAGGAAATTTTATCATCAGAATGGTAGTATATACCCATTCAACTGAAGCATCAAACAGATTAACCAACAGGCCAAGATTTAGTCTGTATTTATATATCTCAAAAATAGAGAAAAATGTGTAAACTTTTAAAACTAGAATACTGGTAACCGACAAGTGACTACATGTATCTGCCAAAATCGGATAGTGAGGCATGGATTCAGTGGCAAGGGGAAATAGAGTGAGGTATGTTGCATTTTAGCATGGATGTCTGCAGCCTAAATGTGTATGTAGGTTGTGCCACCTACCACAAATCCAGAAACTGTCCAAGTTGTATACACCTGCAAAATTTTAGGCAGAAAAGTCAAACCACAACATGTATATGAGCGATTTTTGCCCATGGCAGACAAACAGACAAACACTGTGCAAAAATCTTTGCAGGTAACCCCTCCAGTTTTGTGTATGAATGTGTCCAGCGTTAACTAGAATGTAGGTGGCGCCACCTGTCATAAAATCAAGAAAGCTGTCCACAATGTATAAACCTGCAAAATTTTAGGCAGTTATGTCGAACCACTACAGAGAAATGAGTGATTTTAGGCCACGGCAGACTAACAGACAGACCCTGTGCAAACATTGTTACAGGTGGCGCCACCATTTTTTGTGTATGTTACAGAGCTATCAAAGGGCTACATTTGTATAAATTTTATTTCCTGATCGGTCAAACGGTTCCCGAGATATAAGCTTGGATGTCATCAGCGTGAACGTGAACGTAGGTGGCGCCACCTGTTATAAAATCAAGAAAGCTATCCTGGATGTATACACATGACGAATTTCAGGTGAGTCAGTCAATTCACTGCAGAGATATGAGTGATTTTAACCCAAGGCAGATGAACAGATGGACACTGTGCAAACATGGTTACAGGTGGCGCCACCATTTTTTGTGTATGTTATAAGCAATCCAAGGGCTACATTTGTATCAATTTTATTTCCTGATCGGTCAAACAGTTCCCGAGATATGAGGGTTTATGAGTGGAAACAGACCCACAAATGGTCACTGGATAGAGAGAAAAGGTCAGAGGTCAATGCAAATTGGTTAGGCACCAGTTCACATGTGACCCGATAATAGGTGTAAGTTTGGGAAAAATCGGTCCATTAGTCTCCGAGGAGCTCTCTGGAAACGAACGCCGCCGCGGCGGAGGAACTCTGTCAAAAACATAGTATCCGCAAAACTTCGTTTTGGCGGATACAAAAATACAGGTGGCTCCACCAGTCTGCAGAAACTAATAAAAACACTTAATGGTCAATATCCATGCAAAAAATCATGGTGATCTCTGCATTAGTTGTTCAGATACTTCAGTTTTTGTATCAAATTGTCCATTATTCTGAGGGATACTTCGGAGTCCTATAGCTTGAAGGATATGGGTAACAGAGACCTAATTTCAAGTTTCCACAGGCACCTTTCATGGGCCTCCTTGCATGACAAGAATGAAGATTCTAGGTCCAGTTGTTGCGATTTGTACCCTGTTGACAGATAACCACATCTTTAAAGGTCTCAAAAAAAAAAAATTCGTAAAAATTTGAAAAAAAATAGAGGTGGCACACCCAGTCTGCAGAAACTGATGGAACAGCTCATGATCAATATGTATGCCGAAAATCATGACCATCAGTGTTGTAGTTATTGAAATACTGCAGTTTTTGTATCAAATTTTCCATTATTCTGGGGGGGGGGGGTATTTTGGACCCATACAGCTTAAAGAATATGGGTAACAGAGACCTAATTTCAAGTTTCCATGGAGACTTTTCATGGGTCTCCCTGTGTGTCAAGAATGAAGATTCTTGGTCCAGTTTTTATGATTTGTGCCCTGTTAACAGATGTTCATATCTTTAAAGGTCTCAAAAATACAGAAAAATTTCGGAAAAAAAACGAACAAATACAGGTGGTGCCACCAGTCTGCAGAAACTTATGAAACACTCCATGATCAATATCCATGCAAACAATTATGGTTATCTCTGCATTAGTTGTTCAGATACTTTAGCTTTTGTATCAAATTTTCCATTATTCTGAGCTGTACTTTGGAGTGCCATAGCTCAAAGGATATGGGTAACAGAGACCAAATTTCAGGTTTCCATGGAGACTTATTATGGGTCTCCCTGTGTGTCAAGAACGAAGATTCTAGGTCCAGTCGTTACGATTTGTACCCTGTTGACAGATAACTACATCCTTAAAGGTCTCAAAAATGGAGAAAACAATTCGTGAACATTGAAAAATACAGGTGGCGCCACCAGTCTGCACAAACTGATGAAACATCTCATGATCAATATGTATGTCGAAAATCATGACCATCAGTGATGTAGTTAATGAGATATTGAAGTTTTTGTATGAAATTTTTGACTATTGTGGGGGTAATTTTGGGCCCCATAGCTCGAAGGATATGGGTAACAGAGACCTAATTTCTGGTTTCCATGGAGACTTTTCATAGGTCTCTCAGTGTGTCGAAAATGAAGATTCTAGGTCCAGTCGTTACGATTTGTGCCACGCAAACAGATGACAGCATCCTCAAAGAGCTCAAAAATAGAGGAAAAATCGTAAAAAATCAAACAGTACAGGTGGCGCCACCAGTCTGCAGGAACTGATCGAACATCTCATGATCAATATGTATGCCAAAAATGAAGACCATCAGTGATGTAGTTATTGAGATATTGAAGTTTTTGTATGAATTTTTTTACTATTCTGGGGGGTACTTTGGGGCCCCATAGCTCAAAGGATATGGGTAACAGAGACCTAATTTCTGGTTTCCAAGGAGATTTTTCATGGACCTCTCAGTGTGTCAAGAATTAAGATTCTAAGTCCAGTCTTTATGATTTGTGCCTTGTTAACAGATGTTCACATTTTTAAAGGTCTCAAAAATAGAGAAAAAAATTCGTAAAAAATCGAAAAATACAGGTGGCGCCACCAGTCTGCAGGAAGTGATGTAACATCTCATGATCAATATGTATGCCAAAAATCATGACCATCAGTCAAGTAGTTAATGAGATATTGAAGTTTTTGTATGAAATTTTTTACTTTTCTGGGGGGTACTTTGGGGCCACATAGCTCGAAGGATATGGGTAACAGAGACCTAATTTCTGGTTTCCAAGGAGATTTTTTATGGACCTCTCAGAATCCCAAGTTACAAGGTTCTAGGTCCAGCGGTTACGATTTGTGCCTGGTTAACGGACGGACAGACGGACAGACGGACAGACGGACAGACAGACAGACGGACAGACGGACAGACGGACGACGGACAAAGAGTGATCGCTATAGCTCAGATGACTTTCAGTCAGCTGAGCTAAAAAACCGAAGGCGAAGCGATGTCGGTGAACATTTTCCCGCCAAAGGGTTTTATTGAAAGTTTTTTTGTAGAGAAAAGGGTTGTTTTGTCTTCCTTAACCCTTAGCTTCCTTAAGAAGGGTTTAGTTCTGTGTATTTCCCCGAGTATAACCCCATTTTCTTTGAAGAAAACCCTTTTACAACCTTTAACAAAGAGAGTATAGCTTTGATTCCTTATATCAATGCGAGAGTGCGCTGCAGACGTATTACTAAATGTGTCACGCGTGACGTGGCTTTTTGGCGGGAATTTCAGCAGCAGTGAAGTGTAAGCAAGAACAATTAACAGCAAGACACGGCGGTCACTTTCTCCAGCCAAGAAGCCGACACTCTATGAAATTCAAGCATATTGGTAAGTAAGCTTTGTTTAAGCAAAATCATAAAAATCATGGTAGCTGCTGCAATACACAAGTAAACATCTTAATACATTGTAAAGGCCACAAAGGCCAGCCTTTGACTTACTGACTTTTCTGGTCATGCCGGGTTTCAACGTGTTTATATGGTATCAGATGCACCCCGCTGTGCTGGACATAAACCAGGACAGCTGCTTTGTAGAGGCTAGCGTGGACACTGCGTGCCCCAACGATGTTGGCAGCAGTATATGCCACCCAAACATCGATGTACAAGTTCTGGATGTTTAACCTCCCAGGCCCATCAGTTTATTTTAAAAAAAAAAACCTCAAAGCAACTTTCCCTTACATAGGCAAAGCTGACCACAGTACCACAGGCAGTTTATCACCCCGCCCTGGCATCCTGTCCTCTTGTTAAGAGTGGGAGTCCGGTTTCCATGGCCTCTCCCTGACCCTCGCATACCATGCAGTTACCATGTCACTTATGGCCGCAGCTCTTGGGAGAAACAGGAATATTACAGTGTGTGCAAGGTTTTGTCGCTGCATGTATTAACTTGTGTTAAAAATCGGTGAGTAATGTTTTTACACATATCATTTAAACAGCTTCCTGAATGTGGTAACTTGTGAACCCGCCAAAACAGGAAGTGCCCTGTTCCCCTTCTCCTCCCCCCCCCCCCCCCCCCCGAACCAAGCATGATGGTTCAGTGACATGACTGCATGTGTTGCTGTATTCCCAATAGTGTCTTCACCCCAAGGTTTCTGCCTTGAAATTATATAATATTTTGTTCAAAACACTTGTTGCCAAAATTATTTCTCCATAAAAGAGGTCTCCAACAATTACATGGATCGGTGTTAATCATCATTGCTGAGCAAGTTACTATAAAAATATGATATGGAACGCCGTAGTGGATAATCTTAACAAACACTCTGCATGGATGTCCTGTTCCTTTTTAATTTTACTGGGCTTTTCAGACTGCAGAAGGGGTCATGGTGCGGGGACACTAACTTGTCTTAACATTCAAAGGATTTTCATGTAAACATTATTGATGATATATTGATATTGTGTATTGAAGTTATATTAGGCATAGTATGAACATTATTTGTTTTCAGTCACATCATTAGTTTGTGCCAGCGGCTAAGGAGATGAAGATATATCAGCATTAATAAGAAGCACGTTTAGGTTTTATATTTTAAAATTGTAGTACATTTATTTGTAATTGTTTATGAATAAGTGTTTGGGCTCTAATGTATAGAAAACTATGCATTAATAACCTGCTCTTCCAGTAAATGTACATTAAACATTTTGAGTTCAAACATAAAAAAATAAAATTATAATTTTATAACATTCGTTCATGTTTCCACTATTTAATCCCTAACTTAATTTTCAAAGCAACCATGGCATTATATTGTGTAATATCATTTATGTATTTCTTATATTTAAATCATGTTAGCTTGAAATCAGCATTTACTTTGCTGGAATATGCATAATAGTTTAGGCATTTATCTGAATTTGCTTTTTAAACCACTTCTCCCAATCGGCGCGGGCACAGCTGTTAAAATATTATCGACATCTTATAATTACAACAAATTATATGATCTAGTGAATGCTTTAAATCAATTTCTTACATAAATGTTCACGTCATATTAAAGTCAAGAGGAACTGAAAAAAAAGAGAATTCTTTATGGAAGAACTAAGGAAGTTTATGAATATTTTCAAATGTTATTCAAATTCCCTAAGGTTTTACTCAGGGGCACCTTTGATGAGATTGCTTTGGGGTTGTCCTTCAATTTAAAGTTGACACACTCCTTTATTTCATCTGATTTCACTTACGAATAAAACGATGGATGATGCTATTATGTAAATATTGCTCTTATATATATATATATATATATATATATATATATATATACTGCTTTGTATTTGATTTCGTCTGAATGATGCGAGGTAAACGCATTGGTTTTGGTTACAGAATTTGAAACCACTGTTGCCGCCCAAGCTGTAAAGACATGTCAAGTACATTTTTGATGTGTGAGAGGTGCTGGTCCACAATGAAAAACTATTAGGAAAACCATTTGATCATTTGATCAGAACTGAATTATTAAAAATATTGAGAGAAGTACAAATTGTTTCCCATAGCACTCGGACAGTAGTAAAATTAGGTGAAGCATTACATTTTTGGAGTGATATTTTGACCTGTACTTGGCTGCACTGAGTGAACTCTTGACCTGTTGCATAATCTGACACAGTTGGCAGTCTGCCAAAGCTATAAATAAATCCAGACTGACCTTTTGCCTATTGCCAAATCTGAAATAGTAGGCACACAATTGCATAAGCTCACAGATTGGCTCCATATGCAGCCCTGAGTGGCATGACACCCTTGAGGTGATCACATGATACTCATGAGGTGATCACATGCTACCCATGAGATGATCACACGCTGCCCATGAGGTGATCCGAGCCTTGTGCTTGGCTGCACTGATTGAGCTCTTGATCTGTTGCCAAATCTGAAACTGTTGGCAGTTTCTCAACCTATTCAAGAAACATACACAATCTTGGCCTGTTATGTAACTCTGCTAATATTTATCCAACACAAACCATTTGAACAAACTTTAGAGGGCTCGCCTCTGGGATCATTTCTGTTAAATATTGAACAATTTGGCTCGACCGTTTATAAGAAGAAGACTTTTAAAGTTTTTTCAGCTTTTTCTCTGTAATATCTAAGTAAATGCAGATAGCAAAAATAAGCTGAATCCATCAACATTTGATATGTGACAGATAATTGCATAAATTTTGGGGAAAGTAGCTCCTGCTATTCCTGAGAAATTATGAGTTAGTGTACAGATGATATATAATATCATAAATCTACATATTTTAAAAGCATTCAAAAAACATTCTTGTCAATATTTTCCATAGATAACCTGAAATCTAAATGTCTAGAGGCATGATGTAATGGATGCTGATAAACTGGTGCTAGGCTAGATGTATCTGCTTCACACAGCTAATATATATGGTAAATTGACTCAATTCAATCTTTATAATTCAGCCAAAATTCATTCTTTGGAACCATAAAAGACATTTATGAAAAGAATTATTCAGGGAATTGTTCTTGCAAAATATTAAACAGAATGGCCTCAGAATCATCAGTCGAAAAACATTTTGTAGGTTTATAACTAATATGGGAAAATAACAGCAAAATGGCAAAGTTCAGCTTCCCATAACTCAGTCAAAAATCATTGAACCAAAACCATTTGAACAAACTTGAATCATCAACATCTAAGGATAATTAATGTGTGAGATTTAAGAATTTAGCCCAGTGGTTTTTGAGAAGAAGATTTTTGTAGCCACTTAGCTAACATGGGCTGTTATGGCATATGACTAAATTCAGCTTCCCATAACTCTGCCAAAAGTCACTGAACTGAGACCATTTGAACAAACTTGAATTATCATCATCTAAGGATAATTAATGTGTGAGATTTAAGAATTTGGCCAAGTGGTTTTTGAGAAGAAGATTTTTGTAGCCTCTTAGCTAACATGGGCTGTTATGGCATATGACTAAATTCAGCTTCCCATAACTCAGCCAAAAGTCACTGAACTGAGACCATTTGAACAAACTTGAATTATCAACATGTAAGGATACTTAATGTGTGAGATTTAAGAATTTGGCCCAGTGGTTTTTGAGAAGAAGATTTTTGTAGCCACTTAGCTTAAATGGGCTGTTATGGCATATGACTAAATTCCGCTTCCCATAACTTAGCCAAATGTCACTGAACTGATACCATTTGAACAAACTTCAGAAAGCACTACCCTAGGATCATTTCTGTGCGATATTAACCAATTTGGCCATATCGTTTTAGAGAAGAAGTTATTTGTAGCTGTCAGTATGATACCTGCACTGATGACCCCCGTACAAAAAAGGCTGTTGCAGGTGGCGCCACCAATACCTCAATTTCAGATATGACTCACGTGACCAATATTGGCATAAAATTTGGTGATGATAGCTCAAGCCATTTCTGAGATTGTAATTTTAATATGCTTTTTTGGACAGATGACTAAGTTCAACTTCCTGTAACTTGGCCAAAATCACCGAACTTAAACCATTCGAACAAACTTGAGAAAGATTGTTCCAGGAATCATTTCTGTAATATATTGGACAATTTGGCTGAACAGATTCGGAGAAGAAGATTTTTTAATTTTTTTAACTATTTCCTTATAAAATCTAAGAAAATGCAGTTAGCCAAAAAATAAGCAAAATCCGATAGAGTTTTTAGGATGACTAATTTTATGCATAAAATTTCGTGATGCTAATTCTTGCCGTTTTCAAGATAGTATGGGTTAACGTACAGACGACGGACGACGGACGCCGGACGACGCCACACCATCGCATAAGCTCACAGGTTCGATAAAAAAAAAACTGCCATGAAGTAGTTCAAAATAGGAAAGAAGGTCCTCCATTAGAATAAATTAAAAAGTTATTTTTTTTTCACTTGACAGGACATTAAAATTTTAGAAAATAATATACTAGCAAAACAAAAAAAAACCCCTTAGATTGCTATTTTAAAAATGATAAATAGTAACTTGAGGAATGGAATACATGGAATATGGCAAATATATTATTCTGACTGGGCCCTGTACACTCACTGCTAAATGACAACAGGTACCCATATATATAGCACACGAACAATTTTTTTTTTTAGTGCAAAATAGGAAAAAATTAAAGTCACACATTAAGACTGGTGGAGAGAATGGCACATACATCTTGATGTGTGAAGCCTTCCCCATTCACTGCTGAATAACAACAGGTACTCATTTAGTTATCTCAAGAACACTTATGTTTTTACTGCCAAATGGGAAATATTTAAAGTCACATAGAGTGTGTGGAGAGAATTGCACATACATCTTGATGTGTGAAGCCTTCCCCATTCATTGCTGAATATCAACAGGTACTCATGTAGTTATCTCAAGAACACTTATTTTTTTACTGCCAAATGGGAAATATTTAAAGTCACACATTTAGAGTGGGTGGAGAGAATGGCACATATATCTTGATGTGTGTAGCCTTGCCTATCCACTGCTGAATAACAACAGGTACTCATATAGTTATCACAAGAACACCTATTTTTGGACTGCCAAATGGGAAATATTTAAAGTCACACATTTAGAGTGGGTGGAGAGAATAGCATGTACAACTTGATGTGTGAGAATGAACAGTTATAGGACAATTTACCTCTGTTATTATCGAAATTCATGCGCCTAAAGTTAATGCTTGCGATCACCTACCCCTTCATCGATGATATGATGAAGCATTAATTTTTTCAATGCCTTATATTATTTTTTTATATTATTATTATTTTGTATAAGGACTGCTACCAAATTATTTTCTCATGTATATGTGACTTTCAAAGAATAACAAGATATAAATTAGCACATATGTACTGGTATGTTATACGATCAGTTTCAGTAGCACTTGGGCTTGTTGAAAGAAGTGTAAATAAGCTCTAGAGACTGCCGTGAGACTTATTTTGTCAATTTACAGATCATGTCTATGGTCAGTTGGACAGTCTAAGAAGTATCAAACTTGCTAAGAGAAATAGGTCTGAGCAAATATGTTGACAATTTCACTGGTTCGTTCTTCTTATATTTTTTTAGCTCAGCTGACTGAAAGTCATCTGAGCTATAGCGATCACTCTTTGTCCGTCGTATGTCCGTCCGTCCGGCCGTCCGGCCGTCCCTTAACAGGGCGCAAATCGTAACCGCTGGACCTGGAATCTTCTAACTTGGCATCCTGGGAGGTCAATAAAAATCTCCTTGGAAACCTGAAATTAGGTCTCTATTACCCATATTCTTCGAGCTATGGGGCTCCAAAGTCCCCCCAGAATAATGGAAAATTTGATACAAAAGCTCAAGTATCTGAACATCTAATGCATTGATCACCATGATTTTTTTTGCATGGATATTGATCATGGAGTGTTTCATCAGTTTCTGCAGACTGGTGGCGCCACCTGTATTTTTTCGATTTTTTTTTCTCTTTTTTGGAGACCTCTTAAGATGCGGTCATCTGTTAACAGGGCACAAATCGTAACGACTGGACCTAGAATTTTCTCTCTTGACATGCAGGGAGGCCCATAAAAAGTCTCTTTTGAAACCTGAATTAAGGTCTCTGTTACCCATAACCTCTGAAATACCCCCCAGAATAATGGAAAATTTTATACAAAAGCTCAAGTAACTGAACAACTATTGCATTGATCACCATGATTTTTTGCATGGATATTGATCATGAAGTGTTTCATCAGTTTCTGCAGTCTGGTGGCGCAACCTGTATTTTTTTTTAATTTTTACGAATTTTTTTCTCTATTTTTGAGACCTCTTAAGATGCGGTCATCTGTTAACAGGGCACAAATCGTAACGACTGGACCTAGAATTTTCTCTCTTGACATGCAGGGAGGCCCATAAGAAGTCTCTTTGGAAACCTGAAATTAGGTCTCTGTTACCCATAACCTCTGAGCTATGGGGCTCCGAAATACCCCCCCAGAATAATGGAAAATTTTATACAAAAGCTCAAGTAACTGAACAACTATTTCTTTGATCACCATGATTTTTTGCATGGATATTGATCATGAAGCGTTTCATCAGTTTCTGCAGTCTGGTGGCGCAACCTGTATTTTTTTTTATTTTTACGATTTTTTTTTCTCTATTTTTGAGACCTCTTAAGATGCGGTCATCACTCCATGATCAATATTCATGCAAAAAAATCATGGTGATCAATGAAGTAGTTATTCAGATACTTTAGCTTTTGTATCAAGTGTTGAGTGTTCCATCAGTTCCTGCAAACTGGTGGCGCCACTTGTATTTTTTCCAATTTTTACGATTTTTTTCTTTATTTTTGAGACTTTCAAAGAAGCTGTCATCTGTTAACAGGGCACAAATCATAACCGCTCGGCTGGATTCTTCAAACTTTACATCAAGGGAGGTCAATGAAAAGTCTCTGTGAAAAATATGAAATTAGGTCTCTGTAACCCATATCCATAGTAAGTACCCCTAAGAATAATTAAAAATTTGATACAGAAGCTCCAGTATCTGAATAACTAATGCATGTATCACCATGATTCTTTGCAGGCATATTGATCATGGAGTGTTTCATCAGTTCCTGCAGACTGGTGGCGCCACCTATATCTTTTTTTAATTTGTACGCATTTTTTTCTCTTTTCGAGACTTTCAAATAAAGCCTCATCTGTTAACAGGTTACAAATCGTAACTGCTGGACCTGGAATCTTCTAACTTGACATCAAGGTAGGTCCATGAAAAGTCTCTGCGGATACGTGAAATTAGGTCTCTGTTACCCATATCCTCCGAGCTATGGGGCTCGCAAGTACCCCTAAGAATAACTAAAAATGTGATACAAAAGCTGCAGTATCTGAATAACTAATGTACTGATGGCCCTGATGTTTTGCATGTGTATTGATCATGGAGGGTTTCATCATTTCCTGCAGAATGGTGGCGCCACCTATATTTTTTTTTATTTGTACGCATTTTTTCTCTTTTTGAGACTTTCCAATAAAGCCTCATCTTGTAACAGGCCACAAATGGTAACAACTTGACATAGAATCTTCATACTTGACATCTAGGGAGGTCCATGAAAAGTCTTCATGTAAATCTGAAATTAGGTCTCTGTTACCCATATCCTCTGAGCTATAGGGCTCGTAAATACCCCAAAGAATAATTAAAAATTTGATACAAACAAAAGCTCCAGTATCTGAATAACTTATGCCCTGATAGCCATGATTCTTGGGATATTTATTGATCATGGAGTGTTTCATCAGTTCCTGCAGACTGGTGGCACTACCTGTATTTTTATGCATTTTTCTTTCTATTTATGAGACACTCAAATGAAGTTGTCATCTGTCCAAAAGCCCACTGAAACCCATTTCTTAGGACTCTTCACAAAATTAATGATTTGTTTGGCAGTCATTTCCCTCATTGTTCAACATTTCTTGAATTCAGCTGAGCGTCATTCTAATTTCAGGTAGAATTGTAGGAGAATTCAACATCATGGATGCACGATGCAATACTGCGCTGTCATTGGTCTGACTACAATTTTCAGTCCTGGTGGTGAAAACCGGCAGACTGTGTTACAACACGCACCGGTCACTGTGAAGGAGATCTAGAACGACTGTTGCATATAACCGTTGACAATGTTGCATAAAACCACTATATGATGAATTATGTTGTATTTTATATTGTGCAATTACTGACATTGATATCATCATATATATTCTTCATATACCAGTGTTTACAGAATGTTTGTTTATTGCTGATTGATTTATTTGAAGACTACATCAGCTCTGACAGCTTTACACCATCTTTACCAAAACTGAATTTATGTAAATGCTATAGGCCTAATTTTTTTCATTTATTTTATAATCTGCATTTTTGTTACTTGCATATGTAATTGTGATTCGCATGGTGCTTCTCTAAACATATTTCTTATGGTATATAAACAGTAGAGTTGCATTTTTAATGTAGGCAGTATGGTAGCACTGTTAAAAAAAGTAAATAAGCAATGTTCCTTTATCATATTAGAAATGACGTTTTAGAAAAATATTTATCAGCGAAAGTTGGTATAATTCTGCGGTTGTGCATAAATGCTCTGTTTCTGTTTCAACACTTATTTTCATGGTTGTTTTCATGACTACTTCCCTACAATGAACATTTTAATTTTATTTCAGTTTTATCCATATTTCATATGTTTACATGCGAGAATCGCTCATTCCTGAACCCGACATTAAGGTCTTTACAAGGCAACGAGAGGCAGCAATTAATATCTGCAGGCAACTGCAAAATATTTTGCATCCAGAAAAAATGTCTTTATGGAAGAATGTAAACCTTCAAAGTGTCAAGGTTCTTTTATCTGTACCTGCTTTCTTTCAATGTTGCCAAGGATACAAAACATTGAAAGTCCCCAGAAGTGGCAAAGGGTATAATAAGTGTATTCCTTATTCTCACACTTCAGGACCGCCTAATATCAAAACTACTCATCTGTTTTTCCTCATATTTACCATAAATATTCCTCTATATAGTTCCTATGTACATGCCAGAATAAGGTCTGTATTACATAATTTAAAAAGTTATGGGCTCAAATAATGCATTTTGTAAACAATCAGGAAAGATATTTGATCGCTTATCACAAAACATGTTAGAGCTAAGGACTTTTTTCCAGTAATATACCTTTAATTTATCAAAATTAAATTGTATACCCAAAATAAGATCAAAATCTTTTAAATTTTTTAAACTATTAGCAAAAATAAAAAATTTGTACCTTAAATTTTGCCCAACTTTGGCCACAGCACGTTTTTTTTTCCTGTAAGTACTGTGGATTAAATTTTCGCAGCATGTGCACATAAGGATTTAACCTGTTAAAATCTGAAATTTGCAAATAAAAGCTGCAAAATTAGGCTAGTTATTGAATTTTTTGGAGGCTCCTGTATTCCCATTACATTCTCAAGCAGTCCACTTTGGTCACTGTAGTTCATTCAGTGCAGCTCTCTATGCTCCCCAGGCTGTTGGCATAATGTTATAACTCATCACTAGGGTAAGCCCTCTCTCCACTGAGCTGAGCTTGATCAGGCTGTCTGCAGTTAATACCATACCACAGGGAGACTTTTTCTCTCTCTCCCCCCCCCCCCCCCCCCAATCCCATTCTGTTGACAGACCTGTACTATGATCTAGATGAATCTTAAAATTAACATTTTTTTCAGCAACGAGCAGTAACAACGGAGTCCCCTCCCCCACCCACCCCTTCAATACACAGGACTAATAAACAAGATGAATCTTATAATTTTAATGTTAAATAAATTCTTTTTGATGAGACTTGGACAATTTTGATTTTTTTTAAGAAAATAATTTCAGGAATTTAATCCTAATATTCAAATGTGATAAAATATTAGGATTTAATGTAAGTGCTAACTGACAAGATTTAAGAAGATATAAATACTTTGAAGCATTTCAGTCATATCTCTTAAAGTTGGCGAGCCTAGGTGTGAATAACACTGTTAAAGTGTTATTAAGCTTAGGAATATTGGTCAAACTTTGTGGGAATAATTTTTAACCCATATGGCCATATATTTAACTTTTGAAAACTTAATTACCTTCACATATTATTTGTTTATGAAATGTTACTTTTATATAACACTTACCGTAGGCCTATTTGTTCCCTTGGTGCATCACTAAATGGTTTAGCTCATGTCCACTATTCTATAATTTACAAATTCATTTTAGCAGGGCCATATTCTCATAGCTTTTCTAAGGATAATATACAAGAAAAACTAAAAGAAATAAAAATATTTTGCAGTTACTAATATTTTCGAAAATTCAGCTGAGCGATGTGACCCATGGGTCGTTTGTTTTTTTTATAACCCCTTTTTATAAAAGGGTTTAATTAAATAACCCATTTTTTATCAAAAGGTTTTATTGAAACCCTTTTACATTAAAGGGTTTTATTAAAAAGTCCATTTACAGAAAAGGGGTTTGTTAAAAAAAACATTTATAGAAAAGGGTTTTGTTAAAAAACCCATATAGGGTTTTCGTATTTGGACACTTAAAAAACCCTCTTCTCACTCTTTAGAAAACCCTTTTTTCTAACAGTGAAACATCTGATTTATGGAGATCGTGCACCAGACATCGTCAGTTGCAGGTTCCATTGTATTGCCCTGCGTCATTTGCTTTATTTACTCACGGTGCCGCCGGGATCTTAGCTGGAAAAACAAACACTCAAAAACCGAAGGCGAAGCGATGTCGGAAAACATTTTCCCGTCAAAATTGTCATGAATGAAGTCACATGGGGTGGAATTTACTACGAACCTCTTATTGGCTCTCTATTTATGACACTTCATCTCTCCGCGAATCACAAGAACGTATGCGTTCACTGGCTAGGCACGAATGTATGCAAATCAGCTGCATGTCAGTCAACGTGTCACATGGTTTAAATGCCAACATGGCCGGTTGACAGTATGAATGTCGAGAGAACTCATTTAATGCGACAACGATGAATTTGCGCTTTATTTGTAATCCAAAGAGAACGATTTCTAATTGCTCAATGTCTCTTTTTTTACGCGATTCCCCTATTTTTGTAACGTTTGTGCATGTTGATAAGTGAGTTCGTGGATTTTATTCACTCATGCAAGTGTTGAAACTTTAGGAGCGGTTTACCGGCAGTTTGTCTCCTCTCACCGGCATACGAGAGTGTACCGGTCGTTCCTCGTATGTAGGCACAATCAGACTAATTTTAAAGGCTCAAATTAAAGGATCGGCTACGTCGGGTAATACCTTTCTTTATGGAAATAAAGAATAATTAAATGGAGACTGAGGGAGTTTAAAAATAGAGCGGCTATAGGTCTATAGCGTCTGAAGGCAAATTCTTACGGGCCAAACAAGCTTGCACCTTATACATTTCACGCGAGTGAGAAAAAAATACGGGTGATTGGCCCGCGGGCCCTCTAAAAATTTGAATCCTTTTCACAAATGCAAGCTGAGAACATTCAGAGAAGGTCAAACGTGCGCGGCCTTGAACCCGTTTGCCCCGAGTCATCGAGGCCGGAGGGCTCGAGGCCGAGTCCGAATCATGGCCTTCCGAGGCCAAGGCCGAGGCTGGCGAAACCCGGCCCCAAGACCGGCCTCGAGACCTCCAACACTGGTTAATATGACATTAACTTAAATTGAATATCAGTGGCTAATATATCTATATTTCAGGAACCCTTAACTATTCTTCAAAATGTCCGTTTATTTCCCGGTCGTTTGTTATGCAGTCCAATTTCAAGCAATTTAAATTTATAAATACAACGTGCATACAGTCGGACGATATATTTTTATCACAAAATGGACTATTTGATATGGCGTAGGTAGACCGGGGCAAGACGCCCACCCTAAGGGAAAATCTTTATTGCCATTTTGTATATATTTTAAAATCTTATTTCTTATTCCATAAAGAATAGTTTCCATGGGAAAAATATATTATAACTGAATTTTTTTTTGCAAAACCAAAGAAAATATTTAAATAAATAGGAAAAGAACTATTCCGTAAACATGGGCGTTTTACCCCGACCTCAGCCTTCTTCATTTATAATCCGTTTTGTTCTCAAAAGGACACTTTTGTTTAAACCCTGGCCCTATAACAGTTTAGCCAAAGCATGAAGATGAATATATATATACATATATATATATATATACTTATACTAGTATGTATATATATATATATATATACATAGGCCCATAATATATATATAACGATATACGTAGGCCTACTGTTATATTAATCGTCAATATGCCAGGTATACTTGAAAAGAGGGTTTGACGATAAAATGCAGGATTCGAAGGGAATTACATGTCATTTTACTTCATAAGTTAGCTGTGAGAAGCTGTAAAATTTCACATGGCAGGAATTTATCAACATTTTATTACACCGTGCAAAAAGATGTCTGGCTTCCAATAATTTGGAATAAATATTGAACAAAACGTTAAAATGGGCTTTTATAAAGTGAAAGAATGGTGAGATAACTGCATGGGTTGATAATATGATATACCGGTATGCTAATAAGTTATATATACTAATATGTTCCCGTTGAAGTATCGTATAAAGGCGGGCAACCAATGGTAGCGTTGTCGAATTGTAAAGTTAAACGAGCCTTACCTGTAAGGTGAAGGTTGACTGGAATCCTACTGAGGTACCATGGTTGGCTAGAGATTATGCGCCCACCCTTCGTAACCCACCCATATAGTGTGAAACATGGTCAGTGCAGCGTTAAATAATGATTGTGGGATAGGAGAGTGCCCTCCAGCATAATTGTATATTTTCAGTTGTTAGAGAGGGATATTAATAAAATCAAATTTTACACTTAAGTACCACTGCTGCCACTACTACTACTTCTACTACCATAAATTTTCTATTATAATACGCACATCTATTAAAAGCTACACCCACACTTTTCCGTTCCCTGTAAGTGATGCACTTAGAAAAAGAAAATCAACTAATCCCCTCTTTAAAAACGCACGTAGACTACGCCAGCATGAATCCATACCAGCTGGAGCTATTCAGGTGACCTGGGATCGTTGTTTGGCCCATGATAATATAAATTCAAAGTCAATAAATTAGTGAGACAGAGAAAGTTTGACAAAGAACATTAAATCAAATATCTGATGCAGATTAGAAGAATGCAGTAGGTTGACCATATACATCCCATGGATTATGCAGTTACAACTGGAACCAATGGCCCGTAAGGTCTGCCCACGCGTGAAAATGTAACTGCGGTAGGGTTTTAACAGCCTAGTGTAATTTTCTGTGAGAATCAAGCGGTTATATTAACGTAATGATCTCTTAGCAAAATTTGAATTCACTCTCTTCATTGTATCGCATTTGCCATTATTCCTAGCATTTTTCTGGAGTTCACGCGGATGTGCAGACGATTTAATTTTGCGTCAGTATAAGAATTTATGAATGACTGGAGTTTGAGATTTTTCTTTTGCAGATAAAGAGGAATGAGAAGGATGGTTATAAATGAATGTTAAATAACTGTTTAATAAAATAGAATGTTTAAATAAACATATGTAAAAAAAGTATTTACTTAAAAGATGAAACCAAACGATACTTAAAATCGGTACCTCGATTATGCCCGTCACCTTGCGCAAAATACCTTTGACAGCCGGTATCTGATATGGACTGTCATCGCCAATAATTGTCCTTCATTTTGTACGATATAACATACAATAGTTAAAAACAAACGGCTGGAACTCAGACTGCAGCGTATTGTTTTAACTTCACAACCAGCATGGACTTATTTTATAACAATTAGTTTTGCTGCCGACATGCATACGTCGATGTCTGACGCTATTATATCAAGAGTACACGCAAGCAATATGTTGATAAACTCGCGCCAACCATTTGATTTCACGTACCCCATACGAATTGTGTATACATATAAACAAGGCCTACAGGCCTAATGCGAACCTGTGCATTGGGAAATACATCAGGTATAATGCTTCAATGCTGGACCATTACTTCTCATGTATATGAACAATGCAAGTAATAAACATTTTAAATAAGAAACAATTACACAAACAACACTGCTGAAATTCTGGCATGGGTGCACAAAACACAAAAATGATTGTAGCTGGCACCAGTCTTGTATACAACGAAGCTTTCAGAGATATATGCCCAATTTCAGACTGATATATCAAACCCCTACTGAGAAATAAAAAGGGACACACACTGTGAAAAAACTAGAATACGGGTAGTCGACAAGCGACTACGTGTATCCGCCGAAATCAGAGTGGGACAGGCGAAGTGAGGCATTGATTGAGTGGCAAGGGGAAATAGAGTGAGGTGTGTTGCCTATTAGCATGGATGTCTGCCGCCGAAATGTGTATGTAGGTTGTGCCACCTACCACAAAATCCATAAAGCTGTCAAAGTTGTATACATATGCAAAAAGTCAAACCACTGCCGAGATATGAGTGATTTTATCCCACGGCAGACAAACAGACGGACGCTGTGCAAAAATTGTTGCAGATGGCGCAACCAGTTTTGCCTGTGATAAAGAGCTATGTGAGATCTATATACATGCAAAATTTTGGCCCAATCGGTCGAACAGTTCCTGAGATATGAGCTTGGATGTCTGCAGCGTAAATGTGAATATAGGTGGCGCCACCGGTAATAAAATCAAGAAAACTATCCAAGATGTATAAACCTGCAAAATTTTAGGCAGATAAGTCAAACCACTGCCAAGATAAGAGTGATTTTATCCCACGGCAGACAAACAGCCGGACGCTGTGCAAAAATGGTTGCAGATAGCGCCACCAGTTTTGCGTATGATAAAGAGCTATGTGAGATTTATACACATGCAAAAGTTTTGCCAAATCGGTCAAACGGTTCCCGAGATATAAGCCTGGATGTCTGCAGCGTAAACATAAATGTAGGTGGCGCCACCTGCCACATAATTCAGAAAGCTTTCCAAGATGTATAAACCTGCAAAATTTTAGCAGGTAAGTCAAACCACTGCAAAGATATGAGTGATTTTTATCCCACGGCAGACAAACAGACGGACGCTGTGCAAAAATGGTTGCAGGTGGCGCCACCAGTTTTGGCTATGATAAAGAGCTTTGCGAGATCTATACTTATGCAAAATTTTGGCCAAATCGGTCAAACGGTTTCCAAGTTATGAGCTTGGATGTATGCAGCGTTAATGTGAATGTAGGTGGCGCCACCTGTCATAAAATCAAGAAAGCTGTCAAGGATGTATACACATGCAAAATTTCAGGTGGACTAGTCCAACCAATGCAGAGATATGAGTGATTTTATCCCAAGGCAGATGAACAGATGGACGCTGTGTAAAAATGGTTGCAGGTGGCGCCACCAGTATTTATGTATGTTATAAAGCTATCCAAGGGATACGTTTGTGGAACAATTTTTTCTGATTGGTCAAACGGTTCCCGAGATATGTGGGTTAATGTGTCAAAACAGACGCACAGATGGACGCACTGGAGAGAGGAAAGGTCAGAGGTCAATGCAAAATATTTTGGCACCAGTTCACATGTGACCCGATAATCGTGTAAAGTTTCGGAAAAATCTGTCCAGTGGTCTCAGAGTTCTATTCTGGAAACAAACGCGGCGGCGGCGGCGGAACCTGGTCAAAAACATATTATCCACAAAACTTTGTTTTGGCGGATACAATTATTGTAGGTGGCACAACCAGTCTTGTATACGACAAAGCTATTTGATATGTATAAATATGCCAAATTTCAGGCTGATATTTCAAATTCCTCTGTAGAAATAAGCAGGCACATACACTGTGCAAAATTCATTGTAGGTGGCGACACCTGTCTTGTGAAGGAGAAAGCCATCAAAGACACAGAGACAGGTCGCAATATCAGGCCAATACATCAAACTTACCTTGAGTCTGATGCATAGGGCTGACGAGGCTTAGGTGAGAAAGGCAGTTGCCTTGAGTGAACTGTGACAAATTTGCTGGCTCAGGCTACTGCACTGAGTGAACTCATGACCTGCACCTGGCTAGACCGAGTGAACTTTTGACCTGTAACTGGCTGCACTGAGTGAACTCTTGACCTGTTGCATAACCTGACACAGTTGGCAGTCTGCCAAAGCTATAAATAGATCCAGGCTGAACTTTGGTGCCAAATCTGATGCACTGGGCAGTCTGCCAACGCTATAAATAGAATGCAGCTACTGCACTGAGTGAACTCCTGACCTATACCTGGCTGCACTAAGTGAACTCTTGACCTGTTGCCTAATCTGATACAGTTGGCAGTCTGCCAAAGCTATAAATAGACCCAGAATGACCTTTCGCCTGTTGCCAAATCTGAAATAGTAGCCACACCATTGCATTAGATCACAGATTTGCTCCACATGCAGCCCTGAGGAGCATGACACCCATGAGGTGTTGACATGGTGAACATGAGGTGATCACATGCCTTGTGTTTGGCCGCACTGATTGAACTATTGACCTATATCTGGCTGCACTGAATGAACCCTTGATCTGTTGCCAAATCTAAAACAGTTGGCAGTTTCTCAACCTATTTAAAAAAAAGACGCAATCTTGGCCTGTTGGTAAATCTGTTTACACATACTGAGAGACTTTGGCTAAAATGCTTTTTTTTCCAAGCTGACATATTCATAAACTTTTGATCAAAATATCTAGAATAATAAAAGATGCAGTCCTTTCATTGTTACAGGTCCAAAAATTCTGCCAAAAATTATTCAAGTAAACTTGAACAAAAGCCACCTACGAATAATTTTTGTGCAATGTTACAGAAGTTATAATTGAAACAATAATTTTGTAGAAGAACAGTTTTGCAGTCCTTAGTTTGAAATAGACATAATAATGGCCTTAAGACCAACTTAAGCTTTTCTGATATGATTGAAAAAACAATGTTCTAGGATAATTCTTTTGAAATATTGAACAATTTGGCTTGACCGTTTTGGAGGCGAAGATTTTTAAAGTTTTTTTTACCTTTTATTCTATCAAATCTAAGAAAATGCAGAGTTTTTCAGATGGCTATTTTTTGCATTAAATTTCATGATGCTAGCTCCAGTCGTTTTCGAAATAGTATGGGTTAAAGTTCAGACGACGGACGCCCCCATACCATCGCATTAGCTCACAAGTTCGCTAAAAATTACTACAGATGCATAAGGCCAAAATAAAAACAAGGGACCCATGGGTCACGGTGCTCAGCTGTTAAATATGATAATTATGTAAGATTTTGATAATAACCTTTTGATTTTTTAATAATATTATTGTAATAGATGATTATTAAAAACAATATTATAGAATATATTCATAAATGCATTTGTATTCAAATACTTTCATTTTTGCTAGTATTCCTATCCTTATGCATGAAATTATGGAGTACATATTCATATTTGCATTCAAATACATTTGCAAAGTACTTCACCATGTCTGGAATTTATTCAGTTTTGGGCATCCAGGAAAATGGGGGAATTAGCTCCATGTAGATTTTATATATATACATCCATGTTTTCTTGTTCACTTTTTCTCAACAATCATGATAAAGTCCATCCATATGGTAATAATAAAGTTTATTTTCTTCTAAGTTCACCAATTAAAATATGTATCCGAAATATTGAAGGTTGACACTCTAACTACAAAAATGATCATAAGATCTTCCTTTAAAAAGTATCTAATCTAATAAAATAGGCTTTATGAATCTAAATAAAAACAGAACAGAGTCGTGCATTGTCTAAAAGTGCCTGTCTGTCAGAGGCCTGTAAAGCCCTTACGTACATGTTCCTAAACCTGACTAACCAATCAGATACTTGGATTTAAGCTACTGAATATTATAATACTGACCTAAAACCAGCATTAAAAATACTGTCCATTTAGAACTAAGAAAAATCTTGACCATCCATATCATCTAAATATATTAACATAATGATCTTACATAAATTTTTATATAAAATGACAAATCTGGTTGATAGGTGAAAAGTTGACAACCTAAAGATCAAGATGCTCAGTGAAGGAGCGATGTTAAACATTCCTGAAGACTGACCAGCACTCAAATGAGACCCCTGTCAAAACAGGGTGACCAGCAAAGGGTTATCTGCGCTATAGGAGGTAAAGGATTCTACTTACATGCCTGTACTGAATGAACCTGTATAATAAGCTACACTGAAGATTAACAAGAATTTATAGTTATTTGGCCCAATAATCACCATAATCATAACTGTTTCAGCTGAACAAAAGTTCTTGAGAATCCAGAATAAACAAATACCACAAATCTAAATAATGATCATAAGTACTTGGTTTTATGAATTTTATTTATATTTAAAGAAAAAACTATTATATTCACTTTGGACTACTGTCACATCAATCTACACACTATACATAGCAAGAGTCTTATGACAATTATTAACATTACAGAAATCATAATGAGAACTTATCTAAGATCTACTTTTTTATCATATTCAAATTTTTTTATTAAAAAAAAGTATCAGAAAAAAATGGAGTAATCTCAGCTATGAAACCATTATATGTGTAAAAAATAAAGCCAAGGAAAAGAACACCCTATAAATTTTACAAGGAGAAACCTATAGATGGGCAAATTTAATTTTATTAACTGAAATATAGGAACCAGTAATATAAATTTTGATTATTTACATAGTCTTGTACCAGCTGTTACAGCCACGTGTCTAAATGTCATTAGTGAAACATATTGACATCTTTATTCAGTGCTTGTCTGAGTAAAATTAAAAATGTTGACATATTTAAATTTTTTTTTAATTTGAAATAAATATAAATTAACAAGCTGAAACACTTGGAAAAGACCTGGACATTTAGATTAATATTATCAATTGCGCCTTTGTCTATCATTAATTCCCTTCATATAATCATATATAGTGTAGTATAATATAGTTTAATAATTTTTTTTTTCATTATTAAAACTGAAAAGAAAAATACCATAGGTGACTCAATGGTGTTATTTGGAATACCTTTTCATCCAATAATAAAAAATGCATAAAACATCAGTAATTGCAAGGTAATTCCCTGTTACTCATCAACTATCAAATTCCTTTTCTATTGATTTTTTTTCAAAGTTGTTGTTACAGACCTATAAAAAATTATTTATTTATTGTTTATTGTTATGCTGTTGGTCTAAACAACTAATAGATGCGTTGGGTTGGACACCTGAATCAACTGAGGCAAGTCATAAGCTGCCTGGCTAACTAGTATATGCCCCGCCTCTAGCATGCATAATTGGCATGAGAGGTCAACTAAAGGACAAACAGGTGACTGAAGAGGGACTGTGTAGAGCCAAGGGTCTGACATTGTCTCATAAAAACTATAATATAAGCTACAGTTTTTGGCCAATTTCTTTCAACTTTCGAAAGTAACATGCTAAAATCCTTATTTCTGCATAATATGAAAATTATATCAACAGTGCTTACAGGAAACAAACATGCCATGGTCAAATTTAGGCAAAATTTAAGGTACCGATTTAATATTTATGCTAATAACTTGTAAAATTTAGAAAATTCAGAACTAATTTTTGGTATATAATTGAATCTTGATTAAATAATGTTGTATCCCTGTCAAAAAATCTCTAGCTTCAGCATTTCTCAAGGGATTAATAATATTTCTTGATTTTTTACAAAGTGCATAATGTTTAGGCCCACAACTTAAAAACAATTTCGCAACACTGACATCATTTTTGGCATGTGCAAATAGTATGAATAGAAGAACATGTATATTATATATGATGAAAGTCAGATCAGTGGTTGTGATATTAGGCAGTCTTATGTGCAAAGAGTATGAATAGAAGAACATGTATAATATACATGATGAAAGTCAGATCAGTGGTTGTGATATTAGGCAGTCTTGAAGTGTAACAATTGGTTTTTAATTGAAAACTGAATTTTTTTCTTAATATCTCGAAGGAATGAAGTTTTAGTGACCAAACTTTTGGTATGGTAGGGGGTTTGGGGGACATCTAACTGTATGCCAAATTTTGGGAGCTGAGAGCTGGCTTGGGAAGCTGGGGAGCTGAGCTCTAGCACACTGCATAACACTTGCTTGATCTAAACAATACTTTACATGGCCCTTGTAAACTTGAATAAAATCTACATTTTTTACCAACTGGTTTCAAATTTCAGATGTTAACAGATGAAATGCTAATGGTAACATGCTGTGAAAATTAAATCCACAGCAGTTACAGGAAAAAAATGTGCCATGGTCAAATCCTGGCAAAATTTAAGGTACCGATTTTATATTTATGCTAATGACTTATAAAATTTGAAAAATTCAGATCTAATTTTGGGTATACAATTGAATCTTGATTAAATATAGTTAAATTCCTGAAAAAAAATTTTTAGCTTCAGCAATTCTCAAGTTAAGGGAGAAAATATAATTTCTGAATTTTTACAAAGTGCATTATATTCAGGCCGATTACTTAAAAAATTTATAAAATACTGAACTAATTTCTGGTATGTACATAGGAAGTATATAGAGGAATATATATATGAAAAGTGATCAATATCAGGTCAGTGGTTTTGATATTAGGCAGTCTTGAAGTGTAACAATGGGTTTTTAATGGAAAACTGAGGGTTTTCCTTAATAATTCGAAGAAAAGAAGTCCTAGTGACCCAATTTTCGTTATGGTAGGAGATTTTGGGGACATCTAAAGGTATGCCGAATTTCAGATTCGTAGGTCCAACGGTTTCAAAACGTGCCAGTTTAACGGACGGACGGACGGACGGACAGCCGACGGACAAAGGACCACGACTATAGCTCAGATTGTAATGTACTAAGGCCAGTCTATTACTACAATTCTCACTCTCTGTATTTCATCATTATTATATATTATGTAAGTTGCAGGTGTTTAAGTTAATTGGGACTTTGTGTATTCAAATGTCAGAGCTGAGTTGCCAGGTATTTATATAATGACTGTAATTGCTTAGCCTTGATTACATGGCAACTCTATTCAGTGTAATTGCACTATTCAGTGTAATTGCACTTTCATTCAGCTCCTGTGCACACCTTTCTTTAATTGCATCTGTGGTGACACGTCAGGGAAATCTCTGATTGGTTTACTAATGGTGTATGAATAATGCTGGGAGAGAAGCGCGGTGTTGAGAGGCAGTTACAAACTGGGGGGCAAGCCCTAAACAGGGCTCGGCATACCTTCTCCTTTATAGTTTAAATAAAGAATCTTTTACATCAACTGAGAGACTTGTAAGTTTGTCACCAGTGCATCCTGGACCAGGTTATAATGACTACAAGATGACTTGTAGTCAGCTGAGCTAAAAAGGTATGGTTCTCAGGCACTTTTTTTCAGAAATCAATGCGGGCGGACGCTTTTTTATTTTAATTTTTTTGGTATGTTTCGATAAAAATGTCAAATGATAAGGGAAAAGCATGAAAATAACAGTTTTATTTTGCTAAATAAGTAAAAGCACTACAAAAAAGGAAATTGTATGGTTTTATCTTCTTGAAAGAAATGTCGGAGCGGCAGCAGCACAAAATTGGAAAGTTTTAATTGAAAATCAAAATAAAAATTTTTGATGCGGGGGTTTCAAATTGATGCGGGCGGTGCCTGAGAACCATACCTGTAATTTTTTGGGCCTAATGAATGCAAAATTATAATACAGATACATCTCACTGATGGCAAAATCTTGAATTAAGTTGAGTATGGATACCAATTATTTATAATCCATGTACAGCCGTCTTTATATGACCACAGAGAGCTGTATACCTGTGATTGTAAACATTGCTTGGCATGAGGAATATCTAAATCATAAATCTACATTTTTTAAAAGCTATTAAAAAACATTCTTGTCAATATTAACCATAGATAACCTGAAATCTAAATGTCTAGAGGCATGATGTAACAGATGCTGATAAACTAGTGCCAGGTTAGAGGTATCTGCTTCACACAGCTAACATTTATGGTAAAATGACTCAATTCAATCTTTATAATTCAGCCAATATTCATTCTTTGGAACCATAAAAGACAATTTTTATAAGAATTATTCAGGGGATTATTCTTGTAAACAAATTGGCCTCAGTGGGGTCAGTCAAAAAACGTTTTGCAGGTTTATAACTCATAAGGGAAAATGCAAAATGGCTAAGTTATGCTTCCCATAACTCAGCCAAAAATCTTTGAACCAAAACCATTTGAACAAACTTGAATTATCAACTTCTGAGGATAATTAATGTGTGAGATTTAAGAATTTGGCCCTGTGGTTTTTTAGAAGATCTTTGTAGCCACTGAGCTAAAATGGGCTGATATGGCATATGAGCAAATTCAGCTTCCCATAACTCAGCCAAAAGTCACTGAACTGAGACCATTTGAACAAACTTCAGAAAGCACTACCCTAGGATCATTTCTATGCGAAATTAAACAATTTAGCCATATGGTTTCAGAGAAGAAGTTTTTATGTAGCCGTCAGTATGATACGGGCACTGATGACCCCCGTACAAAAAAGGCCGATGCAGGTGGCGCCACCAATACCTCAATTTCAGATATGACTCATGTGACCAATATTGGCATAAAATTTGGTGATGATAGCTTTAGCCGTTTCTGTAATTTTAGTATGCTTTTTTGGACAGAGACTAAGTTCAACTTCCTGTAACTCGGCCAAAAATCACCGTACTTAAACCATTTAAACAAACTTGAGAAAGATTGTTCCAGGAATCATTTCTGTGAAATATTGGACAATTTGGCTGAACAGTTTCGGAGAAGATTTTTAAAGTTTTTTTAGCTTTTTATCTATAAAATCTAAGAAAATGCAGTTAGCCAAAAAATAAGCAAAATCCGATAGAGAATTTAGATGAATAATTTTTGCATAAAATTTCGTGATGCTAACTCTTGCCGTTTTTCAAGACAGTATGTGTTAACGTGCAGACCACGGCCGACGGACGCCGGACGACAGACGACGGACAACGCCACACCATCGCATAAGCTCAAAGGTTCGCTAAAAAATATATCATGCCTGAACCCGTGGCTCCATGTTGGATTTTCATTTTAAGGTCGGGTTCCAGTTAAACCTGAATACAAAAGGGGCGAAATGAATCCGTTGTCGTGTTTGTTGTTTTGAGCGGCCCGGTTAACTTCTGACCCTTGACATCTTCGTGCCCAAATCTGCTCTGTTGTGGAATTCTAACTACTAGATCATTTTCGTGATCTCCTGTCATTATTATTATTAGTTCATGTTGACGTTTGCCGCTCAGGAAACGAGGAAGGAACACCGAAATATCGGTTGATTCAGGAAAAAAAAAGTCCCGAACTATAGGGGTAATTACTTTTATAAATACTACATGTGAGTTGTTGTTAGTAAGTATGTTGAAAGATGTATATAATATAAATATGTCTGTATAATATCATTGGTCCAGAAGTTCAACTTCCTTTTTTGTGACAAGAATAAATTTGCATAGTGAAATTTGATATGTCCAGTGCTGGGTACTGCATGTCCCCGGAGGTCGGTGTACAAGTGTCATCTAGATACAGAACATTGGATACAGTTGCGATGGCCTTTCGCTCCAGAGTGACTAGGTACATCCTTTTCATACCAAAAGCAAAATTATATTCCGTTTAGCTGAACTCGATACCTTATTGTGTACATAATGGTTTTTAGCCATTCCGATAAGGAATTGATCAAGTGTTGCTGCATTGAAAAGGGGTACAGTGGGACAAATATTGCAAACAAAAAAACAAGGGACCTATGGGTCACGGCGCTCAGCTGTTATATATGATAAAAAAATATGATTTAGAAACGAGGCACATGCTGGTTTTGTGTGGTAATAAATATAAGCTGTATTATGAGTTGTTGTTGCTTAGCTTATGTATGATTTTGATAGTACCTTTGGAGACAGGGAAGAGGATTGATTTCATTTATTTTATTAACAAATGGAGTACTATTCTCACACAGATTTTGACTTGGCCATATAACTTATAAGCATAACATATAATATAAGAGCTTAACTATTTATTAAAAAAAATTACAAATATTGTCCCAGATATAATTTTTATTAAAAATAATAAGAGAATCGTATGATTTTTAAAATAAAACATAACTGAAATGAATATTAAAATAATATTAAAGAATATATTCATGAATGCATTCATGAATACATTTGGAAAGTATTTGCACTGGTATTCATATACTTTCATTTTTACCTTAATTCCCATTCTTTATGCAAGAAATTTTATAATGGAGTACATATTCATATTCGTATTTAAATACAATTGCAAAGTATTCCCACCATGTCTGGTATTTATTCAGTTTTCACCAAACAATGGTGTTGAGAATCCAGAATGTACAAAATTTACACATTTAAATAATGATCATAAGTACCTGGTTTTATGGCTTTTATTGATATTAAAAAAAATGTAATATATTAATTTTGGATTAATTTCACATCAATGTACACACTAGACACAGTAGGAATCTAGATTAATATTATCAACTGCATCTTTGTCTATCATTAATTTCCTTCATATGATCCCTAATGATTAGTAATGAATAATATGATTTACTTTTTTATTATTAAAATTGAACTGAAAAATGCCATAGGTGACTGCATGGTGTTATTTGGAATACGTGACATTCTATCCATCGATACAAGATTCTTATATCATCAGAAACTGCAAGTTAATTCCCTATTATTATAAACTAACAAATTCCTTTTCTATTTTTCTTTAATTTGTTATTAAATACCAATAAAGATTGATTAATTTATTGTTTATTGTTATGTTGTTGGTTAAAACTACTAGATGAGTTGGGTTGGACACCTGGATCAACTGTGGCTGGCCATAAGCTGCCTGGCTGCCCCAGTATATGCCTCGCCTCAAGCGTGCATAATTTGCTGAAAGTTCAACAAGGTCAACATACAGGTGACTCAAGAGTGGCTTGAGAGAGCCAAGGTGTGACATGGTCTCATAAAAACATTAATAAGAGCTACAATTTTTGGCCAATTTCTTTCAGCTTTCTAAACTAAAAAGCTGAAATCCTTATGTGTGCATGATATGAAAATTATATAAACAGAGCTCACAAGAAACAAACGTGAAATGGTCAAAGTTGGGCAAAATTTAAGGTACTAATTTTATATTTATACTAATAACTTATAAAATTTTAAAAATTCAGAACTAATTTTGGGTATTCAATTGAACCTTGATTAAATAATGTTACATCCCTGACAAAAAATCTCTAGCTTCAGGAAGCCCCTTGTTAAGAAAGTCAATATATTTCTTGATTTTTTACAAAGTGCATTATGTTTGGGCCCATAACTTAAAAACAATTACGCAATACTGACATCATTTCTGGCATGTGCACAGAGAATGTATAGAAAAACATGTATATTATATATGATTAAAATCAGATCAGTGGTTTTGATATTAGGCAGTATTGAAGTGTAACAATGGGTTTTTAATTGAAAAATGAAGTTTTTCATTAATATCTCAAAGGTATTAAGTCCTAGTGACCAAATTCTTGGCATGGTAGGGGATTTTGGAGACATCTAATTGTATGCCAAATATTAGGATCTGAGAGCTGAAGCTGGGGAGCTGAGCTCTTGCAAACTGCATAACACTAGCCTGATGTAAACAATATGTTACATGGTGCTTGAAAACTTGATTAAAATCTACAGTTTTTGATCAACTGGTTTCAAATTCTGGTGTTAACAGATAATATGCTAACAAAAACATGCTGACAAAATTAAATCCACAATACTTACAGGAAAAAAAAAACGTGCCATGGTCAAACTTAGGTAAAATTTAAGGCACCAATTTTTTATTTTTGTTAATATTTTAAAAAATTTAAAAGATTTTGATCTAATTTTGGGTATACAATTTAATTTTGATTAATTAAAGTTATATTACTTGAAAAAAAGTCCATAGCTTTAACATGTTTTGTGTTAAGTGATCAAATATCTTTCCTGATTTTTTACAAAATGCATTATGTTCTGGCCCATAACTTTTTAAAATTAAATAATACAGACATAATTTCAGGCATGTACATAGGAACTATACAGAGGAATATTTATGGTAAATATGAGGAAAAACAGATGAGTGGTTTTGATATTAGGCAGCCCTGAAGTGTGAAAATAGGTTTTTAATAAAAAATTGAGGTTTTTCCTTAATTTCTCAAAGGAACAAAGTCGCAAAGATCCAGTTTTCGGCTTGTTAGGAGATCTTGGGGACATCTAACACTATGCCGAATTTTGGATTCCTGGGTCTTACGGTTTCAAAACGTGCCACATCTACGGACGGACGACGGACAATGGACCACGACTATAGCTCAGATGACTTATAGTCAGCTGAGCTAAAAAATGGGAAAGGGTGGAATCTACGATCTGTGAATTGGGTAATTCCGCTTTTTGGAAGAACTGGTTCAGCTGATCGACAAGCTGGGCGTGTAGAAGCCAAGGACTGTAAGAACTGAGGCGAACAAGAATTAAACACATAAGAGAACATTCTTTCTCAGGAGAACAATCCAGGTACACAGGAGTCCCAGAGAAAACAAGGGTCCCATGGGTCACTGTGCACTGCTGAAGTTGACCTTGAAGGTAAAAAATGTAAAATAATATCAAATGGAGATAAAGTCTATGAGAAAAAGGTAATATAGGCCATGGCTGTTTGACATGATTGGTTTGTATTGATAAGTAAGAAAGTGTTGCAAATATTATTTTGTGACCAAACCATGCATTTCCAAATGTTAAAATTGAAGCCTCTGTCCAGTTTGTGACCATAACGTGAATATTAATACCATGATCATTGGTTGGCTTTTTGATACTGTTAACAGTTCAGTAGTTGACACATTTGTTCAATTGACCCTATTTTTTAATATATATATCATTAAATATATGTATTTTTTTAATAAAATGTTTTATTAAATATATACAGTTGAAATATAACTAATGTCCCCAGACCACTTATGCAAGGACTTGGTGGTGGTGGTGGTTGAGGGGGGGGGGGAGGGGTTGGAATGTTTGGATAAAGTTTAACATATGCAATATTACATAACTGAATATATAAGTTGCTTTCAAATTTCAGGCTTTAATAGCTTAAACCAATTAAAATACAGCATATTAAAGTTATTTCAACAGTACTTATAGGAAAAATTTCATAATTAATATAATTAATGATAACGGAGAGATGATGGACAGACAGAACTGATCACTTTAAGTTCCATTCTCCTGAGGAAAGAATATGTTTCAATCAGATCTTAATTTTTCCTAATCCAATTATTTTTTTTAATAAATAAATTTTACACATTTGCAATAAAAACTAATGTCCAAGTGCACAGGTGCAAAGGAATCGATGGCGGGGGGGGGGGGGGGGGGGGTTGTATTAACAATACATATATATACAGGGCAAACAATGCCTGATCTCAAATTTTGCTAAGGCAGGAAAATAATGATCAAATGTTTGCATTTTATTATCACATCATTTTAAGTATATATAATCATATTTATATACATTTCCAGTATAATTTATATATCTGTATAAAAGTTGATTCATTATTCTAAATTGCATCATCATAAATCTCAATCAGATAACACCACATCATGCATACAAATGTATATTTATTTTTTTAACACAAAAATTTATCTTTTAAATTTGCAAAACAATAAATATGCTACATTAACACAACATTGGCATCTTCTGGATTACTCCTTGAATTACTTTTCAAAAGTTTCCGTATAATGGAGTGGAAACAGCATTAAAATTAAGGAAAAGCATGCAAATAATTACAATTACTGCATAACACTTGGTGGGGAGGGTGGGATCTGAGAATTACTGTACACCTGTCACAGCAGGGGATCTCCCCCAGCGACTGTAACAAATCAGGAACCCTGGCATAGCCGACTTCCAGTGACCAAGAGTGAGTTGCCTGCATCTGGACAAATCAAGTGGCTACAATAGAGCCTCAAGAAAAAATTCAATAACTCGCCTAATTTTCAAGCTTTTATTTTACATGGGTTACCTCCAGATGGCGCTGTTCGAGTAAAACGCAGATGAGACCGGCTCCGTAGAAATATTAGGAATGTGAGTTAAAACTATGTTTGTTGCTTGCCGGAATCAAAGATTTCGGCAAGCATATTACTCAGTTGCGTATGTCTGTTTGTCTGTTTGTTGCTTGCCGGAAATCTTCGATTTCGGCAAGCATGTTGGTCAGTTGCGTATGTCTGTTTGTCTGTCTGTCTGTTTGTTTGTCTGCACTCTCCTGGCCACAATTTTGCCACAATCACCTTGAAACTTACAGGGATGATGAAAAACATAATTTCTAGGTGCCCTATTGTTTTTGGTTAAAATAGGTCAAAGGTCAAAGGTCAAGGTCACGACAGGTATGGTTAACGGTTTTTGCACTATAACTTCGCCATAAATAGGCTTATCCACTTCTGCAATAGCTCATTTTTTTCGTCATCACCTGGCCTGTCATCTGGTGTGTAGCTGACTCAAATTTGAAGTAACCATGGTTACAAAATTTTGGGGAAAAGTCATGATATTCGAAAATAAGGGGTCTTATTTTTGTAACTTTGTCAGTTTTAAAGCTAGAGTGATCTTGTTTTTTGCATCAGGAAGCATTCAACTAGTACTACAAGATTTTATTACAAGTCTTGCAGTATCTCGTAAAATATCTCGTGAATAGAGATATTTCGAGATTTCATTCATCTTGCGCCAAAGGCCACATTATTGCAGGAATCTTTTTGAAACTGACATATTATAAGTCCTACACTAGTATCTCGAAACTGTTTTTTCATTTTTTGAATAGGGTCGCTAGGGGGCGCTGGAAGCGAACCTCCCGAACATATCATATTTTGGCCATATCTCCAAAATTATAAGCCTCAATTACATAAACTATAGCTTATTTTCTTCCTCTGAGTCTTCTCCATAACCTAGTGTAGTCATCTGGTCACAATTTTGTGACACTTTGTCAGTGTGTCTGTCTGTTTGTCAGTTGTCCTCAAATTCGCCTTCTTGCTCTTGCGTCTCACATATAGCATTCTACAGGCCACAGTTTTGAAAGAATCCTATTGAAACTATAACATCTTAAGTCTTACACTAATATCTCGAAACAAATTTTTCATTTTCCGGATATGGCCGCTAGGGGGCGCTGAACTCGAACCTCTCCCAACATATCATGCTTTGGCAATATCTCCAAAACTATAAACCTCAGTTACATAAACTGTAGCTGTTTTCTTCCTTTGAGTCTTCTCCATAACCTGGATTAGTCATCTGGACTCAATCTTGAGTCACTTTGTCAGTGTTTTCGTCTGTTTGTCAGTTGTCCTCAAATTCGCCTGCTTAATTGTTGGCTCTTGCGTCTCACATGTAGCATTCTATAGGCCATAGTTTTGACGGAATCCTTTTGAAACTATTACATCTTATGTCTTACACTAATATCTAGAAATAAATTTTTCATTTTCCGGATATGGCCACTAGTGGGCGCTGCACACGACCCTCACACACATACCATTATATTGGCCATATCTCTACACCAAAAGCCTCTGTTATATAAACTATAGCTTATTTTCTTCCTTTGAATCTTCTCCATAACCTGATTAAGGCATCTGGTTTCAATCTTCTGTCACTTTGTCAGTGTGTCCATCTGTTTGACCGTTATCCTCAAAATCGCCTGCTTGCTGGTTCTTACGCCTTACATATAGCATTCTACAGGCCACGGCTTTGACGGAATCCTTTTAAAACTGGGACATCTCATGTCATACACTAATAATACGAAACGCATTTGTCGTCTTCGGAATATGTCTGCTAGAGGGCGCTACAGTCGAGCCTCCCAAGTATATCATTAATTCGCCATACCTCCAAAACTATAAATCTAAATTACATAAATTATAACTCATTTTCTTCCTTTGAATCTTCTCAATCACTAGGTCATGTCATCTGGTGTCAATCTTGTCTCACAAATCACTATGTCCCTCTGTTCGTCTTTTGTTGTCAGTTTTGTCTGCTTGCCTGTTCTTTTGTCTCATATGTCATTCTACGGGCCACATATTCTCAGCAATGTCCCTGGGAGTCATTCCATTAATAGAAAACCGACAATATGTTCTTTCTGTCCGTCTGTGTTTCACTTCCGATTTCCGGCAAGCGTTCGACCTATGGTCGTCTAGTTTGTAGAATTTATTAGGCTATACCATGTTTAAAGCTCTTTTACATACATGTTAAAAAGGCTGAAGGCTTAATAATTATATCATTGCCAATATTGTACATTTTCAGAGGTGTTAAATGTACTCTGTAACTGATCGTATTATGTAGGTTAAGGTCTCCGTTATGGATACACTGTGTAAACAAACTAATGGCAACACAGATAGCAGGAAAGTCTGTCCAAAAGAAAAGATTTCTCAGTGACTCTTCTGGCGGCGGAGGTTTGAACACTCCTAACAATAAACGCTCTAATATGGCTAATTTTGACTCTTCTGAAGATTATCCATTGGCAAATCTGAATGTTAAAGACAAAAAGCAGGATATTGAACCTGCCCTTTTCCCTGATGATGTTAAGAGGTTCACAAAACTCCTGAGTGCTGTCCTGAGCTCTGAAACTAGGTCATCCTTGAAAGGCATTGTTGATGCCGCGGTGGAACATAGGCTTAGAAACTATGAAAGTAAGATAGATGGACTCTTGGAAACGGTGTTGGAAGAAGGACTTGAGAAACATAAACAATATTCTAGACGGAACTCTATCAGAATTGTAAATCCTTGGCCAGAAAATAAGGATCAGGACACAGATCGTTTTATTATAGACTTGGCCAGATACCACTTGAATGTTGATATTCAGCCAGGGGACATCGAGAGGTCTCACCGAGTCGGTCGCCCTGCGCCTACAGGTAAATCCCGTCAAATCCTGGTCAAGTTTGTGTTGCACAGGACAAAACGCGTCATAATGAAAGCAAAGTCACGCTTAAAAATGGCAGGTGATACGACAAAAGGGGTTTACATAAATGAAGACTTAACCAAAACAAGGTTTGCCATGTTCAATAACGCTTTGAGTCTGAAACGAGAAAACGTTATTTCGGATTGTTGGACAGCTGACGGAACAGTGTGTGTCACAGACGGGCGAAACAAGGTTCACAAGTTCATTAGGGCGGGGGATTACTATTCTTGGGCAGAGGCGACAAAACAAAACCCGCCAAGATCGTACTCTGACACAACTGCGATCACGCCACCTATGACGTCTACACTAAAAACGTAAAAAAAATAAATGAAGTATGTTTATTCCTTTGACAGGATTTTTTTCACATTGTTTAAAAATGTGTATAATGTGGTTAACATTTTCAATTAACTTTATTTGTTGATGAATAAATAGGTTTATTATTGATATATGACAAAAGCACTTCGCTAGTATTACTTGGAGACTGATACATTATGCGGAGCCTGTCTAGTCTGTTCTGTTTCTTTTTTTCTGCGATTTTCAAAAAATACTACGAGTATAAAATTCTTTATATCATTTTTGGTTATAACTCAAACGAATATAATTTTTTTGGCTATAAATCGAATATCCGCAAGCATTTAGCATATATTTAATTTACTGCTAAAAACTTGCATTTCTCGAACAGCGCCAACAAGCATCCTTTTTTTTTGGTTCATATATGAATTTTATTTTAATTTTCTTTTATTGTTATGTTGTCAAGACGTATGATTCAGTTAGCATGTCAGGTTCGGGGTATATGTGTCGGGATAAGCTCAGTTTAAGTATAGTTATAGTTTATATAGAGTCATTTGATAATAGTGGCGGCGTGTATGATCTTATAACTTGGTTTAAAGTAAAGATCAGGAACAAAGTCTATCGGATGAAATATACATGCATGAGGAGAAACAATCGACTACCTATATTCAATTCAATTTTTCGGTAATAACAATAAATGTAAGAGGCTCTGGTAAAAGTAAGAAAAGAAATCAAATATACAATTGGTTATCAAATGAAAAAATTGCCAATAGTATTATATTTTTGCAGGAAACACACAGTACAGAAAATGTGGAAACGCAATGGAGGAAAGAATGGCCAGGAGCTATTTTCTTTTCTCACGGCACCAATTTAGCGAGAGGGGTCATGATTCTTGTCGGGATAAATATTGACTTGGAGGCGATAACTAAATATACCGATACAAATGGCCGATATATTTTAATAAAAGCAATGATAAATGGTAAAAAATATCTTTTTTAAACACGTACGCTCCAAATACTGAGACCGAACAAATTATTTTTTTAAATAAAATCTCGAGTATACTAGAAATACTTACTCTTGATCCGGACACTAATATAATATGGGGAGGAGATTTTAACCTATGTTTAAGTCATATTGATGCAGACGAAGCTAATTTTAAGTCAAAACCTAAATCAGTAAACCTATTAAAATCTATTTTATCTGAATATGGATTAATCGATCTTTGGAGAATAAGACACCCAGGAATGTCACAGTATACATGGAGGTCAAAAACGCCTATAAGACAACGTAGTCTGGATTATCTCTTTGTTGGAGCTGAGCTAAATGCACATATAAACAATATTTCGATAAAACCAGTAATCTTAACTGACCATTCGGCCATCATCTGCTCGGTAGGTTCACTGTCGAGCCAAACCCACGGTCCTGCCTATTGGAAACTAAATGTTTCATTACTGAATGACCCAGATTATATATTACTAATAAAAAACAATGTAAAGCACCTGAGGACAAAGCAAAAGAAATATTTAAACGATCAGCAATGGTGGGAATATTTAAAATTCAAAATTAGAGAAATTTCTATTAAATATTCAAAGGAAAAAAAGAGGAAAGAAAGATCGGATATCATTTATCTGGAAGCGAAATAAGCGGGAGCCGAAAACAATCTAAATAGAAATGACCAGTCTAGCCAAAGTTTATATGATATATCTAAACAAAAACTTGAAGAATATTATGCACGTGTCACAGACCGACAAATTATTAGATCAAGAGTCCAATGGTTTGAAGAAGGAGAACGTTGTACTAAATATTTCTTCAATTTAGAAAAAAGAAACAAAAATAAATCAATTATAAAGAAATTAATTGCAAAGGGAAAAGAGTTAAGCTCACCGAAAGAAATTATGGATGAGATCAAATCCTTTTACCAAACGAAATATTCACGGACGACTAACGTAAGTGATTTAGATTGCTCAAATTTTTTGTCCAAACTAAAGATTCCGACATTATAAGATACGGAGGCTCGTATTTGCGATGCCGCAATTGATAAAAAGGATATACTAGAAGCGTTAAAGGAAATGAAAAGTAATAAAACACCAGGAAACGATGGTCTACCTAAAGAATTCTATATAACCTTTTTTGATCTTCTGGTTGATGACTTATTATTTATTTATTTATTTATTTATTTATAATACATATTTAACCAGGATAGCCTATTCAGCAAAAGCTGTTTTTCAATAGGGTCCTGGTCTAGATGATATAGATAAGTACACAGATAAAAAAGCAAATATGAAAGAACTGAAACTAAAATACATGCATACATAAAAAACAGTTATACATACATGGTTTAAAATGATCATAGAAAAAAAATTCTTAAATGATATACACGAATATTGAGTAAATAAATTTAAATAAGAGGCCTGACTAAAAATTAAAACATGCAAGATCATGATTTCACAATAAATATATTACATAATGACACAGAAAAGGCACCTGTGAACAAGCTATGAAAAATTATATGGCATAAATTGCTTGTACAATGATTTAAACTGGCAGAGACTGGTTGCAGATTTGACACTTACAGGTAAAGAATTCCAGTGGATGGGACCAGCATATGCAAGACTTGCTTTGAAGGATTCTCTGTTTGGTTTAGGTAATGATAAATTGAAGCCCTGAGAAAAACGAGTATTATATGCACTATTAACACGGTTGAACGTATGCGTAAGAGAGGGAGGGACATTACCAGACAAACATTTAAAGACCATTAAAGAAACAAAATATTGGTATCTCTGTTTAACATTCATCCAACCCAATGTTGCAATCAATGATGTAGAGGATATATTGGTATCATAAGTTTTAGTAACAATTCTAGCAGCTCTATTTTGAAGTTTTTGGAGTTGTAATAAATACGTTTTGGAGGAATTACCCCAGACAGATATACAATAATCAATGTGACTCTGAATTAAGGCATTGTAAAGTGTGTTTAAGCTAAAGACATCTAAGGTTTTACTTAATCTGAAAAGGAGACCTAGTTTTGATACTATTTTGTCGCACACCAGTTGAATATGTTTTTTCCATGTAAGACCAGCGTCGATGATAACACCTAAAAGCTTTGTGTGTTCAACCGGCATCACTGTAATGTTATCCATGGAAATGTTCAGTTGATTTCCATTGGTTTTAGACTTGGGGCCAAATAATATGAATGATGATTTTTGGGGATTTATACTCAGTCGATTCTCTCTAAACCATTTAAGTGCAATTTCGAGATTTACTTGTAATGACTCTATAGCTTTAGCGGCTGAATTCGCTGAAGAATAAATTGAAATATCATCAGCATAAATGACGCATTTCTCACTGAGGAACATTGGAAGATCATTTAGATAAAAAAGGAAAAATATAGGTCCAAGGACAGTGCCCTGTGGGGTACCTATGTCCAAGGTGCGTGGTTCTGAAAGCAATCCATTAGAATAAACCACTTGCTTACGATTAGACAGGTAGTTTTCGAACCACATAAGCGGTATACCTTTTATGCCATAATCGCTCATTTTTGTAAGTAAGACAGTATGATCAAGGCTATCAAAACCTTTTTTTACATCGAGGAAACATGCGGCGGTAACATTATTGTTATTAAGACTGATTAAGCATTCGTCAATTATGCTGTGCAAGGCAAATGAAGTTGAACGATTAGGAAGATAAGCGAATTGTTTATCCGAAAACAGATTATTACTTTCAAAAAACGTAATGAGGCGCGATTTAACGAATTGTTCTATTATTTTTGGCACATGGCCTATAACTGAGATCGGTCGGTAGTTATTTGGATCATCCTTACATCCAGATCCTTTGTATATAGGAGTGATCCTAGCGGTCTTCCAATCTGCTGGAAACTCGCCGGTTTGAAGTGAGATGTTAAATATGTGGGCTAATGGAGCTGAAATATAAGGTGCGGCTATCTTAAGGAAAAATCCTGACATTCCCAGTATATCTTCTTTCATACTGGAGTTTACTTTCAACAACTGTGATAAAACAAATTGACTCGAAACTGAATTAAAATCAAAAGATTCCAAATTCGGGTTACCAATATGATCGCAGGTAAATATTGTTTTCGGAAATTTATCGTTAATATTTTTTCCAACAGAAGTAAAGTAATGGTTAAATTTATCAGGGTCAATCTTTCCGCTTTCTTTATTCGAGGAGGTTTTCGAAGGCAGTATGTGTTTTAAAGCTTTCCACACACAACCAGGGTTGGAGCCATTTTTTTGTATCAGCGTGGCATAATACTGGCTACGAGTGGATCTGATAAGATTTGTAACATAATTTCGCTGATGTCGGTACGCAGACCAGTCATTACTGTGATTTGTTCTTAATGCGTTCCGATGTGCATAATCACGCAAGTGAATCTCATTAAGTAAATCATTATTGAACCATTTATTTTCGCGAGCTTTGGTGCGACGTCGAATAAAAGGCGCGTTGTTATTAGAAATTCTCAGAAATTCATAGCGCCACATTTCCCAGGCTAAGTTTACATCAGAAAGTTGCATAATTCTTGAAAAAAAATTGGATTTCGATAATTCATCGATAAATTTGTATTCATTGAATTTACGAAGGGTACGGTAATATCCGGATTTTGTTACTGTGACCCTAGGTGGTCTATTCAAAACGGTAGTCACAAGAAAATGATCACTTATACATAAAGGATGAACTTTCACATTTGAATGCATGCTAGGATGTGAAGAAAATATCAAGTCGATCATTGTAGAGGTGAGCTGAGTAATACGAGTAGGCTCTGTTACAAGTTGTTTAAGACCTAAGATTTTTTCGAGCAAGTCCAGTTTACTAGCAATATAAGTTTCAGAGCGTAAGCAGTCTACATTGAAATCGCCAAGTAATACAACATGTTTGAATGAGTTAAGGGCAGAAGCAAGTAAATCGAGTAATTCATCAATGTAACTGGAACTGGAATTAGGCGGTCTATATATAGAACCGATTAAGACCGGTTTTCTCCCCAAAATTATTTTAACCCATACACATTCAACGACATTTGAGTTTAAAGTGACCAACTCCGGTTTTAACGACGATAACACATACGTGAGAACTCCTCCGCCATGCCGATTCCTGTCTGATCTAAAAATCGTATAATCATCAATTTGTATCTCTGAATCAAAAACGTGGTTATCTAACCATGATTCTGTTAATGATAAAACATGAGGGTTTAAACTAGAACACAAGAGGCGAATCTCCTCTATTTTGGGTAGCAAACTACGAACGTTAAGATGACCTAATATGGTACCCTGGTTAGCTAGTCGATATTGCTTAAAATCAGAATATATACTTGGGTTTTGAGACAAAATAGAAGGAAGAGAGGGTGGAATTTCATTATCGGGTGTAATTGGTTTGGTGCTAGGTAATGCTTGATAAATATCTGATAAGTGAGAGCTTGTTTGTTCTGTAATACTAACGTTAGGACTTTTAACCTGATCAGAGTACACATCCACTGAATTCCTTAGTAAATAATCATCTGTTATATGGATGTTTTTGTTTGATCTCCGTGAAAATTTTGAGATTCCATTAGGCTGTCTTCACTAGTGTACATCGATTTTTGAAAATATCGAACGCTAGAGGCAATTTGTCCGGTCATTGCAATTGTGCCGAATTTACTAAAGTGTATACCATCATATCGATAGTAAGACCTTTTCAAAGGTGGTGAGCAGTCACAAAATATGATATTCTCAAGGGATTCACATCTCTTTCTCAGTTCATTGTTTATAATGGTGATTTTTCTATTTACAATGCTGTCATGTAAATATTTAGGGATTGCCAAACTGACAATTTTACAGTTGGTGCTGCTTCTAGTGTTTTGCAGCATGTCAGTGTATTTGTTAACAAAGGTTAGGGTGTCATCACGATAAACGTTGTTTGTGCCTACTTGAACCACTAAACAATCATCATTTGACAAATCTTTTGCATTTTTGGTAGTTTGGACAAAGCATCATCAAGTGTGAGCCCACTAGTACTTAACACAGAAATTTTCTTGTCACATAAATGGTTAGCCACACTGGAATAGGAGTCTCTCACTAAGGAATCACCAAATATTAAGACACGACTTTTTGATTGAATATCAATAAGTCCATTTGTATTGACATAAGCGGAAGAACTTGACTCTGCTGAGCTTTGTAGACCAAGGTCTTCTGTAGGTGTTACTTTGTTAGTGTCATCATTTTTTTGTTTCTCTGCGTGATAAGGTACAGGGAAGGTCTCGTTCAAAGATGGCCAGTCGTCACAAGAATTGTTCGCTCTATTAGCAGAAGAATTATCACGTTTTCTGATAGTCCCAGTAGAGTGACGTCTTGAGTGGGATGATACAACTTCAGACCAGGCTTGTTTGTTTGATGAATCCTGCAGAGTTGTCGACATGTTAGGTCTCTCACTGGAGGTTTTGGATATACTATGGTTCAATTCTGCACATTTACAGGATTTGTCAGACAATTCTCGGAGGAGTTTTTCAGTAGTTGACTGTACTTTAAGACATTCTTGTAATTCTTCTTTCATTAATTTGTTTTCCTGTCTGAGGGACTGAAGTTCACAAAGAATATGTTTAAGTTGCGTTGGGATGTTTCGGCAGTTTTTACAATTCCATATCAGGCCTTCATCCCCAGGCTGTATGTTCATACATGTCAAGTGAAACCAGTTGTTACAAGAACAACACCTGATCATCTCTCCCTGTGAGATATTGTTGTATTTACAGTTGCGAATATCACATATTAGATTGTTTTGTGAGTCATCTGTTGACGTATCAATGGTAATATCGCTGCTCTTGCACTGAGGAGAGGGGTTGTCAACATTTTGTGACGGAGCAGAGGTTTGGTTATTTTTTTTGCCATAAACGTTTGGCCATTTTTTATTTGCACACTGTGAACAGTATAGATCATCATCGATTCTTATTCGAACACTAGCATTTTTCTTATTACAGTTCACACATTTGCTATGTTTGTTTGGCTTTGTCATGATTGAAGTCACGGAGAAGACGATTTGTTTATGTGAATGGTAATCAGAGTGTGACCAAGCGTACTCGAGCTGGCGTCACCGGTTACGCAAGACATAAGCTATCCCTTGTGAATGCAATGGAAGGGGCTTCCCCAAGGCTCTTAGACACGTTGGCAACACAGCAGGTTGCTATAAACAGTTGATGAGCGATAAATGGTGAATCCTTGTTGCAAACTTTAAAATGGTTTATATGTCTAAAGTCAATAAAAAGTTCGATAAAACGAGTCAACTAGAGTAAACTGGTGACATAATCTCTTTGTTGACATAGACTTTTAAAACCATAAGTTCATAGAACTTACTTTGAAAGTAAATATCGCTCCGAAAGGCTTCAATGAAAAGTCCTCCGTCAACATAGATGGCGCTTGCCGGAAAAAGTATGTTTGAACAGCAGTATTTCTAACGGATCATTAACAGCCAGTCAAAGACAAGCTGTAATTAAACTCATAGAAAAAAGGGAAAAGATGACAGATATATGTCGTCATGGAGACCAATAAGTTTGGTTAATGTCGATGTTAAAATTGTAAGTAAAATATTAGTTAAGAGATTACAGAAAATTTTACCAAAACTAATTGGCGAGGAACAGACTGCATTTATAAAAAACAGGGAAATATCAGATACCTCTCATCTTATTAATGATATATTAGATTACTCTTTGAATTTTAGGTATAAAGCAATTATGTTAGCCGTTGATTTTGCAGCGGCTTTCGATTCGATTGATTATGTGTTTCTATATACCACCCTTAAAATTTTTGGATTTGGTGATGGTTTTCTCTCCTGGATACGAATATTACACACAAATTTGGAAAGCTGTGTCATTAATAATGGATATACAACGGGTTATTTTAACTTAGAAAGAGGTACCCGTCAGGGAGACCCTTTAGCTCCATACCTTTTCTTGCTTGTTATTGAAGTCCTGGCCATAGCGGTTCGTCAATCAGATAAAGTGAGGGGAATTCGTATTAACAACTGCGAAATTAAATTTAGTTTATTTGCTGATGATACCACTTTTTTTCTGAAAGACCTTGATTCTATGAGTGCTGTTCTTGAATTATTGGAGGAGTTCGGCAATGTGTCCTCAGTTAAAATAAATTATGGGAAAAGTGAGTATGCACACATTGGCAGCAGACAGACCAAACAAAATAAAACCATTGGTATTAAATATGTGGATCTATATAATGAGGCAATAAAAATACTTGGAATATATTATACATATAACGAGAAATTGTCATATGAATTAAATCTTGAAAGTGTGTATGAGAAGATGAAAACGGTATTAAACTCCTGGAGAAAGAGAGCCCTAACAATTTTTGGAAGAAACACACTGTTAAAATCATTGGGTATAACCAAGATTTTGTACGTTCTTAATATTATAGAGCCACCGAAAGAATTCATTAAAAAAATCAAAAGTTGCATCGTTGAATTTATATGGTATGGAAGAAAACCAAAAATTAAATACGAAGTATTAATCAGTGATATGGAAAGTGGAGGTTTAAAATTACCTGATATAGAAACAATATTAGATAGTCAGAGAATTATGTGGATTTGCAGATTAAAGAATTTAACAAAAACAAAATTTGCTTCGATCCCAAACTTGTATTTCAGAAATATCGGGGGCATAGATAATATTGATGCAAATTTCGATCCGGGATTAATTGAAGGAAAAATGACAAAATTTTATTATCATTGTTTGAAGTCATGGGCTTATTTTACTTCAAAAAGCCCAAAAGGAGTTGTAGATATATGTTTACAGCAGCTATGGAACAATAAATATATTCAGGTTGGAGGTAAGACGGTTTATAATAAGTTTCTGAATGACCTTTGTATAAAATATATATTCCAATTGTTTAAAAAATTGGAACTAAACGACGATTAGCAGATATTTTACCGCCTGGCTCAAAATATTACAATAAATGTTATATTCACTATCTTTCTATTATGCATGCGATACCGACGGAATGGAAATGTGTGATAAAGAATAACAAAATACCAGACAAAGCGGATGAAATTGATGTTATGGGAAGTTTTCTTTCCTTAGAAGAAGTGGTTTTAGATGCCAGTAATTTGGATTTTAAATGGCTGTATGGAAAACTGTGCCAAAAAAAGGTGTGTGATCCACCAAATAAAGAAAAAGTAGAAACTATGTTGAACCAAAACAACACGTGGAAGCAAGCAGTAAATCATATTTATTCTGTCTCGCTTGATATGTATTTAAGGCAATTCCAGTACAGGATTCTTCATATCATTTTATCGGTAAACGAAAAATTGTATAAATGGAAAATAATAGACACAAATAAATGCTCGTATTGTTCAAATGAAGAAGAAACTATTACACATATATTTTGTGAATGCACTGTGAGTCTTTCGTTCTATAAACAGATATCTGAATGGGCTGTAGATACTGGAGTTGTGATGCCAGATATGTGCAAGTCGTTAATTTATACAGGTTGTGCAGAACATTATGAGAATAAAAGCCTTACTGACACGTTGCTATTAATCTATAAGTTTGTAATATTCAACTATCGAAATGACATGAACACTCCAACCTTACAATTGTTTCAGAAGCATGTGCAAAAAATGGAACTGTTTGAGCGTAAGGTGGCAGAGAACAATAATGTTATGCAAAATCATCTGTATAAATGGAACAAAATCCTTTTAAACCAAATCACTTGAATACCTTCCAACTGCTTAATGTTCAAGGTTTAATTACCCAGTTTTGTTTTATTGTGTTCATATTCGCTGGAAATATGTTAGCATCCGGTTGAAGTTGAGTTGAAGTTGAGTTGCATATTCTATTATCTTCTCAGACATTAAGGTTTAATGTTAATTTTTTCTAAATATATATTGAATGTAAATTGTGAGTTTATTCTATTACATGTCACTGATATCATAATACGTACCGAACACTGCAGGTATGACTTTTTGTAACATTATATATTCATTAGTTCATGTGATGTCGATGATGAAAAGAAAATCATTGGAAAAAAAGAGAAAATATTCTGAGGCATCCAAAAAAAAAAAAAAAAAAAGTTTTTATTTTCAAATTTTAGATTTAATCAAATTAAATATGCATGTTTACATGCTGTAAAAACTAGACATTTCTTGGCACCGCAGGTGCCAGTGTATCCCCAGACATAGTAGCCCCCCCCCCCTACAAGAACAGACCCCCATTTTTAGCAGCATATACTGACACTTGGCATATTTATTGTTTCTTCCATCTAACAATCCACAATCTTGTTGAAGATGGTGGTCCTGTGACCTTGATCTTTTTAAAGATGTGTCCTGTGACCTTGACCTTTGACTTCATAACCCCAAAATCAATTTGTGTCTTGCTTTTCCATTGGGACATATGCAAGTCAAGTTTAAAATCTATACATCAATAAAAGAAGGAATTATCATCCAGAAACTTATTTTTGGACAGACGGCTCCTGTGACCTTCACCTTTGACCTTGTGACCTCAAAATTGATAGTGTTCTTCCTCTCTTGGCAGGAGAACTATATGTGCAAGATGAAAGATATGAGATGAAATGTTTGGCTGAAAATGCATCCACATCTTTTTAAAGATGTGTCCTGTGACCTTGACCTTTGACCTCATGACCCAAAAATCAATTTGGGTCTTGCTTTTCCAATGGGACATATATAAGTCAAGTTTGAAATCCATACATCAATAAAAGCAGGAATTATCATCCAGAAACTAATTTTTGGACATATGGCTCCTGTGACCTTCACCTTTGACCTTGTGACCTCAAAATTGATAGGGGTCTTCCACTCTTGGCAGGTGAACTATATGTGCAAGATGAAAGATCTGAGATGAATTGTTTGGCTGAAAATGCATCCACAATCTTTTTAAAGTTTTCCTGTGACCTTGACCTTTGACCTCATGACCCCTAATTCAATTCCGGTCTTGCTTTTCCAATGGATCAAATACAAGTCAAGTTTGAAATCCATACATCAATAAAAGAAGGAATTATCATCCAGAAACTAATTTTTGGACAGATGGCTCCTGTGACCTTCACCTTTGACCTTGTGAACTCAAAATTAATAGGGTTCTTCCTCTCTCGGCAGGTGAACTATATGTGCAAGATGAAAGATCTGAGGTGAAATGTTTGGCTGAAAATGCATCCACATCTTTTTAAAGATGTGTCCTGTGACCTTGACCTTTGACCTCATGACCCAAAAATCAATTTGGGTCTTGCTTTTCCAATGGGACATATATAAGTCAAGTTTGAAATCCATACATCAATAAAAGCTTTGTGACCTCAAAATTGATAGGGGTCTTCCACTCTTGGCAGATGAACTATATGTGCAAGATAAGACCCCTCTTGGCAGGTGAACTATATGTGCAAGATGAAAGATCTGAGATGTATTGTTTGGCTGAAAATGCATCCACAATCTTTTTAAAGAGGTTTCCTGTGACCTTGACCTTTGACCTCATGACCCCAAATTCAATTCCGGTCTTGCTTTTCCAATGGGTCAAATACAAGTCTATATGTGCAAGATGAAAGATCTGAGATGAAATGTTTGGCTGAAAATGCATCCACATCTTTTTAAAGATGTGTCCTGTGACCTTGACCTTTGACCTCATGACCCAAAAATCAATTTGGGTCTTGCTTTTCCAATGGGACATATATATGTCAAGTTTGAAATCCATACATCAATAAAAGCAGGAATTATCATCCAGAAACTAATTTTTGGACATATGGCTCCTGTGACCTTCACCTTTGACCTTGTGACCTCAAAATTGATAGGGGTCTTCCACTCTTGGCAGGTGAACTATAAGTGCAAGATGAAAGATCTGAGATGAATTGTTTGGCTGAAAATGCATCCACAATCTTTTTAAAGGTGTCCTGTGACCTTGACCTTTGGCCTCATGACCCCAAAATCAATTCGGGTCTTGCTTTTCCAATGGATCAAATACAAGTCAAGTTTGAAATCCATACATCAATAAAAGAAGGAATTATCATCCAGAAACTAATTTTTGGACAGATGGCTCCTGTTACCTTCACCTTTGACCTTGTGAAATCAAAATTAATAGGGTTCTTCCTCTCTCGGCAGGTGAACTATATGTGCAAGATGAAAGATCTGAGATGAAATGTTTGGCTGAAAATGCATCCACATCTTTTTAAAGATGTGTCCTGTGACCTTGACCTTTGACCTCATGACCCAAAAATCAATTTGGGTCTTGCTTTTCCAATGGGACATATATAAGTCAAGTTTGAAATCCATACATCAATAAAAGCTTTGTGACCTCAAAATTGATAGGGGTCTTCCACTCTTGGCAGGTGAACTTTATGTGCAAGATAAGACCCCTCTTGGCAGGAGAACTATATGTGCAAGATGAAAGATCTGAGATGTATTGTTTGGCTGAAAATGCATCCACAATCTTTTTAAAGAGGTTTCCTGTGACCTTGACCTTTGACCTCATGACCCCATATTCAATTCCGGTCTTGCTTTTCCAATGGGTCAAATACAAGTCAAGTTTGAAATCCATACATCAATAAAAGAAGGAATTATCATCCAGAAACTAATTTTTGGACAGATGGCTCCTGTGACCTTTACCTTTGACCTCAAAATTGATAGGGGTCTTCGTCTATTGGCAGATGACTTATATGTGCAAGATGAAAGGTCTGAGATGAAATTTTTGGCTGAAAATGCATCCACAATCTTTTTAAAGATGTGTCCTGTGACCTTGACCTTTGACCTCATGACCCCAAAATCAATTTGGGTCTTGCTTTTACAATGGGAGATATATAAGTCAAGTTTGAAATCATTACATCAATAAAAGCAGGAATTATCATCCAGAAACTAATTTTTGGACAGATAGCTCCTGTGGCCTTGACCTTTGACCTTGTGACCCCAAAATTTATATGGATCATCCACTATTGGCAAGTGAGCTATATATTCAAGATGGCAGACCTGGGATGAAAGTTTGGCTTAAAATGCATCCACAGTATCTTTTAAAATGCCAGTCCAGTGACCTTGACCTTTGACCTCATGACCCTAGAACCTATAGGGTTCTTACTTTAGCGGTGGGCCATACATATGTCATGTTTGAAATCCATATGGCTATCAAAACTGGAGATATCACATAAGAAGTGTGTGATTTTCACCATATATGGCAATATTTAAGGTCAAGGCCACTATCATAGGAAAGGTCATGACCCCAATTTAAATAAGCATGATCCCATAACCCATACCTATGTATATGCACAATATAAAAGAAATCTGTCCATTAGTTTTTGACTTATAATGCTCACAGTACTGTAAGGTGGCAATTTTGGGGGTATTAAACGGCACGAAAACAAGTAAAGAATAATAGGTGGCGCCACCCGTTTCTGGAACATGACAACCCTATCCATGATCTTCCATCAATTTGATTTATGGATAAATCCATGCAAGATTTCTTGAGATATTAAAGAATTTGTGTGATTTTGTGTGAATTGGACCTATTCAAGGTCAAGGACATTCTCCTAGTAAAGGTCGTGACCTCATTTTAAATAGGCGTCGTCCTCTTACCCATATCTATACATATACCAAGTTTGGTAGAGTTCCGTGAAATAATTTTTGGGTTATCGCGCCAACAAGATTTATATGCGGCGGCGGTGGCGGGACCGGTATGAAAACATAGTATCCCCGACTTTGTCTGGGGATACAATTAAATCAACAGTACTCACAGAAAAAAACGTGCCATGTTCAAAGTTGGCAAAATTTAAAGTACTGATTTTATTTTTATGCTTATAACTTAATAAAAATTACAAAATTCAGATCTAATTTTGGGTATACAATTGAATCTTAATTAAACAAAGTTAAATACTTGGAAAAAAGTCTCTAGCCTAAAAAATATCATGTTACGTGAGCAAATATTTGTCCTGATCTTTTATAGTCCAATATGTGCAAGCCCATAAATGACAGAAATAACACTTAACAGTCTTAATTTTTGGCAGGTATATAGGAAATATATAGGAGAATACTCCTGATAAATATTAAGAAAAACAGGTAAATGGTTTTGATATTAGACAGTCCTGAAGTGTGATAATAGGTTTTTAATGGAAATTTGAGGTTTTTCCTTAATTTCTCAATGGAATGAAGCCGCAATGACCAAGATTTTGGTTTGGTAGGAGATCTTGGGGACATCTAACAGTATGCCGAATTTTGGATTCGTAGGTCTAACGGTTTCAAAATCTGCCAGTCTAACGGACGACGACTACAGCTCAGATGACTAATAGTCAACTGAGCTAAAAATGCCTTGAATGCACAGATTGACAAAAGACTTAAATCTTTTCATGACAAACTTTAATGACAAACTTGATGAGAAACGGTTACCGATAAGGCCATCACATCTGTACCCTATGACCTATACCCGAATGACATGGACCGCCAGGTGCAACATGCAGTACCCAGGACTGGATATAATAAGTCAGGACGGTGACCTTATGGACTGATGGATTTTTACAGACATATCCATATTCTTTACATCTTTCAACACACCAAATACCATCACCTCACATGCAGTATTTATAAAATTATTAACCCCTACGTACAGTTCGGGACATTTTTTTCTGAATCACCCGATATATAATTTACCCGTGAATGTATCATTCTCATAACGCGTGGCAGATTTCCCGTTTCTTTCAGCGATAGCAGTCTGAGCAGGAGGGATAACTTGCACTATTATGTCATATTTACTAACATATTATACAACTGCCGTATTAAAATCAATAATTTTTTTGGTGCCGATTATGTTTCGTGGCGCACGGAATGTTTTCCACGGGTGCTTATTGTCCATATTAATTAGTTATTGTTTTCTATACAAAGGTTTACCTACTTCCGTTCTGATATGGCCTTCGAAATTAGCCACATGTATCGGATGTCCGCTCTCCTAGAATAAGTTTGTTTTTTATTTTGCGGGATTATGCCCTATTAAACTGCATAATTAATCAATTTAATATTCCCCAAATAGGTATCCCTATTTTTGTGCTTTACAGGGCAAGCACTCAATCCATTTCAACCAAGAGTAAAATTCATTGATGGGTCCCCAGAGGATGGGGTGATTAGTAACACCTCATTATTATCTGATCTGACTACGATTGCTGTTGTCTAGCACTGGCCAGCCAGTCCTATGCATAATGATGTGTAATGCTGCTTCTGTTCAACAGGAAGTAAAGCTTTTTAATTCAAAACAAAGACCACAAGACATCGTTTTCAATGTTTTCAAATACTACGACTAGATACAGGACCACCGGTTGACTTTATCGGTTTACATGTATATTGATTGCTATACTTTCATAATTATCTTTCGATTATAACCGTGGTTTCAATAGAAATCCAAGTTATGTTTTATTTAAGGTTGTTCAAAGCCCTGCAACTTAAACAACGTTGGTTATTAGGGGCGGAGTGGTGCACACATCTGTTTTAAGGATCCTAAATCACCAGGGACTATGAAACATGAAAATATATTACCAGTACATCTTTAACTGACAGGGATTCTATTAACAAATTAGATTCTGCAGTCGAAGCCTCAAAAAAGCTCCTATTGAATCTCCATATCATTCATGTGTTCAAGTGTACACTTTTATTATGTATAAACATGCACCGTCACGTCTTCAGTGACCCGGTTTCATCTGGCGCGTGGCAGAACAGATGCAAAAGCATGGGCGGCTTCTACATGTGGACAAAGGAATTATTCTTTTGTCATAATGGATTATAAGAAAAAAAAAATACATTATGTTGAATCTGATTACCTCAAAAATTTAAAGGATTGTTCATACGGTTTTACGCTTACCCGCTACAAATATTCTGAAAATCCGGATTTACCATTTTGCGTTTATTTTACTTTAGACAAAGCAACGAACCAAAGCTGAAGTTATTTCTTTGCCACGGACTTACACCGAAAGATGTAAACCTGCCGTTTTTCTGGGAGCATCATCAGTTTACGATCAACCTGGTGACAACCAACAAAGCTCAGGACAAGCATTTAATACTGTAGGAGTCTATTTGTCAAGAGCTTTCAATGACATGTTTGTTATCATACCCAAGACTTCCATCCATTGACAACTAAAAAACGTCGTTTTCCGTGATGTCCTTTGAGCTTCAATTATACAAACTTATCTTTCATATCCATTTCCTTATATATCGTCATATAATTTCTTCAAATTATTTTCACAGAATAGATGGCTTATAAATATGCAATCGCCATCACTCCGGCAATGATGATGTCGTGTCCATGTTAATCGGAAGAAAAAATCATTCTCACGGAAGATTCGTGTGCCCTATTTCTTGAATAGCATAATTTGCCATTCTTTGCTGACTTTTTAGGGGATGTTGTTTCCTGGAGAATTACAGCGCAAGTTATCTTTACATCATGAACAACAGTCCCTGCGAAAAAGCATCGGATTAAAAATATGCGACATTCAGTCCCTACCAGCGCATTACAAAGCGATTTATCCCATGGAACCGTGGATTTCCATGGGTGCACCTAGTTATTATTTACTACACAGTAAAATGTATACCTAATTGGCTTGCTTCAACATGCTTATGAAATTTAGTTTATTTCCATTTGGAAAAGGAACATTTTATTTATACAGCGTTTTATTTTAGCTGATGAAATGTATATTACCATACTTCAGCTCATCTCAATTTCCTTCCGTATTCTGTCATTTACCGGGCTTCCTACATTCCCAGTGGGTATTTTCTGCAAGCATATTACAGTCAAATATATGAATACAGATACTTTTTCAAATATTTGTTCATGAGAGGCTCCTGTATCTTTCATGTATAGTGCATAGTCAACACGACCGCCATATTTTATACAAATATCAACAAAATCAATTTCAGCAGAGTGCTATGACCCAAAGGTCCCTTGTTTTTGTATGCTGATAATAATGCCACTAAAACAACCCTTTACTTTAATGGTGATAACACCTGATGAATAGTCCATTCTGGAACTTTTTCAAAATAAGTCTGCATGATCTAACCATGTTGACTTTTGTTTTACTCTCTCTTGAAGATATTTTACACCAGGGGTGTAAAGCAGAAATTAACACCGCAAGCCTTGCAAGTACAATGTGAGAACAATGAGTACAAATTGTTTCACCGCCACCAAACTGTTCAATAATATATGGTTATATAGCAAAAAATACAAGAATCCTGCACAATGTGTGTGTGAAGGATCCCCTTGCTTTGCCCCAACAGATACATAATATCCTTTAGTGTCAATCTGGTCATTAATATGTACAGAAATGTTTTTGTCTGTATGCATGGATTTGATAACACTGACATTTCCATAAATTCTGCACTCTAATAAATGACATTAAATATAAATATATTTTCAGCACTTGACTGAACAATACTAAAACAATATTGTTTTTTGTGTTCACAGAAAGTGCTTCATATTACATTTCTTCTCAGTTCTCACTATATATGTATATATATATATATATATATATATATATATATATATATATATATATATATGTTTGTCCATTCATGAAAAAAGACTTATCTCTCTATGATAAAAATATTCTTGGCTGCTTAGACCTGCTCAACTGAACAAAAATAAATAATCTGAGACATACTCTGACATTTCTTTTTTTTTATTTTCTCATTTGAAATATAATCAATACCTATAGAAATTTGCCAGTTAACTTTAATAAATATATTACAAGCTCTCCCTCTTCTAAAAATATGGAATATTCATTCACTGTCTAATTATATATGTCACTGTACATACGTATTTATCAAGGAAAAGTTGCATGTTTAATGCCTATCAAATATGGGTACCCAATTAATAATTATATATTTAAAGTCATCAAATTATTCCATTCTTTAGACCAAACAAGTCAAAATGAGCTTGTTGTTACCAAGTAGGAGCATCAAGACTACTCATGATGTCACACTGTGATCTGAACTTCAAATGTGTCATGCAAAATCTGTATAGTGTACTTGACAGTGGTGGCTCTATATCGTTGATGTGCAAACTCTGTGGTCATGCCTTCGAACAGTCTGGTTTTGTAGTCTTAATTGAAGTGTTAGGAACGATGTAAATTGTGTCCTAAAGGCGGTCATTTTCCATGTTTCCCAAAAAATATGGAGAAATTTGCATTATTTCAAGAAAGGTCTATCTCAGCACCTTATGTTAGAGACTAACCCAGTGAACTTAGCCCATAACATCTAGGCCTATTGAAACCTGTCCTAGAAAAAAAAAAACAAGCCATATTCATGCCAAACTGTCTAAAAAAAGGGATAGTATGATGGCCACGAAAACTTAAACAAATGCATAATTTATTTATTTTGTATAAACTGAAATATCGTTAACTGAGACAGGTTTAATCGTTGAACAAATATCTCTTAGAAACTGTTCATTAAAAATCTGCAACTGATGCACTATCATCAGGAGAAAGCTTTGGAGATGCAACAACCTGCATTAAACTCCGCTCATTGTCGACGTCAATCCCATTTTTTCGTAGATCTTGTAACTGTGCTTCCAGGTCCTGCTTGTCCTTTCCAAGTTTCCAACATAAGCGGATCGCCAATTTTAGTAGTGGTACTAAATGATCATTAGTGGTATCAGATCCAATTGATTTTAAAGCACTTTCTGCAAAGCTGAAGGCAAGGTCTTCTTCTTCACTGGCTGAGGCAACTGCCACAAGGGCACACATTGTTGCAATAGTCTCCTTACTGCTGTCACCAAGCAACTTACGCTGGACCAGCACTACTTTTTCAAGAAGAGTTACGGCATCACTGTTACGTCCATTATGGATATAATTGAAAGCATCCATCAGTTCCCCTGCATAAAAGAATTGTTTTAAGTCCTGAGAATGGGAAACACTGTCTACTCCTGCTACATATGTAAGGAACTGCTCAAATGCTCTGCTTCGCCGAACTATGGTATCAGACTTAAAGTTCCCCAAAAGCACTTTTTTTGGAAAAGGCACATGTTGTAAGGCATCTGGATAATGCTTTTTTAATTTTCTATACAACTTGTCAAAGTCAGAATATCTGCGCTCCACAATGACAGGTGAAGGATCCAGAGATGCCTGAGAGATTAAAATGCTGTACATCTACAAGAGAAGATAACACAATGGTCAGGTCATTAGACACTATGTGCATAGTGAAGCCAAAAATGTCAACACCTTAAAAGATGTAACACCTTGCAAGTATGACACGGTGTGAAAAAAAAAACTAGCGAACCATTGGTCATGCCACTCAGTTGGTCAGCTGAATCCGTGAGAAGAATTATTTGGTTACAAAACTGAAATTAAGTGTGGAAGCAAATTTGCCAATAATATGCTAGTGGCACTTTTTTTATTTGGTTGAGTTGGGCTTCCTTCTAAATTTCCACGATGACACATTTAATTAAGGCTATTCCTTTGGTATATAATCAGTATGTTGGACTGCTGAGACTTATGACCCCTTACTTTTACAATCTGAAAATACAAGTAAATATTAAGAATTTCTGAGTGACACTACTTATGGAACAAAATCTTAGGGTAAAATTTCACTCAGAATGGACAAGGTAATGTGTATAGTCATGAAACCAAGTGGGCTCCGCCATCTTGCCCATATCACGCTTAATGTCAGAGATATTTTAATAATCCAACTTATCAAACTTTAGTTGTTCTATTTCTAATATAAAGCCCAGACTGGCTGTTTCTTCTCACCCATATCCACCAACTTGCAAAGTTTGAAAAATATCCATGAAATGCTTTTGGAGTTATCGTGTGTACAAAGTTTGTCTACGGCGGCGGCGCGACAGAGCTGAAACCATGTTATCATCTGACTTCTCTGTCCGCATGGGATACAACTAGATGTGGTCGGACAATGGTCCTCAGAGGGCCCCGCGTTTCTGCAAGTGCTGGACTAGTTTACATATGGGTGAAAAATTAAGTTAAATTTGAAAAATATGACAAACAGAAACACGTTTTTATCCGTATTCATGAGGGAAAAAATCCTACTGGATCAAATATTATTAAAGAAGATATGTCTGAAATAATGTGTGCAATAGAAAATCACTGAATGTAATCTGTTAGCCATATTTGATTTTAAGCCAGTCTGTAATTCAATGGGTCTGGAGCCCTCATAGGCACCAATGATCCCTGTGAAATTGGGAAAGCTGCAGTAGGTGGTTGTTAAGTTATTGTGTGCGAAAGAACATCAGCCATCACGTTGTGGTGGCCATATTGGAATTCCGACAAGTCTGTAATTCGAAAGGTCTGGAGCCCTCATAGGTAACAATCATCCCTGTGAATTAGGGAAAGCTGCAGTATATTGTTGTTGAGTTATCAATAGCGAAAGAAAATCAGCGATTGGGCTGTGGGGGCCATATTGGAATTCTGACAAGTCTGTAATTCGATAGGTCTGGAGCCCTAAAAGGCACCAATAATCCTTGTGAATTGGGGAAAGCTGCCGACGGTTGTTGTTGAGTTATCGCGCGCGAAAGAAAATCAGCGATTGGGCTGTGGCGGCCATATTGGAATTCCAACAAGTCTGCAATTCGATAGGTCTGGAGCCCTCATAGGTACCAATCATCCCTGCGAATATGGGAAAGCTGCAGTATGTTGTTGTTGAGTTATTGTGCGTGAAAGAAAATCAGAGATTGGGCTGTGGCGGCCATATTGGAATTCCGACCAGTCTGTAATTCGTTGAGTCTGGAGTCCGCATAGGTACCAATCATCCCTGTGAATTTGGGAAAGGTACAGTATGTTGTTGAGTTATCGCATGCGAAAGAAAATCAGCGATTGGGCTGCGGGGGCCATATTGGAATTCTGACAAGTCTGTAATTCGATAGGTCTGGAGCCCTCACAGGTACCAATCATCCCTGTGAATTTGGGAAAGCTGTAGTATGTTGTAGGTGAGTTATCGCACGCGAAAGAAAATCAGCAATTGAGCTGTGGCGGCCATATTGAAATTCCAACAGGTCTGTAATTCAATAGGTCTGGATCCCTTCTAGGTACCAATAATCCTTGTGAATTTGGGAAAGCTGCAGTAGGTTGTTGTTGAGTTATTGCGCGCGAAAGAAAAATCAGCGATTGGGCTGTGGTGGCCATATTGGAATTCTAACAAGTCTGTATTTCGATAGGTCTGGAGCCCTCACTGGTACCAATCATCCCTGTGAATTAGCGAAAGCTGTAGTACGTTGTTGTTGAGTTATCGCACGCGAAAGAAAATCAGTGATTGGGCTGTGGCGGCCATATTGGGATTCCGACAAGTCTGTTATTCGGTAGGTCTAGAGCCCTCATAGGTACCAATCATCCCTGTGAATTTGGGAAAGCTGCGATAGGTTGTTGTTGAGTTATCATGCGCGAAAGTGTCACTGACGGAAGGACGGAAGGATGGACTGACACGGTGATCACTATAGGGCACCGCTTGTAAAGCGGAGCCCTAATAATTGAGTGATGGAGAACAGGGAATACCAGGCCTGTTTCTACAGCTTGTATATCTGAACTAAATGTTATACACACATGCTCTTATCACAACACAAAGTAATAAATAACTAGAATACGGGTAGTCGACAAGCGACTACGTGTATCCGCCAAAATTAGAGTGGAACGGGTGAAGTGAGGCATGGATTGAGCGGCAAGGGGAAATAGAGTGAGGTGTGTTGCATATTAGCATGGAAGTCTGCAGCCGAAATGTGTATGTAGGTTGCGCCACCTACCACAAAATCCAGAAAGCTGTCAAAGTTGTATACATATGCAAAATTTAAAGCAGATAAGTCAAACCACTACATGTATATGAGTGATTTTATCCCACAGCAGACAAACAGAAGGACTTGTGCAAAAATGGTGGCAGGTGGCGCCACTAGTTTTGTGTATGATAAAGAGGTTTGTGAGATCTATACACATGCAAAATTTTGGCCCAATCGGTCAACGGTTCCCGAGATATGAGCTTGCATGTCTGCAGCGTAAACTAGCATGTAGGTGGCGCCACCTGTCAAAACCAAGAAAGCTGTCCAGGATGTATAAACCTCCAAAATTTTAGGCAGATATGTCAAACCACTGCCGAGATGTGAGTGATTTTATCCTACGGCAGACAAACAGACGGACGCTATGCAAAAATGGTTGCAGGTGGCGCCACCAGTTTCTCGTATTATAAAGAGCTATGTAAGTTCTATACACATGCAAATGTTCAGTAAGATACGTCAAACCAGTCCGGAGATATAAGCATGGATGTCTGCAGCGTGACCGTGAATGTAGGTGGCGCCACCTGTCATAAAATCAAGAAAGCTGTCCAGGATGTATTCGCATGCCGAATTTCAGGTGAATTAGTCAAACCACTGCAGAGATATGAGTGATTTTAACCAAAGGCAGACGAAAAGATGGACACTGTGCAAACATGGTTGCAGGTGGCGCCACCATTTTTTTGTGTATGTTATAAAGCTATCCAAGGGCTACATTTGTACGATTTTTTTTCATGATCGGTGAAATGGTTCCCGAGATATGTGGGTTTATGTGTGGAAACAGATGCACAAATGGACGCTGGGCAGAGAGGAAAGGTCAGAGGTCAACGCCAATTGGTTAGGCACCCGTTCACATGTGACCCGAAAATTGTTGTAAGTTTGGGAAATCCTTCCAGTAGTGTCAGAGGAGTTCTCCGGAAACGAACGCGGCGGCGGCGGAAAACCGATCAAAAACATAGTATCAGCAAAACTTTGTTTTGGCGGATAAAATTACACGATATATAAATGTTTTTCTTAGTTAAAGTTGACAAAATACATGGAATAAACAGACAGTAGTTTGTCTAAAAATGGCAAATATTTTGTTTACACAATCCAGATAAAATAGACAGATTATTAACATAATATATGACTAGAATTCATTATATCATAGATTGTTCTCAGAATACATTTACAAAACGTAACTAAAAAAAAAAAAGGGGGGGGGGGGAGTATTAGTTATCACAGATTTTGCTAGAAGTACCTTCAACGGGGTATATGACTAGAAATTGTGTAATCACAGAAAAAATTGGCAGATTATTAACATAATATATGACTAGAAATCATTATATCACAGATAGATCTCAGAATACAATTACAAAACGAGACCTAAAAGGGGGAAAAAGTATTCGTTATCACAGATTTAGCTAGAAGTACATTCAACGGGGTATATGACTAGAAACTGTGTAATCTTAGATGAAGCTTGCAGTGCATTTTCCACAATAAATTACAAACTTTGTGCAATCACAGACAGAGGTGGCAGCACATTAAAACCAATATATGACTACTGCCTTTCGGTTCTCCCTCGAATGCAATCAGAATGTTCCTAATGCTGTTGGAACGCTGTAAGATCATTAAGAATGCAGTCAAAGTGCAGTAAGAATACACTTCGAATGCCGTTCGATATTTCTCCACTTCGAACGCACCTCGAAAGTTTAGAACATGAGCAAAACTTTCGGGCTGGCGACAGGAATGGGCCCGAATATATGGAATGCACTCAGAATGCAGTCAGAGGTTTTAGAATGCACTTCTAATATCCAGGAATACATAAAAAAATTTCATTCCGACGGCATTCCGCCTCTAGAGTGACGGGGGTTATAGGAACAGCTAAAAGATTACAAGAAGTGTGCAGCAAAGGTCACGGGAAGTGTGCATGATATGCGCGGCAACATAGACAAATTAAATGAGTATAATTTTGTTATAAAATATAGACCACTACAATAAGTAAAATAAAATAACAGCAAGTGACCCATGGATCATGACGCTCAGCTGACTAGGAAGACATTCACAAAAGGAATGCTTTAGGTTCATAATTCACAGAATAGAGGTCACCATGAGCTATTTTCAGGTTTCTATACAGATTTACCCAGGACCTGCCTGAATGTATGTTTTAAGACTCTAGGCCTAACAGATACAAGAAGTGGGTGCTCAAAATCATGCTGAGTTGAGGTAAAAATGTGTCGCAGTATCGCGAATTACCTCAAATGTCAATGAAATACAGTTTTTCAGAAATGAATAAAACAGTAGTATGACTGATAATCTTCTAATACTTATAAAAGGAAGTTGGTCCACTTTTGTCCTCAATGTTCTTTGAAACTGCGTAGCGTATGATACTGTGCTATACCTCATTTTAAAGGTTATTGTTCCCGCAGTGACCTCGCCGATATGATAATAAATATTTTTTTTTAATGTACACATCATTTTGAGTGATTTTTGCGTGTTTATTAAAATTGCGTGGAGGTTACTACCGAACCACCTTCGGCAAACGCCAGAATACCTCTGTGATCGTTTGGTGATCTATACACTGCACACGCAGCGTCATTCCACACACAGAAGGATTTATGAACATCAAGGAAAAACTTCCTGCAAACGGCCGTGCACTCGACACCCTAGTAGGGCTGTGCGATATTATCGATATATCGGTATATCGCGATAAAGTGATTCGCATATTCAATATTTTGTTAACGAGCCTAAAACTAATTTTTTGGTAGTAAAATCAATGTTTCAGTTACAAATTTAGCCAAATAAATGGGTTGGGATACTGACAGGCTTAAAGTGAAAGTCTCTACCATGTATTTAGACATTTAGCAAGAAATTTTCAAGAAGGCCTGTTATACCATATATCAAAGGTCCGTCCCAGGGAATTACACGTCTCCTCGATGTCTTATTCGTACACGAGAAATATTCTGATACGGCAAAAAGGAAGAAATGCTGAATATGGTCATAATAATTAATCATTCATTAATATTCTCTCTTCACATCTTATGATATACTTCAGGAAGACCAAGTGTCAACTTAACAGTACTACTGTTTTAGAACGGCAGTCTTGCGATGTGGTACACGGCTGTGATTTTGCACACCATCTATCCCTCTTTATGCTATACTACAGTCAAGATTTCTCTGACTGCCAAATTATTTGCACATGTAAGACCTAAAGAAAACTTTGATGTTTACGGTTTCTTTGAGCACTGTCAACAGTACATTAGTAAGTAATGTTGCCGTATTTCGTGTTTAAAAAAACTGATTTAGCATTAACTTTATTGTGTCATAATATCTCACATGATAATCAAATAATAATAATATTGTTGATATACTGATATATTATATAAAACAGAAAACACACTTAATTCCTATAAACTCAACACAACGAAAATATGGCAATATGTATCGCAATACGCTACCACATATACCATTTTATTGCAAAACAAATCGATACCCAGCCCCACATGCACGCTAGTACGGCGAAATAAGAGTTGCGGCACCTGAGAATTGTAAATTGCGAAAAATAAGTCAATGTTCCAAACAAAGAGCATGCATTGCTAACATTAATGCCAAATATAACAGTTATAAAGAATATTATTGTCTTTGTTGTTTGTAATTTCATAAAACCTGGAGAACTACATTACTGCGCGATCGGTGACATGGCAGTGTATAAATGTATACAAACAATAGCACGTGCCGCCTGGTTTAAGCACATATTTGGTAAATGGACAGAATTCTGGGGTGACCAGGTGAAGTCCAGATCCATGTGGTCCACCATGGTTGTATACAACGGTTGCCTCAGCAACCTCGGTCAATATCAGTCAAGGCCGCTGAAGTTCAAAGCCGGTTGAACAATCGCTTGCAGTTTTCTGTCACTGTTTCAATAGAACCTGACCCTGTGCAGCGGTTGATGCAGCGTGTGACACAATCGCAGGATTAAGGTCTTTTGTACATACAAACATATACATAAAGCTACAATTCCTTTCACGCAGGTTACGGGAGTGGGAGGCGGTCGCGGTATGCGGTTGCGGCAAGGCCGATTCCTTTTATGTGGTTGAGCTTGCAGATGAAAAATGTTTGTATATGTGATATACATAATGATATATATGATATTTATGAATGATATATAGTATTAATGTATGTATCCCTGCATTATGAAAAGTGGCTGTAAAAGATTAAGAAACCAGCTGCTTAAATTGAAACAGATGTATTGGGCAGATCACTCACCAGTGAATGTTTCACAGGCAAAAGGTTCACACATTAACAATTATTTAAACATATGTTTTCAGGCAGAGAACGTTTTTTTCCTCGTGGCATACGCTGATTAACACGTTAATCCTGAGGAAACCCCTATATGACGTAAACAATTCTACGGGATTCCTCATCTGACCCCATCCGTTTATAATATTTTTGTTGGATCGGTCGCTACATGATCCGACAAAAAAATCGTCGGATGACAGGTTGAGTAAGTACCGCGGCCGCAACCGCATATAAGAAATTGTTCCTTCATAATATCATATGTTCGACTCTATCCGCAACCGTGACCGTACAGCGGCCGCAACCGCGTAAAAGGAATCATACATCTCCAAACCCAGATAAAATGCCCGGTTACCTGGTTAACTGATGTTAGTTTGATTCAATTCCGCCGTTTCCAGAACGCCGTTGTACACAGGAATTAATCAGTAAAACTAGAGACCCATGGGTCTCGACGCTCAGCTGAATTTTTCTATTAGCAAATTTTTCAAGAAATTTTTTAGAATGACAGTCCTGTGACCTTAACCAATGACCTTGTGACCAAAAAATCTGGGAACTTATTATCCTTGAACTTGCAGCATTTATATTATTGTAACAATCTTTAAAAAAAATGGTGGGTCCAGTGACCTTGACTTCTGACCAGGTAACCTGAAAATCTACAGATTTCTTCAACTTTTGGCAAGTAAGCCATGTATAAGAGATGCAAAGTTTGGGACAAAAAGTTTGATTTACAGTGCATCCACAATCTTTTGAAAGTTGAGGCTCCTGTGACCTTCACCTTTGACCCTGAAAGTCAAGATGTTTTTTTACTTAAGTGGTGGGTCATAAATAAATCAAGTTTTAAGCCAATCTGTCTATCCAAAGCAGAATTATCATCCATAAACCAAATAAGTGAACGGATGGGCCCTGTGACATTGACCTTTGACCCTGTGTCCCGAAAATCAAACAGAATCTTCCCCTATTGGCATGTTAGCAATATCTTGATGATAGAAGGTTTGTGATGAAAAGTTTGGCTTGAAATGCATACACATTCTTTTTAAAGAAATTGGTCCTGTGACCTTAACCTTTGACCATCGGACCCCTAAATCGACACAGTTCTTACTTTAGTGGTGAGCCATATATAAGTATAGTTTAAACCAATATGTCAAACTTAACAGGAATTATCGTCTGAAAACTAATTTGTGAACAGATGGCCCCTGTGACCTTGACCTTTGACCCCAAATACATTTATGCTCTCCCCATTCTGGCAAGTCCGCTAAATGTGCAAGATGGAAAGTTTAGGATTAAAAGCTTGCTTAAAATAGAGCCATAATCTGTTTAAATAAGTGAATCCTTTGACCTTGACCTTTGACCTCATGACCCAAAAATCATATAATTCCTGCTTCAGTGGTTGGCCATAAGTAATTTAAGTTTGAAGTCCATGTGTCAATCCAACCTGGAGTTATCATTTGGAAACAAATTTGTCTGGATGGACGGATGGACAGCCAGACAGCTAGACAAACAGACAGAGAGACAGGGTGATTACTATAGGGCATCCACCTGTGATCAATAAACACACCAGGTTTTGGGACACTAGATATAATCACAGCTAAGAAACTGACATGATTGTCATTTTATAGTAAAAAAAGATAGAAAAATATTTTATTAAAATTTATATTATAGAAAAATAATAACAACAAAAAATTCCAGGTGGCGCCACCACTTTTCAGGAGCTGACAAAACTATTCATGGTCAATATTCAAGGCAAGATTCATGACAATCCATCCATTAATTATCAAGATATTGGAGGTTTTGTATCATTTTTTTTTATTTTTCTGGGGGTTATTTTAAGCCTCATAGCTCGAAGGATATAGGTCGCAGTGACCTTATTTCAGGTTTCCAAGGAGATTTTTTATTAACCTCCATGGAGGTTCACTTAAAAGTTTCTAGGACAAGCAGTTACAATTTGTGCCCTGCTAATTGATGCCCGGATGACGGCAGGGCCAGACAGCCAGACAGCCTGACGGACAACGGACTTACAGCTGAGCTAAAAATCATGCAAGTTTTATAGATCCAAATGTTTATGGAAAGCATTTTCACTTCTCGCTGTTTCTGAAGCTACACTATTCCATGTTATTTTATTCTCAAATTGCTTCAGTATTGCTTAATTATTAATTAAAATTACTGGGTCACTGAGCTCAGCTGAAATTGACCCAAAATAATATCAAATGGAAATAAAGACTGAGAAGAAGAGGTTATATAGGCCATGGATGGTAGATATGACTGAAGATATTGTTGCATATAATATTTTGTGATCTGGCCATATATTTCCTAATGTTGAAACTGGAGAATGTAGGAGGTTTGTGAATATAAGATCTATACAATTATCATGCTCATTGTTTGGCTTTTTGATAAGCTGTTGAAAATTCAGCAGTTTACGCATTTTTCAGGTAGATCCTATTTTTTTATAAACAATTTTTTTTTAATTTTATAAAATGTGAACAGAACCAATTAATGTTCCCTGTTGCAGTTGCAATAAAAAAGTATTCATAACTAGAATACAGGTAGTAGGCGACTTTGTGTATCTGTTGAAATCAGAGTGGGATGGGTGAAGTGAGGCATGGATTGAGTGGGAAGGGAAATAGAGTGAGATGTGATGCAAATTAGCATGGATGTCTGCCATGTAAACATGACTGTATGTGGTGCCACCTGATGTTTGAATGAGAAAGCTATTAAAGATGTATACATATGCAAAATTTCAGGTGGATAAGTCAAACCACTGCTGAGATATGAGTGATTTTTACCCTAGGAAGATGAACAGATGGACACCATGCAAAATCGTTGTTAGTTAGGCCACCAAATTTGAATAAGTTGTAGAGCTATGTAAGAACTATATTCATGCAAAAGTTCAGGCTGATAAGTCAAACCATTCCTGAGAGTTTCGCATAGATGTCTGCAGCCGAAATGTGTAAGTAGGTGGCACCACCTGCCACAAAATCCAGAAAGCTATCCAAGATGAATACAAAAATGCAAAAATTTGGGCAGAAAAGTCAATCTTCTGCTGAGATATGAGTGATTTTATCCCATGGCAGACAAACAGAAAGACACTGCAAAAATGGTTGCAGGTGGCGCCACCACTTTTGTGTATGTTTAGAGTTATGTGAGATCTATAAGCATGCAAAATTTCAGGCCGATACGTCTAACCAGTCCTGATATATTAGTATGGATGTCTGCAGCATAAACACAAATGTAGGTGGCACCACCTGCCATAAAATTGAGAAAGCTATCCAAGATGTATATACATGCAAAATTTTTTAGATAAGTCAAATAAAAGATGAGATATGAGTATTTTATCCTTCGGCAGACAAACAGATGAATGCTGTGCCAAAATGGTTGCAGGTGGTGCCACCAGTTTTGCGTTTTATTTATAACTATGTAAGATCTATACACATGCAAAATTTCAGGAGGATACGTTAAACCAGTCCTAAGATATTAGCCTGGATGTCTGCAGCCTAAACGTGAATGTAGGTTGTGCCACCTGTCATAAAATCAAGAAAGCTATCCAGGATGTATACACATGCAAAAGTGGATAAGTCCAACAATTCCAGAGATATGAGTGATTTTAAGCCAAGGTAGATGAACAGATGGATGCTGTGCAAAAATGGTTGCAGGTGGCACTACCATTTTTTCTGTATGTATCCAAGAGCTACATTCGTGCAAAATTTCAGCCCGATTGGTCAAGCAAGTCGGAAATTATGTGGGTTAATGTGTCAAAACAGATGCACAGATGGATGCACTGTGGAGAGGAAAGGTCAAAGGTCAACACAAAATATATTTTAGTACCAGTTCACGTGACCCGATAATAGTGTCAAGATTTGGAAAAATCTGACAAGTGGTCTTAGAGTTCTACTCCGGAAACGGAAGGTGGAACCCGGTCAAAAACATAGTATCTGTAAAACTTTGTTTTGGCAGATACAATATTAACTTTTTAACAAGCCGCTCAGCCGACTGACATGTTGACAATATGTCCTTGCACAGCAACAAATTAAGATAATGTAGGTGGCATCATTGTTCATGCATCTTAGCTTAAATTCATCAAGACCCATGAGCACAACAAATTTGATGACAATCGAAACAGCCTTTCCTGAGGAATCTGGCAATTTGTGTGTATTTTGCATTATTTTTGGGGTGCACAAACATACTCCAAATCTGAGAATTTCAGGTTCCTGGGGAGATCTCTCGAGGAACTCTCAGGATGTTAAGTTAAAAGTTTCTGGGCCAAATGGTTATGATTTGTGCCCTACATTGGTATCATATTTTCAATCATTCTGAGGGGTGCTTATAAGCCCCATAGCTCAGAAAATATGGGTAACACAGACCTAATTTCACTTTTCCAAGGAGACTTTCATGGACTTCCCTGGATTTAAAGTAAGGAGATTCCAGGTCAAATGGTAATGAGTTGTGCCCTGATTTGGTATCAAATTTTTCATTATTCTGTTGGGTACTTCGGAGACCCATAGCTTAAAGAATGTGGGTAACAGAGACCTAAAAGTTAAAAGATTTCAGGTCTAGCGTTTACGATTTGAGCCCTGTTAACAGATGACCGGATCTTTGAAGGTCTCAAAAATAGAGAAAAAAAATGTGTTAAAATTTTTTAAAAGTCCAGGTGGCACCACCAGTCAGCAGGAACTGAGGAAACACTCCATGATGCATATGCATGCAAAGAATCATGCCGATCAATGCACTAGTTGTTCAGATACATGAGCTTTTGTATCAAATTTTTCATTATTCTGGGGGTACTTTGGAGCCCAATAGCTTGAAGAATATGGGTAACAGAGACCTTATTCCAGGTTTCCAAGGAGACTTTTCACGGACCTCTCTGGATTTAAAGTTAAAAGATTTCAGGTCTAGCGTTTACGATTTGAGCCCTGTTAACAGATGACCGGATCTTTGAAGGTCTCAAAAATAGAGAAAAAAAATGTGTTAAAATTTTTTAAAAGTCCAGGTGGCACCACCAGTCAGCAGGATCTGAGGAAACACTCCATGATCAAAATCCATGCAAAGAATCATGCCGATCAATGCACTAGTTGTTCAGATACATGAGCTTTTGTATCAATTTTTCATTATTCTGGGGGTACTTTGGAGCCCAAAAGCTTGAAGAATATGGGTAACAGAGACCTTATTCCAGGTTTCCAAGGAGATTTTTCATGAACCTATCTGGATGTAAAGTAAGAAGATTCCAGGTCCAGTAGTTACATTTTGTGCCTTGTTAATGGACAGACAGCCGGACGGACGACGGACAAAGAGTGATTGCTATAGCTCAGATGACTTACAATTAGCTGAGCTAAAAACAGGCAGATAGATGGAAAAACAAAGCAAATGCCAATGGCACTGAGGCAGGAGAATGATTGTTTTCATTAGAACGTATTTTTTTATAACAACAATTTTTTTTCAAGTTTATAAATTTACCATAATATTTACAGTATAACATATATATCTGAATTTTAAAGTTGATTCACCATTCTAAATACCATCACAATCTATAGCTAATTTGGTTAGGTGAAATCACATTTTGCACACTGATGTTTTTTTTTATAAAATTTATATTTTTTGAATTTGCAAAACAAAACATATCTGAAAACAACACGTGATTCAGAATTCACAATTCTTAATTGCACTTGTATTTAGCCATGATTTGGCTCTTATATTATCATATTATGCCTACTGATGCATTTAATTATATTTCAATTAAATTATTTAAATGGAAATTAATTTCTTTAAAAATGCTACATTACCACAACATCTTCTGGATTACTAAAAAATATGTTTTTTTCATTGGAGTGGAAACAGCTTTACAATAAAAGAAATACTGTTTGAACAATAACAATTACTGTAATACACTTGTGTGTGCGGATGGGGAGGTGGTGGTAGGGGGGAGGGGTGGAGGTAGATAGGGAGGTGACATGTGAATAACTGTACACCTGTGACAGCAGGGGTGCTGGACCAGTGTTGCATCACTAATAAGGTTACCCAGGCAGGGTTGTAGTGCCTGGAAGTGGGCAGCCTGGAGATGCAAATGAATACAATAGAGCCTCTGAAAGAAACTTCAATAACTAACCTAATTTTTTAGCTTTATTTTCAAATTTCAGAATTTAACAGATTAATTACTTATGTAAACCTGCAGTGAAAATTAAATCAAATATACTTACAGGAAAAAAACGTGCCATGGTCAAAGTTGGAAAAAATTTAAGGTACTGATTATTTATTCATGCTAACAACTTAAAAATTAACAAAATTCAGATCATATTTTGGGTACACAACTGCATCTTGATTAAATAAATTAATATACCTAAAAATGTCTCTGGCCTCAACACTTATCAAGTTAAGTGAGTGAATATCTTTCCTGATTTTTTACAAAGTGCATTATATTTGGCCCCATAACTTTAATAAATTTAATAATACAGACTTAATTTCTGACATGTTCATAGGAACTATATAGCGAATATTAAGGGTAAATATGAAGAAAAACAGATGAGTTGTTTTGATGTTGGCAGTCCTGAAGTGTGATAATAGGTTTTTAATGGAAAATTGAGGGTTTTCCTTAATTTCTCAAAGGAACAAAGTCACAGTGACCCAGTTTTTGGTGTGTTAGGAGATCTTGGGGAAATCTAACAGTATGCCAAATTTTGGATTTGTAGGTCTAAGCCTGGGTTTCAAAACTTGCAAGTCGAAAGGATGGGAAGGCATGCCGGATGGACGATGGAAAAAGAACCTTGACTATAGCTCAGATGACAGTCAGCTGAGCTAAAAATTACAAGAATCTTGTCTAATTCAGGTATACAATTATATTTTGATAAAATAAAGTTATATCATTGCAAAAAGTCTCTAGATTTAATATTTATCATGTTAAGTGAGTAATTATCTTTCCTGAATTTTTACAAAGTGCATTATGTTTGGGCCCATAACATTTATAAATTGTGTAATCATGACCTAATTTCAGGCATGTTTATAGGAAATATATGGGGGAATATTTATAGTAAATAAAGAAAATCAGATAAGTGGTTCTGATATCAGGCAGTCCTGAATAGTGATTGTGGTGGCCTGACTGGCCTCGCCTGCATTTGACAACTGATAGTCCAATGAAACAAAAGACAGACATGCATGGATACAAGCTTCTAAATTTGAGGCCATGTGGTACTATTTGTTTACATGCCCTGTGGTCACGAAGCCCTGACCCTGAAGGAGAGTAGTACTATGGTTCGGCCTGCTCTGGTTGGCTCTAGCCATTATGCCAGGAGGCATAGTTACGATTAGCATAATCTCAAAGAAAACTGATGGTATCAGTCAAATATTTTTAAATTTGTGGCCAATCAAAGACATGTTGTTCAGATGCTTGTTTCCAATGAACTCAATGGAAACAGGTTTACCAGATTATGTAATAGTTACAGAATCTTTAAACAGGAAACTGGTTTAAAAGAATATTTGAACAAACTTAGCTACACAGAAAGGATAACCTTAGCCAGATTTTGCTTTGAAGGACTCAAATTACCTGCATCAAGTAATATTTATAGCTATTTGACTGATTCAAATATCTGTGATTTATGTAACTTAAATGAACAAGGTGATGAGTTAAATTAGTCATTTAAATGTTCACAATTTAAAAAGAAGAGATCTTGTTTATTGAACAGCTGTAATTCTCAAACAGAAATGTGTTTGTATGAATAAATGTGTGAATTGTTTAATTTAACTGACTCACTACAACAACAAATGTTTGTGAAAAGTTGTCATGTCTAGATTTAACTAGTGGAGCAAATCTAAGTGTCATGGGATTATATTATGGGAATGCATTTGCACCTATTTTAGTACCTTGATATTTTGCCCATAGTGCCTGTGTTGTATATGTTTTTGCACATAGTGTAACAAATAGCTGCTTGTTTTGTTTAAAGATGTTTTTGCACATAGTATTACACATAGCTACTTGTTTTGTTTACAGATGTTTGTGCACATAGTGTTACATTTAGCTGCTTGTTTTGTTTAAAGATGTTTCTGCACATAGTGTTACATATAGCTGCTTGTTTTGTTTAAAGATGTTTTTGCACAAAGTGTTACATATAGCCGCTTGTTTTGTTTACAGATGCTTTTGCAGTGTTACATATAGCTGTTGTTTTGTTTACAGATGTTTTTGCACATAGTGTTACATATAGCTGCTTATTTTGTTTAAAGATGTTTTTGCAGTGTTACATATAGCTGCTTGTTTTGTTTACAGATGTTTTTGCAGTGTTACATATAGCTGTTGTTTTGTTTACAGATGTTTTTGCACATAGTGTTACATATAGCTGCTTATTTTGTTAACAGATGTTTTTGCACGAAGTGTTACATATAGCTGCTTATTTTGTTTAAAGATGTTTTTGCAGTGTTACATACAGCTGCTTGTTTTATTAACAGATGTTTTTGCACAAAGTGTTACATATAGCTGATCTTATTTTGTTTACAGATGTTTTTGCATATAGTGTTACATATAGCTGCTTATTTTGTTTACAGATGTTTTTGCAGTGTTACATATAGCTGTTGTTTTGCATATAGATAGTAGTAAATTTAATTAGCTCAAGCTTAACTACATTCCAGTATTATGTGTAAGATTGACTGTTGAAATATGAATTTTTATTATTTATCACAATTCCACCATTTAGTATTTAAGTTCTGTGATACACAACTTTATGCCAAAAGAAAAAGTGAAACGATTGCATCCTTTCAATTCCTGTATTTTTTATATGTGTATCTTTTAATGAACTGCAGAAAAGTTCTTAACTTCTAATACATCCTCTTTATTTAATAGATATCAGATATCAGAACTGGCCCCTTCAACAAATTACAATGTGACATTATAAACCTGAGTAGTACAGAAAAAGGCTCAACCCAGACTTAGCATGTACTTTAATGTTGCTATCAAGTTCTATGGTAATGTAACTTACATAAGTACTTAATTTTTTTTTTTAATTTTAACTTCAGGGTTATGACAAACAATTTGAATTCTGTCTGATATTTTGTTTGATAAAACTCAATCATGAACTGAAATCCTAAATATCTGGTTAATCTGATAAAGCAAACACTAACAACATGACGGTCTCTTCCTCCTTTCACAATGCGTGAGCTGACAATCTCAAAATGCATTTGATGAACATACTGATGAGGCTGGTCAGCAGATGATGGGACTTGCATCATGGAGAATTCTGAAAACAAAGATTTACAATGTTTACAAGTTGACACAACCAGTATTTAATAATATTACTTTAGGCAAAAGCTGGAATAGTCATAATTTAGGAGACTTCTTTCCTGATTACTAATACCATACCTGACACATTATCTTTTGCCATGTAGTAGATTGTGATACATTTACTCTGCTGATGATCGATATGACACAAGATACAATATAGGCCTATATAACTTATAATCCCCTCGCAAAATTCCTCGCAACAAAGTTGTAGGAGGGGATAAAGTAATACCTCTGTTCGTGTGTCCGTCCATCTGGAATTTGCTTGTGGACTATTTTTTAATTAAGCCAAGACATTTGACCAAAACCATTCATCCTTCACATATAGCTTACCCACCCACAAATGAAGAACCCTATCTATTTTGAGGTCACATTGTCAAAGGTAAAGGCCAAAGGACCCACTTTTTGAAAAAGTTTGTGGACCAATATTATGCCTAATCATTCAACCAAAACCTTTAATTTTTGCACAAATGGCTCACACATCCACAGATGAAAACCCTATCGATTTTGAGATTAAGTGGTCAAAGGTCAAGGCCATGGGTCCCATTTAAAAACCTTTCATCTTTCACATATGGCCTACCAAGCCACGGATGAAGAGTTTGCAGTACTGCAGCCTCTGTGGTGGCAGCTACTGCACTGAGTGAACTCTTGACCTGCACCTGCTTAGACTGAGTGAACTTTTGACCTGTACCTGGCAGCACTGCATGAACTCTTGACCTGTGGAATAATCTAACATGGTTGGCAGTCTGCCAAAGCTATAAATAGAACTAGGCTGAACTTAGGTGCCAAATCTGATGCAGTGAGCAGTCTGCCAAAGCTATAAATAGAATGCACTTACTGCACTGAGTGAACCCTTGACCTATCCTGGCTGCACTGAGTGAATTCTTGACCTGTTGCCTGATCTGATACAGTTGGCAGTCTGCAAAAGCTATAAATAGATCCAGGCTAACCTTTGGCCTGTTCCAAAATCTGAAATAGTTGGCAGTCTGCCAAGCTATTTATAGATACAGACACAATCTTGGCCTAATGGTAAATCTGTTTACACATACTGAAAAACTTTGGCTAAAATGCTTTTTTATCGGATGCATTCATAAGATTTTTTATATAAAAAATGTTGAGAATAATAAAAAATGCAGTCCTTTCAATTTAAATGTCTAATAATTGTGCCAAAAATCATTTAAGTAAACTTGAACGAAGGCCACCTAAGAATCATTTTTGTTCAATGTTACATACATTGAAACCATAGTTTTGCAGGAGGAGACTTTTGCAGCCCTCAATTTGAAACAGGCTTACTAATGACCTCAAGACAAACCTAAGCTTTCTATGACTGTATCAAATATCAATGAACCAAACCTATCCTTATACAATTAAGAAAACCCTATCCTAGAATATTCTTGTGAATAATTAAACAATTCAGCTTGACATTTTCATCATAAAACATTTCAAAGCTGAAAGAGGCTAATATTACAAGGTTTCTGATTGTGAAAAACAGGTCTATGTAGGTGGCGCCAAAAAAAAACTGCAATTTCAAATATGAGTCACAGGACCAACATTTGCACAAAATTTAGTGATCCTAGCTCCTATTGTTTCTGAGATTATTATATTAGTATGCTTACTTGCAAAATGACTAATTACAAATTCCTGTAACTCGGCCAAATTCATCAAACCAAAACCATTTGAACACACTTGAGAGAGCTGGTCCCTGGGATCATTTATGTGACATATTGAACCATTTAGCTGAATGATTTTTGAGAAGAAAATTTTCAAAGGTCTTTTTAGCTTTTCCCCCATAAAATGTAAGTTAAAGCAGGTGGCGCCACAAAACACTCAATCCCACAACATTTGATATGTGACAGATTTTTGCATAAATTTTGGGATGCTAGCTCCTGCTATTCCTGAGAAATTATGGATTAATGCACTGATGACTGATGACCCCTGTACTGTAAAGGTCGATGCAGGTGGTGCCACCAATACCTCAATTTCAAATATGACTCATGTGACCAACATTTGCATGAAATTTGGTGATGATAGCTCCAGCCATTTCTGAGATTGTAATTTTAGTAGGATTTTTTGGACAGATGAGTAAGTTCAACTTCCTGTAACTCGTCCAAAAAATACCGAACTTGAACCATTCAAACAAACTTGAGAGAGATTGTTCCAGGAATCTTTGCTGTGACATATTGGACAATTTGGCTAAACAGTTTCAGAGAAGAAAGTTTTTAAAGATTTTCAAGCTTTTTCCCGATAAAATCTAAAATAATGATGTAAGCCCAAAATAAGCAAAATCCAACAGAGTTAGATGACTAATTTTTGGCATAAATTTTGGTGATGCTAGCTCCTGCAATTTTCAAGATAGTATGGGTTAACATACAGACGACAGACGATGTCACCCCATCACATAAGGTCACAGGTTTGCTAAAAATACCCACAAAATACCCACACCGTGGAAGGGAGATTACCCCTCCAACACCTACCCCCTCATTATGCTGCGCTCTGACAAAGCATTTACTGCCCCCCCCCCCCCCCCCCCCCCCAGACACTGAACTGCCCTCCTCATTTTCACACTGAGTAATACACCCAGTATAATTATGCTTCATTGCTTTTAATTTATGCAGATCATTTTCAATATGTGTTCAGGAGCACAGCGGGATTTTCAAATCCTAACACCGACCAGCCTCTATCACAGCAGGCATTATATAAAACTGATTGTAACTTGGCCTTTTGGCCTGATTATAGCACAACACCTGTCCTGTCCTTGCGACTTGAGATGGTCAGTGTTTCAACGTTACCAGCCATTTCTGCTTAAAGTGACATACAGTTGCTGAAAACCTGTACAATGTCCTCGACATCTGAGGATCTACCGCAAAGACATCAGATTCAATGTAGGAACACTGATCCTTTTGCCTGCTTCCATCAGCGTTGTGTCCCACAGACTGTAGCCACTAGTGAAACTTCTTATATTAAATAGCTCATTTCCTGATTATCAGTGTTACCTAGCAATTACGGGTAACTTAGCGATTTGAATGGATGAAACATACTGTGTTTAGGGGACTTGCAGATGAAACACTTAAGAGATGCCATCGACAAAGTCAGCTTAACATGAAACCAAATTTAGGTCTGCATCATTGTAAAGTCTTTATTCATGGCGTGGGTGCACGTGGTATGGAAGTAGAGGATGCCATGGCTTTGGTGTACGACGTACCTCATGTTCCTGACTGTAAACCTTTGCTAGCATTTGTTCAGGTTGGGGGCAACAATTTGTCAGTGACAGAAAGAGATGGCTTTAAGGGTAATGTAGAAGTTGTAGGGCATGACCTTTTGAGACTGGCTGAACAGCTGAAAAGTGCGCTTGGAGTTCCAGTGGTCAAATTACTAGCCCGAACCCTCCTAGGTATCCTCCGTTCTGTGGGCACCAATACCCACAGGATTATAGTCAAAAGGTAGAAATCTGTAACAATTATTAAGACATTACACTGTCTGATACCCTCCATGTCAGCCTATGGAAACATCGGTTTAAATGGTTGGAACATTATTTTGGGGGGGATGGTGTACAATTTAATCATGCAAGATTAAAGAGGTGGTACAAAAGCATTAGGGGCTGCATCTCGCAAAGTTTTAAGAAACTAGCAATCAGTAAATCATGTGACTAGCACCAAGTTGTTACTAGTGATCAACAATTCATGTGACTAGCACCATAAATGATATGATGTCAAAAAAGCTTAGCATTTTGGAGGATGGCTGTCTGGCTATTTCTTCTGGATTAATGGGATGGGATGCTTGTATATAGGTTGCACGTAGCATTAGATAAAAACAAAAAAAAAATTAATTAATTAAAACAAGGCCTACAGGCTTAATGCAAACCTGTGCAATGGGATATACACCAGGTATAATGCTTCAATGCTGGACCATTACTTTTCAAGTACATGTATAACATGTATATGAACAATGCAAGTACTAAACATTTTGAACAGGAAACATTTACACAAACATCACAGCTGAAACTCTGGCATAGGTCCACACAACACAGAAATGATTGTAGCTGGCACCACCAGTCTTGTATACAACAATGCTATCAGAGACATATAACTATGCCCAATATCAGACTGATATGTCAAACCCCTCATGCAAAATAGGCATGGACATAAACTGTGCAAAAATTATTGTAGGTGGCACCACTTATCTTGTACACAATAAAGCTATCCAATATGTATAAATACCATATTCGACGTAATAAGCACCCTGGGCACTCTCAAAATAAAATTTTTCCAAATATTTTTTTATATAAATAATAAGCGCCCCCCCCCCCAAACTGTCATCTACCAACTTCCAATGTGCGTTACAATCCTCTAATTTAACACTGCGGCTTGTGTACACATGTTTTACTTCACAGCACATTCAGGACAATTCAGAAAAAAAAACGATCTTTTAGCGATGGCTGTGTGAAGTTAAAAAAAAATAATAACTAATCCAAGTGATGCCGATTTGCAGGTGATTTTATTTTGTGTTGTATGAGAGAATTGTATGAATGACTGAAGTTGAGGATTTCCTTTGCAGGTGAAGAGGAAAAATAAGGATGGTAATAAATGAACTGTTAAATAAAAGACACTGCTGAATAAGGTAGTAGAATATATAAAATGTTCATAAAAAGGTATCATGTAAAACAGTTATATTTGAAAGATGAAAAAATATAATACAGGACGTCGGTACCCCCGATTATGTCAGTCACCTTGCGCAAATACCTTTGACAGCTGAGCCGATGTATGACATGGAATGGCATCGCCAATAATTTTCCTTTCTGTTCTTCATTGTGCATGATATTACATGCAAAAGTATAAAAAAAAAGCTGAAATACTGGCCCTCAGACTCCAGCGTATCATATCAACTTCAGTGCATATACGCACTAAATCCGGGGTTATGTTTTAAAATTGTGAGGAATTTCCTCATATTTATATCATGGAAACAAGGTCCCTTTCTTGAACTTTGTTGACCCGTTATAAGACAGTCATTTCTTGATGTAGTATAATAATACAAGCTTGACAAACATTGAATTTCGCATCACCTGAGGAAAGACTGCTTCATATTTACATTATAACGCGCTACTGGTTGTCTTGTTATCGAAGGGCCATGTGCAAGTCTCCGTATATGTCAGTGTGACTTGACTTGACTATTCACTTGACTTGTGAACATTATTCACGGTAAATACGGCACCATATAAAAAATCATCCTTGCTTTATTATGCATATTACGTGCTACTGGATAAAATTTATCCAAGCAGGCAAGTTCCCAGCATCCCTTTCGGGAGCACTGGATACACACAAATAAACCCAGAGCTCTGGGATCTTGAGTACATGTTTAAGCCCTGCACACTGTAAGCGGCATCCACAATTATATAACTCCATACTTGTGTCAAGGGAATTACCAAGATATTTTTGGGAAAAAATACATTAAAATTTATATATTTTCAGGATTGGGAATTTCGTTTAGGTCTGTCAGTTCCGCGATTCTGTTAGCGACTGTGGAAAATCACTTGCACTACTGTCTGAAGGGCTTTCATATATTGATTCAGTTAAAATCCCTGTGTCAATGTGGCAAGAGCAAACCTTTTCTTAGCAATTATTTAACTATCTGCACATGTAAATCTGATGTATAAACGATAAAATCAAACAAAAACAAAGCTGTGTAATGTTCTTTATTGAGTGTCTACGACCATCATACGGACAAGATCACCGATATTCACGGCCTCCAGTTCGACCGATGTAGTAATGCTGATTGCCGTAAATTATCCTTGGCAGCCCTGAGGACACCGAAAAACTTGTATCTGTATATAAGACGGCCGCCCTTCTTTACCATATTTTTAGGATAAAATTTATCGTCCTGTACACAAGCAAATACAGTAAGTATATATATTTCATTGCATATTACATCCACTCAGCATATTACATCAATCAGCATGGCCACCTGCAGGGTCAGCCTTCCTGAACCCATCAGTCAGTGTTATCTGTGACACACTTGACAACTGATTCTGTTGTGTGTAACTAATATTATTATTATATTAGATGATGGTAGTAACTGGTGGTAACTTTTCAACTTGTGGGCGAGAAATGAAAGCCTTACGTTGGCCAATGTTATATTGGCGAGGGAGAAAAGTGAGGTTAGGATGGCTCATCCCTTAGTTTTCTCAAAGTGATCTCTCCAATCCAGGGGGGGGGGGGGGCAATTATTACCGGAGGGGCAGTACCTGGCTGCACTGAGTGAACTTTTGACCTGTTGTATAATCTGACACTGTTAGCCAAAGCTATAAATCGATCAGGCTGAACTTAGGTGCCAAATCTGATGCAGTGGGCAGTCTGCCAAAGCTATAAATAGAATGCAGCTACTGCACTGAGTGATCTCTTGACCTATCCTGGCAGCACTGAGTGAATTCTTGACCTGTTGCCTAATCTGATGCAGTGGGCAGTCTGCCAAAACTATAAATAGAATGCAGCTACTGCACTGAGTGAACCCTTGACCTGTCCTGGCTGTACTTAGTGAACTCTTGACCGGTTGCCTAATCTGATACAGTTGGCAGTCTGCAAAAGCTATAAATAGATCCAGATTAACCTTTTAGTGTAGTTACTCATGTAGCAAAATCCCAATCCTGTAGGAACTGAATGCCCAAATTGAGATAGCATTTGTTTATATATATATATATGATCTAAAGGTAATTCTGGTTTTGGAAAGTTCTTATAATACCTCCGTGGAGAATGTATGAACTTGTTGATCAACAAGTTTGTAAACACAGCAATGCAAAAGGGAAAAAAAGGTAACCTAACATTGTATGTGTTATATATGCGGAGGCAGAAAGGTTATTTTTTGGCAAAAAGCCATTTGCAAAACTCTTGCCTATCTGACTTGCTGTACGATTCCATTGTTGGACATGTTTTTTTTTTGGCAGGCCCCCACATATTATAAACACACTCATATAAACAAAACAAGCGCCTGTGTGCGTGATATCAACATTTTCTAGCCTATTTTTATATAATTATTACAATTAGTTTATAAAGGTCAGAGAGGTGATTGGGCCCCTTTAAAACATGAAACTGATGTACGTGTTACATATTTTACATATTGCTAATTCTCTGCTGATTTATTTCTTAGTATAAATCTTAGGGTCATTCTGGTGTGGTCGGTAAAAAATGATAAGTGTGTACATGTAAATGGCATCTGGTGGATTCAAATACATGTACCTTAAAGAACCCCGTAGGTTATTGTCAGATAATCGGGACCAAGCACCTCAAGATTTAGATACTATAACCACGTATGATAATATCAGGAATTTCTATCGGGTCTGCATCGACCAGAAGATGCGCGTGCATAGGAAAACCAGAATGCCACAGCAGCTGCTTATAAGACACGCTTAGAACGTATTCAAATAATATTGAGATGGGCAGTGGAATATATTATATAAGAATAACTGTTTCAAATGACTATTTATATGTATGTAGGAAAAGTAAACATGGATTTATCTTAAATGAACATGGTTGAAATTATGTATTATATGCCAATCCTAAGGCACAGCAATGCCTGAAAGACAGAGGGAACATCAGAAATACTTGTTTTTCTGCTACAATCCTATTATATATATTTTTTGGTGAAACCGTTTACCATGCAAGTACGGAGGCTGATGATGATGTGTAAAAGATTTAGTGTTAAATTGGGCAAAGTACGCCGCTCTTCTTGAATTCCAGAAACAATGGAAGATCTCTAGTGAAGGTTTCCTCCTTAATTTGGAAACACTCCACTGCATGATCATACTCTTTATTGCATACCTGTTATATATGTTGGTAATATCAATGGTAATATCAGGGGATTAAAAACAGTGAAATTCAAATTTATGTTGAAATCAATTGTCAATTCATGAAAAAAATACCTGTAACAACACAGCAGTATAAGCGCATGATAAAAGCCTTCCATGTTTTCACTCAAACGTTTCTCTATGCACACGAAATGAAAACCTTGATATAAATAATGCCTCCAGTATAGGGAGAAAGTTTTAAACATGCAATTTAAAGAGGAATTAAATGGCTTTGGATAATGTGTTTAACCTAAGTGGGGCCTAGCTGTAATATTTATATTTCTAGACGTTTAAACTCAGGACATAAAATGCATGGTCAATACATTCAATTGTATGTTACATGTTGATTCATCAGTGAACATGCGCATCCAAGTTAGTCACTCACAAAATATCAAAACCTAAATTAATTTTCATGGTACAATAATTGATGTGGAAGTCTATTTTTAACTTTGCAAATTTAATGACTTCAGTAGTCTAGGCAGAGCACATATGTAAGAGTAACAGCCGACACCAACCCAGACTGAGCGCCCTGCAGACTAACGGGAAGGCTGTGCCTCACTCAGACACGAGTGCAATTTCGGGATATATACCCTGGTGTTATGAGCATGCCGAATGCAATTAAGGAAAGACAAGGGGGTCTTTCCTTAATTGCATTCGTATATATGTATACAAATATTTAGACGTTATCTTAACGGAACAAATCACACATAAGTCAATTAATAATTTAATTGCTGGGGAATAAAAATAAAATAAAAAATAATCACAAATAAATGGGAAAAGATTCAAATAACATGAGAGGTGTTAGCGCTAAACAGGCTTGGGGGGGGGGAGCAGTTTTCACCACTGAAAACAGCTGATGGTTTAGATTAGGATGGCATTTCATCTTCCCTGGTTGATGCACATTCGACATATATTCCATCCAGGTGTAATGAGAAGGTCGTGCCAAACCGTCATGTTTCACTCACAAACAGGTGCGCCTTTCGGGGGATCCTCGGTGGTATTACCCAGCAATGGGGATGACTATGCACCCAGGACGGGAAGGTGCAATAGTCATTGGGGCTTGGTTAACGCCAGGATATAAAATGAGAGGAAGCTTGTGAAACTATATGTAGTTAAGTTTGCAGTACTAAATGGAGGCAGCTACCTGCAACCAAAAAATAAATTCAATGATTAAAAAAAATCCATCCGTGGTATAGCCTTTATGCCCAGATCTACATGGTCTTTTTTATCCAACAAGTGTACCGTAGAGATAATTGTATTCTCGTAATGTGCAAACTTTCGATTAGGAATAATGCGTTTTACATATGTAGATGTGCCTTCTTTTCTTTATGTGCTTTCTTTTATGGCTGATTATTTTTTTGTCTGTATTAATGGTCTCTTTTTAACTCGAGTACCTTATCTATAACTTGTAACAATTAGACCTGTTTCAGTTCATATTCAGATAAACTATCTAGAAATATAAAATATTCAGACAACGGTTTCTACCGATTCCCCTGTTCTACAAGGTACTTGGAATAGTTTAATATGAAATGAATATTTCTGTATCAAGACCACCAACAAGGATTTTGGAATCTTGGAATCTTCCATATAACCACACAAATTGATTCTAAATGTTTGCTTTGTTGTAATATGGTAGGCACCTATACCATGTAGTACTACTATGCGAGAATCAACAATATAAAAAAGAGATCACGAGAATCAATTTCATAAGGTCTCTTTTCTTTTGATCACCATACCACATAATATATGAGTGTAGTGCCCAAGATATTTTTATGCTTTAAAATATTAGTAAATACATTTGATTTTGACCTTGCGTACCCTCTGTGAGCTTCCGACAAAATCTTGCCAATTGCAATTAACAGAACACACATTTAAAAAAGCATAAATCGATCCAGTTATCTAATATCATTAAATTTTATGCAACAATTACACTATTTTATCATTATCTCTATATTAAGATTGCCATAGCCCCCCTTTTGGATTCCCTGGGGTCACAGAGCTCATAAAAACTCCTTTTTAATTGCAATCGACAGAACACATTATAAACGTATAAATGGATCCAATATCATTCAGTTTTAACCGACAACTAGAATACGGGTAGTCGACAAGCGACTACTTGTATCCGCCTAAATCAGAGTGGAACGGGTGAAGTGTTGCATATCAGCATGGATGTCTGCAGCCAAGTTGTGTATGTAGGTTGCGCTACCTACCAAAAAATCCAGAAAGCCGTCCAAGTTGTATACATGTGCAAAATTTAAGGCAGATAAGTCAAACCACTATATTGTATATGAGTGATTTTTGCCCTTGGCAGACAAACAGATGGACGCTGTGCCAAAAAGGGTTGCAGGTGGCGCCACCAGTTTAGCGTATGATAAAGAGCTTTGTGAGAACTATACACATGCAAAATTTTGGCCCAATCGGTCAAACGGTTCCCTAGATATGAGCTTGGATGTCTGCAGCGTAAACTTGATTGTAGCTGGCGCCACCTGTCATAAAATCAGAAAAGCTATCCAGGATGTATAAGCATGCAGAATTTCAGGTGAATTATTCAAACCACTGCAGAGATATGAGTGATTTTAACCCGAGGCAGACGAACAGCTGGACACTGTGCAAACATGGTTGCAGGTGGCGCCACCATTTTTTGTGTATGTTATAAAGCTCTCCAAGGGCTACATTTGTGCAAAAAAATTTTCCTGATCGGTCAAACGGTTCCTGAGATATGAGCTTGGATGTCTGCAGCGTAAACGTGAATGTAGGTGGCGCCACCTGTCATAAAATCAGAAAAGCTATCCAGGATGTATACGCATGCCAAATTTCAGGTGAAATAGTCAAGTCACTGCAGAGATATGAGTGATTTTAACCCAAGGCAGACAAACAGATGGACACTGTGCAAACATGGTTGCAGGTGGCGCCACCATTTTTGGTGTATGTTATAAAGCTCTCCGAGGGCTACATTTGTGCAAAAAAATTTTCCTGATCGGTCAAACGGTTCCCGAGATATGTGGGTTTATGTGTGGAAACAGACGCACAAACGGACGCAGAGCCCAGAGGAAAGGTCAGAGGTCAAAACAAAATCGGGGCGCAGCAGTTCACATGTGACCCGAACATAATCCCGGGTTTCGGAAAAATTCCGCCCAGCGGATACGGAGGAGTTCTCCGGACACCTACGCGGCGGCGGCGGCGGCGGCGGCGTCCAGCTGAAAACATAGTATCCGCAAAACTCTGTTTTGGCGGATACAATTACAGTATAATATATCGCTATGTTAAGACTGCAGTGGTGGCCATCTTGGATTTCTTGGGGTCGCAGGGTTCATAACAAATTTATAACCTGCATTCATTCCTCAGCTTAAGTGCAAATAAATTGAAAGCAAGGACTATCCTATTCAGTTCCCAAGAAAACGTTCTGTTACACATGCAAGTACACTACATGTATATTCCCTACACTCAATAATTCCCATGCATGGGTGAAGGCTGCCATCTTGGATTTTCGGTGTTGGAGGGATCTGAAAATTTGTTACCTAACATTTTTCATTAGTTCATATCTTGTTTATGCTAAATCAGTCATTTTTGCAATTTGGGCATCAAATTCCTACAGAAATACTTCACAGTCTACATTATTTGGCCTGTTGCCAAATCTGAAATAGTTGACAGTCTGCCAAGCTATTTATAGATACAGACAAAATCTTTGCCTGTGGGTAAATCTGTTTACACATACTGAAAAAACTTTGGCTAAAATGCTTTTTTATTGGATGCATTCAAAAGATTTTTATAAAAAATGTTGAGAATAATAAAAATGCAGTCCTTTCAATTTTAAAGGTTTAATAATTGTGCCAAAAAATCATTTAAGTAAACTTGAACAAAGGCCACCTAAAAATCATTTTTGTGCAATGTTACATAAATTGAAACAAAAGTTTTGCAGGAGGAGACTTTTGCAACCCTCATTTTAAAATAGGCTTACTAATGGCCTCAAGACTAACTTAAGCTTTCTATGACTCTACCAAAAATCAATTAAATATAATTGAAAAAAAAAACGTATCCTAGAATATTCTTGTGAAAATTAAACCATTCAGCTTGACAGTTTCATCATGAAACATTTTAAAGCTGAAAGTGGCTAAAATTACAAGGTTTCTGACCGTAAAAAAACAGGTCTATGTAGGTGGCACCACAAAAACTGCAATTTCAAATATGAGTCACATGACCAACATTTGCACAAAATTCTCGCATATAAGTCAATCTCGCATATAAGCCGAATATACATTTTCAGGGTAAATATCAGGTAAAGCTTTTTTTTTAAGCCATTCTGGGGGTCAAAACAGGTCAGAACCAGCATACATGACCATCGAGAGTAGTATGACAGGCAACTGGGGAAAGGTGAATTGTATGACTGGCCACTTGTTTTTGACATCGACACCACTCCCACTTTTCTTAAACTATAAAATTGTCATTAGTAATTGTTTTGTTGTTCAATCTTGTAACATATTATTGGGCATCATAAAGATTCTAAGATTAATAAATATAACAGGTCCATACTTTAAGTACTTTGCAGAAATGAAAATCATCTGACATCCAGAATCGGCAGGTGGGCGATAATAGAAGAGCCAAGGATTTCTCATACTTTCCGTCATTGCTCATTAATTTTAAATTTCTAATGATTGTTTGTGTCAGAAATCAATAACATCATGACTATTTATGTGTGTTAAAAAAACAGGATTGCTACTGACCTCTGAACATTTTGTATAATCAAAATTGATAAGAACGCCAAAGTTGTACCACATGAGTACATGAAAAAGCCACGTGCCAGAGTAATCTGTCCTCAGCTTGGTCATATCCGTGGATCAAGGGCAGTAATTTTGTCATCAGAGATTTTTATTACACATTCTGAGAAAACACAAGGTCGTTAACGACAGTTTTATTCAAGTTTTAATTAACCCCAGTCTTCCTTGCCTCAACAGATGGATAAACACTGATAAACAATTACATGCTATATAACTGCATATATGCAGCGAAGGTTTCCAGCATAGAGAACCGCACGGAGTGAGCATGGAAGCCAGGGCTACATGCGGACAATTACGTGTCAGATGGACGGGCCCCAGATGGACAGGTTTCATTAAGACGGTCCCATTTGGATGGGTTCCAGTTAGACAGGTCCCAGTTGGACGGGTCCCATTTAGACGCTATGTTATAATAATGTGACTTTATTACACACGTAAGTAGCCGGGTATTGAAGATTTATGAGAAAGCCAAACTAAAATAATAAAACTATATATGTAGATCAAACATGGTATAAGTATGATTTTATTATACCTGTGTACATGAATTACTATTCAAAGAGCTTTAGGTTTTTACCGTTATATTTTTTTCCTCCCTGACGTATCTTTTGTGAAAACTGAAATAATTGTATCCTAATATTATCTGTGTTTGTCAGAGTTACAATAATGAATCAACATGCAATCAAAAGTTAAATAAACAACCGATATCTACTATAATAACCGGCGTGCGGTCAACATGCTCTGCCAACTAATGTAAATATGCAAGATATATAAGCTAGGATTTCGGTGAATTCTTATTTTTATTCCAATATATCACATAATCCATGTGCTGCCATACTGTCAGTCAAAAACTATGCACATTTCCAAGTAACAAGAGTAGGAAGTCAGTTTGGAAACCCCGTATCACATCAGGGATATATGACAGAGAAACCTGCACCTATCACACTATCACTTCACTTCAAAGGAAGCGAGGTCGCTTGATAATTAACTGATTGTTTGAATAACGGGACTAATTAAGTTGCCCTTTGATTAATCAATCAGCGCAAACCCACAAACTCTCATTACTCTCATAATTTTCACGTTATGGCTCTCACGTATAAAATCATATATAACATTTGTTTATTACATATTTATTACTGTTTCACATATATAATTTTGACTTTTTCTATTCTCTTTTGGTTTTTTTCTTATTAGTTGTCTCTTGCATATAAAACAAAATTATATGGTTTATTTAATATTTTCAAAATAATAATTCATGTGTGAGAGAGAGAAAACAAGGGACCCATGGGTCAAGGCGCTCAGCTGTTATTTATGATAAAAAAATATGATTTAGAAATGAGGCATATGCTTGTTTTGTGTGAAAATAAAAATAAGCTGTATTATGAGTTGTGGGTGTTTAGCTTAGGGAAGAGGATTGATTTCATTTATTTTATTGACAAATGGAGTGCTATTGTCACACAGATTTTGACTTAGCCATATAACTTATAAGCAGAACATATAATATAAGAGTTTAACTATTTATTAAAAAAATAATCACAAATTGTCCCAAATATAATTTTTATTAAAAACTAGACATTTCTTGGCACTGCAGGTGCCAGAGTATCCCCAGACATAATAGGCCCCCCCCCCCCCCTTCAAGAATAGACCCCCCTTTTAGCAGCATATACTGACACTTGGCATATTTATTGTTTCTTCCATCTAACAATCAACAATCTTGTTGAAGATGTTGGTCCTGTGACCTTGATCTTTTTAAAGATGTGTCCTGTGACCTTGACCTTTGACCTCATGACACCAAAATCAATTCGGGTCTTGCTTTTCCAATGGGACATATGCAAGTCAGGTTTGAAATCTATACATCAATAAAGCAGGAATTATCATCATGAAACTAATTTTTGGACTGATGGCTCCTGTGACCTTCACCTTTGACCTTGTGAACTCAAAATTGATAGTGTTCTTCCTCTCTTGGCAGGAGAACTATATGTGCAAGATGAAAGATCTGAGATAAAATGTTTGGCTGAAAATGCATCCATATCTTTTTAAAGATGTGTCCTGTGACCTTGACCTTTGACCTCATGACCCCAGAATCAATTTTGGTCTTGCTTTTCCAATTGGACATATATACAAGTCAAGTTTGAAATCCATACATCAATAAAAGTAGGAATCATCATCCAGAAACAAATTTTTGGACAGATGGCTCCTGTGACCTTCATCTTTGACCTTGTGACCTCAAAAAATGATAGGGGTCTTCCACTCTTGGCAGGTGAACATTATGTGCAAGATGAAAGATCTGAGATGAATTGTTTGGCTGAAAATGCATCCACAATCTTTTTAAAGAGGTTTCCCGTGACCTTGACCTTTCACCTCATGACCCCAGAATCAATTTTGGTCTTGCTTTTCCAATAGGACATATACAAGTCAAGTTTGAAATCCATACATTAATAAAAAAAGAAATTATCATCCAGAAACTAATTTTTGGACAGATGGCTCCTGTGACCTTCACCTTTGACCTAGTGACCTCAAAATATATAGGTTTCTTCCTCTCTTGGCAGGTGAACTATATGTGCAAGATGAAAGATCTGAGATGAAATGTTTGGCTGAAAATGCATCCACATCTTTTTTAAGATGTGTCCTGTGACCTTGACCTTTGACCTCATGACCCCAAAATCAATTTTGGTCTTGCTTTTCCAATGGAACATATACAAGTCAAGTTTGAAATCCATACATCAATAAAAGAAGATATTATCATCCAGAAACTAATTTTTTGACAGATGGCTCCTGTGACCTTCACCTTTGACCTTGTGACCTCAAAAATTGATAGGGGTCTTCCAATCTTGGCAGGTGAACTTTATGTGAAAGATGAAAGATCTGAGATGAATTGTTTGGCTGAAAATGCATCCACAATCTTTTTAAAGAGGTTTCCTGTGACCTTGACCTTTGACTTCATGACCCCAAAATAAATTCGGGTCTTGCTTTTCCAATGGATCATATACAAGTCAAGTTTGAAATCCATACATCAATAAAGGAAGATATTATCATCCAGAAACTAAATTTTGGACAGATGGCTCCTGTGGCCTTGACCTTTGACCTTGTGACCCAAAAATTTATATGGATCATCCACTATTGGCAAGTGAGCTATATATTCAAGATGGAAGACCTAGGATGAAAGTTTGGCTTAAAATGCATCCACAGTATCTTTTAAAATGCCAGTCCAGTGACCTTGACCTTTGACCTCATGACCCTAGAACCTATAGGGTTCTTACTTTAGTGGTGGGCCATACATAAGTCATGTTTGAAATCCATATGGCTATCAACACTGGAGATATCATAAGAGGTGTGTGATTTTCACCATATATGGCAATATTCAAGGTCAAGGCCACTATCATAGGAAAGGTCATGACCCTAATTTAAATAAACATCATCCCATAACCCATACCTATGTAGATGCATAATATAAAAGAAATCTGTCCATTAGTTTTTGACTTATAATGCTCACAGTACTGTAAGGTGGCAACTTTGGGGGTATTAAACGGCACGAAAAACAAGTAAAGAATAATAGGTGGCGCCACCAGTTTCTGGAACATGACAACCCTATCCATGATCTTCCATCAACTTGATTTTGGGATAAATCCATGCTTGTGTGATTTTTTCCCAAAATTGGACCTATTCAAGGTCAAGGACACTCTCCTAGTAACTGTCATGACCTCATTTTATATATGCGTCGTCCTCTTACCCATATCTATACATATACCAAGTTTGGTAAAGTTCCGTGAAATATTTTTTGGGTTATTGCACCAACAAGATTTATATGCGGCGGCGGCAGCGGCGGTGGCGACGGGACCGGTATGAAAACATAGTATCCCCCGACTTTGTCTGGGGATACAATAATAAGAGAATCGTATGATTTTTTAAAATAAAATACAACTGAAATGATTATTAAAATAATATCAAAGAATATATTCATGAATGCATTCATGAATACATTTTGAAAGTATTTGCACTGGTATTCATATACTTTCATTTTTACCTGAATTCCCATTCTTAGCAAGAAATTTTATAATGCAGTACATATTCATATTCATATTCAAATACATTTGCAAAGTATTCGCACCATGTCTGGTATTTATTCAGTTTTCACCAAACCATGATGTTGAGACTCCAGAATTACAAAATTCACACATTTAAATAATGATCATAAGTACCTAGTTTTATGGCTTTTATTCATATTAAAAAAAAAATAAATGTAATATATTCATTTTGGACTAATTTTACATCAATGTACACACTAGACACAGCAGGAATCTAGATTAATATTATCAACTGCATCTTTGTCTATCATTAATTTCCTTCATATGATCCTTAATGATTAGTAATGAATAATATGATTTATTTTTTTATCATTAAAACTGAACTGAAAAATACCATAGGTGATTGCATGGTGTTATTTGGAATACGTGACACTCTATCAATCGATACAAGATTCTTATATCATCAGTAACTGCAAGTTAATTTCCTGTTATTATCAACTAACAAATTCCTTTTCTATTTTTCTTTAATTTGTTATTAAAAACCAATAAAAAATTATTAATTTATTGTTTATTGTTATGTTGTTAGTCAAAACTACTAGATGAGTTGGGTTGGACACCTGGATCAATTAACTGTGGCTGGCCATAAGCTGCCTGGCTGCCCCAGTGTATGCCTCATGTCAAGCGTGCATAATTTGATTAAAGGTCAACCAAGTCAACATACAGGTGACTCAAGAGGGGCTGGGGAGAGCTAAGGTCTGCCATGGTCTCATAAAAACATTAATAAAAGCTACAATTTTTGGCCAATTTCTTTCAGCTTTCTAAACTAAAAAGCTTAAATCCTTATGTGTGCATGATATGAAAATTATTTCAACAGTGCTCACAGAAAACAAACGTGCCATGGTCAAATTTTGGCAAAATTTAAGGTACTAATTTTATAAACTAATAACTTATAAAATTTGAAAAATTCAGAACTAATTTTGGGTATTCAATTGAATCTTGATAAAATAATGTTACATCCCTGACAAAAAATCTCTAGCTTCAGCAATCCTCTTGTTAAGGGAGTAAATATATTTCTTGATTTTTTACAAATTGCATTTTGTTTGGGCCCATAACTTAAAACAATTACACAATACTGACATAATTTCTGGCATGTGCATAGAGAATGTACAGAAATATATGTATATTATATATGATTCAAGTCAGATCAGTGGTTTTGATATTAGGCAGTCTTGAAGTGTAGCAATGGGGTTTTAATGGAAAAATGAAGTTTTTCATTAATATCTCGAAGGTATTAAGTCCTAGTGACCAAATTTTTGGCATGGTAGGGGATTTTGGAGACATCTAATTGTATGCCAAATTTTAGGAACTGAGAGCTGAAGCTGGGGAGCTGAGCTCTTGCAAATTGCATAACACTCGCTTGATGTAAACAATATGTTTCATGGTGCTTGAAAACATGAATAAAAGCTACAGTTTTTGATCAACTGGTTTCAAATTTTTGGTGTTAACAGACAAAATGCTAAAAAGAACATGCTGTGAAAATTAAATCCACAGTACTCACAGGAAAAAAACGTGCCATGGTCAAAGTTGGGCAAAATTTAAGGTACCAATTTTTTATTTTTGTTAATATTTCAAAAAATTTAAAAGATTTTGATCTAATTTTGGGTAAACTATTTAATTTTGATTAATTAAAGTTATATTACTGGAAAAAAAGTCCATAGCTTTAACATGTTTTGTGTTAAGTGATCAAATATCTTTCCTGATTTTTTACAAAATGCTTTATGTTTGGGCCCATAACTTTTTTAAATTATATAATACAGACATAATTTCTGGCATGTACATAGGAACTATATAGGGAAATATTTATGGTAAATATGAGGAAAAACAGATGAGTAGTTTTGATATTAGGCAGTCCTGAAGTGTGAAAATAGGTTTTTAATAAAAAATTTAGGTTTTTCCTTAATTCCTCAAAGGAACAAAGTCGCAAAGACCCAGTTTTCGGCTTGGTAGGATATCTTGGGGACATCTGACATTATGCTGAATTTGGATTCCTAGGTCTTACGGTTTCAAAACGTGCCACATCTACGAACGGACGGACGGACAGACAGACAAAGGACGGACAATGGACCACGACTATAGCTCAGATGACTTATAGTCAGCTGAGCTAAAAATACTTTACACAATGTAACCTGAGAGAAAGAAAGAGAGACAGAAAGAGAAAATGAACAAAGAGAGAGAGAAGAGGAAATACTTGTATACGATAACCTGAGAGAAAGAAGGAGAGATAGAGAGAGGAAATGAACAGAGAGAGAGAAAAGAGAGAATACTCACATACAATAACTCTAGAGAAAGAAGGAGAGACAGAAAGAGCAAATGAACAGAGAGAGTGAGAGAGAAAATACTTGTACACAATAACCTAAACAAGGCCTACAGGCCTAATGCGAACCTGTGCATATGGACATACACCAGGTATAACGTTTCAATGCTGAAGCACTACTTTTCATATATATGAACAATGCAAGTACTAAACATTTTGAACAAGAAACAATACACAAACATCAGTGCTGAAATTCTGGCATAGGTGCACACAACACAAAAATTATTGTAGGTGGCACCACCAGTCATGTATACGACAAAGCTATTTGACATGTATAAATATACCCAATTTCAGGCTGATATATCAAATTCCTCCAGAGAATTAAGCAGGCACATACACTTTGCAAAAGTCATTGTAGATGGCGACACCTGTCTTGTGAACGAGAAAGCCATTAAAGACACATAGACAGGTCAGAATATCAGGCCAATACATCAAACTTACCTTGAGTCTGATGCATGGGGCTGACCAAGCTTAGGTGAGAAAGGCTGTTGCCCCGAGTGTACTGTGACATATTACTGGCTCAGGCTACTGCACTGAGTGAACTCTTGACCTGCACCTGGCTAGACTGAGTGAACTTTTGACCTGTACCTGGCTGCACTGAGTGAACTCTTGACCTGTTGCATAATCTGACACAGTTGGCAGTCTGCCAAAGCTATAAATAAATCCAGGCTGACCTTTTGCCTATTGCCAAATCTGAAATAGTAGCCACACAATTGCATAAGCTCACAGATTGGCTCCATATGCAGCCCTAAGGGGCATGACACCCATGAGGTGATCACATGATACTCATGAGGTGATCACATGCTACCCATGAGATGATCACATGCCTTGTGCTTGGCTGCACTGATTGAACTGTTGACCTATATTTGGCTGCACTGAATGAACTCTTGATCTGTTGCCAAATCTGAAACAGTTTTCAGTTTCTCAACCTATTCAAGAAACATACACAATCTTGGCCTGTTATGTAACTCTGCTAAAATTCATCCAACACAAACCATTTGAACAAACTTGAGAAGGTTCGCCTCTGGGATCATTTCTGTAAAATATTGAACAATTTGGCTGGACAGTTTACAAGAAGAAGACTTTTAAAGTTTTTTTTCAGCTTTTCCCCTGTAAAATCTAAGTAAATGCAGACAGCAAAAATAAGCTGAATCCATCAACATTTGATATGTGACTGATAATTGCATAAAATTTGGGGATGGTAGCTCCTGCTATTCCTGAGAAATTATGAGTGTACAGATGATTTGTAATATCATAAATCTACATTTTTTAAAAGCTTTTAAAAAAACATTCTTGTCAATATTTTCCATAGATATTCTGAAATCTAAATGTCTAGAGGCATGACGTAATGGATGCTGATAAACTGGTGCTAGGCTAGACATATAATTCAGCCAAAATTCATTTTTGGAACCATAAAAGACAATTATTATTAGAATGATTCAGGGAATTATTCTTGCAAAATATTAAACAAACTGGCCTCAGTATCATCAGTCGAAAAACATTTTGTAGGTTAATAACTCATATGGGAAAATACAGCAAAATGGCAAAGTTCAGCTTCCCATAACTCAGCCAAAAATCATTGAACCAAAACCATTTGAACAAACTTGAATTAACAACTTCTAAGGATAATTATTGTGTGAGATTTAAGAATTTATCCCAGTGGTTTTTGAGAAGAAGATTTTTGTAGCCACTTAGCTAACATGGGCTGTTATGGCATATGACTAAATTCAGCTTCCAATAACTCAGCCAAAAGTCACTGAACTGAGACCATTTGAACAAACTTGAACTATCAACATCTAAGGATAATTATTGTGTGAGATTTTAGAATTTGGCCCAGTGGTTTTTGAGAAGAAGATTTTTGTAGCCACTTAGCTTACATGGGCTGTTATGGCATATGACTAAATTCAGCTTCCCATAACTCAGTTAAAAGTCCCTGAATTGAGACCATTTGAACAAACTTGAACTATCAACATCTAAGGATAATTATTGTGTGAGATTTTAGAATTTGGCCCAGTGGTTTTTGAGAAGAAGATTTTTGTAGCCACTTAGCTTACATGGGCTGTTATGGCATATGACTAAATTCAGCTTCCCATAACTCAGTTTAAAGTCCCTGAACTGAGACCATTTGAACAAACTTGAACTATCAACATCTAAGGATAATTATTGTGTGAGATTTTAGAATTTGGCCCAGTGGTTTTTGAGAAGAAGATTTTTGTAGCCACTTAGCTTACATGGGCTGTTATGGCATATGACTAAATTCAGCTTCCCATAACTCAGTCAAAAGTCACTTAACTAAGACCATTTGAACAAACTTGAATTATCAACATCTAAGGATAATTAATGTGTGAGATTTAAGAATTTGGCCCAGTGGTTTATGAGAAGAAGATTTTTGTAGCCACTTAGCTAAAATGGGATTTTATGGCATATGACTAAATTCAGCTTCCCATAACTTAGCCAAAAGTCACTGAACTGAAACCATTTGAAAAAACTTCAGAAAGCACTACCCTAGGATCATTTCTGTGCGATATTAAACAATTTGGCCATTTCGTTTTAGAGAAGAAGTTATTTGTAGCTGTCAGTATGATACGGGCATTGATGACCCCCGTACAAAAAAGGCCGATGCAGGTGGCGCCACCAATACCTCAATTTCAGATATGACTCATGTGACCAATATTGGCATAAAATTTGGTGATGATAGCTCAAGCCATTTCTGAGATTGTAATTTTAGTATGCATTTTTGGACAGATGACTAAGTTCAACTTCCTGTAACTCGGCCAAAAATCACCGAACTTAAACCATTCGAATAAACTTGAGAGAGATTGTTCCAGGAATCATTTCTGTAAAATATTGGACAATTTGGCTGAACAGATTCGGAGCAGAAGATTTTTAAAGTTTTTTTAGCTTTTTCCCTATAAAATCTAAGAAAATGCAGTTAGCCAAAAAATAAGCAAAATCCGTTAGAATTTTTTTAAATGACTAATTTTATGCATAAAATTTCGTGATGCTAATTCGTGCCGTTTTCAAGATAGTATGGGTTAACGTACAGACGCCGGACGCCGCCACACCATTGCATAAGCTCACAGGTTCGCTAAAAAGGGGAGACAGAAACAGACAATGAACAAGAGAGAGAGAGAGAGAGAGAGAGAAGAGAATACTTGTATACGAGAAAAAGGAGAGACAAAAAGACAATATAGTGAACACACACAGAGGAAAGAAAAAGAGAGAGAGATGATGCTTGAGAGGGATATGATAGAAAGAGAGGATAAAGAAGTTATTTTCATAAAATTGAATGGTTTGAAAAATAAAATTTATTATAATACACATTCTTTTTATTTGACAGGGGACTTTAATGTTTAAGGTGGTTCATTGTAATCAATGGAATATTTATTAAAGACCACTGTGCTGTTATAATAACATTATATAATATTATATATAATATATAATGCATGTATTATAGCCTGCATTATTTCTTTAACCCATTCTTTATTGATAGAGTGTCTGACTGGGACCCATCCAACTGGGACCCGCCGGACTGGGACCCGTCCAGATGGGATTGAAAAAATCCGACCCGTATATCTGAAACCAGTCCATTCGGGATGACACCCACGTGGACAACACGTCTGTCGTTCTTTGATCAAACTCCTTTTTCTATCTTTTTGATGAAAGTTTTCGTGAGTGAATCGTATATTTCACATTCTGTTGAGTACTAATTCTGACTAAGTCTTGCAGGTTTTGTGTTCTTTTGTTCATTGTGATATCGATGTCACTTTGAGCTTTGCTCAGGGCTGCAGTCCTTCACTACAATTTGGGGTAATTTTTAAGTAAGAACTCCCGGACGGAGTGATAATTTCCCCCCGCTTGTAAGTACACAGGTGAACAGCATGACCTAGTTTGGGGCTTCTTGCCACAGGCAGCCACCCCCGTACCGAGTGAGCGCTGATAGGTGCTGTAATCAGCCTTTGTCACCTGTCTGTAGTTCAGATACCACGGCCCACAGGCTTTTACCGTTTACATGTTTGCTAGCTTATGAAAGCACCAAATGTTTTTGTGGAGCAATTCTGTAACATAATTGGATGTCAAATACACGAGGGCTGATGCCCTGGATAAAATCCCAGTTGATTACGCAATACTCGAGCCTCTTGCACTCATACTTTATTGCCCGTGAATGAAGCTCATTATAGCTAGATGCAGGGCATTTCCTGGTTGTCAGCAACCATGTAAATTGCAAACATTTTAATGTAAGTACTGCATTATCCAAATGAAAGAACAGCGTAAATGGTCAAACTTTGAAAAAAAATATTGTTTGAAATCCTAATTAGACAGTATTTTTGGACTGAAAGGGTGACTTGTGTACCTGACTTACCCAGAAACGGATATCTAGTTGTCGTTCAGTTATGACATTCAGGCAGTTTGACTATAGCCATGCAAAATTTGGCCTCTCAGGCTTAGACCCGCACATAAGTCGGCACCCCTTTCTTCAATTAATTTTTTTGTAACAATTTTCTCGACGTATATGCGTTTTTTTACGGTACTTGCTAAATGACTAATTTCAAATTCCTGTAACTCTGCCTAAATTCATCAAACCAAAACCATTTGAACAAACTTGAGACAGCTGGTCTCTAGGATCATTTTTATGAAATATTAAACCCTTTGGCTGAAAGATTTTTGAGAAGAAGATTTTCAAAGGTTTTTTAGCTTTTCCCCATATAATGTAAGTAAATGCAGGAGGCACCACAAAACACTCAATCCCACAACATTTGATATGTGACAGATTTTTGCATAAATTTTGGGGATGCTAGCTAATGCTACTGCTGAGAAATTATGGATTAATGTACTGATGACTGAGACCCCTGTACAGAAAAGGTTGATGCAGGTGCCGCCACCAATACCTCAATTTCAAATATTGCTCATGTGACCAATATTTGCATGAATTTTGGTGACGATAGCTCGAGCTGTGTCTGAGATTGTAATTTTAGTATGCTTCATTTGACAGATGACTAAGTTCAACTTCCTGTAACTCGGCCAAAAATTACCAAACTTGATCCATTCTAACAAACTTGAGAGAGATTGTTCCAGGAATCATTACTGTGAAATATTGGACAATTTGGCTGAACAGTTTCAGAAAAGAAAATGTTTAAAGGTTTTCAAGCTTTTTTCCTACAAAATCTAAGGAAATGCAGTTAGACAAAAAATAAGCAAAATCTGATAGAATGTTTTAGATGACTAATTTTTTGCATAAAATTTGGTGATGCTAGCTCCTGCCATTTTCGAGATAGTATGGGTTAACGTACAGATGTGGACCACAGACATCATACAATGCCACACCATCGCATAAGTTCACAGGTTTTCTAAAAAATAAAGTAAAATGAAAAAAAAAATAAAAAATAAAATAAAACATGCTTTGCACCTTGAGGTTGCATATGTCCCCTGGACTTGTGTCAGCATGTTTAAATTAACATATAATTTTGCTATTACCATTTTTGAACATGCTTAGCACTGGGAGGTTGCCCAAGTCCCCTGGACTTGTGTCAGCATGTTACAGTTTATATAACAAGGCCTACAGGCCTAATGCGAACCTGTGCAATGAGATTACACCAGGTATAATGCTTCAATGCTGGACCATTACTTTTCAAGAACATGTTTAACATGTATATGAACAATGCAAGTACTAAACACTTAGAACAAGAAACAATTAAACAAACATCACTGCTGCAATTCTGGCAAAACACAACTAGAATATCAGCAGAAGCTGACAAAAGCCCTCAGCCAAAAGAACAGTGTTTAGAGGTGGTAACAGTAACAAGTACTAAATATCTGTTCTCACATGGATGTATATCTGTACATGTCTCAGTCATAAATTTAAAATGGAGACGTATGTACCATGATTCATAACAATCCACCAAATGCTTCCTGAAAAAAATAAGCTTCTAAGTTTTATTCTATTATAAGCTCTGTGACCTTGAAAAGTAGGTCAAGGTCACCCATCTTAGAACAAGACCGTAATTTTGTTGATTTACATCTTCACCAAAGAAATAAAATTCCTATTGTGAATCCTTTTAGAGATATACCGCTCACAAGCCCAAAGTTGAAAAATCTGATAAAAATTCATTAAAAATCAGAAATTGTAGGTGGTGCCGCCAAACTTGTGCAGCAGTTACAGACCATCAGTCCCTATGACCATAGTTAGTATTGTGAAAATCCACCCAATGGTTCCTGAGAAATAAGCTTCTGAATGTTTTTCTATAATCAGCTCTAAAACGCAGAAAAATAGGTCAGGGTCACCCATCTTCGAACTTGACCGAGATTTTGGCAATATACATCTTCACTGAAAAAATAAAATTCCTATGGTGAATCCTTTTAGAGATATCCCGCTCACAAGCCCAAAGTTTAAAAATCTGATAAAAATTCATTAAAAATCAGAAATTGTAGGTGGCGCCACCAAACTTGTGTAGCAGCTACAGACTATCAGTCCCATTAATCATAGTTAGTTTTGTGAAAATCCACCAAATGGTTCCTGAGTAATAAGCATCTAAGTGTTTTTCTAGAAATAGCTCTAAAATGTAGAAAAATAGGTCAAGGTCACCCATCTTCGAACTTGACCGAGATTTTGTTGATATACATCTTTACCGAGGAAATAAAATTCTGACAGTGAATCCTTTTCAAGATATCCCGCTCACAAGGTAAAAGTTAACAGACGCCGGACGGACGGACGGACGGACGGACAGCTTGGGTGACGACAATAGCTCATCAGCCTAAGGGCTGAGGGCTAAAAACTAGAATATGGGTAGTCAACAAGCGACTACGTGTATCCACCAAAATCAGAGTAGGAAAGGTGAAGTGATGCATGGGTTGAGTGGCAAGGGGAAATAGAGTGAGGTGTGTTGCATAATAGCCTGGATGTCTACAGTCTAAATGTATAAACATGCAAAATTTTAGGCAGATAAGTCAAACCACTACTGAGATATGAGTGATTTTAGCCCACGGCAGAAAAGCAGACGTAGCTGGGCAAAAATGGTGGCAGGTGGCGCCACCAATTTTGTGTATGATTAAGAGCTATGTGAGATCTATACACATACAAAATTTCAGGGGGATATGTCAAACCAGTCCTTAGATATAAGCCTGAATGTCTGCAGAGTATACATAAATGTAGGTGGTGCCACCTGCCACAAAATCCAGAAGGCTATCCAATATGTATAAACATGCAAAATTTAAGGCAGATATGTCAAACCACTGCCGAGATATGAGTGATTTTATGCCACGGCAAACAAACAGACAGATGCTGTGCAAAATGTTTGCAGATGGCACCACCTGCAGTTGTCAGATGATAAAGAGCTATGTGGGATCTATAAACATGCAAAATTTTTGCCAAATTGGTCAAATGGTTCCTGAGATATCAGCTTGGATGTCTGCAGCTTAAACATGAATGTAGGTGGCGCCACCTGTCATAAAATCAAGAAAGCTGTCCAGGATGTATACACATGCAAAATTTCAGGTGGATAAGTCCAACCAATGCAGAGATATGAGTGTTTTTATCCCAAGGCATATGAACAGATGGACACTGTGCAAAAATGGTTGCAGGTGGCGCCACCATTTTTAGTGTATGTTATAAAGCTTTCCAAGGGCTACATTTGTGCAAAATCTTAAGCCTTATCAGTCAAACGGTTCCCGAGATATGTGGGTTTGTGTGTGGAAACAGACGCACAAATGGACGCTGGGCAGAGAGGAAAGGTCAGAGGTCAACCAAAAATGAGGGCGCAGCAGTTCACATTTGACCGATCATAATTCCGAATTTTAAAAAATTCTGCCCAGTGGTTATGGAGAAGTTATCTGGAAACCTATGCGGCGATGGCAGCAGCGTGGGCGTCCAACTGAAAACATAGTATCTGCAAAACTCTATGGCAGATACAATGATTGTAGCTGGCACCATCAGACTTATATACAACGAAGAGATATTTACATATGCCCAATGTCAGACTGATATGTCAAACCCCTCCTGTGAAATAAGCAGGGACATACACCGTGCAAAAATTATTGTAGGTGGCGCCACCAGTCTTGTACACTATAAAGCTACCCAATATGTATAAACATACCCAATTTTAGGCTGATGTATCAAATTCCTCTGTAGAAATAAGCAGGCGCATACACTGCAAAAGTCAATGTAGGTGGCACCACCTGTCTTGTAAATGAGAATACCATCATAGACGCATAGACAGGTATCAGTCCAATACATCAAACTTCCCCAGAGTTTGATGCACTGGGCTGACGAGGCTTAGGTGAGTAAGGCAGTTGCCCCTGAGTGACCTCTGACAAATTGCTGCCTCAAGCTACTGCACTGAGTGAACTCTTGACCTGCACCTGGCTAGACTGAGTGAACTTTTGACCTGTACCTGGCTGCACTGAGTGAACTCTTGACCTGTTGCATAATCTGACACAGTTGGCAGTCTGCCAAAGCTATAAATAGATTCAGGCTGAACTTTGGTGCCAAATATGATGCAGTGAGCAGTCTGCCAAAGCTATAAATAGAATGCAGCTACTGCACTGAGTGAACTCTTGATCTATACCTGGCTGCACTTCTTCCAATCCTGGCACTGTGCCAAAACTATTTATAGAGCTGACATCATCTTGGCTAATGGCCAACATCAAGGCACTGACATTCTGCCAATGGTAAAAACCACGTGCTGCCATCTGTACACAAAAGTGGTCCCTACTTGAAATAACTTTGAAATTTATTTTCCCAAAACAAAATGCTTTTCAGCTGACTTTTTATAAAAATGAAATCAGGAATATATGTAAAATTATTACGGATGCATACTGAGTGCAAAATTAAAATACAGATATATATCATTGATGACAAATTCTTGAATTAAGTTGAGTAGGGATACCAATAATTTATAATCCACGTACAGTTGTCTTTATATAGCCACAGAGAGCTGAATATCCATGATTGTAACATTGCCTGGTATGATGAATAACTTAAAACATAAATCTAAATTTTTTAAAAGCTTTTAAAAAAACTTTCTTGTCAATATTAACCAAAGATAACCTGAAATCTAAATGTCTAGTGGCATGATGTAATAGATGCTGATAAACTGGTGCCGGGCCAGATGTAACAGCATAACACAGCTAACATATATGGTAAGATGACTCAATTCAATCTCCATAATTCAGCCAATGTGGAACCATTAATGACAATTATTATAAGAATTATTGTAGGGATTATTCTTGTAAAATATTTAACAAACTGGCTTCAGTATCATCAGTCGAAAAACGTTTTGCAAGTTTATAACTAATATAGGAAGATACAGCAAACTGGCTAAGTTCAGCTCCCAATAACTCAGCCAAAAATCACTGAACCAAAACCATTTGAACAAACTTGAATTATCAACATCTGAGGATAATTAATGTGTGAGATTTAAGAATTTGGCCCAGTGGTTTTTGAGAAGAAGATCTTTGTAGCCACTGAGCTAAAATGGGCTGTTATGGCATATGACTAAATTCAGCTTCCCATAACTTAGCCAAAAGTCACTGAAAAGAGACCATTTGAACAAACTTCAGAAAGCACTACCCTAGGATCATTTCTGTGCGATATTAAACATTTTGGCCATATTGTTTCAGAGAAGAAGTTTTTTGTAGCCCTCATTGTGATACAGGCACTAATGACCCCGTACAAAAAAGGCCTATGCAGGTGGCGCCACCAATACCTCAATTTCAGATATGACCTATGTGACCAACATTGGCATAAAATTTGGTGATGATAGCTCCAGCCGTTTCTGAGTTTCTGAGGCCAAAAATCTCCAAACTGGAACCATTCGAACAAACTTGAGAAAGATTGTTCTAGAGATCTTTTTTGTGAAATATTGGACAATTTGGCTGGACAGTTTCGGAGAAGAAGATTTTTAAAGCTTTTTTAGCTTTTTCCCTATAAAATCTAGGAAAATGCAGTTAGAAAAAAAATAAACAAAATCTGATAAAGTTTTTTGGATGACTGATTATTTGCAAAAAAATTGTGATGCTAGCTCCTGCCGTTTTTGAGATAGCTATGGTAAACGTACAGACGCCGCACGACGCCGCACCATCGCATAAGCTCACAGGTTCGCTAAAAATGTGTTATTACCAATTCCAAACATGCTTAGTGCCGTGAGGTTGCCCAAGTCCCCAGGACTTGTGTCAGCATGTGTTTAAATTAATATATACTAGTAAATTTGTTATTACTATTTCCGAACTTGTTAGCGCCAGGAGGCTGCCCAAGTCCCCTGGACTTGTGTCAGCATGTTACAGTTAATATATAAATTTGTTATTTTCATGGCATGGATATAGCTGTAGTAGGTCAATATGACACCAGACAGAGAAGTCTTTGAAGAAGGACTGTTGGTTGTATAAATAAGATCTAATAGGGTTCTAGTGTTTGTTGTTTTAGAACTGATCTGTTGTGTGTAACCAAGCTGTTGCAGTGTTAGAAATGACAATATCAGATGGCTGTGGTAAATACCGGTTAAAGTCACCAGCAATAACAAAGTGTACACCATTTAGTAATACAGATATAATCTCTGAGTTGGCTCTGCTGCATTCAGATTTTGTGATCTTTGGTGATGCATACATAACACAGAACAAAACTCTTGGACTGTCAGGTGCAATGCAGACAGCATCCAAAGCATTGGAGAGAGGTAAATTCTTGTAAATTTATTATTGACTTTTACATATATTGCAGCACCTCCTCTTGGACAATTGGCAGTCACTGGTTTGTAAAATCCTTTCAACATAAATTTTCAGGTATTGTATTTTTAGAGAAAAAAGTTTCCTGGTGACCTATTAAATGTTCATTCATGAAATCAACATTTCCTTTAAAATCTTCAAAATGTACAGGAAGAGACTGAAGGGTGTGGAAGAGTAATCTGTAATTATTTGTTGCTATTTGCAACAGCTGAGGTATATAATCAAGAATTGTCAAAACTGGCATATCAGTCAAACTTTGAGCTGTATATTAATTATTTACTGGCATATATATTGCTGAAATTATCATCTAGTAAATTTGTGTAAACCATCTAAAGATGTAAACACAGCTGAATGAAACATAACCCATCCCTAGTGCGAAGGTATGTTGCAGTCCCATAACTGCATGAGATACTGTTATTCCCTGCACTTTATGCATGGTGCATGCAACAGCTAATTTCGATGGAAACTGGACTCTACTATGTTCCTGAATCCCATGTTTAAAGTGTACTGTACAAGGTGTTTTTTGCTTTGCTCTGTGCTGGGCTCCAACTGTACTGTTACCAAATAGAACATATATGTATTTTGGCTGATTATATGCATTGGTAGTAGAGGTATTTGAATGGATACTTCATTGTACACCATTTACTAGTCCATCCTCAACATCTAAATTCATCATTAGCATTATTCTTGCTCCAACAGCCATGTAACTGTAGGCTTCAGTCAAACTTCTTGAGAGCATAAGTCAAGGTGGTGAGACAAATGGGTACTATTACATGAACTGATCAATAATACATGGTTTGATCCAATTCTGATGAATCATAGAGGAGCCAATAGCATTGATAAAGGTATCCTGTCTGACCAAGTTTTATGACTAAATAATCTCAGAATGACCTAATTTAAAACAAGGCCTACAGGCCTAATGCAAACCTGTGCAATGGTTTATACACCAGGTATAATGCTTCAATGCTAGGTCATTACTTTTCAAGTAGGCCTACATGTCTTGTATATGATGAAGGTATCAGAGATGTATACATATGCCCAATTTCAGGCTGATATCCCCTCCTGAGAAATAAGCAGGGACATACACTGTGCAAATATTATTGTAGGTGGCGCCACCAGTCTTGTGAACAATTAATAGACCGGTAAAAATATCAGGCCAATACATCAAACTTCTGGAGTTTGATGCACTGGGCTGACCAGGCTTAGGCGAGAAAGGCAGTTGCACTGAGTGAACTGTGACAAATTGCTGGCTCAAGCTACTGCACTGAGTGAACCCTTGACCTGCACCTGGCTAGACTGAGTGAACTTTTGACCTGTACCTGGCTGCACTGAGTGAACTCTTGACCTGGTGCCTTATCTGATACAGTTGCAAGTCTGCCAAAGCTATAAATAGATCCAGGCTGACCTTTGGCCTGTTGCAAAATCTGAAATAGTTGGCAGTCTGCCAAGCTATTTAACCTGAAATCTAGTGGCATGATGTTATAGATGCTGATAAACTGGTGCGAGGCTAGATGTGACTGCTTCACACAGCTAACATATGGTAAAACGACTCAATTCAATCTCCATAATTCAGCAAAAAATCATTCATGTGGAACCATTAAAGACAATTATTATAAGAATTATTGTAGGCACTATTCTTGTAAAATATTAAACAATCGAAAAAGGTTTTGCAGGTTTATCACTCATATAGGAAGATAAAGCAAACTGGCTAAGTTCAACTTCCCATAACTCAGCCAAAAAGCACTGAAGCAAAACCATTTGATTTTGGTTTCAGAGAAGAGGTTCTATGTAGCCCTCAGTATGATACAGGCACTGATGACCCCCATCCAAAAAAGGTTGATGCAGGTGCCGCCACCAATACCTCAATTTCAAATATTACTCATGTGACCAACATTTGCATGAATTTTGGTGACGATAGCTCGAGCTGTGTCTGAGATTGTAATTTTAGTATGCTTCATTGGACAGATGACTAAGTTCAACTTCCTGTAACTCGGCCAAAAATCACCAAACTGGAACCATTCAATAAACCTGAGAGAGATGGTATAAGAGATTATTTCTGTTAAATATTGAACAATTCGGCTGGACCGTTTCCAAGGGGAAGTTTTTTGAAGGTTTTTTAGTTTTTTCTCTATAAATTCTAAGAAAATGCAGTTAGCCAAAAAATAAGCAAAATCCGAGAGTTTTTCAGATGGCTAATTTTTTGCATAAAATTTTGTGATGCTAGCACCTGTTGTTTTCAAGATAGTATGGGTTAACTTACAGATGACACCACACCATTGCATTAGCTCACAGGTTCACTAAAAAAAACTATGTGAAATCAGAATGATGCAATACTGAAATACAAGAATATTTGACAATTTGCGTCAGACATGCCTAAAGCCACCTTTCCTAGCTCCAGATTTGCCCTCTGACATTACGGCCAGATCACGGGCCTGCCAGTAGGAGGGCCCTAACTGAATCATATACGAGGTGTGATTGTTAAGTGAACCTGATTCTTTGTGACATTCAGAAGTCACAATTGTGATCTTTCCTTTTTAACCGAACTAAAATTTTAAAAAGTCTATATAACACTTGATGATTGATTTAGTTGTGATAACTCACTTTTTTATTGCACAGAGGTAATGAAACTGATAAAAAGTGACTGGTTGTGCGTCTCTCTATGAGTAACCCTGACTCACCATGTTCCTTAGCTACATCAGAAGAGAATGCCAGCTTTCCTTTGAATGACTCCACAAATTCATCCACCTCATCCTCATCGGCCAAGGAGGCCTCTAATTCATCCTGACCAGAAGCAGTAAAACTGTGTCCCTCACATCGCCGCACTACACGAGCTATACGCCTTCGACTCATCTTCCTGATTGGACTCTTGCAAAACTTAGAAAAAAATACAATTAATTTGTTACACTTCTGAGCATATGTTAAATATTTTCATTAATCTCATCCTCCTATTTAGACTCTTACCACACTTAAAAAAAATTTACACACACACACATATATATATAAGTTATATATTTTTTCAAAGTTGAAATTTTTAGTCAATTTACAAACTGTATAATATTCACTTCTATGTTGTTATGAAGACAAATTTTTTCTTGGGGAAATACTGGGCTGATCTTGGATTCGTACCCATGTAGGTGGCGTACATGTCCTGCGTTCCAACTGCTTCGCTAGAAAAGCAAGCTTCACTAGCAAGACAGTTCTGCTTTTATGTCACCCCATAACAATGTACAAACAAACACAAGAGACCCATGGGTCATAATGCTCAGCTGAATTTGCCTGTGACAGAAAAATATAAATTCTTGGCACACAGAAAAGAGGTTACAGGTTTTTGTTATATGATTGCACTTGAAAATGTATAAATCATAATCCTACACAGGGATTTGAAAATAACATATGAAAAATTTACAGATGGAAAGACAGATGGACAGAAAGAACTGATGACTTAAATTCACTTTCTGCTGTAGCATCATATTGACCCTCTTGCATTACTACCAGATAATTGGCGCCAGAGGAACGCATTATAAGGCCTTATGAAGATGCAAATATTTTTTTTATATCTGACAACGCTTCATGGCCTACAGGTACACTGTCAATGAACATAAACCAGACCAACTGTTAGCATTTTTTGTTTACTTTCTTATAATACCACACATGATCGAGAAAAGTTCTGTTTTAACCCAACACACTGGTAAACCCCTCAGCATGTTTGTTGAATTTATGACTGCATAAACACAAGCATGGCTCATACGGGTTACAGGACGCAGGCAGCTTGCAGGCAATACAGGAAATGACCCGTGTCCAAGGAGATGGTGTTTCAGTTTGGGTTGTGAGCTCACATGTATACTATTGTGTAAATTCATCATTCTTAGCATAATATTGAGACTATGCGCAGTTTACCACAATATGAATGCAACCTGATGCAAGACCACTGCGATACATTCCTTGATATTACTTATATCATGACTCACATAGGCTTACCAGCCCAGTTATCTGATTGCCTACTGAGTTGGGTTGTCAAGGCTATTTCTGCTGAAGCAGGGGAATAATTGCCGCTTATGTTAAACCCTATTTTTTTCAGCATATCCATGTTGGCAAAGTAAATAATAATGAATACATAGAACCTATTTTCTTAATAATTTTTTTTAAGTTTACAAATTTTATGAATCTGCACTATAAAACAAGGACCCATGGGTCATTATGCTCAGCTGAAGTTGACCTTGAAGGTAAAAATCTTAATAATATCAAATGGAGCTAAAGTCTAAGAGAAAAAGGTAATATAGGCCATGGCTGGTTGACAATCGGTTTGTATTGATGAGTAAGAAATTATTGCAAATAATATTTTGTGGCCGAACCATTCATTTCCTAATGTTAAAATTGAAGCATGTGACCAGTCTGTGAACAAGATGTATTTTATTACCATAAGCATTGGTTGGCCTTTTAATAAATTGTTGACAGTTCAGTAGTTTACACATTTTTTCAATTGGAATTATTTTTTTATGATATATATTTTTGAATATATGTATTTTTTTATTTTATAAAATATATTCATTTGAAATATAACAAATGTCCCAAGTCCACAGGTGCAAGGACTTGGTGGTGGTGGTGGAGGGGGGGGGGGTGTGGAATAATAAGAGTTACAACATATCTGTATTATTTTAGTGTATACATAGGATTTAACTTAATTCAACAATGCTTACAGGATAAAACAGTTGATTCAAAATTACCTCATATTTAAAAAAGGACAGACTCGTAGACAAACAAACCTGATAATATATGAAGTTTCAATTATTTCTTAACTTTTTTATTATATCAAAAGACAAATTGTTTTAATGTTTAACATCTGGAATATAACACAACTGAATAAATAAACTGCTTTCAAATTTCAGACTTTATAGCTTAAATCCATATAAACGGGTCAATTTATGGTGAAAAATAGCCACACCTAAAAAAACAAGGGACCTATGGGTCACGGCGCTCAGCTGTTATATATGATATAAAATATGATTTAGAAATGAGGCACATGCTGGTTTTGTGTGGTAATAAATATAAGCTGTATTATGAGTTGTTGTTGTTTAGCTTATGTATGATTTTGATAGTACCTTTGGAGACAGGGAAGAGGATCAGATTTCATTTATTTTATTAACAAATGGAGTACTATTGTCACACAGATTTTGACTTGGCCATATAACTTATAAGCAGAATATATAATATAAGAGTTTAACTATTTATTAAAAAAAAATTACAAATATTGTCCCAAATATAATTTTTATTAAAAATAATAAGTCTAAGAGAATCTTATGATTTTTTAAAGTGAAATATAACTGAAATGATTATTAAAATAATATTAAAGAATATATTCATGAATGCATTCATGAATACATTTTGAAAGTATTTGCACTGGTATTCATATACTTTCATTTTTACCTGATTTCCCTTTCTTTATGCAAGAAATTTTATAATGGAGTACATATTCATATTCGTATTTAAAAACAATTGCAAAGTATTCACACCATGTCTGGTAATTATTCAGTTTTCACCAAACAATGATGTTGAGAATCCAGAATATACAAAATTCACACATTTAAATAATGATCATTAGTACCTGGTTTTGTGGCTTTTATTTATATTAAAAAAAATACATGTAATATATTCATTTTGGACTAATTTCACATCAATGTACACACAAGACACAGTAGGAATCTAGATTAATATTATCAACTGCATCATTGTCAATCATTAATTTCCTTCATATGATCCCTAATGATTAGAAATGAATAATATGATTTACTTATTTAATTTTATCATTAAAATTGAACTGAAAAATACCATAGGTGACTGCATGGTGTTATTTGGAATGCGTGACATTCTATCCATCGATACAAGATTCTTATATCATCAGTAACTGCAAGTTAATTACCTGTTATTATAAACTGACAAATTCCTTTTCTATTTTTCTTTAATTTGTTATTAAAAATCAATAAAAATTTATTAATTTATTGTTTATTGTTATGTTGTTGGTTAAAACTACTAGATGAGTTGGGTTGGATGCATGGATCAACTGTGGCTGGCCATAAGCTGCCTGGCTGCCCAAGTGTATGCCTCGCCTCAAGCATGCATAATTTGCTGAAAGTTCAACAAGGTCAACATACAGGTGACTCAACAGGGGCTGGATAGAGCCAAGGTCTGACATGGTCACATAAAAACAGTAATAAAAGCTACAACTTTTAGCCAATTTCTTTCAGCTTTCTAAACTAAAAAGCTGAAATCCTTATGTGTGCATGATATGAAAATTATATCAACAGTGCTCACAGGAAACAAATGTGCCATGGTTATTTATACTAATAACTTATAAAATTTGTAAAAGCAGGACTAATTCTGGGTATTCAATTGAATCTTAATTAAATAATGTTACATCCCTGACAAAAAATCTCTAGCTTCAGCAATCCTCTTGTTAAGGGAGTAAATATATTTCTTGATTTTTTTACAAGTGCATAATGTTTGGGCCCATAACTTAAAACAATTACGCAATACTGACATCATTTCTGCCATGTGCATAGAGAATGTATAGAAAAATATGTATATTATATATGATTAAAGTCAGATCAGTGGTTTTGATATTAGGCAGTCTTGAAGTGTAACAATGGGTTTTTAATGGAAAATGAATTTTTTCATTCATATCTCAAAGGTATTAAGTCCTTGTGACCAAATTCTTGGCATGGTAGGGGATTTTGGAGACATCTAATTGTATGCCAAATTTTAGGAACTGAGAGCTGAAGCTGGGGAGCTGAGCTCTTGCAAACTGTATAACACTAGCTTGATGTAAACAATATGTTACATGGTGTTTGAAAACTTTAATAAAATCTACAGTTTTGATCAACTGGTTTCAAATTTTTGGTGTTAACAGACAAAATGCTAACAAAAACAAGCTGTGAAAATTAAATCCACAGTACTTACAGGAAACAAGGGACCCATGGGTCACGGCGCTCAGCTGATCGTGATTGTACTATAAATGTTTCTCCACTGTGATACTATATCAAGTGATTGTACTATAAATGTTTCTCCACTGTGATACTATATCAAGTCGATAAAGCTTATGAATATCATGGACATGTTGGGCTATTATAAAGGAATGTAATGTAATATGTGAGTAAATGATAAATGAAATTACCTGACTGATGGGTTAATAGAGTCAAATATAGTGGTTTATTTTTTATTTATTTAAGAGGGGGTGAAAATTGTGATATATTTGAGCAAATATGAATGCAATGACAGCAGTAATAAGCAGTAGTAGAATGATGATACGGCTATTTGTTGAAGGATCTAAAGTGTATGGTAGTCTGCAAGCTTTCAATATGACAGATATGATGGTATGATTAACTATGCTGAGAAAGTGATTTATGAATTTGTGACTGTATGATACAATATCTCTTTAGTCTTGACAAGGTACATTATTGTGATGCCCACTACATATTACACAATATTGACATAATTTCTGGCATGTACATAGGTACCTATGGACGAATAGTTATACAAAATATTAAAGTATGAATATATCTGATTCATCTTGTTCTTGCTTACTGAGGCTGACTTTGGGAAGGGGTTCGGAGAAGGGAAAAGTGAGGGCAGCACGAAGGTGGATGTAGAAATATTCTATTGTAATGTTTTTCATTTATATAAGAGTATGAAAAGCTAAGAGGAAAGGGGTCCTCCTACTTTGTTATAGTAAAGTTCTAAATATATGATTGCAAACTAATACTCTGACAAGACTGTCATGAAGAAAAACAGTGAAGTTTTGAGATACTGTGATGCATATGAAAATTTACAGATGGACAGGCAAGTGGACAGAATGGACTAATACCTTTATTTCACTTTCAAGGGAATAATGCATTTAAGTTCATATATAATCCTATTTTTTAAGCATATCCACTTTTTCAATTAAGAAATTTTTATCTGAATCATTTTTTTATTTACAGGTTTTATAAATTTTTAATAAAAAAACCTGAAAATATAAGTTAAAATATTAGAATTGTTGCAAAAGTTGCAATCATTATATATACAGAGTAAAAAACTGAAACTATAAGTTAAAATATTAGAATTGTTGCAAAAGTTGCAATCATCATATATCCAGAGTGTAGCTCATATTGGGTTATATTATGCATACACATATATTTTATTATTTTTAAATCATAAATGTTTAAACTGAATTTAAAAGAAAATAATGCCACAACATGGCATCTACAAGAATATTACTTGAATCACTATTAAAAAGTTTTGCACATTGGAGTTTTCAGTACATGCTTAATTTTATTCACCAAAATAAAATAAAAGTAAATTTGATCAAATAAAACATCTTTTTAATTAAAGTATACATACTGTTGGTTGAATGAGGGACAAACAATATCATTGTGCTAATTACTATCCCAGTTTTAATTTATTACTGGAATTTATAGTCAATTTCACACCTGGTGAAGTTTTTACTCTTCTGAAGTAAGGAATTACTTATCTGATGAACATCCACACTTTCATAACAATACACCACTTTGTGGACACAATTAAATGTACACTTTAATCATTGTTACCCTGGTGGTACAATAATAAATTTAAAATGTAGCATAGCCTAGAATAAGAATGAATCAAATACAGAAAATAATAAAATTCATCTAGTTTATGCACCATCTGGGGGGGGGGGGGGGGAGTGCAGGGCAGAGGGGGAGCCTGCTGGTAGTGGCCAGGCTGACCCAAGGCAAGCTGCCTGGGGTGGGCTACATAATGCAAGTGAAAGCTGTACTACTAGGTGGGCTAGATGTAAACAACACTTGACATGGTGTATGAAAACATGAATAAAAGCTATTCTTTCCGATCAATTTCTTTGAAATTTCAGATTTTAAAAGATTAAATCCTTATGTATATATGCTGTGAAAATTAAATCAACAGTGCCAAAGTTGGACAAAATTTAAGGTATTGATTTTTTATTTATGGTAATAACTTGAAAAATTTGCAAAATTCAGATCTAATTTTGAGTAAACAATTGAATCTTGATTAAATAAAGTTATATTCCTGAAAAAAAAGTCTCTAGGTTCAGCAATTCTCATGTTAGGTGAGTAAATATATTTCCTGATTTTTAAAAAAATTGCATTATGTTTTGGCCCATAACTTCAAAATAATACCCAATACTGACCTAATTTTTGGTATGTTCATAGAAAATGTATGAAAGAATGTGAATACTAAATACGATCAAAAACAGATCAGTGGTTTTGATATTAGGCAGCCTTGAAGTGTAACAATGGTTTTTTTATGGAAAACAGAGTTTTTTTTCCTTAATATCTCGAAGGAACAAAGTCCTAATGACCCAATTTTCGGTATGGTAGGAGATTTTGGGGACATCTAAAATTATGCCAACAGCCTGGGGAGCATAGAGATGTGCACTGAATGACCTACAGTCATCAAAGTGGACTGCTTGACAATGTAAGGGAATACAACAAGAGCCTCCAAAAAAATTCAATAACTAGCCTAATTTTGCAGCTTTTATTTTCAAATTTCGGATTTTAACAGATTAAATCCTTATGTATACATGCTGTGAAAATTAAATCCACAGTACTTACAGGAAAAAAACGTGCCGTGGCCAAAGTTGGGCAAAATTTAAGGTACCAATTTTATATTTTTGCCAATATTTAAAAAAATTTAACAGATTTTGATCTAATTTTTGGTATACAATTAAATTTTGATTAATTAAAGTTGTATTACTGGAAAAAAGTCCCTACCTTTAACACTTTTGGTCTTAAGTGACCAAATATCTTCCTGATTTTTTTACAAAGTCCATTATGTTTGGGCCCATAACTTTTTTAAATTATATAATACTGACTTCATATCTGGCATGTACATAGGAACTATATAGAGGAATATTTATGGTAAATATGAAGAAAACCAGATGAGTGGTTTTGATATTAGGCAGTCCTGAAGTGTGAAAATAGATTTCTAATAAAAAATTGAGGTTTTTCCTTGATATCGAAGGAAGAAAGTCATATTGACCCAATTTTCGGCATGGTAGGAGATTCTGGGGACATCTAACTGTATGCCGAATTTCAGATTCGTAGGTCCAATGGTGTCGAATCGTGCCAGTCTTACGGACGGACATCCGGACGGACAGACGGATAGACATCCGGACGGACGACGGACAATGGACCAGAACTATAGATCAGATGACTTATAGTCAGCTGAGCTAAAAACGTGCCATGGTCAAAGTTGAGCAAAATTTAAGGGACCAATTTTTTATTTTTGTTAATATTTTTAAAAATTTAAAAGATTTTGATCTAATTTTGGGTATACAATTTAATTTTGATTAATTTAAGTTATATTACTGGAAAAAAAGTCCATAGCTTTAACATGTTTTGTGTTAAGTGATCAAATATGAGGAAAAACAGATGAGTGGTTTTGATATTAGGCAGCCCTGAAGTGTGAAAATAGGTTTTTAATAAAAAATTGAGGTTTTTCCTTAATTTCTCAAAGGAACAAAGTCGCAAAGACCCAGTTTTCGGCTTGGTAGGAGATCTTGGGGACATCTAACATTATGCCGAAATTTGGATTCCTAGGTCTTACGGTTTCAAAACGTGCCACATCTACGGACGGACAGACGGCAAGACGGACGGACGACGGACAATGGACCACGACTATAGCTCAGATTACTTATAGTCAGCTGAGCTAATAAAACCTTAAAAACAGAATGATTTCAGACAATTTTTGTGAAAATCAGTGCGGGCGAGCAATTGTTGTTTTTTTACCTTCTTTTATAGCTTCTTTTATAGAATTTCATATACATACATATATATATATATATATATATATATATATATATATATATATATATATTTATATATATATATACAATTTCCAGTGAAATTTTTTTTATTTATCTTCTTCAAAGAAATGACCAAGTGGCTTGAGCTTCAAATCAATAAATTTCTAATGTAAATGAAAATATAAATAGGCCTATTTGATGGTGGTGTCAAACGTGATGCTTGTGTTTATTTGTAATAATATAATAAGAAGAAGAAGAAAAAGAAGAGGACGGAGTAGAATTTATTCATTGCATTAAGATAACAGTCATATAAATTTTAATTTAATCATGATATATTTAGCCTACATGCACATGTGCTGCTGAAACGGCAGAGCAGAAAGCCATGACCAAAAAACAGAGGAAAATTGCATGATCATATGCCTAGAGCTGTCATATCGCACCTCAACTGGATCAAAGCTGGACCACACAGGATTAATAAATGAAAACACATCCTTTACCACACAAACTCAATAGACTAACATTATAAAATGTCATGTAAGTACAGAGTCTATATTAAAGTTTAGTCTACACCACTTGTAACTTAATAAGCTAGGGTCAAACTAGATCGAGTTATAACAAGGCCTACAGGCCTAATGCGTAACCTGTGCAATGAGATTACACCAGGTAAATATGCTTCAATGCTGGACCATTACTTTTTAAGAACATGTGTAACATGTATAGGAACAATGCAAGTACTAAACACTTTGAACAAGAAACAAACAAACATCACTGCTGAAATTCTGGCATGGGTGCACACAACACAAAAACTAGAATACAGGTAGTCAACAAGCGACTACGTGTATCCGCCAAAATCGGAATGGGACGTGTGAAGTGAGGCATGGATTGAGTGGCAAGGGAAATAGAGTGAGGTGTGTTGCATATAGCCTGGATGTCTGCAGCCGAATTGTGTATGTAGGTTGCGCCACCTACCACAAAATCCAGAAAGCTGTCCAAGTTGTATACATATGCAAAATTTTGAGCAGATAAGTCAAACCACTACTTGTATATAAGTGATTTATCCACAGCAGACAAACAGATGGACGCTGCGAAAAATGTTGGCAGGTGGCGCCACCAATTTTGTGTATGATTAAAAGCTATGTGAGATCTATACACATGCAAAATTTAAGGGGGGTATGTCAAACCAGTCCTGAAAAATAAGTCTGAATGTCTGCAGCCTTTACATAAATGTAGGTGGTGCCACCTGCCAAGAAATCTATCCAAGATGTATAAACATGCAAAATTTTAGGCAGATAAGTCAAACCACTACAGAGATATGAGTGATTTTAGCCCACGGCAGACAAACAGACAGATGCTGTGCAAAAATGGTGGCAGGTGGCGCCACCAATTTTGAGTATGATAAAGAGCTATGTGAGATCTATACACATGCAAAATTTCATGGGGATATGTCAAACCAGTCCTGAGATATAGGCCTGAATGTCTGCGGCGTATACATAAATGTAGGTGGCACCACCTGCCACAAAATCCAGAAAGCTATCAAAGATGTATAAACCTGCAGAATTTAAGGCAGATATGTCAAACCACTGCCGATATATGAGTGATTTTATCCAACGGCAAACAAACAGAAGGAGGCTGTGCAAAAATAGTTGCAGGTGGTGCCACCAGTTTTGCGTATGATAAAGAGCTATTTGAGAATTATAAACATGCAAAATTTTTGCCTAATCTGTCAAATGGTTCCTGAGAAATGAGCTTGGATGTCTGCGGCGTGAATGTAGGTGGCGCCACCTATCATAAAATCAAGAAAGCTGTCAAGGATGTATAAACCTGCAAAATTTTAGGTGGATAAGTCAAACCACTGCCGAGATATGAGTGATTTTATCCCAAGGCAGATGAACAGATGGATGCTGTGCAAATGGTTGCAGGTGGTGCCACTGGTTTTCAATTTGATTAAGAGCTATTGGAGATCTATACACATGCAAAATTTTGGCCCAACTGGTAAAATGGTTCCAGAGATATGAGCTTGGATGTCTGCAGCTTAAACGTGAATGTAGGTGACACCACCTGTCATAAAATCAAGAAAGCTGTCAAGGATGTATAAACCTGCAAAACTTTAGGTGGATAAGTCAAACCACTGCCGAGATATGAGTGATTTTATCCCAAGGCAGATGAACAGATGGATGCTGTGCAAATGGTTGCAGGTGGTGCCACCGGTTTTCAATTTGATTAAGAGCTATTGGAGATCTAAACACATGCAAAATTTTGGCCCAACTGGTCAAATGGTTCCAGAGATAGTAGCTTGGATGTCTGCAGCTTAAACGTGAATGTAGGTGACACCACCTGTCATAAAATCAAGAAAGCTGTCCAGGATGTATACACATGCAAAATTTCAGGTGGATAAGTCCAACCAATGCAGAGATATGAGTGATTTTATCCCAAGGCAGATGAACAGATGGACACTGTGGAAAAATGGTTGCAGGGGGCGCCACCATTTTTAGTGTATGTTATAAAGCTATCTAAGGGCTACGTTTGTGCAAAATTTTTAGCCTGAACGGTAAAACGGTTCCTGAGATATGTGGGTTTATGCGTGGAAACAGATGCACAAATGGACGCTGGGCAAAGAGGAAAGGTCAGAAGTCAACTAAAAATAAGGGCACAGCAGTTCACATGTGACCCGATCATAATTCTGAATTTCAAAAAATTCTGCCCAGTGGTTACGGAGGAGTTCTCCAGAAACCTATACGGCGGTGGCGGTGGCATCCAACTGAAAACTTAGTATCTGCCAAAACAGAGTTGATTGTAGCTGGGACCACCAGTCTTGTATACAACGAAAAGATATATACATATGCCCAATGTCAGAGTGATATGTCAAACCCCTCCTGTGATATAATCAGGGACATACATTGTGCAAAAATTATTGTAGGTGCCGCCACCAGTCTTGTACACTATAAAGCTACCCAACATGTATAAACATGCCCAATTTTAGGCTGATGTATCAAATTCCTCTGTAGAAATAAGCAGGCACATGCACTGCAAAAGTCAATGTAAGTGGCACCACCTGTCTTGTAAATGAGAATACCATCAAAGACGCATAGACAGGTCAAAATATCAGGCCAATTCATCAAACTTCCCCAGAGTTTGATGCACTGGGCTGACGAGGCTTAGGTGAGTAAGGCAGTTGCCCCTGAGTGAACTGTGACAAACTGCTGCCTCAAGATACTACTGCATTGAGAGAACTCCTGACCTGCACCTGGCTAGACTGAGTAATCTTTAGACCTGTACCTGGCTGCACTGAGTGAACTCTTGACCTGTTGCATAATCTGACAAAGATGGCAGTCTGCCAAAGCTATAAATAGAATGCAGCTACTGCACTGAGTGAACTCTCTACCTATACCCTGCTGCACTTCTGCACTTCTTCCAATCCTGGCACTGTGCCAAAACTATTTATAGAGCTGACATCATCTTGGCTAATGGCCAACATCAAGGCACTGCAATCTGTTAATGGAAAACCAAGTGCTGCAATCTGTACACAAAAGTGATCCCTTCTTGAAATAACTTTGAAATTAATTTTCCCAATACAAAATGCTTTTCAGCTGACTTTTTATAAAAAAGAAATCAGGAATATATGTAATATTATTACAGATGCATACTGAATATATATCTGAAATACAGATATATCTCATTGACAGCAAATTCTTGAATTAAGTTTAGTAGGGATACCAATAATTTATAATCCATGTACAATTGTCTTTAAATAGCCACAGAGAGCTGATTATCCATGATTGTAACATTGCCTGGCATGATGATTATTTTAAATCTAATTTTTTTAAAAGCTTTAAAAAAACTTTCTTGTCAATTTTAACCAAAGATAATCTGAAATCAAAATGTTTAGTAGCATGATGTAATAGATAAACTGATAAACTGGTGCCAGGCTAGATGTAACAGCATCACACAGCTAACATATATGGTAAAATGACTCAATTCAATCTCCAAAATTCAGCCAAAAATCATTCATGTTGAACCATTAATGACAATTATTATAAGAATTATTGTAGGGATTATTCCTGCAAAATATTTAACAAACTGGCTTCAGTGGCATCAGTCGAAAAATGTTTTGTAGGTTTATAACTCATGTAGGAAGATACAGCAAACTGGCTAAGTTCAGCTTCCTGTAACTCAGCCAAAAAGCACTGAACCTAAATCATTTGAACAAACTTGAATTATCAACATCAGAGGATAATTAATATGTGAGATATAAGAATTTGGCCCAGTTATTTTGAGAAGAAGATCTTTGTAGCCACTGAGCTAAAATGGGCTGTTATGGCATATGACTAAATTCAGCTTCCCATAACTACCCTAGGATCATTTCTGTGCGATATTAAACTTTTGGGCCATATGGTTTCAGAGAAGAAGTTTTTTGTAGCCCTCAGTGTGATACACGCACTGAAGACCCAGTACAAAAACAAAAAAGGCCGATGCAGGTGGCGCCACCAATACCTCAATTTCAGATATGACCTATGTGACCAACATTGGCATAAAATTTGGTGATGATAGCTCCAGCCGTTTCTGAGATTGAAATTTTAATATGCTTTTTTGGACAGATGACAAAGTTCAACCTCCTGTAACTCAGCCAAAAATCTCCAAACTGGAAACCATTCGAACAAACTTGAGAGAGATTGTTCCAGGGATCATTTCTGTGAAATATTGGACAATTTAGCTGGACAGTTTCGGAGAAGAAGATTTTTAAAGCTTTTTAAGCTTTTCCCTATAAAATCTAAGAAAATGCAGTTAGAAAAAAAATAAACAAAATATTTTTTTATGCTAGCTCCTGCCGTTTTTGAGATTGCTATGGTTATCGTACAGATGATGCACGACACACGATGCACGATGCCGCACCATCGCATAAGCTCACAGGTTCGCTAAAAAATGCGTGACACTTTTACGACAGTGTTTCCTGGTGCGCTATCCGTTTTACAGCATAATAAAGACTGTTTTGCGTTATGCAATATGGCGTCCAGGTTACAATACATGGTACCAGGAGTGAATCCGAATTAAATTATGATCATCCTCAGTCTGTAGCCAAAAATATTGTGGCATCATGGATCAGCTGAAGCCCCCAGCACCCCTGAAGTTGAGTTGTGGGAATATTTCTGAGATGTGGAGGAAATTCCATTAACAGTTTGCCTGGTATCTGGAAGCTATTGGTGCCGCCAGAGCCGGTGATGCTGGCAAGATAGGCTTGCTTTTGATGGTGGCTGGGTCTGAGGCCCAAGAACTGTATCGCACCTTCACTTACTCCACAGGAGAAGATAAAACTGAGTACGATACTGTCATACAAAAGTTTCAAGCTTTTTGTTATCTGCATAAAAATTAAATATACAAGCATTTCATTTTCAGTTCCCGAAAACAGTGGGAGGGGGAACCGATTGAACAGTACTTAACGGACTTGAGACTGAAGGCAGACAGCTGTAATTATGTTGAGTTAAAAGAGGATCTCATGTGTAGCCCAAGAAACCACCCAGGCACAGATGAAATCGTTCAAGCACTCTGAAAGTGCTAAGGTTAGTGCAGTAATATCTAAATCATGGTCAGGGCAGAAAAAGAGACGTCAAAAAGAACCTAAACCAAAACAGAAACCTGTAGCTGATAGAAAGGATAATTTTATCACAGACTGTAGCAGATGTGGCTTATGACCATGCTCCGCTAAATGCCTGAGGACAAAATTGCACAAAATGTCGGGGACAAAACCATTTTGCCAAAAAGTGCCGTTCTAGAAAAATCATGACAGTAAATGTTGAAGAGTCCAGTGATTCAGATTAAAACAAGGGACCCATGGGTCACGGCGCTCAGCTGATCGTGATTGGACTATAAATGTTTCTCCACTGTGATACTATATCGAGTCGATAAAGCTTATGAATATCATGTACATGTTGGGCTATTATAAAGGAATGTAATGTAATATGTGAGTAAATGATAAATGAAATTACCTGACTGGTGGATTAATAGAGTCAAATAAAGTGGTTTATTTTTTATTTATTTAGGAGGGGTTGAAAATTGTGATATATTTGAGCAAATATGAATGCAATGACAGAAGTAATAAGCAGTAGTAGAATAATGATAAGGCTATTTGTTGAAGGATCTAAAGTGTATGGTAGTCTGCAAGCATTCAATTTGACAAATATGATGTTATGATTAACTATGCTGATGAAGTGATTTATGAATATGTGACTGTATGACACATTATCTCTTTAGTCTTGACAAGGTACATTATTGTGATGCCCACTATGTCTACATATTACACAATATTGACATAATTTCTGGCATGTACATAGGTACCTATGGACGAATAGTTATACAAAATATTAAAGTATGAATATATCTGATTCACCTTGTTCTTGCTTACTGAGGCTAACTTTGGGATGGGGTTCGGAGAAGGGAAAAGTGAGGGCAGCACGAAGATGGATGTAGAAATATTCTATTGTAATGTTTTTCATTTATATAAGAATATGAAAAGCTAAGAGGAAAGGGGCCCTCCTACTTGGTTATAGTAAAGTTCTAAATATATGATTGCAAACTAATACAAGACTGTCATGAAGAAAAACAGTAAAGTTTTGAGATACTGTGTTGCATACGAAAATTTACAGATGGACAGGCAAGTGGACAGAATGGACTAATACCTTTATTTCACTTTAAAGAGAATAATGCATTTAAGTTTATATATAATCCTATTTTTTTAAGCAGATCCACTTTTTCCATGAAGAAGTTTTTATCTGAATCATTTTTTTATTTACAGGTTTATAAATTTTTAATTAAAAAACCTGAAAATATAACTTAAAATATTAGAATTGTTGCAAAAGTTGCAATCATTATATATACAGAGTAAAAAACATTGGGTCATATTATGCATACACATATATTTTATTATTTTTAAATCATAAATGTTTAAACTGATTTTAAAAGAAAATAATGCCACAACATGGCATCTACAAGAATATTCCTTGAATCACTATTAAAAAGTTTTGCACATTGGAGTTTTCAGGACATGCTTAATTTTATTCACCAAAATAAAATAAAAGTAAATTTGATAAAATAAAACATCTTTTTAAATAAAGTATACACACTGTTGGTTGAATGAGGGACAAACAATATCATTGTGCTTATTACTATCCCAGTTTTAATTAATTACTGGAATTAATAGTCAATTTCACACCTGGTGAAGTTTTTACTCTTCTGAAGTAAGGAATTACTTATCTCATGAACATCCACACTTTCACAGCAATACACCACTTTGTGGACACAATTAAATGTACACTTTAATCATTGTTACCTTGGTGGTTCAATACAAAATCTAAAATGTAGCATGTCCAAGAATAAAATAAAATACAGAAAAATTATAACATTCATCTAGTTTATGCACCAGCTGGGGGGATGAGTGCCGGGCAGAGGGGAAGCCTGCTAGTAGTGGCCAAGCTTGGCAAAGGTAAGCTGCCTGGGGTGGGTTACATAATGCAAGTGAAGGCTGTACTACTAGGTGGGCTAGATGTAAACAACACTTGACATGGTGTATGAAAACATGGATAAAAGCTATTCATTCCAATCAATTTCTTTTGAAAGTTCGGATTTTAAAAGATTAAATCCTTATGCATATATGCTGTGAAAATTAAATCAACAGTGCCAAAGTTGGACAATATTTAAGGTATTGATTTTTTATTTATGCTAATAACTTGAAAAATTTGCAAAATTCAGATCTAATTTTGGGTAAACAATTGAATCTTGATTAAATAATGTTATATTCCTGAAAAAAAGTCTCTAGGTTCAGCAATTCTCATGTTAGGTGAGTAAATATATTTCCTGATTTTTTAAAAAATTGCATTATGTTTTGGCCCACAAATTTAAAATAATACCTAATACTGACCTAATTTTTGGTATGTTCATAGAAAATGTATAAAAGAATGTGAATACTAAATACAATCAAAAACAGATCAGTGTTTTTTATATTAGGCAGCCTTGAAGTGTAACAATGGCTTTTTTAAGGAAAACAGAGTTTTTTTCCCTTAATATCTCGAAGGAACGAAGTCCTAATGACCCAATTTTCGGTATGGTAGGAGATTTTGGGGACGTCTAAAATTATGTCAACAGCCTAGGGTGCATAGAGATGTGCACTGAATGACCTACAGTCATCAAAGTGGACTGCTTGACAATGTAAGGGAATACAACAAGAGCCTCCAAAAAAATTCAATAACTAGCCTAATTTTGCAGCTTTCATTTTTAAATTTCAGATTTTAACAGATTAAATCCTTATGTATACATGGTGTGAAAATTAAATCCACAGTACTTACAGGAAAAAAACGTGCCATGGCCAAAGTTGGGCAAAATTTAAGGTACCAATTTTATATTTTTGCCAATATTTAAAAAAATTTAACAGATTTTGATCTAATTATTGGTATACAATTAAATTTTGATTAATTAAAGTTGTATTACTGGAAAAAAAGTCCCTTCCTTTAACACTTTTGGTCTTAAGTGACCAAATATCTTCCTGATTTTTTTACAAAGTCCATTATGTTTGGGCCCATAACTTTTTTAAATTATATAATACTGACTTCATATCTGGCATGTACATAGGAACTATATAGAGGAATATTTATGGTAAATATGAAGAAAACCAAATGAGCGGTTTGGATATTAGGCAGTCCTGAAGTGTGAAAATAGATTTCTAATAAAAAATTGAGGTTTTTCCTTAATATCTAAAAGGAACGAAGTCCTATTGACCTGATTTCTGGCATGGTAGGAGATTATGGGGACATCTAACTGTATGCCGAAATTCAGATTCATAGGTCCAACGGTGTCGAAACGTGCCAGTCTTACGGACGGACATCCAGACGGACAGACGGACGGACGGCACGACAGACGGACGGACGACGGACAATGGACCATGACTATAGCTCAGATGACTTATAGTCAGCTGAGCTAAAAACAGACGGTTTGGGTATGTTTATAGATACTGTAAATGAATACACAGACCGTAGCAGGTATGAATGGATAGCACCAGTTGAAATTAATGGAACAGGTATTCCCATGAAAAATGACAGTGGTGCTCAGGCTAATATTCTCACATGGTCAGACTATCAAGGACCAGAGATTAAACCAAAGCTGCTGGACAAGACAGTACAGTTGAAAGCCTATAACAATTCTGATATTCAAACCAAGGGTGTTTGTTTCATGAAACTGACTCTGAAAAATGGTAAATCCTTTGTCAGAATAAAATTTGTGATTGTGCCAGATGATCATGATGTTCAACAGTCAATACTTGGTGTGGCAACAAGTGAGCACCTTGGTCTTGTGATAAGGACTAGAGATGTCTGTAAAGTTTACAGTGTCAGTGAAACGAGTCCTCTGACTAAAGACAGAGAAGCAGAAAAATATAAAGATATATTCAAAGGTTAAGGCTGCCTAGAAGGAACAGTAAACATCAACCTGAAAGAAAATGCATGTCCAGTAATATATGCAGCTAGAAGAGTGCCAGCAGCACTCAAAGATAAACTCAAACAATAACTTGATAGTTTAGAAAACCTCAGCTGGCTTGAAACTTAACTTGAACAAATGTGCAATAGTAGAACCAGCTTTGACATTTGTTGGTGATAAATTAACCGGTGAAGGAGTCTGTCCAGATCCAAAGAAAGCCAGTGCAACTGAGAAAATGCCAAACCCAACATTCAAAGAAGAGCTCCAGAGAGCTTCAGGTATGGTTAATTATTTATCTAGATTTGTACCCAATATGTCTGTGAAAACAACATGCCTCAGAGAACTGTTGTTGCATGATAGTAAATGGCGGTGGACTTCAGAACATGCAGGTGAGTGGCAACAACTCAAAGACGCACTGACATGTGAGCCAATACTTCAGTTCTTTGACCCAAAGAAAAAACACAAAGTGTCTTCAGATGCATCTAAAACTGGTTTAGGGGCCATGTTACTGCAAGAGACTGACAATCACTGGAGACCAGTCGCTTATGCCTTTAGGCCTATGTCGCCAGCTGAGCGTAATTATGCTCAAATTGAAAAGGAGCTGCTAGGATTAGTTTTTGCTACCAAAAAGTTTCATGACTATATTTATGGATCTCTTGTCATGGCATAAACTGATCAAGAGCCGTTGGTTGCTTTGCACAACAAGAACTTGTGTGACCTGACTCCAAGACTACAGAGAATAACTCCGACTTCGCCACTATGATATTACGTTAGAATACATACCAGGAAAATATCTAGTGGTAGTGGATACACTTTCACGTGCCTTCTTTACAGAAGCTAAACAAAGTAGTACAGAAAGAGAAATTGATCTGCATATAGAAATGATTAAGTCAACTAAGCAGTTTTATGATTCAGTATGGGACAAACTTGCAGAGCATACTGCAAATGATGACACGCTGAAAGAGGTACTTGTCGCTATCATGAATGGCTGAAATAATAACAAAGCTCATAGTTTGAAGCCCTACTACCATTTTCGTGGAGAGTTGGTGTGATCCTGAAAGGAAATAAAGCAGTCATTCCGAGTGACATAAGAGCAGATATGCTGGATAAAATCCATGAGGGGCACCTTGGTATACAGAAATGCCAAGCCAGAGCCAGAAAATTGATGTATTGGCCGAACATTACACAGCACATTGAAAATGTTGTTAGCCGTTGCTCCGTATGTCAGAAATATCGGTTCAAACAAGCTAAAGATCCATTGAAGCAGCATGATGTTCCTACAGCGCCATGGTCAAAAGTGGGAGCAGATTTGTTTAAATTCATGGTGATGACTCTCTGTTAGTTATAGATTATACATCTAACTTTCCTGAGATAGCAAGATAAGAGGATTTGGCCAGCAAGTGCATGATTGGTAAGTCAATAATAGCGTGCCATGGGATTTCTAGAACAGTTGTGACTGATTCAGGAACACAGTTTGAAAGCCTCAAGTTCAAGGAATTTTCCAGGTACTATGGTTTTGAACATATTGTTACTAGCCCAAAACACTCTCAAAGCAATGGTAAAGCAGAGAAAGGTGTGATGATTGTTGAGAGACTGTTAAAAAGGCCAAAGAAAATGATGAAGATCCTTATCTAGCTCTCTTGAACTACAGAGCAACTCCGTTAGCCAATGGACAGTCACCTGCAGAAATGCTAATGAATCAAAAGCTGAGAAGTAGACTGCCAGATGTAGCTCTTTATAAGAGACGCAAAGCAATTAAACCAAAGAATGTGAAAAACAAGCACTATTATGACAGGAATGCTCAAGTTTTGAAACGTATAAAACCCCAAAATATATAGTTTGGAGAAAAAGAGATGGAATATGGAGCAAGAAAGGAAAGGTATTAGGGTAGGTTGCACCTAATTCTTATCGTGTGTTATTAGAGAATGGACAGACATTGCGACGGAATTAATAGACGCCATATCCTGAAAACTGCTGAATCATTTCAGATTATCTCAGATGATATATAGCTTGACGTGCCAGTTCAGAATAACCAACAAGCAGTGCCTGAAAACCTACCAGTGCCAGTTGCTCCACAGAAACCCAAGTGCGCGAGGCCAAGTTGCTTACCAGTAGTGGTAGAAAGGTTGCAAGACCACGCAGATTGATTGAAGAAATGCAGTTTAGTTAGTTATATAGTAAAGCGTTCAGACAATATATCCTGCGCAAGGATAAACTTTAAGTAATCTACTGGATATACATTCAGTAGGTAATTGTAATGTAGACACAAGAGTTTTCAGAAAAAAGGAGTTGTTTTTAGCTCAGATGACTGTAAGTCATCTGAGCTATAGCAATCACCCTTTGTCCGTCGTCCGTCCGGCCATCCGGCCTTGTGTCTGTTGACAGGGGACAAATCGTAACGACTGGACCTAGAATCTTCTTTCTTGATATGCAGGGAGATCCATGAAAAGTCTCCTTAGAAACCTAAGATTTGGTCTCTGTTACCTATATTCTTCAATTTTTTTCCGATTTTTTCTCTCTATTTTTTAGACCTCTTAAAATGTGTTCATCTGTTAACAATGCACAAATTGTAACCATTGGTTCTAGAATCTTCTAATCTTCCGATTTTTTTCTCTATTTTTTAGACCTTAAAAGATAAGGTCATCAGTTAACAGGGCACAAATCTTAACGACTGGGTCTAGAATCTTCTCTCTTGACATGCAGAGAGGCCCATGAAAAGTCTCGGTGGAAACCTGAAGTTAGGTCTCTGTTACCCATAAACTCTTGAGCTTTGGGGTTCTGAAGTACTCCCCAGAACAATGGAAAATTTGATACAAAACTCAAGTATCTGAACAACTTTTGCATTGATCACTATGATTCTTTGCATGGATATTGATCATGAATGTTTCATCAGTTTCTGCAGTCTGGTGGTGCAACCTATATTTTTTCAATTTTTACAAATTTTTTTCTTCATCTTGAGACCTCTTAAGATGTGGTCATCTGTTAACATGGCACAAATTGTAACTGCTGGACCTAGAATCTTCTCTCTTGACATGCAGGGGGCCCATGAAAAGTCTCTGTGGTCTCTGTTACCCATAAACTCTGAACTATAGGGCTCTGAAGTACCCTCCAGAATAATGGAAAATTTGAAACAAAAGCTCAAGTATCTGAACAACTATTGCACTGATCACCATGATTCTTTGCATAGATATTGATCATGGAATGTTTCATCAGTTTCTGCAGTCTGGTGGCGCCTCCTGTATTTTTTTCAATTTTTACGAATTTTTTCTCTCTATTTTTTAGACCTCTTAAGATGTGTTCATCTGTTAACAATGCACAAATGGTAACCAATGGTCCTAGAATCTTCAATTTGATATCCAAGGAGGTCTGTGAAAAATATCCTTGGAAACTTGAAATTAGGTCTCTGTTACCCATATTCTCTGAGCTATGGGGCTTATAAGCACCCCTCAGAATAACTGGAAATTTGAAACCAAAGTAGGGCACAAATCCTAACCATTGGGCCCATAATCTTCTAACTTGATATCCTGAGAGTTCCTCAAAAGTTCTCCCCAGAAACCTGAAATTCGGTCATTGTGACCTATATTATCAGGGTTTTAAGGTATGTTTGAGCACCCTAGAAATAATGCAAAATACACACAAATTGCCAGATTCCTCAGGAAAGGCTGGTTGGATTGTCTTAAAATTTGTTGTGCTTGTGGGTCTTGATGAACTTAAGCTAATATACATGAACAATGATGCCACCTACATTATCGTAATTAGTTGCCTGTGCAAGGACATATTGTCACATGTCAGTCTGCTGAGCGTCATCACCCATGGGTCACTTATTAACAAGATATTGTAACAAACAAGGAATTATTAATCTCATAAGTAATGAACTGAAGAAAAATGATTGCACGGAAATCAATGCACCAGGGGATGCAGATGTACACATTGTCAAAGCTGCTGTTGCATCCTCTGAGCACAAATCCACCACGGTGCTCCAAATTTGCTTTCTCTGTGCTTTTATTGTGCTCCTGCTCCTGCTCAAATATTTTCTAAGTGCCATATCAATTGCAGTAACATTTAAAGCACACTCTGAATATGCTTCAATGGTGCTTTTATATGCCCCAGCTGTGCTTAAAGCATGCTCCATTTATACTTCTTTAGTGCTTTTTCTGTGCTTCTTGACTGTGTTTCAACTATGCTTTTTTTCTGTTAGGGTTAAAACATGATAATTTCAAATTTCCATTTTAAATTTCTATTACGCCAAAAAAAGTATTGTTCATGCACTTTTTTAGAAATCAGTGCAAGTGGGCGATTTTTTTATAACCTTTTTTGTATGTTTCGATAAAAATGTCATATGATCAGGGAAAAGCATGATAATAACATAATTTCTTTGCTCAAGAGGTAAAAGCAGTACATAACAATGGAAATCTTATCAAAATTCTATTATTTTATCTTCCTGAAAGATGAAAATCAAAATATAAATTTTTTATTTGGGGGATTTAAATTGACACAGCGGTGCCTGAGAACCATAACTTTTTTTTGGCCTTAAATGTAGATTTGCATCAGCCTCAGACTTGGCTTCCAAATGACTTGGACTTGAAGGAGGTAGACTTGGACTCGAACCTCACAGGCCAAGATCATCAGCTCATATACACCCTAATCCTGAATATAGCTGGTAATAACCTGAATTTTTCAGGATAGGTCCAGGAATATGTGTAGATTCACATACTAGAAGTCCCCGAAAATCCCCTTCAAAATCCAAGACGCAGTCCAAAATGGCTGTAATTTTCCAGTTTTTCATAACTATAAATAAAGTGTCTAATCATATGTTTTAAAGTACACGGAATCAATTAAAATGATAATTTTGAGAGTCCAAAGCTCACACAAGTCAAAAACCAAAATGGCATCCAAGATGGCATAAAATGGCCGTCATTTTCCAATTATCATAACTTTGCTTCCAGACAAGATAAATTTAAAAATAAAGTATCTAATCATATGTTTTAAGGTTCAAGGAATCTAATAAAATAATGATCTAGAGAGTCCAAAGCTCACAAAAGGCACAAACCAAGATGGCTTCCATGACAGATTTAACAAGTGGCCAATGGGCCATGACGCTCAGCTGAATTCAAGGAGCATTGAACAATGTGCAAAAAAACTCCCAGAGTACTCAAAATCATGCATTTTGCCAGTAGCTCTTAGATATAGGTTACAGTAACCTTATTCTACATGCAGCTGCTTCCATTTGTGCCTACCTGACTAACTGAGAGTTAAAATCAAGTTCTTTCTCATAGCATGCAGAAAATGGGTCAGACTGACATTTCAGGTTTCCAAGGAGATTTTTAGGGACCTCCCTGAAAGTCATGTATGCAGATTTTAGGCAAAATTGAAACAATCTGTGTTCAATCTTGGTGCTTAAAAAATCATGCTTTCTCCCTGAATTTGCAAAATATAGGTAACCTTGACCTAATTTCAAGTTTCCAAGAATATTTTTCATGGAACTCTAAAGAAGTCAAGTAAGAAGATTCTAGGTCCAACACTCATGATTTGTGCCCTGTTAATGGACAACTGCTTCATTTGAAGTTCTCAAAAATAGACATAAAAATGCATTAAAAAAAATTGAAACTAGAATACAGATAAATATCTCCTCCTACAGGGCATCCAAAAACATTAGGGGTAAAATATGCAATATCTCAAAAAAATTAATCTAGATTTCAGCAGATTAAAGGTCAAGGTCAATGTCACCGATTTTTCGAACTCTGATGACATTTTGGCACGAAAAACTGATGTGTCATATTTGAAGAAACAAGTGACCCATGGGTCATGACGCACAGCTGACTGGGAAGAGATTCACAAAAGGAAATTTTATCATCTGAATGGTAGTATATATACCCATTCAACTGAAGCATCAAACAGATTAACCAACAGGCCAAGATTGTGTCTGTATTTATATATCTCAATAATAGAGAAAAAATGCGTAAAAAATACAAGTGGCTCCACCAGTCTGCAGAAACTAATAAAAAGACTTAATGGTCAATATGCATGCAAAGAATCATGGTGATCTCTGCATTAGTTGTTCAGATACTTCAGCTTTTGTATTAAATTTTCCATTATTCTGAGGGATACTTCGGAGTCCTATAGCTTAAAGGATATGGGTAACAGGGACCTAATTTCAGGTTTCCACAGACACGTTTCATGGGCCTCCTTGCATGACAAGAATGAAGATTCTAGGTCCAGTTGTTACAGTTTGTGCCATGTAAACAGATGACAGAATCCTTAAAGGTCTCAAAAATAAAGAAAAAAATTCGAAAAATTGAATGAAATATAGGTGGCACCACCAGTCTGCAGAAACTGATGAAACACTCCATAAACAATATCCATCCAAAGAATCATGGTGATCTCTGCATTAGTTGTTCAGATATTCAGCTTTTGTATCAAATTGTTCATTATTCTGAGGGATACTTCAGAGTCCTTTAGCTTGAAAGATATGGGAAACAGAGACCTAATTTCAGGTTTCCACAGACACTTTTCATGGGCCTCCTTGCATGACAAGAATAAAGATTCTGGGGGTCCAATTGTTATGATTTGTACCCTGTTGACAGATAACCACATCCTTTAAGGTCTCAAAAATAGAGAAAAAAATTTGAAAAAATAGAGGTGGCGCACCCAGTCTGCAGAAACTGATGGTAAATATGTATGCCAAAAATCATGACCATCAGTGTTGTAGTTATTGAGATACTGCCGTTTTATGTATCAAATTTTTCATTATTCTTAGGGGTATTTTGGAGCCATACAGCTTAAAGGATATGGGTAACAGAAACCTAATTTCAGTTTTCCATTGAGACTTTTCATGGGTCTCCCTGTGTGTCAAGAATGAAGATTCTAGGTCCAGTCTGTACAATTTGTGCCCTGTTAACAGATGTTCATATCTTTAAAGGTTGCAAAAGTAGAGAAAAAAATTTGTTAAAAAACCCAAACTAATATACGTGGTGCCACCAGTCTGCAGAAACTGATGAAACATTCCATGATCAATATCCATGCAAACAATTATGGTGATCTCTGCATTAGTTGTTCAGATACTTCAGCTTTTGTATCAAATTTTCCATTATTCCGAGCTGTGCTTTGGAGTGCCATAGCTCGAAGGATATGGGTAACAAAGGCTTAATTTCAGGTTTCCATGGAGACTTTTCATAGGTCTCTCACTGTGTCAAGAATGAAGATTCTAGGTCCAGTCTTTATGATTTGTGCCCTGTTAACAGATGTTCACATTTTTAAAGGTCTCAAAAATAGAGAAAACAATTCGTAAAGAATCGAAAAATACAGGTGGCACCGCCAGTCTGCAGAAACTGATGAAACATCTCATGATCAATATGTATGCCAAAAAATCATGACCATCAGTGATTAGTTAATGAGATATTGAAGTTTTTGTATGAAATTTTTGACTATTCTGGGGGGTACTTTGGGGCTCCATAGCTCGAAGGATATGGGTAACAGAGACCTAATTTCGGGTTTCCATGGAGACTTTTCATAGGTCTCTCACTGTTTCAAGAATGAAGATTCTAGGTCCAGTCTTTATGATTTGTGCCCTGTTAACAGATGTTCACATTTTTAAAGGTCTCAAAAATAGAGAAAACAATTCATAAAGAATCGAAAAATATAGGTGGCATCACCAGTCTGCAGGAACTGATGGAACATCTCATGATTAATATGTATGCCAAAAATCATGACCATCAGTGATGTAGTTAATAAGATATTGAAGTTTTGTATGAAATTTTTGACTATTCTGGGGGGTACTTTGGGGCCCCATAGCCTGAAGGATATGGGTAACAGAGACCTCATTTCTGGTTTCCAAGGCGATTTTTCAAGGGCCTCTCAGAATGTCAAGTTACAAGTTTCTAGGTCCAGCGGTTAAGATTTGTGCCAGGTTAACAGACGGACGGACGGACAGACGGACGGCCCGACAGACGGACAGACGGACGACGGACAAAGGGTGATCGCTATAGCTCAGATGACTTACAGTCAGCTGAGCTAAAAATCTTCAGTACTTCCAATTAGCCTAGAATTGCATAAATTTGACCTTGAAGATCAAGGTCAAGGTCACAGGATATCAAACAGATCCAAGATTTTGGTAGGAACAATGAGTGTTTTAAATTTTGGAGGAAAAAGATGCAGCCTTTCAAAAGCTTTTGCATTCACAAGACAATAACTATGATTCGGCTGATTTATCTTGAAGATCCTGGTCAAGGTCACCGGGTTTCGAACTTTTCTGAGAACTTGGTAGGAACAATAGGTGTACCAAACTTGAGGACAAAATGTGGAATACTTCAACAGTATGGGGTTCACAGAAATTTCACATTTTGGGAGATCTGACCTTGATGATGAAGGTCAAGTTCACCAGTTTTTTAGAACTCGTCTGAGATTTCAGTAGGAACAATTGGTGTACAAAATTTGAGGACAAAATGTAAAATACTTAAAAAGTTATGGGGTTAAAAAAAATTTACATTTTGGCAGATTTGACCATGAAGATATAGGACTTCAAAAAGTTATGGGGTTCACAAAAATTTCACATTTTGGGAGATCTGACCTTGAAGATGGAGGTCAAGTTCACCAGTTCTAGTGAACTTGTCTGAGATTTCAGTAGGAACAATTGGTGTGCCAAACTTGAGGATGGGGTTAAAAAAATTTTATATTTTGGCAGATATGACAATGAAGATAAAGGTCCAGGTCACCAGGTTTCCAAATCCAATGAAAGTTCGGCAGGAACAATTGATGTACCAAATTTGAGCACAACGAGTGTAATACTTCAAAAGTTATTGGGTTAACCAAAATTTCACATTTTGGCCAATTTTACCTTAAAGGTGAAAGGTCAAGGTCACCAGTTTTCAAACTCCTCCAAGATTTTGGTATGAACAATTGAGTGTTTCAAATTTTTGCAGAAAATATGCAGCCCTTCAAAAATTATCCTATAGATGAGGACGATGATGACAGACGACAGACAATTGGTCCAAGAGCTCAGGGGAGTTTATTAATGTTTTTGAGTGCAAAAGGTTTATGCACTGCCAAAAATCACTTTCTTATAATGAGAAAAAAAAAACTTTATATAAGTAAAATATCCTTGGGAGTGAGGCAAGAAATATTTCCTTAAATATAATCTAGAAAATTTTACTTGAAAAACTAGAAATATTTTCTTGCTAGGACCTAGGAAACAAACAAGGAAATTTATCTTAAATAAGAAACAAACAAGGAAATTTAACTTAAATAAGAAAATTGGACTTAAAATAAGGAATAGTTTCTTAAAAATATTTTCTTGTTTTAAGTCATTTGGGAGTGGGGTAAGAAAATTCATATATTTTTCCAAATGTTTAAGGAATATTTACTTACTCAAGGAAAATATCCTTAAGCAAGAAAGGAATCCTAAAACCACCCTTAATGCAATATGCATGCATTGTAGCAATGCAAATGCATGCAGTGGACTAAAAATCAAAGCATATTATATAATTGATCAATTCATATGATATCAGTTATCCCATATTTGGATCCTACAATGAGTAATACTTTAAAGTAATTATACATAAGATTACTGTCAATCTATCATGCTTAAAAAAAGTTTCAAGTAATCTATAAAATTTATTGTATTACTCATCATGAAATAAGTATCTGTGACAAATACAATATGCAAAACTTCAATTCTCAAGTGAGCTAAATGTTGTATTAAAGGAAATGACTAGCCATATGAACATAAATAAATATTAATTTTTGCATAGTGTATATCCCTGCTGATTTCTCAGGCAGAATTTGCTATATAATTCTGAAAATTTATTTAATTCTACATTTAGGATAGCTTCATCCTATTCAAGACCAATGGGGCTACCTACAATAATTTTTGCACCATGTATATCCCTGATTATTTTTCAAGAGGGGTTTGCCATATCAGATAGAAAATGGGCATATTTATACATTTCAGATAGCTAAATCATTTACAAGACTTGTGGTACAGAGTACAATTGTTTTGGGTTTCATACATCTGTGCAGCTCAAGATGGGTTTGAATTCATATCAAACACCTAAAATTATTTTACTGCAATCCATGCCAGTATTTCAGGAGTAATATTTGTTTCATTGATGCTTGTACTTCTTTGTACTTGTGATATACATGCTACCCTATTAAATTCAACAGTCAACAAGGGACCTATGGGTTACTGTGCTCAGCTGAAGCTGACCTTGAAGGTAAAATCTAAAATAATATCAAATGGAGATAAAGTCTGAGAGGAACAGGTAATAATAGATGATGGATGGTTGATATGATTGAAGGGGGGAGGGGAGTTGACATAAGAATAACTGTACACCTGTCACAGCAGGGATGCTGGAATGTTGTGGCATCATGTGAAAGTGATCACATGCCCACACGATGCCTAAGGCCTAGCATTCTGTCTGTGAATAATATTGTTCTACCTCGGATAGTGTTCTACTTGCATAGGCAATGGGTCCTTTGTCTTGCCCAAGAATGGCACCAAGGCCAACTGGCCAACTTTGATGTCCGAGGGTTTTTTTTGGACCAAAGTATGTTATGGTTGAGAGTTTAGAAAGAGAGTTCTGTATGGCCTGAAATGCAACCTCCTTGGTAGGACCTGATGAACACCTAGCCTGCTGCTTGGTAAGTTGTCAAAGTGGCTCGGTCAGACTGGCAAAAGATTTGATCAACCGTGCATTGTACTGGACCATACCCAGGAATGACCTCACCTCTGATGTGTTTTCTGGTTTCGGTGCCTCTTTCAAGGCCTTTACTTTCTGGGGGTCAGGTGCTAAGTCTTCTGAGCTGAATACATATCCAAAGAACTCTAGTTTTGGAACTGCAATTTTGCATTTCTTGGCAATGATTGTGAGGCTGTGACTATGTGAAGTTCTCATCATGTTCTACATTGCACGATCATGCTCCGCACTGTTCTTTCAAAAGATGATAATGTCATCACTTACATTTTTGGAACTACTGATGTCATCAAGGAAGGTTTGTATTTCATACTGAAACTCCTCGGCAGCGGAATTGATTCCAAAACTCTAGTAGCTTATACCAAAACAGGCCCAGATATGTGGAAAATGTGGTGATATAGCAACTGGAGGGCTCAAGCATCAGTTGATGGTCTGACTGAAGATCTATTTTACTGAATACAGTGGCACCTTGGAGCTAAGTTGCCAACTCATCAATTGTTGGGTTGACATTGCAGGTCCTAAAATTGCTCTGTTGGCATCTCTCATATCAAAGCAAAGACGGATTTCATTTGGACTTTTAGGTTTTGGTGGGGTCACAATTTGGGATACCCACTTAGTGAGTCCACTGACTTTTTCAATAATGTCTGCCATGAGGAGTTTGTCTAACTATTTTGCAACATGGTCATGGATGTGAAACAGAATTCTGCTGTGTTGAAGAGCAACAGAGGTTACTGTGCAGTCATTATAAGTTTCACCTCTACATTTTTGAGACATCCAATACCATCATCAATACCTGGAAATAAAAAAAATCAGGTGACTTAGGCCAAAATAAAACAAGGGACCTATGGGTCACTGTGCTCAGCTGACGTTAACCTTAAAGGTAAAAATCTTAAATAATATCAAATGGAAATAAAGTGTAAGAGGAAGAGGTAATAAAGGCCATGGTTGGTTTATATGATTGGTTTGTATTGATGAGCAAGAAATTGTTGCAAAAAATATTTTGTGACCTGACCATGTGTTTCCTAATGTTGAAACTAAAGCATGTGAGCAGTTTGTGAACAAATGATCTGTACTATTACCATGATCATTAGTTGGTTTTTCCATTAACTGTTGACATTTCAGTAGTTTACACATTTGTTCAATTGAATCTATTTTTTTGTATAATATATATTATTAAATATATATGTATTTTTTTTTATGAAATGTATACAGTTGAAATATAGCTAATTAACAACATAAAACAGGGCAAACAAAGCCTGATCTCAAATTCTGCTGAGGCAGGAAAATAATGAACAAATGTTTGTATTAAATCCTCATTTTTTTATCACATCAATTATTTTCTAGTTTAAGTTTATATTTCTATACATTTCCAATTCAACATATATATCTGAATATAAAAGTTGATTCATAATTCTCAATTGCATCATCATAAATCTCAATCTTGTCAGATAACACCACATCATGCATACAAATGTTTATTTATTTTTTACCACAAAAATATATCTTTTACATCTGCAAAACAATAAATATCTAAAAATAATACTTGATTTAGATTTCACAATTTTTAATTGTGTCTTTATTTATCCATAATGTGCTTCATATTTTATAATAATTTAAGCATACTGATGGGTTCAATTATATTTGTTAAAATCATTTAAAAGAAAATTGATTTCTTTAAAAATGCTACATTACACAACATTGCATCTTCTGGATTACACCTTGAATTATTTTTTCAAGGAAAGTTTTTGCATATCGGAGTGGAAACAGCATTACAATTAAGGAGATACAGTGAAAACAATAACAATTACTGCATAACACTTGGTGGGTTGGGTTTGCAGGGGGGGGGGTGGATTGGGGGGGGGGGGGTGATATGAGAATAACTGTACACCTGTCACAGCAGGGGATCTCCCCCCTGAGACTGTAACAAATCAGAAACCCTGGCATAGCTGACTTCCAGTGACCTGGAGTGGGACCCTGCATCTGTAATCAAAGCAAGTGACTACAGAAACCATTTGAAAAGCTAAGAGAAAATGGCCCAGCTTAAATGAACCTCTGTAAATTATAGAATAATGGACATGAGCTAAAGCATATGGACTGTGTAATAAATGAAACCTTTGGCCTGAAACCATTTAGTGATGCACCAAGGGAAAAAATGGGCCTACGGTAAGTGTCATATAAAAGTTCCATTTCATAAACAAATAATGTGTGAAGGTAATTAAGTTTTCAAAAGTTAAATATATGGCCATACGAGTTAAAAATTAATCCCACAAAGTTTGATCAATATTCCGAATTTTAAAAACTAGGTTTAACAGTGTTATTCACACTTAGGCCCCGCCAACTTTAAGAGATATGAATGAAATGCTACCAAGTATTTATATCTTCTTAAATCTTGTCAGTTAGCACTTACATTAGGTCCTAATATTTTACCATATTTGAATATTAGGATTAAATTCCTGAAATTTTTTTCCTTTAAAAAATCAAAATTGTCCAAGTCTCGACACAAAAGAATTTTTTTAACATAAAAATTATAAGCTTTGTCTTGTATATTAGTCCTGTGTATCGAAGCGGTGGGTCAGGGAGGGGTCTCCGTTGTTACTGTTCATCGCTGAAAAAATGTGAAATTATAAGATTCATCTTGTTTAGAGTACACGTCTGTCAACAGAATGGGGTGGGGGGGGGGGGGGGAGAGAAAGGCTCCCTGTGGTATTTATGCTGGCAGCCTGATCAAGCTCAACAAGAGCGGAGTGATGGGATTACATAATAGCCTGGGGAGCATTGAGAGTTGCAATGAATGACCTACAGGGACCTCAGTGGACTGCTTGACAATGTAAGGGAATGCAACAAGAGCCTCCAAACAAATTCAATAACTAGCCTAATTTTGCAGATTTTATTTTCAAATTTCTGTTTTTAACAGATTAAATCCTTATGTGTACATGCTGTGAAAATAACATCCACAGTACTTACAGGAAAAAATCGTGCCGTGGCCAAAGTTGGGCAAAATTTAAGGTACTGATTTTATATTTATGCTAATAACCTAAAAAAAATGCATTTTTCAGATCTAATTTTCGGTACACAATTGAATCTTGATTAAATGATGTTATATTCCTGAAAAAAAAGTCTCAGCCATTCTTATTTTAAGTGAGTAAATATATATCCTGATTTTTTACAAGGTGCATTATGTTTGGGCCTGTAACTTCAACAAATTATGCAATACTGACCAAAATTTTGGTATGTACATAGGAAATGTATGGAAGAATATGAATATTTACAATTACATCAAACATTATGCCAATTTTTGGATAACCAGGTAAACAAAAGTAGGGTCATGATGCTAGAAAATACAAATACATTAAGGCTTCTAAAAAACTTCAATAGCTAGACTAATTTTTAAGCTTATACTTTCAATTTCAAAATTCATCAGATTAAATCCACATGTAAACTGGCTGTGAAAATTAAATCAAATGTACTTATAAGAAAAAAACGTGACATGGTCAAATTTAGGCAAAATTTAAGGTACCAATTTTTTATTTTTGCTAATATTTTAAAAAAATTTAACAGATTTTGATCTAATTTTGGGTATACAATTTAATTTTGATTAATTAAAGATATATTACTGGAAATAAGTCCATAGCTTTAAAATGTTTTAAGTGATCAAATATCTTTCCTGATTTTTTACAAAATGCATTATGTTTGAGCCCATAACTTTTTTAAAATCATATAATACAGACCTAATTTCTGACATGTACATAGGAACTATATAGAGGAATATTTATGGTAAATATGAGGGAAAACAGGCGAGTGGTTTCGTAGTTAGGCTGTCCTGAAATGTGAAAATAGGTTTTTAATAAAAATTGAGTTTTTTCCTTAATTTCTCAAAGGAACAAAGTCGCAAAGACCCCGTTTCAGCTTGGTAGGAGATCTTGGGGACATCTAACATTATGCCAACAACCTTGGGAGCATAGAGAGCTGCACTGAATGACCAACAGTGACCACAGTGGACTGCTTGACAATGTAAGGGAATACAACAAGAGCCTCCAAACAAATTCAATAACTAGCCTAATTTTGCAGCTTTTATTTTCAAATTTCAGATTTTAACTGATTAAATCCTTATTTGTACATGCTGTGAAAATTAGATCCACAGTACTTACAGGAAAAAAACGTGCCATGGTCACAGTTGGGCAAAATTTAAGGTACCAATTTTTTTATTTTTGTTAATATTTTAAAAAAATTTAAAAGATTTTGATCTTATTTTGGGTATACAATTTAATTTTGATAAAATAAAGTTATATTACTGGAAAAAAGTCCATAGCTTTAACATGTTTTGTGTTAAGTGATCAAATATCTTTCCTGATTTTTTCCAAAATGCATTATGTTTGGGTCCATAACTTTTTTAAATTATATAATACAGACCTAATTTCTGGCATGTACATAGGAACTATATAGAGGTATTATGGTAGAGCTTCTGTTTATACATATTTATATTTTAAATTGTGATCCTAATTGTATCCCCAGACAAAGTCGGGGGATACTATGTTTTCATACCGGTCCTGCCGCCGCCGCCGCCGCCGCCGCATATGAATCTTGTTGGCGCCATAACCAAAAAATATTTCACGGAACTTTACCAAACTTGGTATATGTATAGATATGGGTAAGAGGACGACGCCTATTTAAAATGAGGTCATGACCTTTACTAGGAGAGTGTCCTTGACCTTGAATAGGTCCAATTTTGGGGAAAATCCCACAAATTCTTTAATATCTCAAGAAATCTTGCATGGATTTATCCCAAAATCAAGTTGATGGAAGATCATGGATAGGGTTGTCATGTTCCAGAAACTGGTGGCGCCACCTATTATTCTTTACTTGTTTTCGTGCCGTTTAATACCCCCAAAATTGCCACCTTACAGCACTGTGAACATTATAAGTCAAAAACTAATGGACAGATTTCTTTTAAATTATGCAAATACATAGGTATGGGTTATGGGATGATGCTTATTTAAATTGGGGTCATGACCTTTCCTATGATAGTGGCCTTGACCTTGAATATTGCCATATATGGTGAAAATCACACACCTCTTATGATATCTCCAGTGTTGATAGCCATATGGATTTCAAACATGACTTATGTATGGCCCACCACTAAAGTAAGAACCCTATAGGTTCTAGGGTCATGAGGTCAAAGGTCAAGGTCACTGGACTGGCATTTTAAAAGATACTGTGGATGCATTTTAAGCCAAACTTTCATCCCAGGTCTTCCATCTTGAATATATAGCTCACTTGCCAATAATGGATGATCCATATAAATTTTGGGGTCAAGGCCACAGGAGCTATCTGTCCAAAAATTAGTTTCTGGATGATAATTCCTGCTTTTATTGATGTAATGATTTCAAAATTGACTTATATATGTCCCATTGAAATAGCAAGACCCAAATTGATTTTGGGGTCATGAGGTCAAAGGTCAAGGTCACAGGAAACCTCTTTAAAAAGATTGTGGATGCATTTTCTGCCAAACAATTCATCTTAGATCTTTCATCTTGCACATATAGTTCACCTTCCAAGAGTGGAAGACCCCTATCAATTTTGAGGTCACAAGGTCAAAGGTGAAGGTCACAGGAGCCATATGTTCAAAAATTAGTTTCTGGATGATAATTCCTGCTTTTATTGATGTATGGATTTCAAACTTGACTTATATATGTCCCATTGGAAAAGCAAGACCCAAATTGATTTTGGGGTCATGAGGTCAAAGGTCAAGGTCACAGGACACATCTTTTTTAAAAAGATGTGAATGCATTTTCAGCCAAACATTTCATCTCAGATCTTTCATCTTGCACATATAGTTCATTGCCAAGAGAGGAAGAACCCTATCAATTTTGAGGTCACAAGGTCAAAGGTGAAGGTCACAGGAGCCATCTGTCCAAAAATTAGTTTCTGGATGATAATTCCATCTTTTACTGATGTATGGATTTCAAACTTGGCTTTGTTATTGACCCATTAGAAAAGCAAGACCCAAATTGATTTTGGGGTCATGAGGTCAAAGGTCAAGGTCACAGGAAACCTCTTTTAAAAGATTGTGGATGCATTTTCAGCCAAACAATTCATCTCAGAACTTTCCTCTTGCACATATAGTTCACCTGTCAAGAGTGGAAGACCCCTATCAATTTTGAGGTCACAAGGTCAATGATGAAGGTCACAGGAGCCATATGTCCAAAAATTAGTTTCTGGATGATAATTCCTGCTTTTATTGATGTATGGATTTCAAACTTGACTTGTATATGTCCCATTGGAAAAGTAAGACCAAAATTGATTTTGGGGTCATGAGGTCAAAGGTCAAGGTCACAGGACACATCTTTAAAAAGATGTGGATGCATTTTCAGCCAAACAATTCATCTCATATCTTTCATCTTGCACTTACAGTTCTCCTGCCAAGAGAGGAAGAACACTATCAGTTTTGAGGTCAAAGGTGAAGGTCACAGGAGCCATCTGTCCAAAAATAAGTTTCTGGATGATAATTCCTGCTTTATTGATGTATAGATTTCAAACTTGACTTGCATATGTCCCATTGGAAAAGCAAGACCCAAATTGATTTTGGGGTTATGAGATCAAAGGTCAAGGTCACAGGACACATCTTTAAAAAGATCAAGGTCACAGGACCAACATCTTCAACAAGATTGTGGATCGTTAGATGGAATAAACAATGAAAATGCCAAGTGTCAGTATATGCTGCTAAAAATGGGGGTCTGTTCTTGTAGGAGGGGGGCCTACTATGTCTGGGGATACTCTGGCACCTGTGGTGCCAAGAAATGTCTAGTTGTGAATGCTAAGGGCTAATTCTCATACTTCATTAGTTTTCTAACTCTATTAACAGTGATGCTGTGAACTCAAGCCATATGCAGGGCATGTGGTCACAGCATGATATAGGCTGGTGAACAAACCAGCCTGTATCTACACATGGCTGATTAAGGGTCTCCAACTGTGTGTTTTGTCAAACTGATGTATGTGCTCTTAGCTCAGCACATATGCCTTTATATATAATGATATTCAGTTCATATGTACCTTGCTATTAGTTTTAACAGAATCCAGATTTTCTAAATCATTCCTTTTGTTACTATGAAGATAATTGTTATTTTAGTGGAATTATAGAAATGTCTATAAATTTGGATTGCAGTATCATTGCCATTTATTATATAAATACTAAATACTATGTACTGATTTTGAGCACACATGTTCATATAACATCTATCTTTAATCAGTGTAAAATTCAGAGAAATCTATGCAGTAACTTTTAAATTATGAGTATATTTGTATATGATCTAAAACACAGAATTCCTAATCTTAGTTCATTTAGCCCTATCGAGATAGCATGGGTCAGTTGTAAACTGACCAATGAGCTCCCTGCTGGCAGTTATTACATAAGGCCAGCGGGACTGTTAATGGGCAGTCAGGCAGCAGACACGAGAGAGTCCAGTACCAGCCAGCCAGCCATTACAATGTTTGATGTACGCCATATTTGTTATAACTGGAATCAGTAAACTGTGAATAAAGGTGGTGAAACTGTACAAGATTGTTCTATCAAGATCCCGCGTGACAATAACATGGTGGAGAGATCCGGGGCCCAAAGCTGATTCCAGGAAAGAAATATAACAAAGAGTGAACTACAAGTGTGAAGAATAAAACAAAATGGCGGACCTCTTAACACCACCAACATTCAGTGGACTGGCTGGAGAAGATATTCAAGTATGGATTAAACAATATGAACTTTATTGTGTACTAAAGAAACTAACCAATGATCAGAAACTGGCATGTTTAGGCCTACTTTTGCGTGGCCAAGCTGCTGAATATTATCAGCACCTAGCAGAAGAGACCAGAACAGACCTGCAGGCCAGCAAGGATTCTCTTCTAAATCATTTCAGGCCTTCTGTCCACTCTATCTGGCAAAGAGAGAGAGAGCTCTTTGCCAAGATACAAAGCGAACAAGAAAGCACAAGAGACTTTGTCTCAAACATGAGGTCAATGGCAAAGGGACTTGATATTAGTGAGCCTCAGCTAGTAAGAGTAATATGTGGAGGACTTAAGCCAACCATTAGGCCTTTTATCATGCAGCAGAGCCCAAAAACAGTGGAGGAAGTACTAAAGGCTGCAAGCCTCATTGAAGCTGCCATACCCCAGCAATCCAGAGAGGAACAATTACTTGGAGAACTGAGGGAGATGAGGGCACAAATTGCTGCTCTCTCCTGTCATGGCCAGGATGCAAGTGTATCATTGTCTGAACCAAGAAGACCAAGAAGCCCATCCCCACATCACAGGCGTGAGCAGGCTAGATGGACCCAGCCACCTAGGACTACTAGTCACCAAAGTCAGTGCCAGGTCCAGTTTAGAGACAAGTCACCAGCTCCACGGATGACCACTTCAGCCAGATGTCAATATTGTGGTAAGTTGGACCATCCACGTTACATGTGTTATGCTAGGGACCGTACATGTAGGGCTTGTGGTCAAATTGGCCATTTTGCTTCAGTGTGCAGAACTGCAGCTCGCACTAACCATTATAACAGAGAATAGGGGGTTTCGCCTATCCGGACAACCCTGGATAGGCATGACAACAAGTATGACCCGCTAGCTGTCAGATTAGGATTTGTTTCACTGGCCCAACCTGTTCATGATAGTTTTGTGAACCTTACAATTTTAAATGTGCAATGTAGGTCTCTAGTAGATACTGGTGCTTCCATCTCTTGCATTAGTGAAAATCTTTTACAGAAAGTCAGACCAAAAGGTCAGTTTCCCCTGGCCCCATCTAAGTTTTCTAAAATCATTGGAGTAGGAGGGGAGGATCATGATATACTTGGAACTGCACTCATAGAATTCAAAATTGAAAATGCTCTGTTTAGCCAGGAATTTCAAGTATTGGCACAATTACACCAACCCATGATCTTAGGCATGGATTTTCTCCAAGACTACAGTGCAAGTGTGGACGTTGCCAACAAAATTCTTGTTGTCAAAAATTCAAAACAATATGTATCCACTTCTCTTTGTGGTCCACCTGTAAATGCAGCTGTACTTAGAACTTGCAGTACATGTATAATCCCAGAATTGTCAGAGATTATTGTGCCAGTCTCAACAGGTAAGGAGCTCTGCGGCAACTTTTTAACTGAGCCATTACCTAGCCTTTCCACAAAATTCAACATAGGGGCAGCAGTATGTCTGTTTCACCAAAATAGAGAAAAACTATTATGAGGCTAATTAATTTGAGCCATTACCTAGCCTTTCCACAAAATTCAACATAGGGGCAGCAGTATGTCTGTTTCACCAAAATAGAGAAAAACTATTATGAGGCTAATTAACCCAATTGCAGAACCCATTACAATACCCAAGGGTACAGCTATAGGTAGGGCTCACAGGGAAGATTACACAACAGTGTACACATTGGAATCTGGCTCCCATAGTACTGAAAACCAGCAGGACCCTGTCCATATTCCACAAACACAGGACTGTAGGAATGTAATAAATGAACTTAATATTGACCTGACCAAATCAGACTTAACTGAAACTGAAAAGCACAAGTTGTCAGAGTTGATATGTGAATATAGAGATATTTTTGCTGCCAACATCTCAGAGCTAGGATTAACTGACCAGAATTGTCACAAAATAGAAACCGGTGATGCTCCCCCACAAAGACAAAGGTTTTATAGGACCACACCCCAGATAAAAAGGGAAATTGAGAAGCAAGTCACAGAAATGTTAGAAAATGACATAATTGAACCATCAGTAAGCCCCTGGGCTAGTCCTGTAGTCATGGTCAAGAAAAAGACAGGAGAGTATAGGTTTGCAGTTGACAATAGGAAACTCAATTCAGTGACAAAACCTACCAGATATGTAAAATTTGTAAAAGATTATGCAAAGAAAGCATCCCCACTCAACAAACTCCTCAAAAAGGACACAAAATTTGTTTGGACTACAGAGTGTGAAGTTGCATTTCAAAACCTTAAGCACGCCTTAGTCAAGCCACCAATACTCATTTTCCCAAACTTTTCCAAAGAATTCATTCTTACAACTGATGCAAGCCTTGAGGGCATTTCATAAATCTTAGGACAAGTCCATGAAGGGAGAGAATCTGTGATTTCCTATGGTGGTAGAGGTCTCAGGCCAAATGAGAAAAATTTCACCATTACTGAACTGGAATGCCTAGCTGTAGTAGAAGGAGTTAAGGCCTATCATTCATACCTTGCTAATTCCCACTTCACTATTGTCACTGACCATGCAGCTTTAAAATATCTGATGTCTATGAAAATCTCAACAGGCAGACTAGCCAGATGGGCAATAGCATTACAAGGGTACTGTTACACTGTAGTTCACAGGCCTGGAAGGGCTAACTCAGCAGCTGATGCCATCTCCAGAATAACACATGGTGCTGATTCAATTAAAACATCATATGTTGAGAACAGTGATGATGATAATGATGATGAGGGCTTGCCTGGCATATTTGCAATAGACCCTGATATCCCAAACTGGCAGCCAGAGTCACCATATGATAATCAGCCAATCCAAATCACACTTGAATACCAGAATGATTGTTTATCTACCCCCTGCCAGGTGGCCCTTGTTGATGTAAAACCAGATCCAGGAACCTCCAACCCCGCCCCGCCAAGTCAGTCTACTCAATCTGACCATATACAGATGTCATAAATTAATGATCTAGATGTAACAGGTGTCATTACAGCACAGCAGGAATGTCCAGAAATAGGTCCAATGTTTAAATATCTGAACACTGGGGAGCTCCCAGAAGATAACACTTTGGCTAGGAAAGTAACCTTGGAATCATTTCAATATGGCCTCAGAGATAATATGTTATAACACATTTATCAGCCCGGATCACGAGGTAAAACTCCCAAAGACAGACTGATACATCAGCTGGTGCTCCCAAAATCTCATAGAGCTCTAATACTTCAACAGTACCATGATTCCTTAGCAGGTGGTGCTCATCAGGGTTTTGACAGAACATATGCTTCTATCAGACTTCGCTACTTCTGGCCAAAAATGTACCAGGAGATTCATGAATATGTAAAGACATGTCAGGCATGTCAAAGAGCCAAAAGGCATCATAATCATAAACATGCTCCTTTAGTTCCCCTTCCTGTAACAGGTGTGTTAGAGGCCTGGCACATGGACATCCTCGGTCCACTCACAACCACTCCTGATGGGTACAAGTATATCCTCCTTGTTGTTGACAGGTTTTCTAGATGGTGCAAAGCTTTTCCTATCAAAAACCAACAGGCTGATACAATAGCCTGGGTGCTGTTCACTGAAGTGTTTAGTAGATTTGGAGCACCAAAAGTACTTGTAAGTGATCGTGGCCGCAATTTCATGTCTCAGCTTGTCAGTAGTCTCTGTGAAATTTTCAGCATAAAACGTCACCATACATCTAGCTACCATCCTCAGACAAATTCTACATGTGAAAAACTTAATAGCTCCATTGCCCAGACTCTCAGAGCTTATTGCAATGACAAACAATCAGACTGGCCCAAATATTTACCTGGTATGCTCATGGCATACAGAAGTACTCCGGCCATCAGAAGCACACAACTGAGTCCTTACTTCCTGCTATTCGGCAGAGAGATGTTGAGGCCGATAGATACAGGCTTTATCCCTAAAGACTCCTTACCAGAAAGTACCAAAAACCACCTCACCAAGATTCTTAAAAATCTTGAGATGGGAGAAGAACTGGCTAAAGAAAACATTAAAGCTAGCCAAGCTACTTACAAAAACTCCTATGATACAAATTCCAAACAGCCTACATTTCAACCTGGTGACCGTGTATGGTTACATTCCCCAAAGGTCCCTAAAGGCTTGTCCTCAAAATTACAAAGGAAATGGACTGGTCCATATTACATAACAGAGACAGGCCCAATCTTTACATATAGAGTTCGGCATTGCAACACAAATAAGGAACATAGTTCCTTAGTACATGCCAACAGACTTAAACCTTACTATGATGATGATGAAAGACCTTATGAGATGTCCAAAATGTCCACGTCTGATGATACAGACAAAACAGAAAATAATATGGACAATGATGAGAATAATATAGACAATGACACACAGCCCAATGATGACAAAACTAACCACAAGGTTGATCAGCCCTTACAGTATGATGAAGTGGACAAATTACTTAGTACTGCCATGATAAGAGGCAAAAGACACTACCATGTTAAATGGAAAAGTGACAGTAAAACTACTTGGGAGCCAGAGGAAAATATTGCAAAAAAAAAAAGGTATATAAATAAAAATCATTTGAAGAACAAACAAACAAATGAAAAAAAAAAAAAACTTTTGTGTCTATCAATACAGAACCTGCTATTTGCAAACAGAATTATTCCAGTAACTTATGGGAGGTGTCAAACAGACAAAAGCAATATACTTCCACCTGTCTATTCATTCTCGTTGATCATATTTGCTTGAGGGTGTCAGGTTTTTCATTACCTTAACCAAGTTCCTATTTTTCAAGAATCATATTGCTATCTTTTTTTATAGTTTGTGCCCAGATCTCATTTTTGTTTCCGTGAGTGTTGTCTCAGCTGGGGATGTCAATGTATTCACATTTCATGTCTCTTATCTCAGTGGTCTGATATTCACAAAATGCACCATCTATCGTAAGACTTCCTCCTTCCTCATAAATTTGATGGATTTAGACCCGAATGATCTAATCTCTGAGAGAGGTACCTTTGGCCATAAACCTGTGGTCAGTCCTCATAATCTTGAGGAGTAGGCAGAATGGACATTATCACAACCCAGCATATCTATGGGGCTTTCACTGGTGCATTTTCAGGTTAATATCCGACAGGGAAGTAAACCTGTCAGAAAGGAGTTCCCTGACGCACCTTCATCTATATTTTGTGTTTGTTCATTAGTAAATTCAGGTTAATATCCGACAGGGAAGGAAACCTGTCAGAAAGGAGTTCCCTGATGCACCTTCATCTAATCTGTGTTTGTTCATTAGTAAATTCAGGTTAATATCCGACAGGGAAGTAAACCTGTCAGAAAGGAGTTCCCTGACGCACCTTCATCTATATTTTGTGTTTGTTCATTAGTAAATTCAGGTTAATATCCGACAGGGAAGGAAACCTGTCAGAAAGGATTTCCCTGACGCACCTTCATCTATTCTGTGTTCGTTCATTAGTAAATTCAGGTTAATGTCCGACAGGGAAGTAAACCTGTCAGAAAGGAGTTCCCTGACGCACCTTCATCTATATTTTGTGTTTGTTCATTAGTAAATTCAGGTTAATATCCGACAGGGAAGGAAACCTGTCAGAAAGGATTTCCCTGACGCACCTTCATCTATTCTGTGTTCGTTCATTAGTAAATTCAGGTTAATGTCCGACAGGGAAGGAAACCTGTCATAAAGGAGTTCCCTGACGCACCTTCATCTATTTAGTGTTTGTTCATTCATAAATTCAGGTTAATATCCGACAAGAAAAGGAAACCTGTCAGAAAGGAGTTCCCTGAAAAACCCACTTCTAAATTCATAACAAAAGAGTGCACCTTTATTTAGGGTATGTTTTTATCCCTGTTCATATCTTCTGCAGATTACATTTTTTTTTTAATTTGTTTTTATAACCTTATGTTTTGGCACCTCCCTGCAAACAAGTTCAGTGATTATTTAAATATCTCACATATGTGTTTTCGGGGTACTGCCCATTTCGATTGTTGTACCCCACCCATGTGAAACATATCCAGACCTTTTCTTTATTTTACATCATGTATTAAATGTTTAGACTAACTTCCTATAATGTTAATTCAGGTTAGCCTGAGTTATGATGAGTCTTACCTTGTTGTCATGCCTACTTTATATTGATACTGATTCTTTCAAGTCAGAACTTTAATATTCAATCTCACATTTAATTATAATTCATAAAGCAGCTGCAATCCCTAGCAGTCACTTGTGACTGGTGACGTTCAACTTCCACAAGTGAATCTTTATGCCTTAATGTGAAATAATGCATGTATATGTTTGTATCTACATATGTAAACATATTATTTTTTATTTTATGAACAATGAACTGTATCAGAATATGGACTATGAGAAACTCATTAATGCAAAAAGTGGACTTTTGAACATGAATTTATAATTCATATAATTAACCCGCATGTCCATGGGGCACATGGTCTTTGTTCAGCCTCAACACTTGCTATGTGCACACAATGTAAACTAAAAGTATATATATATATATATATATATATATATATATATATATATATATATATATATATATACAATACATTCTTGTTGATTACCAAGTTAATGGACAACCTTGAAGAAGTAAACTTGAAGTATATACATAACTGGTAATTTGTAAAGATATAGTCAAATATTTCTGCATATATTCTAATTTCTTCATGAAAGCAATGCTCCTGTGCTTTATCCTACTTAATTTATCTTGATACATATTGATAAACCTTTGATATAATATTTTGTGTAGTAGATGTCTTGTATTTAAATGGTCACCGCTGAATAGCCTAGATCTTTAACTGAATATGCACATCCAGCTAATGCTGAGAAAGTTAATGAACAAGTACATAATTCAGCGGTCATATTATTTATCTTAGCTTGGGGACCAAGCTAGTTGTACCCCACCCATATTATGGTAGAGCTTCTGTATATACATATTTATATTTTAAATTGTGATCCTAATTGTGAATGCTAAGGGCTAATTCTCATACTTCATTAGTTTTCTAACTCTATTAACAGTGATGCTGTGAACTCAAGCCATATGCAAGGCATGTGGTCACAGCATGATATAGACTGGTGAGCAAACCAGCCTGTATCTACACATGGCTGATTAAGGGTCTCCAACTGTGTGTTTTGTCAAACTGATGTATGTGCTCTTAGCTCAGCACATATGCCTTTATATATAATGATATTCAGTTCATATGTACCTTGCTATTAGTTTTAACAGAATCCAGATTTTCTAAATCATTCCTTTTGTTACTATGAAGATAATTGTTATTTTAGTGGAATTATAGAAATGTATATAAATTTGGATTGCAGTATCATTGCCATTAATTATATAAATACTAAATACTATGTACTGATTTTGAGCACACATGTTCATATAACATCTATCTTTAATCAGTGTAAAATTCAGAGAAATCTATGCAGTAACTTTTAAATTATGAGTATATTTGTATATGATGTAAAACACAGAATTCCTAATCTTAGTTCATTTAGCCCTATCGAGATAGCATGGGTCAGTTGTAAACTGACCAATGAGCTCCCTGCTGGCAGTTATTACATAAGGCCAGCGGGACTGTTAATGGGCAGTCAGGCAGCAGACACGAGAGAGTCCAGTACCAGCCAGCCAGCCATTACAATGTTTGATGTACGCCATATTTGTTATAACTGGAATCAGTAAACTGTGAATAAAGGTGGTGAAACTGTACAAGATTGTTCTATCAAGATCCCGCGTGACAATAGAATATTTATGGTAAATATGAGGAAAAACAGATGAGTGGTTTCAATATTAGGCAGTCCTGAAGTGTGAAAATAGGTTTTTAATAAAAAATGGAGGTTTTTCCTTAATTTCTCAAAGGAACGAAGTCGCAAAGACCCAGTTTTCGGCTTGGTGGGAGATCTTGGGGACATCTAATATTATGCCGAATTTTGGATTCCTAGGTCTTACGGTTTCAAACGTGCCACATCTATGGACGGACAGACGGACAGACGGACGACGGACAATGGACCACGACTATAGCTCAGATGACTTATAGTCAGCTGAGCTAAAAAAGGTATGGTTCTCAGGCACTTTTTTTCAGAAATCAATGCGGGCGGGCGCTTTTTTAATTTTAAAATTTTGGTATGTTTCGATAAAAATGTCAAATGAAAAGGGAAAAGCATGAAAATAACAGTTTTATTTTGCTAAATAAGTAAAAGCCTTACAAAACAAAGCAAATTGTATGGTTTTATCTTCTTGAAAGAAATGGCGGAGCAGCAGCAGCTCAAAATTGGAAAGTTTTTATTGAAAATCAAAATAAAAAGTTTTGATGCGGGGGTTTAAAATTGATGTGGGGCGGTGCCTGAGAACCATATCTTTAATTTTTTTTGGCCTTAATGGACGGTCAGGTGTGTTGTACATGCAATCTGCATTTGCTGTTCCATTTTTAATATCTGCAGTGTTTCAGCAGAGTTGCAGCCAAGGAGTGGCAGCGAATCACCTTCAACCACAAGGAAGCGTTTGGTCATTGATTTATCACCCACTGTGATTTAGAGATCAGCACATTCACCGCACACAAGCAGTGGAGAGCCATACCGACGGAATTTATGGTCACATTTCTAAGAAATACCATTTCTGCAAAGCTCATCAGCTATAACTGAGTTAATAATGTGACATGATGCACCTGAATCTATTATCATGCTCACCTTAACACGTTCAATATCTGCATAAACCTTGTGCATGCCATTCACTGTGTATGCATGCTCACTATCTCAATCAGAACTGGTGTCACTTAGCTGGTCAACAAACTGTACATTCTGCACAAGCCTAGGTTTATAACTACGATCACGTGGCTGAGGCTTACTGCTACATACGGAAGCAAAGTGTCCTGTTTTACCACAGTTTAAACACTGCACATCACTAGAACATCAGCATTCATTACTAGTGTGACCACGAAAACCACACCAGCCACTTTTGCTTTCTGGGACAGTGGTACGTTTAAACTTGTGATCAACAGCGCGAGAGTCACTGTTGGATCTGTGAGCAGTATTGGAATTTCTTGAGAATGTAGGGGTGTACATTTTCTTTGTGTAGCGTTTGATGCACCATGGCCACAGTGATGTCGACCATGGAACCAGGAGTTTGTTGCATACACCTTATCAGGTTATTACAGTAGCTTGCTGTTGTGAAGCTTCCATAGCCTGAGTCAGGTCAAGTGCAATGTCAAGGGTTTAATTCTTTGGTGCTAACAGTTTTGTGCAAAGTTTGTTTGATCTGCAGTTATCTGTTGTCTGGTCTTTAATGAAATCATCAACATGATCTGCATCATATTGGCAATATCTTGCTAATGCAGGAAGTGTAGTAGCAAACTGCTGCACTGTTTCACCTTTCTTTTGCCTCTCTTGGTGAAATAAATGTCTACTGTAACTTGTGTTTGTTTTTGGTATAAAATGTTTGTTAAGAGTATAAGGTGAAGACTTAATTTCTTGTGTATTTTCGACTCAAGCCTTGGTCAAGGTGAAGAATATGTCCTGTACATCAGGACCTGCACAATGCAGCAATAACTGTCTCTTTAGTTGCGGTCTGAGCAGGGTTGCCATACGGTTCAAAGGGAGCTCCCGGTGTGACATGTATCTGGGCGGCCATGTTGTTTATGGTACTCATGTGCACCGACTAAGACGGTGATATCAGGGGAAATGGCTGACAGACTAGGTTGACAGGCCATGTGGGCTCAACTGTGGGTTTACAAGCTTCTGTTATGTAATCCTGTCACCATTATGTAGTGTCCAGAAGTGTCAGAATATGTAAACAAAGGCAACACATAAACTGAACAATTTTTTATTGACCGCCATCGCACTGTAGCTCTCGCAAGACCATGCGAGACTCGAGCGTAAAGCAAAAACCATGAACACGGAAGTAGATCGAACTCACGACATTACAGATGGCAGGCTTGGTACCACGGTCAAGCCGCTCAAGGATTGTCAGCTTTTCATCAAAGCATCACGCCATTGGTTTTCTCTTCTTTATCTCCATATCTCTGACAAATGACAGCAAGACGATCATGTTTGAGATGTGTTCTTCTTGACAGTGAAAGTGAAATGATGAATAAGCTGATTAACAGCAAGTTTAAGTATATGACACAACTTCTCTTGGGAATGAACTGCTCATTTGTATGGCCAGACCCGCATGCTTTGGTCTATCACATAGACCTGTTCGAGCACAAGCAATGTGTGAATGATACCTCACCAATGTCAATGCGAGTAAACTGCTCAGTTATTTGGTTTGACATCCCAGCCCGAGCTGACAACTATGCTTGCTTCAGTACAAAAGAGATATGGTCAATAACACACAAGAACTCTCTCAGAAACTGCTCAGCTGCTTTCTGAGGGTATAGGGTACCTAGCTTTGCGGGACTAGCTGTAGCTTTTACACCTTTGCCCAGCAACAACATCGGCCAAGAACTAATTAATTAAGTTCATAAATGGGCCTAAACACCTGGTTGCAGGCCCTTGTGAGTCTTAATTACAAACAAATATCATTTACATGCTTGAAAATATTTTGTCAATAAAAATAAATTTTTGGTTCATAATTTTAAATTTTGGAAAAACGGCATTCAGAAAAATGGCACTCTACTGTATCTAGAACTGAGGTGGTTTTCAAATAGCAGAAATTTATTAAAGAAGCTAATTTTTCAAATTTGCATCCAAATTTATCAAGGATATTGCACCATATTATGGGAAGCCTGTTTGGCATCTAAACTTATTTCACATTTAGGACCACAGGCAGTTTTCATTACACGTCAAGTATGGTTGCTGATATCCTGTTGTTACACTAACAAGATAAATATGCATAAAATGCACCTATTACATCCTACAAACTCCTGAAGAACTATGGTAAACAAAATATGACACAGCATCATTTGTTAGACAACAGCCATACAAGTGCTTTATACCTTTTATAAATTCAAACTTTTGGTCACCGACCTCAAGCAGCCCAGATATTTCCAAATAAATGTTAGGGTATATTGTCACTGGAGGATTTACACTGTTCTAAAGTTGTTTTCTTTAGAAATGGAACAAGTATTCTTTTAATACCTAATACCTATAGCTTTTGCATTTGACTGAACGTAATACACAGTGTTTACATCAATCTTGTATTACATTGTAGTACAGTGTCTGAGTAAACTGGGTCTTTCTGTGCTCTGACATAAAAACATCAAGACCATGCGTGATTCCTCTTTGAAGTTGCTGAATACAGTGCTATATCATATAACTTGAAAAAGATTCATTGATATGTCTTTTCCTTGAAATATCAGTATATGCAGAAGCTTCAATTCCCTTTGCCCTCTGCATGTATTAAAACTTTAATCCTATACAGATCTGTCTAAATTTTGCGATGAAATATTCCCCTGGCGTTTTAATACTTTTTCATCATACAAAAAGTAATACTATTTAGTACTGCTGACATAAAATCATTATCAGATGTCTTATAGAAATCTAAGAAAAGAAAACACATCACCAGCTGTTGTAGTACATATTGTCATTTCACCAAATGGATATCGCTTGTATCATCTGTATAGAAAGATCACCTGCAACGGTTTTTAGCTCAGCTGACTATAAGCCATCTGAGCTATAGCGATCACCCTTTGTCTGGCATCCATCTGGTTGTCCGGCTGTCTGGCTGTCTGTCCGTTAAAAGGGCACAAATCCTAACCGTTGGACCTAGAAACTTCTAACTATACATCTAGGGAAACCTGAAATTAGGTCATGGTGACCTATATTTTGTGACCTACAGGCCAAAAACATTATTTTGAGCACCCAGACAGTCAGATGGGGCACATATTGTACCCATTAGGCCTAAAATCCTCCTACCTAACATTTAGGGAAGTCCTAAACAAATGTCCTTGGAAACCTGAAATTAGGTCACTGTGATCTATATTTTGCGACCTATAGGGAAAAGATGTCATATGATCACTCTGAATGTCAGATGGGGACAATTCGTATCTGTTAGGCCTAGAATCTTCCAACACAATATCCATGGAGTATCTAGGCAAATCCCCTTGGAAACCAGAAATTAGGTCATAGAGACCTACATTTTCTGACCTACAGGCCGAAAACATTATTTTGAGCACCCAGACATCTAGATGGGGCACAAATTGTATCTATTAGGCCTAGAATTCTCTAATGTAAAATTTAGGAAGGTCCTAATCAAAGGTTTTTGGAAACCTGAAATAAGGTCACTTTTACTTATATTCTGCAACCTATAGGAAAAAAATCATATCCATTATGCTTAGAATCTTCTAACACAATATCCTGGAAGTTTCTAGGTAAATCTCCTTGGAGATGTGAAATTAGGTCATTGTGACCTACATTTTGTGACCTACAGACCAAAAACAGGATTTTGAGCACCCAATAAGTCAGACAGGGCACATATTGTATCAATTAGGCCTAGAATCTTCTAATGTAATATTCTGAGACTTCTTGGACAAATGTCCTTGGAAACCTGAAATTAGGTCACCATGACCTAAATATTGTGACCTATAGGATTAGGAAAAGATGTCATATTAGCAACAAGACAGTCAGATCGACAGGACACAAATTGTATCCATTAAGCCTAGATTCTTCTTACATAAAATTCAGGGAGTTCCTAGGCAAATGTCCTTGTAAACCTGAAATTAGGTCATGGTGACCTATATTCTGTGACTTATGTGCTGAAAATTGATTCTGTATAGGAACTTTTAGAGCAATCAAAGATTGACAGTTTACAACTGTGATGAGTAAGCAACACTGGAAACAACTGAAAATTTTAAGACATTAATACCAAACTCCATAAAATGATTTTTAAACAATTTAGTGGTAGGCAAAGGTAAAAGTTTAAGACAGGAAATGTACATCAATAGCACACGCAATCAGTTCTGCAGGCAGACCAAGATCTTTCATTTCACCTCTACTTCCCAGAATAGGTTTGTACATACACTGGAAGTATGCTTCACATGAACTAATTGATATTTTGAGTAGCATGAGCTTTACTGATGACTAAAAAGAAGTCCAGAGGTTTGAACATGCCCTGATATCATCTGGTGAACCATCTTATCATTTTGGTGGTTTTACACAGTTTCGACAATGCAGATTTCAATGTAGCTACTGCCACTGGCCACAAAACTTTCCACAGTATGGGTGGAATTGCTTACAAGTAACTCCACACAGGATTATACAAAACCTATAACACGCAGACTGAAATTACCATCTGCTGCAACAGTTGGAGCCTTTGGGCAGATTCCTTTTTAAACATTTAACAAACCTGCTGTCCCTGGTTTGCAGTCTGTTGTGATAGATCCTCTACAGATTCCTGACCGGGAGCTCAAGTCTTTACCCCTGGGAGCAGCAGTAGACTATTTCTGGGTTGTTGTCCCACTATCCCCATGTCCTTCAAGGAGTTGTTTTATGAAAGTAGCCACACATAGAGAACCTGAATAGAAACCCTGCCTTTTATTAACCTAGAACCCTCAAATCTCAGTGCTGCATTATACTCTGCTCAGAATCTGTGCCAAAAAAAGGCATGGTTTGGGAATATGTCTGGTTACATTTGACCAGCCTTTATATATTAGCAGAGATCATAGCTCCTTCCCCAGATCTAGACAAAGTAGTCGTGCATCTTGGAGGATTTCACCTTTTTATGTCTTACCTTGGCCACATAAGTCTCTGATGAGAGGCAGCAGGCTAGCAGAGCTTTGGGAGACCATATTTGCCAAAGGATTTGTCATACACATGCTAGCTGGCCATGCCTTTTCATGTGCTCTGCGTGCACACATCCTAACTTGCGTTGCTCTCCTTGGGATACATCTGGCACCCTGGGTAGTATAGACAAAGGTCACTTATAGAACCTTTACTGAACCCTTCTTGACCAGGACATGAATGTCAATGATGTATCAAAGGAGGAGGGTGTCAAACAATTAAACCAGATCATTTCACAACACCTTGACCATGCTGCAGACCAGAGCAGAACTTGCAAGCTCAGGGTGCAGCACATCCTACAGCTGGCTCTTATACTATAGTCCTGGGGCCAATCCTGAAATTTTAAGTTTTGTTGCTAAGGTTTGATGCCATTTTCTGCTCAAGCGATTCATGGAGATCATATTTCAAAACATTAGCCCTCTGGAAAAGTGTCCAAAAGGCTTGAAATCTGAAAGTTTATATACTAACATTGGTACATAATTATTTTGAAAATAAATTGGTAAATATCCAGGGTTCACTCGATGAAATTGTTATGTTGAGAAATATTTACTGCTAAATTCAATCAGTGCTACCACTTTACATAATTTTGATGTGCTTAATCCATTAAAATTAATTTCGAAATTCTATTTTAAAATTTAACTTTCAAATTAAATCATTGAAAGTTTATTATATAAAAAAGGCATATCATTTTAAAACCTTACTGTTATTTGGAATATAAACAGGCAAGATTAGTCCTAATCATCAATTTGATGAGCAAAATGGAATAAACATGTTATTTTTGTCATTCAGCGTGTTTCAAGCCTGAAAAGTTACAATTTTAAGCTATGTAAAGTAATTAAATAAGTGATTGTTTGTTTATAATTAGGGTATCCATCAGCTTTTTAGGCAGAGTAAATCTTTGATGTTTCCATTCTATGGAAACGCTGTTTAAACAACATGGGACAATACGTATTGTCTTCTTTAATGCAACTGAAATGAAGTAACAATAGTACATTATTAGTTTTAATATGAACATTTTTTTTATGAAATTAAATGAAATTTTAAAAAAATTCACAGAATTTTATAGTCTTAATGGCATTTGCAAAAAAAAAAATCTTTGCAGATGCAGTTAAAAATATAAATTGATGAACAAATTCAGGGAAATAATTGCTTTCAACACATTTCTGTTTTGCATCCTCAAACATGTAGCATTTAGCATTATAACTATTCATACATTTAGGATGTATATATGTTTTATATTGTTTTTATAAGTTTTGTGACCCAGGCATTACGTGAGAAAAATAGCACTAACTTCACTTAATGAAGTGGCGCATCAAAAGTGATCGCCTTAATTAGCCGCTCCCAAAAGTTTGAAAAATAAACTTTAAAAAAGACAACCAAACTCGGGATTCCCTTCTTTGACTGAAACCACTGGGAAGCAAAGCAAATTTTACTTTCCAAAACAAACCTGAATATGAGCTTTTGCATGCAGCGTTGTAATTAAACATAATAAAGAACAAAGTAAAACATTTAAATTAGATTTTATATTCGTCAGAAAGACTGGCATTCTTGCATTTCTAGCTCAGTCATTAAAATTTTAATTAAAAACACTTTGTTATTTGGTTGAAACCTCCTAGTACTTGGCAAAGAGTTTTTATATTTACTAATAAGTAATGAGTATTCAGCGAGACTGATGCAAAATACATATGTTTCTTTTTTCCATTCCTTTAACATTTTGGAATAAAATCAAATGCTGTATGCACAATGTTTAATAGTTTTTGTTTCAAGCATCCTAAGTTTAAATTGTCAATGAATTGTCAACAAATAATTTTTTAAGTCCAGAATTCATCAGAATCCCAGCCCAAATCCTAATTCCTATTGTGAAAATACAGAATAACAAAGAATGAGTAAGTAAAACCAGGCACCTGTTCAAATGTTAGACAAAGTCATGAGCTGGGTCAGGGGGTCTGGCTGGCTATAAACTTGATTAGACAGGAGAGGCAGTCATTGTTATTTGGAAATTGAGACTTTGGCTGACATGATTGGAGTCTTGACAAATAATCCAAAGACGCTGAAAACAGAAACACATAATAAACTTCTCTAATGGTAAATTTAAGTCTCTTGTTACCGATTTAGTTTTGCTCTTTCCAGTATCATATTGAGCCTTGGATGGTAGAATGCTATCTGATATGGATAAAAATACTGCAACAATCTAATCTGATAAATGTAAACTTCAGAAATTTCAAGACATAATTGTTTTTTTTAATTAGTTATGTAAACCAAGTTTGCAAGATGGTTTATCAAGTACTGGTCAGTATAAATGGCGATTGATTGAGACAGATTCAGATGAAGGAAATCCTGTAATATTTCTTATCTACTGACAATTTCATTTTGCTGGAAATTTGAGAGAGAATGCCTTTTCTCAAGTCTTCAAAACATATTTTGTAATAACCCTTGAACATCTTTTACAGTTGGAAACACTGGGAAAGAACCACACTAAATTGCATCACATATCATTTGGTCAGTGTTGAGAAATATTTTGTATTAAATTTCAATAACAAAAGGATTAAACAGTGAAAATTTAACCTCAGGGTTATACATGACAGATACATGTAACACTATTTTTCTGGTTTATGTGCAGGCGCGGATCCAGGATTTTTTGCAAGGGGGGGGGGGGGGGGGGGGGAATGTCACCACTAGCTAGTGTAGATAAACATTGGGTGATTATTCTGAGCAATTTACCTGTCATGGTTTAAAATAGGTCTAAACAATATTGGTGGTTCGAGCCCCCCCCCCACCTCCCCGGATCCGCACTTGATGTGGTTTGTTTATAATTCCATTATATGACCTTTCAGGGTCGAAGGACCATTAAAGTATTTATTTAGCACCACTCATGCATTCAAGTTTTCTCATGTATTACTTGCATATTTAGTGATCTATCATATACAGAAGGTGGAGAGAAAACAGAATCTGATTGGTTATCAATTTATCACACATTGTTAGTTTTCCGCTGCGCATGCGCAGAATTCGTAGTCGGGGTTACACTTGGGATAATCGGTCTTTTCTCTTGCGCCATGCCACTGAACACAAGTCGCAAGAATTTTTACTTTTTTTTTCACGAGGCCCTTCATGCACTTTTGTCGTCCTCGGCAGTCATAGACCAAAGACCAGAATGTATTTGAGGTAAGATTTATCCCAACTGTCAAATGATATAATACTAACATAATATTTTGTTAAATTTGTCTTGCCTGGCAGATGGCTTCTGTTGCTCCCTCGTCAGTACCGGCGGGTAAAAGAACCTTCATTTGGAATGAACAGATAATGTATTTCGCTCTACCGGTGTTAGCGATAAGTGGTTTAATTAATTAATCAACACGCGCCTTACAAGGCTTACCCCAAATTAATACAATTAATGAACTGTTTTGTTTGACCGATCGGCGGAATGTTTTTGCGAGACCCCATGACGGTCATGTTCATTAGCGCGTCACCCATACGTGAAATTGGTTGATCCTAGCCCGATTAAATCGGACTCAACTTGATACTAATAGGGCCTTATAGTATTGAGTCCGATTTGATCGGGCTAATCACTGGCAAGTGTCGGCACTCAGCAGGGTCACGATAGTAATCTGGTAAGTTGTTAACATGCCCAAGAAATTAAAGCTCTTCACATACCGTTTCATAACGATGCCTAAATCTGGTATTTATGTCCCTTGATGGCAGTGACCAAGTTGCTTTCAGAGTTGCACGGAACGTCAATGATCACACCCACTTGAGCCTTGAGGGAAGTCCTTTTCACAGTCCGATATCCCCATTGGGATATCCTAGGGAATTCCTTGACTTACGTGTTTCACTGCGCATAATCGGACTCACAAGATTAGGATCGGCGATACGCACGATTTTATCGTGTGCTGCAGGTGCACGACAGGTCGTGCATATATTTATGCCTGTACGCCCGAGGTTTCCTAGTACACAGCATGATAAGGCTACATAGTTCGGAATTCGAAGTTCGGAAACGGTGTTATTTTTTCAACAAGATGTTCCAAATAAAATTTTATGAAATATTACGACAGAGTGCAGAATATTTTTAATATGTAAATATTTTAATGTAGATACTTGTTCAGTACATTTAAAAGCATATTAACTCAATATAACAATAAAATGTTTATTAAAGTATTATTAATAATAATTCAAAGAAATATAAAATACGACGCATAAAACAACATTTTGCACTAATAACAATACGTCAATATTATGATTAATATAAATATCAAATGATAAAAATAGGCTAATATTATACAACAAAGAATAATGTAATATTAGCACAAATAATGAATATAATTCGGACAAACCCCCGTATATTTGGTTATTTTGTACTGTGTAGCGATAAATCAGGAGAAGTGGATACTTTATTACACTAATACAGACCGTGATTACTTGGAATTTTGACATATTATTCTGTATGAAATGTATACTTTTCCAGATTTTCATGATGTAAAGTAGACATGTAAAAAATCAGAGGGTCAAACCGAAAATGAAATTTGCTAACTTACTATAGGAGCCATGTAATGGTCATATCTTCGTCACCAACTCATTATCATGGCCCGATTAAATAAAGAATAACGCGTCTTACTGTAACAAACATAACCTTATAGCCAAAGATCAGAATGGGTTTCGAAAAGGACGGTCCTGTACTGATCATATTTTTAGTTACTTCATTATTAAGGAATCGTTTGCCTCATGGAATAGAAACACGTCGCCCTAGTAAGTGAGCATGCGAGAAAAAAGCTTTTGATTGGTAAATATTGGAAACTACTCTTCCCACGGCTGTTTGGACTAAAAATTGATTGCAACATCTATAACACCATCTAAAGTGCATAAAGTAGTTATTCAGTTTATGTATGATTAACTAATAATATTTTCACAAATTGGAGTACTATGCGGGGTTAAAGGCGATATAATACGTCAAGAACGCTAGCTGTTTAATATATGTATTAAGGCTTAGCAGAAAAAAATAAAAAGCCTTATGGCGGTATAAAATCCTTTCTTTTTGCCTAAAAGTTCTGATTTCCTATATAGCGGCCGCTGGAATATGAGCTCTTGGTTCAGTATTGGGCAAGTTTCAAAATTTTAAGGACACTACACTTATATGATTCCTTTACAAAATAATATACTACTATGGTAGTAACTGTCCTATAGATTATGCCTCTGAGAAATGGGGATATACCAAAACCCCGTCATGTGATAAAATTCAAAACAGAGCTCTCCGTAACTTTTGTAGTGTTCACAGGTTAATTCTGCATGTTCAGTTGCTGCTCTAAAAGAGACATTGGTTGTTTAACATGTAGATATCATTTGACTGCGATGTTACGGTTTTGGAATCACTATGGATTACACAAGTCTGACCAAGAAAGTATTCATACAGACATGCCAATTCTCGCGCATTTGGCTAGCCCATAAGAATGGACTCCTCAATTGTTTTTCTTAGTGACTGACACAATGTGGAGTCCATAGATTGCCCCTGCAGTTAACTGTGATTATAACACTCCATATACAACTGTGAGATTTAATCCATTGATTATTATTCAGTTCATCTTTGTGTATTGTATATTTGACCACTGAAAAACATTAATGTACTATTCTCAGCACTATTTTGAACAAGAAAGTGAAAATATGAACATAATAGTACAGAGGCCTAAAGCAATATACAGGACTGCCACCAAATGCAAGATGTCTACCGGGCTGTAAATGCTTCAGTTCTCTCTGGACAAATAAATTAGTTATTGATGTTACAGGTGCTTCATGCTTTCCAGAATGGTTATTTTTTAATACAGGCCTTTCGACATACAACATAATGTGAACATTGGTATGTTAAAACCACAGGAAATATTTTTATTTATTTTCCTTTCTAAGAGTAACAGATCGTATCGTGCTATAACCCCAGTTAACCCTTTAGTGGGCCGGCGACGCAACAGAAACCTGAAACCTGTTGCGTCGCCGTCGGCGGCTAGCATTTGGCGTGATACTCGCGCATTTACCCCTCGTCTCACGCTCTCGCGCCAAGGGACAAAATCTCATGCATTCTGTTACCTTCTTTAATGTGTCTTATCATGCAGTGTACCGGGAGAATGGTAATGTTATAGCACAACATTAGCTCATAATACTATACGTCATCACGCTATCAGATGCTTAAATGTGTATGTTTGTATATATATATATATATATATATATATATATATATATATATATATATATATATATATATATCCACATTTGTTTACATATGACCTATACGTCGTGTGCTTATAGGTGGAAACCAAATTTTGCAAAACAGTCTTCTTCAGTATCATCCTTCTCGATCTCTGTACAGTGTCTCCTAATCGTCTGCATGCCAGTAAGGACCATGGATAGGGTAAATGTGCATTTACAGAATTTTTAATGGCTTATTTCATTTATTATCTTTGACGCATTAATTTCAAAATGTTATTATTCCATAATAAGGAGAACAGTATATCTATATATAAGAATAACTAATATATTTGATATATAATGACTAAATGTAGTCAAATATAGCTTGTACAATGCAATGCAACGTTTTCTTAGCGCGGTTATCAATGTCATGCATAGGCCTATATACGTTATGATGGTAGATCAAAGTTTGAGCCGATAAATTCGACTTAGGATATACAATGACTCTCAAACAACACCACCTTTCATTTAAAAATGCCTTTTTTCCCTAAAATTTTACATCTCCTTTATATTACAGAATATTACTTTTGTTTATAATAAAGATGAAAAATAGGCCATTGAAAAAAACTTTAAATACCCAATCACCTTGAAAAATCCCTGTTTCAATGAGACAAAAGAAACGTTTTCGCAATGATAAAAAAACCCACAATTCATGACACCCAGTTTCCATGGTGGCCTCTGAAATTACCTGGCCCTTTGATCTAGGATACCAGTGATTAAAGTGATTATATAATCGGGGCCAACTGTGCACCAGCTTAATTGCGGTACGCTTGACTGGCCCTCAATTCTTAGTACCCGAGACTGCAAAACACGGTAGCCGAGACTTCCGAATCGAGATAACCGAGACTTTCGGTTACACCGACACATTAATTTTCCCTCTTTGTAATGTTTAACATATCTGCATATTGCTCATTTAAACAGACCGAGATTCTTGTCATTCCTGTTTCAGTTCGAGGTCGCAATTCTCCTGCTCTATCTATTTTTGGCCAGAAAATGCTACCATGTGTACCTCGATTTCGAGTTATAATGCAGTTCACGTCGACGCCACCAGGTGGCGCCACTGGCAGATGCGGTGGCCACGAAAATAGGTCCCTCTGTCGGACAACCTCTGGCTCTCTATTTAAGCGTTCTAAAACAACCAGACCTTTCCTATAAAAAGGTCATTATTTATGCTCATCCCTCAAATACAGTCCCCTTACTTGCCATTTTTATTTTACGCGAGATGCACCCAGTGACCCCGGCCCTGCCCTTTAGCCCGGTCCTGTCAATCAGGTCCACACGTTTGCCTCAGGTGTGAGCGATAATTAGAGCACTTGACCCATTTTGTGTAGGTTCCATCGGACTGAATGCAATATGACAGGGCCGGGCTGAAGTGTGTCACCTTAAAATTAATAGGGGGGCCATTATTATGTGGTTTATTTTTTTTTTATAACATAGGTTTTTATCTTTTTAATCATGCCAAATAATTGCTTTTTTCTGCAGAGATAAAATTTTGACTTGAGATGCAGTGAGAGGTGTTCTTTTGCTCTGGGAGGTGCTGCCATCTTCAGACAGGGAGAGAACTAGGCTTATAGTTCCTAAATGAGTCACATGAGGCGCCACTTTTTCCGCATTTGTAAACAGAGTTCAACATGGTTATTAAGACCAATGTGCTGGAGATGTCAAAATGTGGTCAGGTGTGTATGAATAGTGCTTTGTTTACAATGATAATATATAGTGCAAATAATGCGTCAGTCTGACCTTTGCCAGGGATGCAATATGGGGTTTAGGGACATATCGGCCGCCGTCGACATCGGCCGCCGGCCTCAAATGGACCATGTCGGCCGCCAGCGACCAGCGGGAGGCAATATCGGCCGCCAGCTGCAATAGCCCACAAGCCCGTATTAACTCTGCCAAGTCAACCATATCGGCCGCGGAAAGAACTATGCCACCATATCGGCCGCCGCCTCTTCATCATACGTTTCATTGGATAGGCCTAATCTATAGTCTTTCTCTCCTTCTCTCTCTCTCTCTCTTATATTGTAATATATATATATAGGCATATATATATATATATATATATATATATATATATATATATATATATATATACAGATACCTACAAAAATACTAAAGCAAACTAATAAAAATGTAAATAAATTAATAAACCAAATCACTGACTCATCTTCCAAATAAGTTATTTTGAAATATTTGTTTCAATATTTCACAGGGATTTCGGATATTTGCAACATTCTCTCTCTCTATTGAGGCGACTAATGGAAAAATTGTTCAAATTGTGATAAAAGTACCAAATTTAGTACAGTTGTAGCATTGTACACTGGCTTTCATTTAAGAAATAGTTCCATGAAATATTCATGGTATTTCAGGGGTGGATCCTGCAATTACTTTTGGGGTACCGATGAATAATTAAATAATTGATAAATAATGTCTAATCTAAAACTGTTCGATCAAGGCCTTTATTTTGCAGCACATGGAATACAGAAGTCTGCTGATGCTTAAACTTTACTTTCAAGTGAAGTTAATTCAGTTTAACAAGCGACTAGATTAATGGAGCAGGATGTATTTATTTATCAAGTATTGTGCAGAACTAACGCGATTTAGCACGCCTTTTTAATTTTGTTAACATATACATATCGCAATCTTGTTTCATGTCAGAATTCCAATATGGCCACCACAGCCCAATCGCTGATTTTCTTTCGCACGTGATAACTCAACAAAAACAACATACTTGAGCTTTCCCAAATTCACAGGGATGATTGGTATATACGAGGGCTTCAGACCTATTGAATTACAGACTTGTCGGATTTCCAATACGGCCACCAGATCATAATGAGTGATTTGCTTTCGCATCGGATATCTGATCAAGAACATGCTAAGCTTGATCTTTATCATTTTCTCAGGGATCATTGGTGCCTATGCGGACTCAGTCTCTTTCCAATAACAGACATGTCAGAATTCCAATATGGCTCCCAGAGCACAATTGGGGATTTTCTTTTAAGCGCGTTTGCAAAATGCTCGTAGTCACACTGAATAAAAAAAGCTTTCAATTCATATAAAATATTGAATGAAAATTGATATGTACAGAGAGAGAGAGAGAGAGAGAGAGAGGGGGGGGGGAGAGAAAGAGAGAGAGGGAGCTAGACTATAAATTATGCAACGTAAAGCCCTCAAATTCCTACAGGTTTATGCACTTAGCAGCCTAATGAAGAGGCGGCGGCCGATATGGTGGCCTAGTTCTTTTCGCGGCCGATATGGTTGACTTGATAGAATTTAAACGGGCTTGTGGGCCATTGCAGCTGGCGGCCGATATTGCCTCCCGCTGGGCGCAGGCGGCCGACATGGTCCATTTGAGGCCGGCGGCCGATGTCGACGGCGGCCGATATGTCCCTATACCCAATATGGCGGTGTAACCTTTCGGGTCACGTGGTCCTATTTGTTTACATGACCTGGGGTCACCAAGCCCTGAAGGAAAGTAGTGAATGGTCTGGCTTTCTCTGGTTGGCTCTAGCCATCATGTGGTGGAGCATCAAAAACATCCCATTGTTTGATTTTTAAGTATGTTAAGCATAATTTCCAATAAAATTGACAGTATTGGTCAATTTTTTTTTAAATCTATAGCCAATCAAAGAGATGTTGTCCAAATGCTTGTTTGGGACTGCTTGGTGGGGTATTTTGGGCTTCACTGCATTCGGGCCAGGATGGTTGAAAAAGGAGATACACAAGCCCCCTTTTTCTTGGTCTAGTTTGACTGAAGAAACAACAAATTCTCAGGTAAAAAAAAGTTAAATATCAGAATTTATTTTAAAAATTATTTAAAATAGGCCCAAACCTCAGGTGTTTTATAGATGTTATATAGGGGAAATAAATACAGTCACGTGTCCTTCGGACCGTGTGTCAATAAGCACTCCGTTCACAGAAACTCCCCAGCAGATGGCGCTGGTTGGCGGAATTAGTAGACTGGCGACTGACAACCGGCTCCTAAACAAGGTGGCAACACAGTACAAAATTAACCAAATATACGGGGGTTTGTCCGAATCCAGCGAGACAATCACATTAATATAAAAAAATGAAAATATGATCTGTTGTATTTTACTAGCCATGTATATGTATGCTTTGTACAGTGATATTTAGATGAGCTTTTTTTAGAATTGCTGGTTCTGTTATTAGATTTCTCCTGTTTCTTCGATGATGTATTGCAGCATATCAGTAAATTTGTTTTACTTGATTAAACTTGATTTTGATCAATAAGCTGTACTTATTATTTTGACTTTTATTGGTCTGTGACTCGATCGTGTTACCTAAGAAGGATATACAAACAAGGTAACGTCATAAAAGCTTTATTTTTTCTTATTTACTCCTGTAGCCTACGATGGTATATCCTCTACAGATGCTCCTAAAAAGAAACCTAAATATACAATAGAGGAACACAGATTTGCTATAGACTAATAAAGTATGTGAATCTTGTTACATATATGTGTACTAGAATATGTCCCCTGCAGCATTTGAAATTCCATTTGTAACAAAATATTCCATCAAAGGCCATGGAGCTATAGGTATATCATCAACCATTTGTATGAAATAATGCTATCAATATAAGTCGGAATCATGATTCCTCGAAATGATCAGAAATAAGGAAACCAGTATTCATTAACTTCAGCTTATACCGGGATTGGAACAAAATATTAATAATCAATAACAATCTATATATTATCCTCAAGGTGGTAATGTGGCAGTATGAATTTTTTACTTACTGTTACTGAAAATAATTGCTTGATTGATGCCAACAACATTTTCATATTATTAGGCCTTGCTGGAGGTTTGTATCGTGGTTCATATGGCAGGTGAGTGCTGCACAACTGGGTAAAAGTCGTCACCTTATCTCAGAATTTAACAGCATGCATATGGCAGCATGACATTTTGTATCAAAACAGTCTAAAAAATGTTGTATGATCCATTCATAGTAATTTTATACCCAGCAGATAGATGTATCGGTCATAAGCCAAATCAGAAATTTAATCTAGAGTCAAATCCATCTGACTTCACATACATGTTTATCGAGGAATAGGCTGATAACATTTCTGATATGGTTACCTGACATACTTTATTTAATGTAGAAAGTCGAACATGAACTGTTTCAACATACTTTTATTTTGACCACCTTCTAAATTTTTCTTTATATTGCAGCAGAAACAACTTTTTGGAAGGTGTCTGTGTTTGGATAATATTTAGAATTAAAGTTTGGATTAATGAAAACCCTAGTAAAGAGCAAGTTACTTTCAGTGGGTTGCCGATATAAGCTGCTTATGAATGTAAATCGTGTTTTTATCATCTCCCTTTTGACTCTGAAACTGAATTATTTCTTCGATAAAAATATTTAACTTCGAAAAAGTAAGAAAGTTAGTTATTTTGTTAAATATTAGCCCACTGAGAATTTGTCTAGGCCTAACTGCTCCTCCAAGGTACTTAAAACAGTTCATTAAAACCATTTAAAATAATTAAACCACATACTAAAATGAATAATTCATTACATCCATTGTTAGAAAGAACATTTGATCAGATCTACTACATTATATACTTTATTGTGTATAATTACATCGTCATTGAACCAACTTTAAGCTGACATACATTAAGGAACCTGGTAAAAATCTGTTAATATTGCAATTCATACGTGTGTCAAACCTTATTAAAATGGAAATAGTTATGCACGGAGCATTTGATATAAACAAAGTAATCAAAATAAACATAAAAATTCAATCATCTTTTTTACAACTCACAGCAGTGTCTGTAGTGTAGTAGCATCTTTTTTTGCCATGTCTGCACATAGCCTACTTAGTAAGCCTCCCAGCGAGGCTTACGAGCACTCTATTGAAAATATTGGTGTGCGAGCGAGGACACAGATATTTAGATAAATCAGATAATAAGCTGAAAATAAACAAACGTGGGTCTTTACTGGGTGTGTGAACCATTTCTAATAAGTGAAAACGAGAAAATTTGCAGGTGGCTACTAGCCCCGCCTGGATCCATTGTTTTGCTTTCACTTTTTGTTTTATTCACTAGATGGCACTATTTTTAGGGACCAGGTATTAAATCTTATGCTTGGAATTAAGTTGGATTTCCATGATGAATGAGCCTGAAACCTAACAGCCAATCAGAGGAAGGAATTTGAAAACTGGCTTCTCCCTGTGTCCTTGACCCTAAAGCAACATGTCATGTTTGGTTAGAAACCTGCGAGCATCGCTTCTTAACTTTGCACCTGGATTATACGTTTCATTTTTTTATTTGAGCAAGAAAACAAGCGAGGAGTCGTAGTTAAGGGTATGTTAGCTAGATTATGTTTGGTAATTTGGCCAAAGGAGGGACATTTAGTAATATCAGACTGGGCACCACAAGAATGTATGCAGTGCTTTCCGTCTCTGTATTATAGAGACGGACACTCTGTCTAGTCTGCACATAGCCCTTGACAAAGATGAATTGTATAATATCTTACAAATCCAATGGAATTAATACTAATTTAGTGAATAAAAAAGTAAAATATATTCTAAAACTATTAAAACATTCATGGGTTATCATTCGGAGGCCAAATGATGGATTTGTAGAAGACTAAGCTTGTCAACCAGATAACGAGACACACCGTACTTCGATCCAAGTGCGCCGTACTTCGATCGAAGTACGGGGAAAACATGGACGATAACGGGGGTCTTACTTTACTTAATTTCTCCCTAATATGCCATAGAATCTGTTCAAATCTATTTTAAGCCATATCTAAGAACGTTAAACTTTACGATACATGAGGAAAAAACTCTTGCAAACATTTCTAAACAAAACTGTTGCCATTCAAAACATCAACCTGTGCACCCGCCAGACCTTCCGAATGTATTGGGAAATCCCCATTGCAAAGAACAATAACGCAACTACGTCAGAGAAAGAGTCTGACTTCTTGGGGATATTTCCAGATATTGACCAATCACATAAATCATAAGACAAGGTCATAATATGCAAATAAACACGGCAGGGTAGATTCCGTTATTCCGTACCTAAAACGAAGGACGCCGTACCTCAATCAAAGTACGTACCTCAATCAAAGTACGTACCTCAATCCAAGTACGTACTTCAATCTGCGGTCGTCTTCGACCTGTTACTTAGCATATGCAGACCAGAATTTTACCTTCATCTTCAGACACTAACCTATCAATACAACTAACAGGTTATCTGAGACGAGTACAACAAATCGGAGGGAAACTATAATTATTTTGCACTAACTAAATATAGGAACGTCTACAATGACACAAGGAATAAAACTCTACTTATGTATATACTTGTGTATCTGTATATGAATAATTTATTTACTTATATATGTATATGCAGATTCGAATGGAGAATGTAATTTAATATCCATAAGGCAAAAAAAAAAAAAAAAAAAAGTATGGTTCTCAGGCACCGCTCGCAACAACTTCAACCCCCCCCCCCCCCCCCCCGCATCAAACATTTTTATTTTGGTTTTCATCCCACAAGAAGATAATATAATACAATTTTAATACGATTTCCTTTGTTATGTAGTGTTTTCAACTGTTTAACAGAACAAAATTGTTATTTTCATGCTTTTCCCTGATCGTATGACATTTTTATGGAAACATACAAAAAAAGGTAAAAAATAAAATACCGCCCGCCCGCATTGATTTGTAAAAAAAAAGTGCCTGAGAACCATACCTTTTTATTTTTTGGGGGGCCTAATCAGCACACATTCACTACGCTTTGGTCTTTTTAAATCAGTTCGGCAAAAGGTCTTTCGTTTTGATCGACTTTGCCGAACTGATTTCAAAAGGCCGAAGCCTAGTGAGTGGCACAGCACATAGCACCATACTGTTCTTGTTTTTACTAGTGTCACAAGAGGGAGCCAAATGCTTCTAAGTTCAATACTTGTAAAGAAGAAGTGAGCTCAATAAAGTTCATAGGTCATAGTTCATAGTTTATAAACAAACACCACGTGCACTTCTTTGCGCTAATCAACTCACGAGTGTGGCTTAAATTTTTCTCTTGTACAGGTTCTAATCATTCCTAGTTGTCTGCTGCTATCAATGCGATTATGTCCACTTTTGACATATTTCGATCGTGGAGGAGTGACAGACTAGAGAAATATATGAGAGACGGAGAGGGCTACCCGTAACAGGAGGAAAGAGGAGTTATAGTAGGCTCTAGGGCCCTGCGCGGGCCGAAAAATTGAACCCGCACCCGCCCCGCTTCATGCCCTGTCAGCCCACAGCCCGCCCCGCAATCAAAGAAAAAAAATCAGCCCGCCCCGCAGTTACTCTGATTCTTTCAGCCCGCACCCGCCCCGCATTTTTTTTCAAGTTTTCCGGCCCGTAGTCCAGCCAGCAAAATAATTTTATTTCTTTTATTTAAGTTTTTCTTTAATTTAAGTTTTCGGATCCAAAGGTTTCAGTACATATCAAGAATATTTTACAGCACATATAAAAGCCACGCTTTTTATTAATATATATGAAATAATAGATAATTGGAATAAAAAATTAATTTTAAAACGTTTTTGCAATCATTCAAATCATGATTCATGAAATATTTTTAAAGACATGTTTGATTGTTTGAATGGATTTAATATGTACATAATAATTTAACACACCTTAAATATGTTTTCTTATTTTACAGGGAAAATAAACAAACCTTTGGTTTATTGTGTCTGTTTCTACTTAATTTATTTTAAAAGTAAGGAAATTAAAATTAGATTTCTTCAAATTATGTGTACTCAAAGTTACCCTTTCAAATATTATTGGCTAATCACTTACCATTAAACTACTGAGATGTGTTGCTGGTTAAAATCTTTTCAGTCATAATCTGCTAATTAGCTGAAACTGAGACTAATCAGGTCAAGGGAGTAAAGGGGTAATCTGACCGATGTGTCTTAAGATTCAGGATGTTCATTCAGATAAACATGACCAGAGCGGTATTTCTTTTAGCATTCATTACCACACTATATGCAGTGCACAAACAGGGATTTGACCAGCCAGTGGTCAATGTCAGTTTCAATTAGACAGCACTATGAGTTACAATTAGATAAAGAGTCCACTTTAGGCTTTGTGGAGTTCTAGCTAGGTTACCTACAGAGCCAGCTGTAGCCACACAGTGTCTATTACAAGATCAAAGGTAATCAAGCCCTTGCTCCACTCCCAGACACAAGTACAGGGTTACAGTCCATATACAACATCAGGCCAGGTAACTTTATACAAAGTTATGACCAGCTTCCATTGCAAGGCCAATTGTTTAAAATCTAGATTTCGTGTTAATGATGCATCATCTATTTTTGTATAAAAAAAACTGACGTTATACCTAGATAAGACACTATCTGCATAGTGTTGTTACAACTGTCATTCAGGGTAAGGGGTTAACAGTAATAAATTAAATTTATTCAAATTTATCTTTTCATATTACTATTTTTACAACACCTGAAAACATTTTATACAAAAATATCAATATCTTCAAATGATAGTTTTTTAAGTATAATTTCATATTCAAGTACTACTGAAATGCCAGATCATCAACCCGCAGCCCGCCCCACACACTTTATTTCGGCCCGCCCTGCCCAGCACTTTCTCAGATGTAGCCCGCCCTGCCCTGCAAAGAATCCTATGCGGCGCGGCGGCCCGTGGGCTGCGGGTCAAAACCCGCCCCGCGCAGGGCCTATAGTATAGGCTCACGTCTTTCCGTTGATGTACACATTTCCTTTGAGGTACGCCTGTACTTGAATGGAAGAACGATGTGACTGACGAGGAAATGTTTTTTTTTTGTAAAATATTTAATAATTACTGATAATTGGCACGTTATGCCAAGGAATTCCCTGGTGCCGGTTTATTATACAAGACATATATTGATAGCTCTAACCGACATCCGTGAGGGCATTGTTTGGGGTTTCCGGTCAAGATACGTGGCATTCATAGATCGGTGTCATGCCAGATGCGCCACTCCCAAATGCGCACCTGTCAGTTACGCCACTGCCAGATGCGCAACTGCCATATGCGCCAAATTCCAGTTGCGCGACATGCCATATGCGCAACAAAGCTAATAAGAAGCCAAATGGAATCATATTACGTTGTGCTTATAGTAAGTGTGTATCTGTATCACACTGCCCCTTCATAATTTTATCGAATGCGGTATATTTTTGCAACAAAGTACGAGCTAAGAAACCCTTTCCATTTTGAGCGACAATGTGCGGTCACGACACGTGTGGTCGATCATCACGACACAGTCGCGTTATCTGTCAATAAAAAATAATGAACATTGAATATTTTTATTTAATCGTCTCCGTTACTTAAGAAACACTACCAATGAACTATCATATAGATAAGAGATGTATATTAAAATAAAGGGCGATATTTATTGTGTCATATTGTCCGGACTTCGTGGGTGATAGTACATGTTGACGTACAAACGTAATATGTGTAAATGACCAGTGTTGTTATCGTTGCTAATGTGGTCTTATTTGATATGTGATTTCATTTATGCCATATTGGAATTTAAAAAAAAAATATGTCAAATATGATATAATTGACACTGGTGTATTAACAGGAAACCACTCCCCACTATATGGCTTAATTGACCAGGAAAACCCCGCCGGGTTTGGTCTCCGAACATCAAAGGGAAAGTGTTGCGGCGGTCCATTGTTAATGAGCTCATTCAAAGGAATTTGAGCCGTTATAAACCCGCAGTGAATTTTGGAGATACTGTCGGCAGACTACAAGAGCAGATAGAGAAGCTTCAGCAATTTTGTGTTAAATATGGTATGAAAGTGAATTTGGAAAAAAACAAAAGTCATGGTGTTCAGAAGAGGCGGCCTACTACGAAAGAATGAAAACTGGTATTTCCAAGGCAAAAAGTTAGAAGTGGTAAATAATTACAAATATCTTGGTATTTTCCTCACAACAAAATTGTCATGGACAAAAAAACATCAGCAACAAATTATGCAAGCTAACAAAGCATTATGTGTTATAAAAGCTTTCTATAGGAAATGTACTAATTTAAATGTTAAACAACTTTTTTTTATCTTTTTGATAGCATGGGGATACCTATATTATTATATGGCTGTGAATTGTGGGGTAATTCAAAATATATGATTTTAGAAAGAGTACAGTATAAATTTTGCAAGTATATTCTTAAAGTAAGTGCAAGTACACCTAATGCAGCTGCCTTAGGAGAATGTGGTAGATTACCACTATTTGTTAAATACTCTTTGAAATGCCTGAAATACTGGATAAGACTATTACATATGGATACAAACAGATTCCCAAAACATATATATTCATGTTTATTTAATTTAGATAATAATGGAAAAAATAACTGGGTCAGTGGTGTAAGATCATTATTATTTCAAGCAGGTTATATATATGTCTATGTATGGATGGCACAACATGTAGGAGATGAGAAAATTTTTTTATCTGGTATTAGACAGAGACTCACTGATATGGCAGTTCAAGATTGGCAAAATGACATTAACTCCTGTAATAAATTGTACTCATATGGTGTTTTTAAATCTATGTTAACGTTAGAAAAATATCTTGTCTGTGTTCCAAATTAAAATCACAGATGTGCATTAGCTAAACTTAGATGCTCTAATCACAAATTAGCCATATAGAAACAGGCAGACATCAAAATCTTAACATAGAAGAAAAAATATGTATGTACTGCTTAAATCATGGATACAACATTACAGAGGAGATCCATTTCATATTAGAATGTCCAATGTATGCAGAACTTAGGAAAAAATATTTGGGAGCTGAAAAGTATGAAACCAATGAAATTAATTTTAAAGAAATATAAAATTCAGAAAATCCAACACATATATCAAAATTAGCAATTTTTGTTTATCAGTCATTCAATGTTCGACAGAATTTTTATGGTTGAATAACACACTTTGAACAGATGGCAGAATTAACATTATGAGCGTACAGTATTTTTAACTTACATGTTGTGTTTTGCTTAAGATGATATATAATGAATAGTAAATGCACAATTGTCATTCAGGATCATATTTAATTCTATTTAAATTGAGTATGAACACAAGAAGAAGAATGTCTTTAATATTCATAAAATGTAAACCGAACAGACTTGTACTACATTTTATTCCAGGTGAGTGTTTGTCAGTTGTTTGTTTGTTTATTATTTAATTTGTTATTAATTCTTTGTGTTGCCTATTCTCTCTCTCTCTCTCTCTCTCTCTCTCTCTCTCTCTCTCTCTCTCTCTCTCTTTTTTTCACTTCAACTGACATGAATTAATATTGTCTTTATTGTTGTTGGTGTTGATGTTATTATTATTATTAATTACAATTTCAGTTTAGTACACATCGGTATATTTAAGTTGAGTAAAGAATGAGTTAGAGGAAAAGTGAAGTAGACATTTAAAGCAAAGTTAACAAAATATTTAACCAGGTATTCAATTTATTATTATTTTTTTTTCAGGTCAGTTATAAAATGCATATTAGCATATATTGCACAGAATGAATGGATTGCATTTTCTTGTGAAATGTATTTATTTATTTATCAAAATTATTGTAAGTCATGATTATAATAACTTATATATAAGTAACATCTATGCAATGTAATATTATTTTTTTTTATTGACTTTACATTCACATATATTTGGAACTATGGGCCTGTGGCCTTCATTTCCGGAATAAAGCATTTGTTTGTTTGTTTGTATAAACCCGCACTTGCCCGTCATAACTGCGATATAATAACAGCATTGTAATGTTTTGTTGGCCTTTTAATGGAATTCACTATAAACTGTAAATAATCAGATTTAATTGACATCTTTTATACCATCACGGTCGTAATGAGCGCGGTCGGGATGGGCGCGCGGTTCTTGGGCGTGGTCGGGAATGGCGTGGTCGGGCTTGGCGTGCACTAGATGGCGCTTCGGCGGGCAACATGCTTTCCTTCGGCTCTGATTTTTTCCCAAATTTTGTCAGAAATAGGAGTTTCTGCTCGACCAAAGTTTGTGGAGATGTTTACCTATTACATTTCAACGGGATGCCGCAACATCAAAGAGGAAATGTGAGTAGTAAACTGAGAAATAGTAAATGTTATTTTGAGTTTGCCATGAACAAATTCAGTTGGAATTCGGCCTCTCGGACTGAGTAACCTCACTGTATTGTGACTGAATAGAGGCATTGTTTTTGTGTCCACGCACTTTGGCAAGCACGAAGTGAGCGCAAGTCACAATGGCCGGTACTGGCTTTGTTGATACAAGTCGGATCATTGGCGAGTCTTTAGCCGTGCTCCATGGAGGCCTCCACCCTGTTACTGTTACGGATCAAATAGGAGGATGGATAGAGTTAATACTCTTTCCAATTGCCTCGCTACCCAAAGAAACATTCCTTACCAAATTTTTTGTTTGAAGTGTCCAAAAAGGATATATCTGTAACAGACGTTAGAAGCGAACTCTTTAAGTTAGTTGAAAACAAACCTGAATTTCCGGGTGGCCAGTTGATAAAACGCCACAAAGCACGAGAACCAACCAGTGACAGTGTTGATATAAAAATGGCAAAAGACCGTTACACTTTATTAGATTTCATATAAGAAAATGGTACTGAAAAGATAACAGACGTCTTAAGCGGATACGGACATGTTAGGCCTAAAAAAATATCAGTGTTGTCAGTTATAGCAATAAAACCAGTGAGCCCTATTCGGAAGGGCAATCCTTGTCAGATATTACAGCAAAATTAAATGATACGGTGGTGTCTTTGCAAATGACGACAAACGAATGTCAGAGTATATGTGATGATCGCTTTGTTCACTACGCTCAGTGTGATGATGCTGTTAATAAAGAACTTGCGGATTTGCGATCGCTGGTGAACAGTTTCAATGATAACCTGTGTTGTCAGATTGATGAGTTACGTTCTGAAGTTGCTGATCAAAAGCGCATTGTAAATGACATTCGTGTTGAGATAACGAGTCTAACGGCAAATAAATCTGCTGTACATACAATTATCACTGATCTGAGGAATGAAATTGATAATCAGCGTACGTTGCGCGGTGATGTAAAAGGGCTCAAGAAGTTATCTAGAGACGCTGAGTCTGATATCGACAGCTTATCTGACAAAATTAATTCCATGAGTCGTAGTTTAACGAAAATGAGACAGCAGTTATTGGATCTTGGATCTTCGTGTCCTGAATATTCAATAATGAATAACTAGATGTGTCGGAACGTCACGAATGCCCCCGCCTGGGGCAAATTAGAGACATTTGTTAAATTTTGTAAATTTTTTTAAGTTCAGGAAGTGTTGTATGGTCAAAAGTAGGTCAACAAGGGCAAAATGCAAACTCGATCTGTAAAGGGTCATTATCAAGCAACACACCAAAAATCAGGCCAGTATCTGCAAGCATTGTGAAAAAAAGTCCATATATGTGCATTTTTCATGAAAATTTCTGTCTTTCATGAAATTTTCTATGTTCAGGATCTGTCATATGGTGAAAAATAGGTTAACTGGGACGAAACGCGAACTCGATCTGTAAGTGGTCATTATGCGCCCACAGACCAAACATTAGGCCAGTATCTGTAAGCATTGCATTGCGAAACTAGAATATTAGCAAAAGTTAATAATCATTTATAAATTTAAATTGGAGAGGTATATACCATGTTTCATAACAATCCATCAAATGCTTCCTGAGAAATAAGCTCCTAAGTTTTTTTCTATACTAAGCTCTGTGACCTTGAAAAGTAGGTCAAGATCACCCATCTTTGAACTTGACCAAGATTTTGTAAATATAATGCAATAGGACTGAAGAAATGAAGTTCCTGTGTTGAATACCTTTGGAGATATCCTGCACAAAAGGCCAAAATTGAAAAAATCCGATAAAATTTCATTAAAAAATCAGAAATTGCAGGTGGCGCCACCAAAATTGTGCAGCACATACAGACCATCAGTCCCAATGATCATAGTAAGTTTTGTGAAAATCCACACAATGGTTCCTGAGATATAAACTTCTGAGTGTTTTTCTATAATCAGCTCTAAAAAGTAGAAAAATGGGTCAAGATCACTAATCTTCGAACTTGACCGAGATTTTATCGATATACATCTTCACTGCTGAAATAAAATTCCAACGGTGAATCCTTTTAGAGATATCCCGCTCACAAGGTAAAAGTTAACAGACGCGGAACGGACGGATGGACGGACAGACACCGGACAGACAGATGGACAGATGGACAGCTTGGGTGACGAAAATAGCCCATCAGCCTATGAGCTGAGGGCTAAAAACGGCTGTACATGTGTATTTGTCATGAAAATTTCTATTTTTCATGAATTTTTCTAAGTTTAGGAGCCGTAAAACGGTCAAAAGTAGGTCAACCGGGACGAAACACGAACTCGATCTGTAACTGGTCATTATCTGCCCACACACCAAAAATCAGGCCAATATCTGCAGGCATTGCGAAAAAAAAGTCCGTACATGTGTATTTGTCATGAAAATTTCTATTTTTCATGAAATTTTCTAAGTTTAGGAGCCGTAAAACGGTCAAAAGTAGGTCAACCGGGACGAAACGCGAACTCGATCTGTAACTCGTCATTATCTGCCCACACACCAAAAATTAGGCCAATATCTGCAGGCATTGCGAAAAAAAGTCCGTACATGTGTATTTGTCATGAAAATTTCTATTTTTCATGAAATTTTCTAAGTTTAGGAGCCATAAAACGGTCAAAAGTAGGTCAACCGGGACGAAACGCGAACTCGATCTGTAACTGGTCTGTATCTGCTCACACACCAAAAATCAGGCCAATATCTGCAGGCATTGCGAAAAAAAGTCCGTACATGTGTATCTGTCATGAATATTTCTATTTTTCATGAAATTTTCTAAGTTTAGGAGCCGTAAAACGGTCAAAAGTAGGTCAACCGGGACGAAACGCGAACTCGATCTGTAACTGGTCTATATCTGCCCACACACCAAAAATCAGGCCAATATCTGCAGGCATTGCGAAAAAAAGTCCGTACAACTGTTTAATTTCGGAATGACGGAAGGACGGAAGGACGGAATGACGGACATGGGTAAAACTATATGCCCCGGCCACTTTGTGGCGGGGGCATAAAAATAGGTCCACCGACAGCGGCTTAAAGGAAATCAGGTCGGTGGCCCCTAGTGGCTACTGGTGTCAACCCTGCAGACAGCGGAGTATCAGTGGTCCTGCTGCCTTGTTTGATCCCTCATCAAGAAATCATCGTCGTTGTAATCAAGATGTCATAACAGCTGAAGCTAGTCATACATACAATGACTCCTCCGAGATTAGAGGTTCCCAATCTCAGTCAACTCGAACTGAAGGAGAAATCTCGGCAAATAGTGAGACTGCACGCAATGAACAGCAAAGATCTGAGGAAGCTGCTGATGATCCCCAAAATATACCTGTGCGTGATCGGTCGACACGACAAGATGGTTACGGTCAAGGTCAAGCTATTTCTGTGATGGTAACGAACAGATCACGGTCAGGATGGGACTCTGCTGAAAGTGAATTTAATATTGGTAGAATTGAGAAATATGTTAGTGACGAAAAGGTTGAATCCTATATAAGAGCAGGAAGTATAAAAGTTCTGGAATTTAGAATTTTGAGAAGCAGAAATAATGAATATAACGGGGGCTATTTGCGTGTTCCCACTGACCAATCAGAATATGTCATTCAGGATGGTTTTTGGCCGCCAGGGGTATACGCTAGGCGGTGGTGGCAACGAACCCCGACGGGGAAAAAACTGTATTAATTTAGTTTATTTTTGGTTTTATCCACTGTTTTAAGTCCTGTACTGATATAATATCCATACACTACACTCATGTTTGGTCTTTCAGGGTCGTTTTGTTTAGCTGGATTTAACGCCAGAGGAGTCATGCCAAATGCTCCTTATATTTCCCAGTTACTGAAATCGTATAAAATTGATATTTGTTGCATAAGCGAACATTGGCTTTTCCCCGACAGCCTGTCCTTTCTAGATGCTATTGATAACGACTATTGTGCATATGGAGTCGCTGATAAAACCCTTAATCCATACGAGTCTCTACTGCGTGGGAAGGGCGGCGGTCACTTAGTTCCTTTATAACAGTTGTCAGTGATCTTGATGATGATCGTATCACGGGTATTTGTTTAAGAATTCCAAACGTGCCGGTTACCTTTATTTTCAGTATATACATGCCATCTTCTAATCATTCTTCGTCAATATTTTATGAATACGTTGATAAATTAAATGCCATTTACCAGGAGTATAGCGATAGCGGTAACGTTCTACTAATTGGAGATTTCAATTGTGAAATCTATGGACCAAAATATGGTTGTCGTCAAACTGCTCGGGGGGAAAATCCTACAGAAGTTCCTGGATTATAATGACATGTTATCAATGTGTTCAATCCTCTTGTCAAGGCCCTGATTATACCTTTGATCCGTATAAGGGTGCGTCCAATAGATCCTTAATTGACCATGTTATAATCCCGACGTCACTTGCTGAGAATGTAACTTGTAAAATAATTGAAGATTATTTGAATACATCTGATCATCTGCCTGTTATTATATACATGCCAATGGTAAAGGTCACTTTTCAAGCTCCAGTCAAAAAATATATACTAATTTGGAATAAAATGAACGAAGATCAATTGACTGCATACAGATAATGCCTGAAGTTAATGCTAAAAGATATAATCCCTCCAAGTGTTGAAATAGCGACTCGTGATAAAATTCATGAATGTTATGAGAAGCTGATAAATGCGTTAAAGCTTAGTGCCCAAAAAGATGTTCCATGTAAAAAGTTTAAACCATATCTTAAACCACGTTGGCGGATACAGATGAAATCCTTTCATGATAAGATGAAACTGAACCGATTGATCTGGATCAAAGAAGGGAAACCTAGAGAAGCAAATTGTCCTTCTTGTGTAAATTATAAAGCAGCTAAACGCAGTTTCAGAAAAGCAATGAGAAATTATTATATTGAACACGAACGTCAGTTATTTGAAAGTGTGGATGAAGCATCAGATTTTGACATAGACAGATTCTGGTACTTAGTTCGAAAGAGAAAGAGACAGGTAGCTAACGTGATTACTGGAATAAAATTTAATTCTCACACTGAGCGTGATCCATCTTTAATTTGTGAGGGATGGGCAAACTACTTTGGTAAATTGTATGCTGAACAGAAGTATCCTCATTACGATGATAAATTTAAAGCAACTGTTGAGTCTGAATTAGAGCTATGTCTAACCGCTTCACGCAACCACAGGCAAATTATCTTGGATGTTCCAATTACCTCATATGAACTTATAGAGGCAACTCGTGATTTAAAGAAAGGTACAGCCTGTAGTTTTGATACTATAACTAATGAACATGTGTTGTACGGGGGCCAAGAACTTTATGATCACCTTGTCGTTCCCTTCAATTTAATTCTTTCTGTTGAGATAATTCCCCTTAATATGAAAAGAGGTCTTATTATCAGTCTTAAAAAATCCTATGAAAAGCAAATCTGACCCCGATAATTATCGTGGGATAACACTACTTCCATGTATTTATAAATTACTTGAAATCCTAATTATGAAGAGAATAAGGAAATATATATTATTAAAACTTATCCTATTTCCTGATGATATGCAATGTGCATTTCAGTCGAGCATTGGTGCTATTAATGCTTCATTTAATTTATTAGAATGCGTCTCCCATTGCCCCGAACGAAAGTCTAAAGGTTTTGCTTGCTTTTTAGATAGTAGCAAGGCTTTTGACCGCGTGTGGCATTCTGGTCTCTATGTCAAGTTATACCGATTAGGTATCTGTGGAAAACTTTGGCGATTAATACTTGAATGCTATTCCGGGATGGAAAGTGCGGACTTATACAATGGAGTCGTAAGCAACTGGTTCTCTCTGTCACAATCTGTCAGACAAGGCAGAGTATTATCTCCTTGGCTGTACAATGTATTTATAAACGATTTATTACTAGAGTTGAGACACAGTAAAAACGGTGCGTCAATAGATAACATATACGTAGGGTCACCAACGCAAGCCGACGATATTGCGCTACTCTCTCTGTCGCCTGGGGCCCTTCAGCGCATGATTAATATTTACTTTAAGTATTCCTGTCAATGGCGCTTTAATTTTACCCCAGAAAAAAACTGCCGTGATGGTGTTTGGGGAAAGTGTTCATTTCAGACATCACGATGTTTGCGAACATGGAAGTTAGATGGTAAATTATTAAATCAAAAGAGAACTGTAAAACATTTGGGTATATTGTTGCAGGCTTCTTTATCTTCCGGAGAGAGTGCCTCAAATGCAAGTTACAAAGGAAAGGGCATGTTTTTATCTTTCCTTGGAGCTGGAGTGCGACCAAGAGGAATAAACCCCTTGACCAGTGTTAAATTATATAAATGCTGTGTATTACCCAAGGCACTCTATGGATGTGAGTTATGGTGCTCCTTAACTAACTCTAATGTAGTCAAACTTGAACGTATGCACAGATTCTGTGTAAATCTTATGCAGGGACTTCATTGGAGGGTCCACTCCGCGGTAGCTCTTAGCCTTCTAGGTTTGCCACGTATTGAAGCCTTTATAGACCGCCAAAAGCTGTTGTTCTTTGGCAGACTCTGTTTTAGGCCGATAAAATCCCTTTCTCAAAGAATCTCTATGTACAGAATCATTAGTTGTCTTGGAAGGGAACAGACTTACGGTTGTGTACCTGATTTAATATCCACTGTGTGTAAATATGGTCTTTCCCATTATGTTTTTCAATTCCTTAAGTTTGGCATTTCCCCTACGAAAGGTAAATGGACCAGTGTGGTCACAAAAGCAATTGTTGAGGTAGAATATGAATCATATCAGGCGAATGTCAGTACATATAAATGCTTAGGTGTGTTTCACAAAATAAAACCAGACTGTCTTGTTCCATCTGATCTGTGGTATTATGCTCTTGAAGTACCAAGGTCACTGAATAGTTTTTCATGTCTCGTCAAACTGCTTGCCGCGTGTGAACATCTTAAGCAGGATGCGCCTCCACTGTTACGTCATTTATGTGGACAAATGTTCAAAAATCCAGTCTTTCATGCAATTATAATGTGTGACGCAACATTTATGGAACGCGAAAACTTATGGATGTTTATAAACGATACTTTTTCTGTAAACGCATCATCTTACTTATATAATCTAGAGGATGTCGATTTCTTTCTTATTCTAATGGGGAGAGAATTTTCACATATCAGTAGCCAGGAGCATGTAATATTTTTGTATAAGGTTTCCATGGTTATTCAATCTTTGTACTCTGTAATATCATCCATATGGCCTGACGAATATGATTTTCTTATCAAATAAGGTACTTAAAAGGTGATTCTTTCAATTAATTACTGATGTCGGCGATACTTGTATTCCTCTATTTTTTCTACAGTAATATATCTTATTATTTTTTTTGGTGTATTAATATTTTGCCTAACTCATTAATATACCCCTTTTATACTTTAGCCAGTAATCTTAAAACTGTATAAGAAGACTCGGTAGATTATAAATGCTTGTCTTATATATAACTATCATGTAATTCATGTACTAATTGATTTGTAACTCTTTATTTATGTGCCAGTTTTGTTCAGTCTAGTTTCGTTTAATACCTTTTGTGAAATCTGGTTACTATTTTCATATAATTATAACAAATATCATTGTATTGTACTCTTCGATCTCGGAGGAATAAAAGACAATCAATCAATCAAATTAGTCAACACGATGCTTACAATCGTTTGGTATTTTCGGAGCCGTTACACCCTCCCCTACTTAAAAAAAAATGTCGACCCGATATTAATATAAACAAACAAATATTGGCAGCAAACACAGCCACAGAATCATACTAACAGCACAGTCACCACACCATACATCACACGCTCCCCCCGGTAAAGATAGTGGCGTCCCGACACTTCACTTACAAAGACTGTATGATAGGTCGCGCATGACAGTTAGCAGTGGACGGCGTTCAGTAGGACTTAGGTTGGATGCTTTAACTGGAATGTTCACAGGAATGGGTTTGATAATTGAACCTGAATTAAGCTGGTGGCAGTTTACGCAAAATTATAGTTTAAAGATATCACTGACCCGACAAAATCGCAGAACGAGCCATATGAAGCTTACAGAATGATCTTAACCTAAAACTAATGCAAACATATATGCACTTGATAAAAATAATGCTCAAGGTATTTTAACTGCAGTCATCGGTTAAGCACATAATCCCCGAACCCGAAACGTTCAGGCATACTACGTTCTTGGGTAGATCTACGTAACTTATTTACAGGTTCCTGATCGCCAGCCTGATCAGGTATCGATGTGCTTTTATCATCATTATTTTGATCATGTTGTAGCTGCTTATTTATTCTGGGAGGAAATTGGGCTTGGCAACATGCACTCGCACAATTTAAAGAGATAAAATAACACTTTTTATTGGAATAAAATTTAGAGCCTAAACCTTCAAAATATCAGGACTGCATATTATTATCTAGACTTATAAATGAAACAAAAAGATACTTAAGAACTAGATAAAAGGACTGCTCTTTGGATGTGGGTGGCTCTTCACCTGGGTAGCCGACATTGTCGTAAAACCAACCCCAAGGTGAAAAAGAAGCCATATACCCTCTGCCTGCCACAGAGGGCAGGCACAGGGGTCCACTGCTCGATGATCCAAGAGAGGGAGAATCGCCAGGGCAAGGGGGTTTTATCCCAGAGGGACAAAGTCCTTAGCTGCCTGTGATTGGCTCTGGGGCATCTCTATATCGACTGTCAATCAGTGTTGATGCCCCTCCCCGGCAAGGTCAAAGGGAGGGCAAAAATGTTACATCCTTCCCCCCTATAGGAAAAATTTTTCACTACAGTGGAAAATTTTGCGATAGCAGTCATGATATCTAGCCTTTGGAGAGGAGAATTTGTTTTTGTTTGTTTCTTATATGACCAAAACATGGCTGGCAGGCTGTGTATAGGCTGTTAGCCGGCTACCCAACCCCTAACTCCCATGTTGGGAGGGGGGAGGTAGGTTTATCCAATGCTACAACAGCGGGTAGGGAGTGTTCTCTCCCCACACAGTACCTCCAGTGATTAGGGATTTTGCAGTCTGATAGTTGTTTTAAAGGTTCAGGGATTGTGTAATTTTTATTGAACATTCAAAAACAATATAAAATATTCAAAGATACATCACTGACATTCAACATGCACCAGGTACAATAAGTTATTAGATGTTACAGTCCATTAGTGAGCCTGGTGGCCATAAAGGATTTAATAAAATATCAGTCCAGATGGTGGCGCCACAGGCCTCAGTATTAAATCAAGGTGATCTGCATTTAAAAAAGCGTCCAATATCTGGCTGTAGTGGAATGTTGGCTCAGGTTGCAGCTTGCTGTAGCAGAAGAGCTGAGCCGGACCACACTGGGAAGGCTGCACTGATGGCTGACAACTGGTTCATGCGAAAATGGAGCCTCTGAAAATAAAATACAAGAGCGCAGTATCTGTCCTGATGACACAAGTATAATTTTTGCGGCAATAACCTAGACATGACTATTTAAAAAAAAATAGCTCTCACAAAAAATTATACATAATCAAACCTAAAGAATGATGATAAGCGGCCCCTTGGTAAAACATTAAAACAGTTAAACACTTGATCTAAGTTTTCAACTATACATTATTAAATAAAATTGACAGCGGTTACATAAAGGGACCCTCCAATAAGCATAATCTGGGCTCATTTCTCCGTTTTATATGGAGTATATAAAACTAGGGGTAACTATCGTCCCCAAAAGTTGTATAGCCCGAAGATACAAGATTGGCAAAAGTCACCAACGTATCAGATTTAATGGACAGTATTTTCTTTGTGCCCTGTCAGGCCTCACGACTGTAACGGAATTTATTTAGAGCCCCGTCTGGCTGAAACATGCCCCCTCATTGGGCTAATTAATATTTCGACCACTGGTCTACTAATACAGCGAGATTCGCTCGCACACTGTATCATCATCTGATCAGTGTTTAGACGTATATGCTTTACCCTCGGGTAAGCTTTTCATAAACAGTATTTATTCTGTGCCCTGTTTGGCCTCAAAATACAGACGGTATTTTAGGCCCCGCACGGCCGAAACATGCCCTCTCACTGGGGTGAAATAATAAGTCCATTGGTCGACTTATCTAGCGAGATTCACTCGCACACTGTATCATCATCTGATCAGTGTTTAGACGTATATGCGTTACCCTCAGGTAAGCTTTTCATAAACAGTATTTATTCTGTGCCCTGTTTGGCCTCAAAATCTAGACGGTTTTTTTTTTTTTTTTTTTAAGCCCCGCTCGGCTGAAATATGCCCTCTCACTGGGCTAAAATACGAACTACAACTGACCAAGTAATAATAATCAAATAACAGCGAGATTTCTCGCTAAATGTAAGATCTCCTTATATATTTACATGTGAACTTAAGCATAGTAATACATCAAATAATATTACCAGATAATTCAATGATTGCACAGTAGTTTTAATCAGTTAAAGAAAGTCTACCTGTAATATACAACACCTATACATGACTTTAATTGAGGGAAAATGGTAAGCAGTGCTGCCCAAGAATTTGTAACATCAAAGTTATTTATTACCCTACAGGTATCTATGAATATAACATTCAAATTAGATATCAGGGTTAGTTACCTATTCATTAGTTTATTTGCATAACGAGAATTTCCTTTTTTAATCTGTGTCTAGCCTTTACAGTTTATTGTTTATATTTTTATAAATCATTATTTTATCATCAAGAATATTATCATTCTGATTTTTATCATTATCTATTTCTTCTTATTAAAATCTGTAGATTCAGATTATGTGTAATAGCTAAGTTAGTTTGTAGTACTCAAATTTACACCACAACATTAACGTTTCTAAACTCGAATCCGCAGTGAAATATGTATTTTGGTAACAAAAAAAAGTTTTACCCATCAAGCAATGTATATTTGGTTTGTTATTTATTTTAAATATCATTACTCTCAAATGCAATATAGAGTAGACATAAACTTTAAGTCAGCTTATTCGTTCATTTTATTCGTGTATTGATTCAACTTATTTAGTATTTTGGTGTGTTGCTCACCTATTAATATTATTGATAGGATTTCACTGAAATTAACCTAATTAAACAAGTTAAGCTTCTAAATGAGTGATGCCAGTTTAATGGGTGTGTTAAGTATGCACGCTGGTCTAATTATTTTAATTACTCCCAATACTTAAGAGAGAAAAATTTGTGCTGGTTGATGTTATAGCTAGGTTTAGATATGATGACAGGTACAATCCTATGCAAGTGGCGCCACCATACCAGATACAAAATACTCTAGGTGAAAGTTGGTACCCTGCAAAAATCGAGAACTCTCAAGGCGACACACAAAACCCACAGGGCAGACATGCAGCCACGTCAGACACCTATATCACTAGGCAAAAATTGTTTCCATGCCGGAGAACATCTCCTAAAAAAGCGACTGGGAACTTTGCCAGCAATAAAACACTGCATAAGAAGGGACAACCATGCCGGGTATCACCCAAGGCAACTGGTATATATTTTATGCCCTTATATGCTAAACTAAATAAAAACTCAACCAGGAAAAGCACATACTATGCCGGGAAATGAACCCTAAAAAGCGACTAGTAAAACTCTCAAGGTTGAGGCAGAATAAATGGTACTATGCCAGATACTGAGATCTAGGCAAATAGGATACCAATAAATAACCTTCCAGGTGTGTCAGGCATGTTACATCTAGCCTATAGGTAGTCAATTTCACCAGAGAAATTCAAAGTAATTCTCATGCATATCTAGTCCAGCAGTATGTGAGACAGAATAACATGCCTTTAATTAAATTTATAAGTATCATACTATTTACTTCTGAATTTGTCTAATCAAGCAGAGTTGTAAATGTTAACCACCATAATTGGAAATAACTAAGTTTGTAAAAGTTTCATTTTTAAAATAAGAATTTTATTATTATAATGTAATTAATAATAAAATGTTTATGAACAGTTTAAATAGCTTTGAGATAATAGTCTACATTTGTGTTAAAGTTAAATACAAAAACAAAATCCAAAATCAACAAATGAATTAAGTCAAAGTGTAAATAAAATATGAGCATGCCTCAGAGGTAATCCTCTGAGAATTACTAAATATCTATTTAAAAGATTGATCTAGATTATTAAGTACTAATCTGTTCTTATTGTTATATTTTTAACATCATAATGCATGATTAATTGTAACAAGTTATTAGGAATATCTAAAGGCAAGGCTAAACACCTTAAAAGTATCTGCTTATATCAGTTGGACATATAAGAGAGACCAACAGAAATATAGGCCCAATTATTAAATAATATTTTATCTAAATGTTATTTTTATTGGTGTAATTAGTTTACCAGTTTTATTTATTTATTATTATTATTATTTGAAGTGGGTTACCAGCACATGAAAACATGTTAAAGGTACAAATTTTCAGGTTGGGTATAAGGTACATGACACATGACATGGGTTCACATGACATCACACCAGGTAACAGGTGTATCTAAATACTTGTGGTGTGTTAGGTAACTTGTCTGGGCTCTTTTGACAGAGTTTTAGTGTTGATAGCAAATCTCAACTTATCCTACTCAGTATGATATAACCCCATATGGGGCAAAGAATGCACCTGGATTATTAATCTAACCTGCCAGATAATGGGATTACCAGCAGGCCCTGTGAGACACAGCTAACTTTGAAACCCTATGGTGATGTTTACACACCTGGGGATTATGCAATAACCTGTGACCAGGAGATGAAACTTGACCATCGGTCAGGTTGTTTGAATGACACACCAAAATGTATCTACCAGGCGGTGGATACTGATGTTTGTGCCCTTTCTGTAATTTAAAATTGGCCAAACAATAGACCACGTAGTACGGTAATTTAAGGATTTAAAGCTTTGGTTTAAAGAACAGCATGTAGGCTAAATTTCTTTATTCAAGAAACCCATTTGGTTTAAACATAAAGATCACTGAATTTCATGTTTTTACAAAAACATTTGAATGAATATCAGGATTATAAAATATTTTGAACTGACAAGCCAGATTGGAATAATAAGATATTTAATTGATGTTTCTATCAAAATACATTCACAATAACCACTTCAGTGGTATTCATTCAATATGTACATGCATAACATAACAGTTTAAATATTTTCCATTCTACAGCATCTATACATGTGTACAAAAGAGAAGCTATGTTACTTCTATTCAAGAGACAGCTACGAATAATAAAAGGTTGAGCCGTTACTCTTATTTCAATAGAATCCAGCTAATTTAGATCAGGTCCTGAAAGTTTTATATACATAAAATCTGAACAACACATTAATTTTGCAAAGAAAAGGTCATTCATTATAAGTAAAATATGACATATATACAATTGCAGGCACAAGTTGCCCGGCTGTTTGCATGGGGGGCATGAAATATTTGCGGATTACACTTATGCCCAATGTATTAAGAAGATGCGTGTTACAGTTTTTACACATCCCCTAATGGTACACATAGCACGTTTTATTTCTCTTGCTTTACATCTTAGTTACACATATTTTATATACATAATTATAGGACAATTTTTTTTTATTTTCTTTTTCTTTCATATATAACCTCCTAGTGGGAACACACAATTCAAGTTTAACACTGTTGGATTTAATTTCAATTAATGACTGAAGTAATTAGAAATACATTGATATTAAGGCTCTCATTTTATAAGAATGTAAAACTAATATGACTGGTTTATCCACAATGAAAATTCCCAATAACCTTAGTATTTACTGTAAATTGTACAGATAAAGGTTCAATACTGTGGGATTATTGTACACCTACAAATGATTTTTGTAGATGATTGTTTGAAGCATACACTGTTTTATAATGTATACGCCGCTTCATAGCCAAAGAAGGGCAAATTACTATAATGGTTTATCAATAGGAATCTAAAGTAGTAATAACCTTTCCAAATAAAATAATGCGCATTGTTCTTTAAACAGAGACGGGTCTACATTTATAAAAAGCCCCTATTCTAGTTCACAAAACGAGTGCACTAAATAAAAGGAATTTACTTAAGAAATGAAAGTCAGGCATTTTTAAAGCTGTTACTATGTTTCCATTTGAATAGATCGCTTATTTAGCAGACTTTTACAACCTAAGCCCCTTAAGTATATACTGATGCTAAAAAACCCAGAATTAACTCAAAATAAGCAATTTATTTACCAGAATTCGTCTCCTAACTGTTAGTAACAACTGAATAGCATCGCTCGCCAGATGTAGCTGCTTATTTATTCTGGGAGGAAATTGGGCTTGGCAACATGCACTCGCACAATTTAAAGAGATAAAATAACACTTTTTATTGGAATAAAATTTAGAGCCTAAACCTTCAAAATATCAGGACTGCATATTATTATCTAGACTTATAAATGAAACAAAAAGATACTTACAAGACTAGATAAAAGGACTGCTCTTTGGATGTGGGTGGCTCTTCACCTGGGTAGCCGACATTGTCGTAAAACCAACCCCAAGGTGAAAAAGAAGCCATATACCCTCTGCCTGCCACAGAGGGCAGGCACAGGGGTCCACTGCTCGATGATCCAAGAGAGGGAGAATCGCCAGGGCAAGGGGGTTTTATCCCAGAGGGACAAAGTCCTTAGCTGCCTGTGATTGGCTCTGGGGCATCTCTATATCGACTGTCAATCAGTGTTGATGCCCCTCCCCGGCAAGGTCAAAGGGAGGGCAAAAATGTTACAATGTGATGACATGACGTCATGGTCATGTAGTTGTGACGTATCAGTATCACCCAACACACCATTGTCTTCATCGTTAAGACCTGCAGTATTTACATTATCAATAGGAGTATTAACATCATCATTAGAACTATTTATCGGGGGAACATCTGGATGATCAGATGCAATAGTTTCATCCATATCATCCGATAATAATTTAAGTTCTAAATGTAACGCACTCACATCGTCAGAACAACTATTGTGAGGATCATTGTTTGGTGGTGTTATTATAGTGAACATAAGGTCATCATCTGTTGAAGACTCTTCTGACTCTGATGATGTATCATTTGGTTTGCGTGTGGTCGTAGTTAATGGTGTCGGTTTAGTGTCGACTGGAAACCCTGTATATGGCAGGATTAGATTGCGATGCAAGGTACGAGTACGTCTTTTATTACCCAAGGGGCAAACGACATAGACTGGAATATCCATATTGGGTTGTCCCATTACCTCGTACACCTGCACTTCCCATTAATGGCCAGTTTTTGTTTCCCAATTAGCCCTACCTTTCTTACTAAGACGTGATCTCCAATACCCAGCACCGCATTACGAGCACGTTTATCATACAACCGTTTGTGGTGATACCTGGACGAGAGGGATTCACGCTGAGCAATATCATAGGCAGAAGAAAGTTGGTCTTTGAGATCGGTAACATATGTGTTGTAATTTTGATGGTTAGGATTGTTGTTAGTACCAAGTACTATATCAATATGGAGGCGTGGATGACGACCAAACATTAAATAGAAAGGAGTATAACCGGTTGCGTTATTTTTCGTACAATTATATGCAATAGTTAGAGCACTTACGTATTCTTTCCAGTTTTTCTTTTTCTCTTCCTCAAGAGTAACCAACATACTGATTAGACTACGGTTAAACCTTTCTCTTTGCCCGTTCCCCATCGGATGGTACGGTGTACATCGTGATTTATGTATACCAGCTAGTCGGCATAGTTCTTTGATGATTTTAGATTCAAATTGTCTGCATGCCCTGTTCACTGTGTAGGCGGGCTGGAAAGCCATGGTGTTGGACAAAGGTGTCAAAGAGTACTTAGCTGTGGTTTTTGCCGTGGTATTGCGACAAGGAACTGCCATAGCATAGCGGGTGAAATTATCGGTCATGACCAGAATGTTTTCAACTCCACCTTTAGATGGCTCAAGGCTAAGATAATCAACACACAGGGAGTTCCATTGGTTGTGTAGGTTTTATCGGCACCAAAGGAGCTTTTCCTGGAGGGGACTTCCGCCTTATACAACGTGGACATTTTTTAATGTATAATCTATGTCTTTAGACGTTTTCGGCCAGTAAAATCGGGCAAGATAGAGAGACCGATTACGACCTAGATGCTTAACATTGCCATGAATACCAGATAAAGCAACTTTACGTAGACTGCTAGGTATAACCATTTGATATTGAATTTTGCCATTCAGTGTACGTTTACGATATAGTATGTCATCCCGTAGCACAAGACTATCTATTCGTCTGAAAAGAATTATTTGATCAGGATGAGTCAAGTCTTTCTTGTTATGACGTTATTGTCTCTGAAATACAAAATGAATGGTTTCAGAGTCGAATCCAGAATTTGTTCCTTAGCTACGTCTAATCGTGTTTGTCCAAGGATATCGAAAGGATCACTTGATGGAACAGCATTGGATAGGTCATAGGTAAGACTACATATTATAGGAGATAGTATGGTCACTGATTGACAAACAGCTTTTATTACGTCATACAGTGATGGTTTTGGTTCTGCTTTTCTGCTGACATTCGAGGTATACTTGAAAGTGCATCGACATCGATGTTGTATTTGCCGGCTTTATATTGAATGTTGAAGTTGTAATTAGCCAATTCCGATACCCATCTTTGACCTGTTGCATCTAATTTTGCAGAGGACATGATATAAGTTAAAGGGTTGTTATCTGTGTACACTGTAAACCATGATCCATAAAAATACTCTTTAAATTTGTCGGTTACACACCACTTCAAAGCCAAGAACTAGAACTTATGAATAGGTTACCGAGACTCGGATGGAGTTTGGCTACGGCTAGCATAAGCTATCGGTCTTTTCTGGCCATCCCGCTCCTGGTAGAGAATACCAGAGATCCCATCAAAACTTGCATTTGTATGAACAATAAACGGACGAGAGAGATATGCAAACGCTAGTACAGGAGCAGAAGAAAGCAGTCCTATTAATAGATCAAATGCTACTTGATGTTGTTGTGACCAGTTAAAGTTTGGTTGGGATGGAATTTTCTTTATGGTAAGATTGCTGGTTTTTGTTTTATTCTGAATATGGTGACCTTTCAGTACGTCATGTGATGGTTTTGCGATTTTTGCAAATCCAGGGACAAATCTACGATAGAAACTCGCAAAGCCTAAGAAACAGCGCACATCAATGACACGTTTAGGTACAGGCCATTCTTTGAGGGCATTTATTTTACTCTGGTCAGTTTGTATTCCTTCCTTTGAGACTATGTGTCCTAGGTATTTGACTTTGTTTTGCATTAGCTGGCACTTTGATGACTTTAGTATTAAGCCTGCATCATACAGAGGCTAAAAGATGTTATTCAAGCGATTGAGGTGTTCCTCAAAGGTGGCAGAGAATACGATTGTGTCGTCAAGATAGAGCAGACATTCTTTTAAATGGAGATCTTCCATGGTCTTTTGCATTAATCTTTGGAATGAGGCTGGCGCGCTCACCAAACCGAACGGCATGGTTTCCATTGATAAAAACCGAGGGGACCTAATGTAAATGCTGTTTTATCTTTATCTTCATCTGCTAACTCAACCTGCCAGTAACCGGACTTCAAATCTAGAGAGGAAAAGTATTGAGCGCCAATTAAAGAATTTAAGGTTTCATCGATTCTTGGCAAGGAATGAACGTCTCTGACAGTTCTGCTATTTAGGGTTCTATAATCAATACAGAACCGAAGAGTCCCGTCACTTTTTCTGACAAGGACCACTGGACTAGCAAACGGACTTCTGCTCTCCTTTATTACTTTTGATCTAGCATCTCTCTCAGATGTTGTTTTACCTCATCATATAATTGTGGAGGGATACGACGATATTGCTCCCTGAATGGTTCGTTGTTCGTTAACACAATACGGTGTTTTTCTACACTGGTATGTCCAAGATCTGTATTAATTAAGGAAAATATATGTTTCCATTTATGTAACAGTTGTTGTAGTAGGTTAGATTCAGATTGTGACAAATCTTGACCGAATTTGAACATGCTAAAGAATTTATCATCAGATGGTTGAGAAGATGGTGTAATTTAGTTTACGAAGGTAGCTTCCTGTATGTTACAGACAATTACTTTTGCTGGGATAGTGATGGAATGTGTTATGATGTTTCTAACCTGTACTGGAATTCTGTGACTTGTACCTATGGACAAATCAAGTTCTTGGACACAAGGAAGAAGAATCAATCCAGTTGGCAAATCTGTGGAGTACATCCACATCAGTTAAAACAAGAGTTTTTCCTGTTGTACAACCTCTAGATAAACCATTTATAGTGATATCACTCTGAGCAGGTATTACTGTAAACTTGGTGGATAATACATGACCACATTTATTAAGTGACTTCTGTTCCCTTTTCGTCATACATTTAATTGCAATCTTCCATGGTTCTGACATGTGTACACTTTGAATGAAATTTGGACCAGCATTTGTTGGTAGAAAATTTAAACATGATTTTAGGACATTCGTACCAATAAAAATGGAATATTGGAATTGAAATGTGTATTTTTCATTACCAATACTGACAAAGAAAATATTTGAGAATGTATATTAGAAAGCCTTAGGTCAACAGGGACGATACCACAGTCCTCTACCTGCTTCCCGTCTAGTTGCCGGAGATCCATCATCTCCTCCACAGGGACTAAGTCTGGCGGGTTGAGGTGTTTTTCATAAAACCACTCATCAACAGTAGAGACTTGGGAACCTGTATCTAAAGGACCTTTTCATTTAATACAATTTGCAATCATGTCAACAACCTGGGTTTCACCTACGAGAGGGACATTCTGGGTACATATATTTGTTGTGGGAATCGTATTATCTGAACCCGTGTCCTCCCACGACTGATCAGGGGTGACTTAGTTTTTTTAGGATTTTACCGTATTTGTCTCGTTTAGCATGACATTTGTCAACAGTATGTGTGTTACGATGGCAACGAGAGCAAACGATTTCGTCCGAGACAGTATTACTTTTACGAACGTCAACCTGAGCATGTGATGGTTGATTCGTTTTTGACGTCTGAGATCGTTCAAGTTTTGATATGCGATTCTCTGGGGTAGACAGTTTGTTATTTATCTGCTCCAGCACAAAGCTCTCAGAAGACGAAGATTTAACCCCTCGTTGAGAAATTTAATTGGACGATGCAACCTTCACCTGTGAACTATGTGCTACTTCGGACTCTAAAGCCCGGGCGGCTGCAAACAGTTCATCTTGTTCTTCCTCATTATCATACCTATGACGCAAGGCTTCTTTAATATATTTGGAATGCAGTCCATTCCAGAATCTAGAGCGAAGCATTTGCTCATATTCCCTATGAGGTATAGGATTTATGAGGTCTGTCTATTAAGCCTGCAGCTCCAGTTAACTATATCCTTTTTGACATCTTGTTTACAAGAGTGGAACTGCTGGATAAGTACCTCTGTGGGGATCACATTACCGAAGTACCTGTCAAATTTATTTAGTATATCTGTAGGAGTGGATTCATCAGGCATATGTAATAGAACAATACCTGCCGTTTCCCTAACAGACTGGTGAATCGCTGACAATATCTGAGAATCTGGTGTTACGCCAGCTTTTATCATAGACTAGAGATGGGAGCGCCATTGTTCGTAGCTACCGCTTTTATCATGATTCCTTGAAAAAGAAGGAAGCTTTGGAGATATTATACTGTAACCAGTTGCCCCAGCTGGCACCTGAATGGCATCACCCCTTCTGTGTTTAAACTCTACTTAAATCTGATTTACCTAGAAATCTGAAAGAAATTCGAGCTTTGTTACTATCTCTGAGATACGTCTACCTTCGGATACCTGAAAGGCAGAAGGATTTAACAATCGAGCATTTTGTTGTGAATCAGGTGAGACACCTCAGTAATGGAGAAAACCCCAGCATGCTCAAGAGAGATTTTGATATTTGAATCCCTTTGTAAGGAGCTACCTGTTAGCTTATCTATGGCCTGTTTGGCGGAGTCATAGATTCCAAAACTACAAACCCGCGGCCAGTGCAACCACCAGTATGTGCTTCTCTAACAAGAAAAACGTGTGGAGTTTCAATTTGCGAGAACTGCTCAATAATCTCAGATTCGTTAACATCAGAAGGTAGTCCTTGAATGGAGACGACCCGTGTTATGTCAACTGATTTAACATCCATCTCTTTTTAATGCAAATGTATGAATAAATGGGATGGAATGTGGTCTTTGAAGACAATGACAGACAGAAGTAATGATGTAAACTGTCTTAGGTCGTCCTACGATGGTCAAATACTAGCAGGTTCATGTAGTCAGAATGTTAAATTAATGGCAATTGTTAGTGATTAGTTGCTGTGCCATTGTTTACATTACCGAGACCACGAGGCCTGATGACAATAGAACACGTGACCAATCATGGTAACCTCAAACCGGAACAACGGATAATACCCTTTATATGCAATTCAAATTACTAATACTAAACTGTGAAAATATTTTACAGTCAGAACAGCAATTCAATGATCACTTAAAATTCAAAAGCGTGCAATAATACCTTACACATCATAATATATGATTATTTAAGCACAATTCTATGGACAATAACAAAAAAAAAAGAAGAAAAGTTCAAGCAGTTAATGGAAAATGTCAAACAATACCGTGTGTCTTCTTCAAGGAGAGTGACGTTCGCCAGGGCCCTTCAGACGAAGTCTCCGTGCACGGAGTACATATTGACGATAGTCCAGGAACACAAACAAAGAACACACGAGCGTAGAACAATGGCAAAGCAGCGTTTACAGTGTAAGGCACTGAAGCGAAGCGAAGTTGGAACACAGGGAACCAGTGTCCTAGAGAGCCCACGAAAAGTCCACTCTGGTCATGTGTAATGGTGTTGTGCACAAACACCAATCAATTATAATTATTATCCACCGGTGGTTTGGAAGTCAGGAAAACGATCATCTCAAGTGACATCGTCGGCGGGACGCACACATGGACATCGACTTCACCCAGAGATGGTCCTCACTCGGGGCACCAAAATGTAACGGGTGTTCCCGGCAAATGCCCAGGTCACCCGGTGAAAGCAAGGCAGCGTGATATATAAAAGTCGGTTTATTCTGTAGTAGTAGTAGTAGTAGTAGTAGTATATATATATATATATATATATATATATATATATATATTTATATATATATATATATAACTCTGGAGAAAAACAACACTGTTAATTCACAACAGACTGTTTCACGGGATGCGACCCGATCATCAGGTGAAAGTGGTTAGAATGAAGCTAACGTCGTGGTTTGAAAAGCCGAGACTTTACGAGATTACGAGATTATGCTTTGTGCGATTCGGGTGGGGGGGGGGGGCATGTGAAAGACTGACACTGATCCTATTGTTCTCGGGTGCACAATAGGATTGGTCGGGGTACACGTGCGATACTGGAACATAACAGGGCAGGGCAAAGAGGTTATATAATGTAGTAAATAGTAAATATAATACAAAGATATAACCAGGATGCTCAATCAGCATATTGAAATGATTTCTAATAGGGCCTTGGAAGCAGTGAAAATATTAGTAGTATACATATGATATGATAAAAATACACATATACTGTGAAAATACACAATATACAAGGCAAATATACAATATAAAAGGCAAATATACAATATAAAAGGCAAATATACTATACCCATACCAAGTGGTGCAAGTCTCCTAGCTGAAGGTCGTAAAGCCCATTAGACCAGGATAAAGTAGAACTTTCCTGTCATCCAATGGACTCCACGAGCCAGTAGTGAGAGAACAACTACCTGAACAAATGAGTCTGCCCAGCGGATCCTCGTTGGGGGGGGGGGGATGGGGTTAAGGGGGCACGCTGAATATTAGTACGAATGCTAGGTTTTAAAATATTTCAGGGTGAATTTGTTTTGATGGCGGCACTTGGAGAGAATTTCAGCTCTTGAGTTCAACAATGATCCAGGGGGGGGGCCGTAGCTATAAGTAGCTTTTCAGACAAGCAGAGATCACACTTCCTAGTCCCACAGAAGTAAGGTGCTGCCTTGGCAGATATTTCCCAGGAGAGCTTGTAATTGATATTGTTGTCTTTTAGTGACCAAATGTGTTTAGACAGTTCAGTGTTTTTAGCGTGGGATCTGTTCCGAAAGGATTGCTTGTGGTTATTATATCTTGTCTTGAAATCACCTTCAGTACACCCTATGTAGTGTTTCACGTCATTGTCTGTTCTAACTGTTGCTTTATAGACAATGCATTTCAGCTGACATTGACCATTCATAGGACATTCGTCTTTTTTACGGCAGTTACATTGTTTTTGGGGTGCATTCACAGCATTGTCAGAATTTAGAACCTTCATATTATGTTTGCTGATCAGGTTAGACATGTTGGGTAGACAGCTGTAGCTAATTTTCAAATTGTTCCTGTTGAATAACCTGTGGTACCTGTGATGTTGAGGGAAGTGTTTTTCAACTAGTTTCATGAATTTTCTGCCAATGTTGGTTTTTACATGACGGCTGTAGGGTGGATTAAACCATATTATTTTCCTTTTCCTGTTTCTCTTGCTTTTCACTGTTGGTTCAACATATTTTAAGCTTTCTGAGAACCCGCTTTTCGCTAAAGCTTCATCATACATGGGTTTGGCTTTCATAAATAGCTCTTTATTGCAGGAGTTGTCAGAAACACGTTTACTGATCATCATAGGTATCTGCCTAATGATAGCTGGGGGGTGATTGGATTGTGCGTGGATATAGAGAGGTTCATTGTTCGGTTTTCTGTAAGGGTAGAAGACGTCATTTTGGAGGTCAAATGTTACGTCTAAGAAATCTGTGCAGGTCAGGTTAGTTTCAATGGTTATCTTTAACCCAACATTGGAAAAGAGTTTGATCATTTTCTTACGGGTGCTGTCTGCTTTGGGTCCAGACATGTTTGGGAGATAACCTAAACCGTCATCACGATACAGGCCTAGAGCATTTACACCAAATTCCTTTTTCAACATATCTAGGATGTATAAACCAACAATTTCGCATACTTCAGCGCCATCAAAACTGCCCATGGTGACGTCAAAACTAGTGTGATCTTTTTTCACCCAGGTGTTACCGTTGCTAAACAGTAAGCTTTTCCTGCTGTGCAGGATGGTTTTGATAACATCCTCTGGAATGGAGACCATGGTTTTGGCAAATTTGAGGGCTTTCATGAGAAGATCTTCTGTGATCGAGGGGTAAAAGTCAACAATATCAAACTTTATGAACTTAGATTTTTGTTTCAGCTTCAATTTCTTGAACCAAGATATTACCTGTGCGGTATTTTGCCACTGGTTGAGTTTGGTTTTCAGTCTCAGTTGGCTATTAATTTTTTCCAAGTGCTTTTTGCTAATGATACCTATTTCAGATTTTGCTGGATTAATCAATCTGCACTTGGGGTTTTGTTCAAAATTATCCTTGTGGTCTTTCAAAGTAATGTAAGCATTGCGCTCGGCCATGACTTCGATGCGGTCTGCTAGGTTAAGGGAACCGGCTATTTCTTTGGCTTCTGTACTGATATTTTTACAGATATTTCTGTCTGCCTTTTTGTATGTCTTAGTGATGTTTTCTGTAAGAAGTTTATTGTAGTGTTCTTTCGGCATACTGTACAGGTTGGTTGTCTTATCTGCCTGTACTAGGAGATTGTCAGATTGTCTGATTGTTTTGATGTCATTGGCCATTTGTTTCTGGAATGCATTGTGTGAGTGCTGAAATTCAATGTTCCGGACCATTTCGTAGATATCACTTTCAAATGCCCTGAGGTGTTCGCAATGAGGGGGTGAATATGTGGTTTTGAATCCATAGTTTTGTTTATCTGAAGTTTGACCAGGGTTTTCGAAATGGAATACCTTCCATCGCATTCTCCGAAGTAGGCTTTCAACTTTACTTATCAGGGATTTGGTATAGGACAGATTACTAGGGATGGGAATGTTTTTCAAAGAGTAGTTGAAGTTAGCTTTGTTCATACTGTAGATGTTACAAGTTGAATTTCTGGACAGGGTGGGTTAACAAAAGTGCTCGACAACGTACCTGTCGCTGGAGCTGGAGTAGAAGGTAGTGTTACCCTCCGATGTAAAGTGCTCTATGGCCTACAAGCTAGGCCAGAGCGGTATAACTCTGGAGAAAAACAACACTGTTAATTCACAACAGACTGTTTCACGGGATGCGACCCGATCATCAGGTGAAAGTGGTTAGAATGAAGCTAACGTCGTGGTTTGAAAAGCCGAGACTTTACGAGATTACGAGATTATGCTTTGTGCGATTCGGGTGGGGGGGGGGGGGGGGGGGCATGTGAAAGACTGACACTGATCCTATTGTTCTCGGGTGCACAATAGGATTGGTCGGGGTACACGTGCGATACTGGAACATAACAGGGCAGGGCAAAGAGGTTATATAATGTAGTAAATAGTAAATATAATACAAAGATATAACCAGGATGCTCAATCAGCATATTGAAATGATTTCTAATAGGGCCTTGGAAGCAGTGAAAATATTAGTAGTATACATATGATATGATAAAAATACACATATACTGTGAAAATACACAATATACAAGGCAAATATACAATATAAAAGGCAAATATACAATATAAAAGGCAAATATACTATACCCATACCAAGTGGTGCAAGTCTCCTAGCTGAAGGTCGTAAAGCCCATTAGACCAGGATAAAGTAGAACTTTCCTGTCATCCAATGGACTCCACGAGCCAGTAGTGAGAGAACAACTACCTGAACAAATGAGTCTGCCCAGCGGATCCTCGTTGGGGGGGGGTGGGGTTAAGGGGGCACGCTGAATATTAGTACGAATGCTAGGTTTTAAAATATTTCAGGGTGAATTTGTTTTGATGGCGGCACTTGGAGAGAATTTCAGCTCTTGAGTTCAACAATGATCCGGGGGGGGGGCCGTAGCTATAAGTAGCTTTTCAGACAAGCAGAGATCACACTTCCTAGTCCCACAGAAGTAAGGTGCTGCCTTGGCAGATATTTCCCAGGAGAGCTTGTAATTGATATTGTTGTCTTTTAGTGACCAAATGTGTTTAGACAGTTCAGTGTTTTTAGCGTGGGATCTGTTCCGAAAGGATTGCTTGTGGTTATTATATCTTGTCTTGAAATCACCTTCAGTACACCCTATGTAGTGTTTCACGTCATTGTCTGTTCTAACTGTTGCTTTATAGACAATGCATTTCAGCTGACATTGGCCATTCATAGGACATTCGTCTTTTTTACGGCAGTTACATTGTTTTTGGGGTGCATTCACAGCATTGTCAGAATTTAGAACCTTCATATTATGTTTGCTGATCAGGTTAGACATGTTGGGTAGACAGCTGTAGCTAATTTTCAAATTGTTCCTGTTGAATAACCTGTGGTACCTGTGATGTTGAGGGAAGTGTTTTTCAACTAGTTTCATGAATTTTCTGCCAATGTTGGTTTTTACATGACGGCTGTAGGGTGGATTAAACCATATTATTTTCCTTTTCCTGTTTCTCTTGCTTTTCACTGTTGGTTCAACATATTTTAAGCTTTCTGAGAACCCGCTTTTCGCTAAAGCTTCATCATACATGGGTTTGGCTTTCATAAATAGCTCTTTATTGCAGGAGTTGTCAGAAACACGTTTACTGATCATCATAGGTATCTGCCTAATGATAGCTGGGGGGTGATTGGATTGTGCGTGGATATAGAGAGGTTCATTGTTCGGTTTTCTGTAAGGGTAGAAGACGTCATTTTGGAGGTCAAATGTTACGTCTAAGAAATCTGTGCAGGTCAGGTTAGTTTCAATGGTTATCTTTAACCCAACATTGGAAAAGAGTTTGATCATTTTCTTACGGGTGCTGTCTGCTTTGGGTCCAGACATGTTTGGGAAACAACCTAAACCGTCATCACGATACAGGCCTAGAGCATTTACACCAAATTCCTTTTTCAACATATCTAGGATGTATAAACCAACAATTTCGCATACTTGAGCGCCATCAAAACTGCCCATGGTGACGTCAAAACTAGTGTGATCTTTTTTCACCCAGGTGTTACCGTTGCTAAACAGTAAGCTCTTCCTGCTGTGCAGGATGGTTTTGATAACATCCTCTGGAATGGAGACCATGGTTTTGGCAAATTTGAGGGCTTTCATGAGAAGATCTTCTGTGATCGAGGGGTAAAAGTCAACAATATCAAACTTTATGAACTTAGATTTTTGTTTCAGCTTCAATTTCTTGAACCAAGATATTACCTGTGCGGTATTTGCCACTGGTTGAGTTTGGTTTTCAGTCTCAGTTGGCTATTAATTTTTTCCAAGTGCTTTTTGCTAATGATACCTATTTCAGATTTTGCTGGATTAATCAATCTGCACTTGGGGTTTTGTTCAAAATTATCCTTGTGGTCTTTCAAAGTAATGTAAGCATTGCGCTCGGCCATGACTTCGATGCGGTCTGCTAGGTTAAGGGAACCGGCTATTTCTTTGGCTTCTGTACTGATATTTTTACAGATATTTCTGTCTGCCTTTTTGTATGTCTTAGTGATGTTTTCTGTAAGAAGTTTATTGTAGTGTTCTTTCGGCATACTGTACAGGTTGGTTGTCTTATCTGCCTGTACTAGGAGATTGTCAGATTGTCTGATTGTTTTGATGTCATTGGCCATTTGTTTCTGGAATGCATTGTGTGAGTGCTGAAATTCAATGTTCCGGACCATTTCGTAGATATCACTTTCAAATGCCCTGAGGTGTTCGCAATGAGGGGGTGAATATGTGGTTTTGAATCCATAGTTTTGTTTATCTGAAGTTTGACCAGGGTTTTCGAAATGGAATACCTTCCATCGCATTCTCCGAAGTAGGCTTTCAACTTTACTTATCAGGGATTTGGTATAGGACAGATTACTAGGGATGGGAATGTTTTTCAAAGAGTAGTTGAAGTTAGCTTTGTTCATACTGTAGATGTTACAAGTTGAATTTCTGGACAGGGTGGGTTAACAAAAGTGCTCGACAACGTACCTGTCGCTGGAGCTGGAGTAGAAGGTAGTGTTACCCTCCGATGTAAAGTGCTCTATGGCCTACAAGCTAGGCCAGAGCGGTATAACTCTGGAGAAAAACAACACTGTTAATTCACAACAGACTGTTTCACGGGATGCGACCCGATCATCAGGTGAAAGTGGTTAGAATGAAGCTAACGTCGTGGTTTGAAAAGCCGAGACTTTACGAGATTACGAGATTATGCTTTGTGCGATTCGGGTGGGGGGGGGGGGCATGTGAAAGACTGACACTGATCCTATTGTTCTCGGGTGCACAATAGGATTGGTCGGGGTACACGTGCGATACTGGAACATAACAGGGCAGGGCAAAGAGGTTATATAATGTAGTAAATAGTAAATATAATACAAAGATATAACCAGGATGCTCAATCAGCATATTGAAATGATTTCTAATAGGGCCTTGGAAGCAGTGAAAATATTAGTAGTATACATATGATATGATAAAAATACACATATACTGTGAAAATACACAATATACAAGGCAAATATACAATATAAAAGGCAAATATACAATATAAAAGGCAAATATACTATACCCATACCAAGTGGTGCAAGTCTCCTAGCTGAAGGTCGTAAAGCCCATTAGACCAGGATAAAGTAGAACTTTCCTGTCATCCAATGGACTCCACGAGCCAGTAGTGAGAGAACAACTACCTGAACAAATGAGTCTGCCCAGCGGATCCTCGTTGGGGGGGGGGGGGGTTAAGGGGGCACGCTGAATATTAGTACGAATGCTAGGTTTTAAAATATTTCAGGGTGAATTTGTTTTGATGGCGGCACTTGGAGAGAATTTCAGCTCTTGAGTTCAACAATGATCCGGGGGGGGGGGCCGTAGCTATAAGTAGCTTTTCAGACAAGCAGAGATCACACTTCCTAGTCCCACAGAAGTAAGGTGCTGCCTTGGCAGATATTTCCCAGGAGAGCTTGTAATTGATATTGTTGTCTTTTAGTGACCAAATGTGTTTAGACAGTTCAGTGTTTTTAGCGTGGGATCTGTTCCGAAAGGATTGCTTGTGGTTATTATATCTTGTCTTGAAATCACCTTCAGTACACCCTATGTAGTGTTTCACGTCATTGTCTGTTCTAACTGTTGCTTTATAGACAATGCATTTCAGCTGACATTGACCATTCATAGGACATTCGTCTTTTTTACGGCAGTTACATTGTTTTTGGGGTGCATTCACAGCATTGTCAGAATTTAGAACCTTCATATTATGTTTGCTGATCAGGTTAGACATGTTGGGTAGACAGCTGTAGCTAATTTTCAAATTGTTCCTGTTGAATAACCTGTGGTACCTGTGATGTTGAGGGAAGTGTTTTTCAACTAGTTTCATGAATTTTCTGCCAATGTTGGTTTTTACATGACGGCTGTAGGGTGGATTAAACCATATTATTTTCCTTTTCCTGTTTCTCTTGCTTTTCACTGTTGGTTCAACATATTTTAAGCTTTCTGAGAACCCGCTTTTCGCTAAAGCTTCATCATACATGGGTTTGGCTTTCATAAATAGCTCTTTATTGCAGGAGTTGTCAGAAACACGTTTACTGATCATCATAGGTATCTGCCTAATGATAGCTGGGGGGTGATTGGATTGTGCGTGGATATAGAGAGGTTCATTGTTCGGTTTTCTGTAAGGGTAGAAGACGTCATTTTGGAGGTCAAATGTTACGTCTAAGAAATCTGTGCAGGTCAGGTTAGTTTCAATGGTTATCTTTAACCCAACATTGGAAAAGAGTTTGATCATTTTCTTACGGGTGCTGTCTGCTTTGGGTCCAGACATGTTTGGGAAACAACCTAAACCGTCATCACGATACAGGCCTAGAGCATTTACACCAAATTCCTTTTTCAACATATCTAGGATGTATAAACCAACAATTTCGCATACTTGAGCGCCATCAAAACTGCCCATGGTGACGTCAAAACTAGTGTGATCTTTTTTCACCCAGGTGTTACCGTTGCTAAACAGTAAGCTCTTCCTGCTGTGCAGGATGGTTTTGATAACATCCTCTGGAATGGAGACCATGGTTTTGGCAAATTTGAGGGCTTTCATGAGAAGATCTTCTGTGATCGAGGGGTAAAAGTCAACAATATCAAACTTTATGAACTTAGATTTTTGTTTCAGCTTCAATTTCTTGAACCAAGATATTACCTGTGCGGTATTTGCCACTGGTTGAGTTTGGTTTTCAGTCTCAGTTGGCTATTAATTTTTTCCAAGTGCTTTTTGCTAATGATACCTATTTCAGATTTTGCTGGATTAATCAATCTGCACTTGGGGTTTTGTTCAAAATTATCCTTGTGGTCTTTCAAAGTAATGTAAGCATTGCGCTCGGCCATGACTTCGATGCGGTCTGCTAGGTTAAGGGAACCGGCTATTTCTTTGGCTTCTGTACTGATATTTTTACAGATATTTCTGTCTGCCTTTTTGTATGTCTTAGTGATGTTTTCTGTAAGAAGTTTATTGTAGTGTTCTTTCGGCATACTGTACAGGTTGGTTGTCTTATCTGCCTGTACTAGGAGATTGTCAGATTGTCTGATTGTTTTGATGTCATTGGCCATTTGTTTCTGGAATGCATTGTGTGAGTGCTGAAATTCAATGTTCCGGACCATTTCGTAGATATCACTTTCAAATGCCCTGAGGTGTTCGCAATGAGGGGGTGAATATGTGGTTTTGAATCCATAGTTTTGTTTATCTGAAGTTTGACCAGGGTTTTCGAAATGGAATACCTTCCATCGCATTCTCCGAAGTAGGCTTTCAACTTTACTTATCAGGGATTCGGTATAGGACAGATTACTAGGGATGGGAATGTTTTTCAAAGAGTAGTTGAAGTTAGCTTTGTTCATACTGTAGATGTTACAAGTTGAATTTCTGGACAGGGTGGGTTAACAAAAGTGCTCGACAACGTACCTGTCGCTGGAGCTGGAGTAGAAGGTAGTGTTACCCTCCGATGTAAAGTGCTCTATGGCCTACAAGCTAGGCCAGAGCGGTATAACTCTGGAGAAAAACAACACTGTTAATTCACAACAGACTGTTTCACGGGATGCGACCCGATCATCAGGTGAAAGTGGTTAGAATGAAGCTAACGTCGTGGTTTGAAAAGCCGAGACTTTACGAGATTACGAGATTATGCTTTGTGCGATTCGGGTGGGGGGGGGGGGCATGTGAAAGACTGACACTGATCCTATTGTTCTCGGGTGCACAATAGGATTGGTCGGGGTACACGTGCGATACTGGAACATAACAGGGCAGGGCAAAGAGGTTATATAATGTAGTAAATAGTAAATATAATACAAAGATATAACCAGGATGCTCAATCAGCATATTGAAATGATTTCTAATAGGGCCTTGGAAGCAGTGAAAATATTAGTAGTATACATATGATATGATAAAAATACACATATACTGTGAAAATACACAATATACAAGGCAAATATACAATATAAAAGGCAAATATACAATATAAAAGGCAAATATACTATACCCATACCAAGTGGTGCAAGTCTCCTAGCTGAAGGTCGTAAAGCCCATTAGACCAGGATAAAGTAGAACTTTCCTGTCATCCAATGGACTCCACGAGCCAGTAGTGAGAGAACAACTACCTGAACAAATGAGTCTGCCCAGCGGATCCTCGTTGGGGGGGGGGGGGTGGGGTTAAGGGGGCACGCTGAATATTAGTACGAATGCTAGGTTTTAAAATATTTCAGGGTGAATTTGTTTTGATGGCGGCACTTGGAGAGAATTTCAGCTCTTGAGTTCAACAATGATCCAGGGGGGGCCGTAGCTATAAGTAGCTTTTCAGACAAGCAGAGATCACACTTCCTAGTCCCACAGAAGTAAGGTGCTGCCTTGGCAGATATTTCCCAGGAGAGCTTGTAATTGATATTGTTGTCTTTTAGTGACCAAATGTGTTTAGACAGTTCAGTGTTTTTAGCGTAGGATCTGTTCCGAAAGGATTGCTTGTGGTTATTATATCTTGTCTTGAAATCACCTTCAGTACACGCTATGTAGTGTTTCACGTCATTGTCTGTTCTAACTGTTGCTTTATAGACAATGCATTTCAGCTGACATTGACCATTCATAGGACATTCGTCTTTTTTACGGCAGTTACATTGTTTTTGGGGTGCATTCACAGCATTGTCAGAATTTAGAACCTTCATATTATGTTTGCTGATCAGGTTAGACATGTTGGGTAGACAGCTGTAGCTAATTTTCAAATTGTTCCTGTTGAATAACCTGTGGTACCTGTGATGTTGAGGGAAGTGTTTTTCAACTAGTTTCATGAATTTTCTGCCAATGTTGGTTTTTACATGACGGCTGTAGGGTGGATTAAACCATATTATTTTCCTTTTCCTGTTTCTCTTGCTTTTCACTGTTGGTTCAACATATTTTAAGCTTTCTGAGAACCCGCTTTTCGCTAAAGCTTCATCATACATGGGTTTGGCTTTCATAAATAGCTCTTTATTGCAGGAGTTGTCAGAAACACGTTTACTGATCATCATAGGTATCTGCCTAATGATAGCTGGGGGGTGATTGGATTGTGCGTGGATATAGAGAGGTTCATTGTTCGGTTTTCTGTAAGGGTAGAAGACGTCATTTTGGAGGTCAAATGTTACGTCTAAGAAATCTGTGCAGGTCAGGTTAGTTTCAATGGTTATCTTTAACCCAACATTGGAAAAGAGTTTGATCATTTTCTTACGGGTGCTGTCTGCTTTGGGTCCAGACATGTTTGGGAAACAACCTAAACCGTCATCACGATACAGGCCTAGAGCATTTACACCAAATTCCTTTTTCAACATATCTAGGATGTATAAACCAACAATTTCGCATACTTCAGCGCCATCAAAACTGCCCATGGTGACGTCAAAACTAGTGTGATCTTTTTTTCCCCCAGGTGTTACCGTTGCTAAAGAGTAAGCTTTTCCTGCTGTGCAGGATGGTTTTGATAACATCCTCTGGAATGGAGACCATGGTTTTGGCAAATTTGAGGGCTTTCATGAGAAGATCTTCTGTGATCGAGGGGTAAAAGTCAACAATATCAAACTTTATGAACTTAGATTTTTGTTTCAGCTTCAATTTCTTGAACCAAGATATTACCTGTGCGGTATTTTGCCACTGGTTGAGTTTGGTTTTCAGTCTCAGTTGGCTATTAATTTTTTCCAAGTGCTTTTTGCTAATGATACCTATTTCAGATTTTGCTGGATTAATCAATCTGCACTTGGGGTTTTGTTCAAAATTATCCTTGTGGTCTTTCAAAGTAATGTAAGCATTGCGCTCGGCCATGACTTCGATGCGGTCTGCTAGGTTAAGGGAACCGGCTATTTCTTTGGCTTCTGTACTGATATTTTTACAGATATTTCTGTCTGCCTTTTTGTATGTCTTAGTGATGTTTTCTGTAAGAAGTTTATTGTAGTGTTCTTTCGGCATACTGTACAGGTTGGTTGTCTTATCTGCCTGTACTAGGAGATTGTCAGATTGTCTGATTGTTTTGATGTCATTGGCCATTTGTTTCTGGAATGCATTGTGTGAGTGCTGAAATTCAATGTTCCGGACCATTTCGTAGATATCACTTTCAAATGCCCTGAGGTGTTCGCAATGAGGGGGTGAATATGTGGTTTTGAATCCATAGTTTTGTTTATCTGAAGTTTGACCAGGGTTTTCGAAATGGAATACCTTCCATCGCATTCTCCGAAGTAGGCTTTCAACTTTACTTATCAGGGATTTGGTATAGGACAGATTACTAGGGATGGGAATGTTTTTCAAAGAGTAGTTGAAGTTAGCTTTGTTCATACTGTAGATGTTACAAGTTGAATTTCTGGACAGGGTGGGTTAACAAAAGTGCTCGACAACGTACCTGTCGCTGGAGCTGGAGTAGAAGGTAGTGTTACCCTCCGATGTAAAGTGCTCTATGGCCTACAAGCTAGGCCAGAGCGGTATAACTCTGGAGAAAAACAACACTGTTAATTCACAACAGACTGTTTCACGGGATGCGACCCGATCATCAGGTGAAAGTGGTTAGAATGAAGCTAACGTCGTGGTTTGAAAAGCCGAGACTTTACGAGATTACGAGATTATGCTTTGTGCGATTCGGGTGGGGGGGGGGGGGGCATGTGAAAGACTGACACTGATCCTATTGTTCTCGGGTGCACAATAGGATTGGTCGGGGTACACGTGCGATACTGGAACATAACAGGGCAGGGCAAAGAGGTTATATAATGTAGTAAATAGTAAATATAATACAAAGATATAACCAGGATGCTCAATCAGCATATTGAAATGATTTCTAATAGGGCCTTGGAAGCAGTGAAAATATTAGTAGTATACATATGATATGATAAAAATACACATATACTGTGAAAATACACAATATACAAGGCAAATATACAATATAAAAGGCAAATATACTATACCCATACCAAGTGGTGCAAGTCTCCTAGCTGAAGGTCGTAAAGCCCATTAGACCAGGATAAAGTAGAACTTTCCTGTCATCCAATGGACTCCACGAGCCAGTAGTGAGAGAACAACTACCTGAACAAATGAGTCTGCCCAGCGGATCCTCGTTGGGGGGGGGGTGGGGTTAAGGGGGCACGCTGAATATTAGTACGAATGCTAGGTTTTAAAATATTTCAGGGTGAATTTGTTTTGATGGCGGCACTTGGAGAGAATTTCAGCTCTTGAGTTCAACAATGATCCAGGGGGGGCCGTAGCTATAAGTAGCTTTTCAGACAAGCAGAGATCACACTTCCTAGTCCCACAGAAGTAAGGTGCTGCCTTGGCAGATATTTCCCAGGAGAGCTTGTAATTGATATTGTTGTCTTTTAGTGACCAAATGTGTTTAGACAGTTCAGTGTTTTTAGCGTGGGATCTGTTCCGAAAGGATTGCTTGTGGTTATTATATCTTGTCTTGAAATCACCTTCAGTACACCCTATGTAGTGTTTCACGTCATTGTCTGTTCTAACTGTTGCTTTTTAGACAATGCATTTCAGCTGACATTGACCATTCATAGGACATTCGTCTTTTTTACGGCAGTTACATTGTTTTTGGGGTGCATTCACAGCATTGTCAGAATTTAGAACCTTCATATTATGTTTGCTGATCAGGTTAGACATGTTGGGTAGACAGCTGTAGCTAATTTTCAAATTGTTCCTGTTGAATAACCTGTGGTACCTGTGATGTTGAGGGAAGTGTTTTTCAACTAGTTTCATGAATTTTCTGCCAATGTTGGTTTTTACATGACGGCTGTAGGGTGGATTAAACCATATTATTTTCCTTTTCCTGTTTCTCTTGCTTTTCACTGTTGGTTCAACATATTTTAAGCTTTCTGAGAACCCGCTTTTCGCTAAAGCTTCATCATACATGGGTTTGGCTTTCATAAATAGCTCTTTATTGCAGGAGTTGTCAGAAACACGTTTACTGATCATCATAGGTATCTGCCTAATGATAGCTGGGGGGTGATTGGATTGTGCGTGGATATAGAGAGGTTCATTGTTCGGTTTTCTGTAAGGGTAGAAGACGTCATTTTGGAGGTCAAATGTTACGTCTAAGAAATCTGTGCAGGTCAGGTTAGTTTCAATGGTTATCTTTAACCCAACATTGGAAAAGAGTTTGATCATTTTCTTACGGGTGCTGTCTGCTTTGGGTCCAGACATGTTTGGGAAACAACCTAAACCGTCATCACGATACAGGCCTAGAGCATTTACACCAAATTCCTTTTTCAACATATCTAGGATGTATAAACCAACAATTTCGCATACTTCAGCGCCATCAAAACTGCCCATGGTGACGTCAAAACTAGTGTGATCTTTTTTCACCCAGGTGTTACCGTTGCTAAACAGTAAGCTTTTCCTGCTGTGCAGGATGGTTTTGATAACATCCTCTGGAATGGAGACCATGGTTTTGGCAAATTTGAGGGCTTTCATGAGAAGATCTTCTGTGATCGAGGGGTTAAAGTCAACAATATCAAACTTTATGAACTTAGATTTTTGTTTCAGCTTCAATTTCTTGAACCAAGATATTACCTGTGCGGTATTTTGCCACTGGTTGAGTTTGGTTTTCAGTCTCAGTTGGCTATTAATTTTTTCCAAGTGCTTTTTGCTAATGATACCTATTTCAGATTTTGCTGGATTAATCAATCTGCACTTGGGGTTTTGTTCAAAATTATCCTTGTGGTCTTTCAAAGTAATGTAAGCATTGCGCTCGGCCATGACTTCGATGCGGTCTGCTAGGTTAAGGGAACCGGCTATTTCTTTGGCTTCTGTACTGATATTTTTACAGATATTTCTGTCTGCCTTTTTGTATGTCTTAGTGATGTTTTCTGTAAGAAGTTTATTGTAGTGTTCTTTCGGCATACTGTACAGGTTGGTTGTCTTATCTGCCTGTACTAGGAGATTGTCAGATTGTCTGATTGTTTTGATGTCATTGGCCATTTGTTTCTGGAATGCATTGTGTGAGTGCTGAAATTCAATGTTCCGGACCATTTCGTAGATATCACTTTCAAATGCCCTGAGGTGTTCGCAATGAGGGGGTGAATATGTGGTTTTGAATCCATAGTTTTGTTTATCTGAAGTTTGACCAGGGTTTTCGAAATGGAATACCTTCCATCGCATTCTCCGAAGTAGGCTTTCAACTTTACTTATCAGGGATTTGGTATAGGACAGATTACTAGGGATGGGAATGTTTTTCAAAGAGTAGTTGAAGTTAGCTTTGTTCATACTGTAGATGTTACAAGTTGAATTTCTGGACAGGGTGGGTTAACAAAAGTGCTCGACAACGTACCTGTCGCTGGAGCTGGAGTAGAAGGTAGTGTTACCCTCCGATGTAAAGTGCTCTATGGCCTACAAGCTAGGCCAGAGCGGTATAACTCTGGAGAAAAACAACACTGTTAATTCACAACAGACTGTTTCACGGGATGCGACCCGATCATCAGGTGAAAGTGGTTAGAATGAAGCTAACGTCGTGGTTTGAAAAGCCGAGACTTTACGAGATTACGAGATTATGCTTTGTGCGATTCGGGTGGGGGGGGGGGCATGTGAAAGACTGACACTGATCCTATTGTTCTCGGGTGCACAATAGGATTGGTCGGGGTACACGTGCGATACTGGAACATAACAGGGCAGGGCAAAGAGGTTATATAATGTAGTAAATAGTAAATATAATACAAAGATATAACCAGGATGCTCAATCAGCATATTGAAATGATTTCTAATAGGGCCTTGGAAGCAGTGAAAATATTAGTAGTATACATATGATATGATAAAAATACACATATACTGTGAAAATACACAATATACAAGGCAAATATACAATATAAAAGGCAAATATACAATATAAAAGGCAAATATACTATACCCATACCAAGTGGTGCAAGTCTCCTAGCTGAAGGTCGTAAAGCCCATTAGACCAGGATAAAGTAGAACTTTCCTGTCATCCAATGGACTCCACGAGCCAGTAGTGAGAGAACAACTACCTGAACAAATGAGTCTGCCCAGCGGATCCTCGTGGGGGGTGGGGTGGGGTTAAGGGGGCACGCTGAATATTAGTACGAATGCTAGGTTTTAAAATATTTCAGGGTGAATTTGTTTTGATGGCGGCACTTGGAGAGAATTTCAGCTCTTGAGTTCAACAATGATCCAGGGGGGGCCGTAGCTATAAGTAGCTTTTCAGACAAGCAGAGATCACACTTCCTAGTCCCACAGAAGTAAGGTGCTGCCTTGGCAGATATTTCCCAGGAGAGCTTGTAATTGATATTGTTGTCTTTTAGTGACCAAATGTGTTTAGACAGTTCAGTGTTTTTAGCGTGGGATCTGTTCCGAAAGGATTGCTTGTGGTTATTATATCTTGTCTTGAAATCACCTTCAGTACACCCTATGTAGTGTTTCACGTCATTGTCTGTTCTAACTGTTGCTTTATAGACAATGCATTTCAGCTGACATTGACCATTCATAGGACATTCGTCTTTTTTACGGCAGTTACATTGTTTTTGGGGTGCATTCACAGCATTGTCAGAATTTAGAACCTTCATATTATGTTTGCTGATCAGGTTAGACATGTTGGGTAGACAGCTGTAGCTAATTTACAAATTGTTCCTGTTGAATAACCTGTGGTACCTGTGATGTTGAGGGAAGTGTTTTTCAACTAGTTTCATGAATTTTCTGCCAATGTTGGTTTTTTTACATGACGGCTGTAGGGTGGATTAAACCATATTATTTTCCTTTTCCTGTTTCTCTTGCTTTTCACTGTTGGTTCAACATATTTTAAGCTTTCTGAGAACCCGCTTTTCGCTAAAGCTTCATCATACATTGGTTTGGCTTTCATAAATAGCTCTTTATTGCAGGAGTTGTCAGAAACACGTTTACTGATCATCATAGGTATCTGCCTAATGATAGCTGGGGGGTGATTGGATTGTGCGTGGATATAGAGAGGTTCATTGTTCGGTTTTCTGTAAGGGTAGAAGACGTCATTTTGGAGGTCAAATGTTACGTCTAAGAAATCTGTGCAGGTCAGGTTAGTTTCAATGGTTATCTTTAACCCAACATTGGAAAAGAGTTTGATCATTTTCTTACGGGTGCTGTCTGCTTTGGGTCCAGACATGTTTGGGAAACAACCTAAACCGTCATCACGATACAGGCCTAGAGCATTTACACCAAATTCCTTTTTCAACATATCTAGGATGTATAAACCAACAATTTCGCATACTTCAGCGCCATCAAAACTGCCCATGGTGACGTCAAAACTAGTGTGATCTTTTTTCACCCAGGTGTTACCGTTGCTAAACAGTAAGCTTTTCCTGCTGTGCAGGATGGTTTTGATAACATCCTCTGGAATGGAGACCATGGTTTTGGCAAATTTGAGGGCTTTCATGAGAAGATCTTCTGTGATCGAGGGGTAAAAGTCAACAATATCAAACTTTATGAACTTAGATTTTTGTTTCAGCTTCAATTTCTTGAACCAAGATATTACCTGTGCGGTATTTTGCCACTGGTTGAGTTTGGTTTTCAGTCTCAGTTGGCTATTAATTTTTTCCAAGTGCTTTTTGCTAATGATACCTATTTCAGATTTTGCTGGATTAATCAATCTGCACTTGGGGTTTTGTTCAAAACTATCCTTGTGGTCTTTCAAAGTAATGTAAGCATTGCGCTCGGCCATGACTTCGATGCGGTCTGCTAGGTTAAGGGAACCGGCTATTTCTTTGGCTTCTGTACTGATATTTTTACAGATATTTCTGTCTGCCTTTTTGTATGTCTTAGTGATGTTTTCTGTAAGAAGTTTATTGTAGTGTTCTTTCGGCATACTGTACAGGTTGGTTGTCTTATCTGCCTGTACTAGGAGATTGTCAGATTGTCTGATTGTTTTGATGTCATTGGCCATTTGTTTCTGGAATGCATTGTGTGAGTGCTGAAATTCAATGTTCCGGACCATTTCGTAGATATCACTTTCAAATGCCCTGAGGTGTTCGCAATGAGGGGGTGAATATGTGGTTTTGAATCCATAGTTTTGTTTATCTGAAGTTTGACCAGGGTTTTCGAAATGGAATACCTTCCATCGCATTCTCCGAAGTAGGCTTTCAACTTTACTTATCAGGGATTTGGTATAGGACAGATTACTAGGGATGGGAATGTTTTTCAAAGAGTAGTTGAAGTTAGCTTTGTTCATACTGTAGATGTTACAAGTTGAATTTCTGGACAGGGTGGGTTAACAAAAGTGCTCGACAACGTACCTGTCGCTGGAGCTGGAGTAGAAGGTAGTGTTACCCTCCGATGTAAAGTGCTCTATGGCCTACAAGCTAGGCCAGAGCGGTATAACTCTGGAGAAAAACAACACTGTTAATTCACAACAGACTGTTTCACGGGATGCGACCCGATCATCAGGTGAAAGTGGTTAGAATGAAGCTAACGTCGTGGTTTGAAAAGCCGAGACTTTACGAGATTACGAGATTATGCTTTGTGCGATTCGGGTGGGGGGGGGGGGGGGCATGTGAAAGACTGACACTGATCCTATTGTTCTCGGGTGCACAATAGGATTGGTCGGGGTACACGTGCGATACTGGAACATAACAGGGCAGGGCAAAGAGGTTATATAATGTAGTAAATAGTAAATATAATACAAAGATATAACCAGGATGCTCAATCAGCATATTGAAATGATTTCTAATAGGGCCTTGGAAGCAGTGAAAATATTAGTAGTATACATATGATATGATAAAAATACACATATACTGTGAAAATACACAATATACAAGGCAAATATACAATATAAAAGGCAAATATACAATATAAAAGGCAAATATACTATACCCATACCAAGTGGTGCAAGTCTCCTAGCTGAAGGTCGTAAAGCCCATTAGACCAGGATAAAGTAGAACTTTCCTGTCATCCAATGGACTCCACGAGCCAGTAGTGAGAGAACAACTACCTGAACAAATGAGTCTGCCCAGCGGATCCTCGTTGGGGGGGGGGGGGGGGGGGGGGTGGGGTTAAGGGGGCACGCTGAATATTAGTACGAATGCTAGGTTTTAAAATATATATATATCCTGGAGTGCTCCTGTCCGGAGACCCTGCCAAGCATAAAATTGACACTGTGATACTTATTTAGTTATATACAGAAGTAGTGGACATATTACTCGGTAACATATACATGAGAAAACACATGAATCAATATACAAATGGGCACATTTTAGGAAACCACATTTTAAGATACCATTGCGTATTACATGCAATAAATACAATAATCATGTGTTTACAACAAATATAAATTACCTCGTAGCGTTACAAATGAAATAAGGAATATAAACGATTTATAAGATATACTGAAACTGAAATCTGAAAGTACCGAATTGGTTAAATGTTAGGGTTTAAGAGTTCATTAAAAACAGTCCTTACCTGCCAAGCACAAAATTGACACTGATCAGTTCTCTGTGTCATGAGACTGAGGCTTGGCAGGGGGTGGGTCGGTCGGTGTGTTTGTCCGAATGAAAACAATACAAAACAATAGAAAACCGGTTCTCGACTGAAAATCAGTATGAGACAATGCAACCAAGGCAATTCATAACTGCAAGGCAGCAAGGCGATTCATGACCTGATATTTTATACGACAATGTTATGAAAGTGCTATTTTCGGAGGCGTTACATATATATATATATATATATATATATATATATATATATATATATATATATATATATATATATATATATATATATATAAACAGATTGGTTAAATATGTAACCAATTTAATTGGTTAAGCCAATTTTGGTTGTTTTAACCAAGATCGCATTGTTAAAGTATTAAGCAAACCAGTTAGTTGTTTTGACCGATTTTTATTGGTTAAAACAGAATAAAAATACTGTGTGTACGTATAACCAATATATTGGTCAATTGATAACCAAAATATTGGTTACCTTAGCACACATATATGACCAATTTGGTTGGATGAGATTATATTGGTAGATTTAACCAACACATTACTAATTTTAACCAATTTGCTGGTTATGTAATAACCAGACTCATTGGTCATTTTGACCAGTATTTATTGGTTGACCATTTGGTTGCATATATTTAACCAAGCAGTTTTCTTGGTTGAGTTAAAATTGGTTGATTTTACCAACATATATTGGTTATTTTTAACTGGTTGGTCAAGTTCTGACCAAACCGATTGGTCAGTTTTAACATCAGACACAAACAAGTTCCAAATCAGTTACAAGTGATGCAAGCTATACTGGCTGAAAGGCAAAACGTCTGACTTGTATGCGAGCTGTCATAGGTTCGATTCCAAGACCGGGCGGAATTTGTGTTACTCCCTTGAAATCCACACCAAAGCAACCCGAAACCGAAGAATGACTCATAAGAAGACTTCCTAGCAATCTGGAGAATTAAACAACTGAAAAGGGGATTGAAAGTAGCAGTGCACACATAGTAGTCTGACCAACTGGAATTAGTTCATGTGACCAATTGTAAATCCGATTTAACCAATTTGTTTTGGTTGACCTCAACCAAAGTACATTGGTTGAGAATAACCAAATTATTTTGGTCAAACTGACCAATTTTGTTGGTTTAAATGATCAGCTGTGTTGGTTGCTCTGACCAATATATTGGTTGATTTGACCAATACCTGTTATTTGATTTCAACCAAAAATAAATTGGTTGTTCTAATCATTAAATTGTTTGGACATATTTTGACCAATTAAATTGGTTGGATTCAACCAATATTTTGGTTGGTTCAATCAATCTGTTTTATACAAGTCCAGGGCGTACCTTAAAAGAAGTACGTACAAGGTACCTCAAAACGAAGGACGAGCTTCACCCACTGACGTCTCCCGTGGAGCTGGAAAGGTGGGGGGGGGGGGGGGTAAATAAAGCCTGTGTTATGCTTATGGCATATGTAGATTGATCAGTCAATTTTCACATTTCTATTTATTTAGCATGAATTCCCTCATTCCCACACCCAATTCCTGCACAAACATGCATATTATTTGCTCCCAAGGGCTGGACAACATAGACACGTGAACTGTTTGCATGTTTGTTTATGTGCCTTGACCTTTGACCCAACCCACAAGCCAGGGCGGTGGCAGAATCACAAAGGGCTTACAATCAAGGCGGGCGCCTGGCAGAATAAATGTCCGTCTGTGATAACCAATCAGAAGCACTGCATTTCGGGTCACGTTTGTCCACAATGGTCACTTATGCGGTACGAATGCGGCAGCGGACGCGTCTAAAACCGAGTACTAGTTATATGGAAAAAGAAGGACTGTGTCCATTCATGCGGTGCGGCCCGGAGTTCGGTGTGGATACGGATACGTTTTTTGCTTGACCCAGTTCTGGCTCTGTTGAAAATGCAGACAGAGCCATGGCCAACTGGGTCTAGTTGTTTGCCAACCGGACTATGTAGCCGCGGGTAATGAAACGCATGTGGAGACGTGACATGACTGGTAGTCTGTGTATAGGCTGTTAGCCGGCTACCCAACCCCTAACTCCCACGTGGGGAGGTAGGTTTATCCAGTGCTACAACAGCGGGTAGGGAGTGTTCTCTCCCCACACTGTACCGGCAAGGATTAGGGACTTTGCAGTCTGATAGTTGTTTTGAAAGTTCAGGGATTGTGTAATTTTTATTAGACATTCAAAACAATATAAGATATTGAAAGAGACATAAATGACATTCAAACATGCACAAGGTACAGTAAGTTACTACATGTTATGTCAGTCATTAGTGAACTTTGTGTCCATATAGAATTTAATAAAGTATCAGTCCGGTTAGTGGCGCCACAGGCCTCAGTAATTACTCAAGGTGTTCTGCATTTATAAAAGCGTCCAATATCTGGCTGTAGTGATATGTTGGCTCAGGTCGCAGATTGCTGTAGCAGAGGAGCTGAGCCGGATCACACTGGGAAGGCTGCACTGATGGCTGACAACTGGTTCATGCGAGAATGGAACCTCTGAAAATAAAATACAACAGAGGCAGTATTTTTCCTTATGATACAAGTATAATTTCTGCAACTGTAGCCTAAACATGACAATTTAAAAAAATAACTCTCACATAAATTGACACATAATCAAACATAAAGAATGCTGATAAGCGGCCCCCTTGGTAAAACATTTAAAGAGTTCAACACTTGATCTAAGTTTTCAACTATACATGATAAAATAATCTTGACATGGGTTACATAAAGGGACCCTTTAATAGGCATAATCTGGGCTCGTTTCTCCGTTTCATACGGAGTATATAAAACTAGGGGTAACTACGGTCCCCTAAACTTGTATAGCCCGAAGATATAAGGTGGACAAAATTAACCGCCGTATCAGATTTAATGGACAGTATTTTCTTTGTGCCCTGTCTGGCCTCACAACTGTAACGGTATTTATTTAGAGCCCCGTATGGCTGAAACATGCCCCCTCACTGGGCTAATTAATATTTCGGCCACTGGTCTATTAATATATAGCGAGATTCACTCGCACACTGTATCATCATCTGATCAGTGTTAAGACGTATATGCATTACCCTCGGGTGAGCTTTTCAAAAACAGTATTTATTCTGTGCCCTGTTTGGCCTCCTAATTTAGACGGTATTTTAAGCCCCGCAATGCCCAAACATGCCCTCTCACTAGGGTAAAATATTTAGGCCATTGGTCAATTAAGCAACGAGATAAACTCGCACACAGTATCATCATCTGATCAGTGTTAAGGGGGGAACATGACACTTTACTGGCGCCCCCTACTGATGACACTGCAAATAAAAAATATCTGGTTTAATTATATTATCAAGAGGCTACATATTTTGCCGTTTGTGACTTTTGTTGTCATGAACAACGTCATCGCTTCAGGGCATCATTTGAGAAAAGTAACTACGATGAACAATAATTGTAGGAATGCTCAGTGTAACAGCTTTATTTAATTATTTTTTAAATAGTACCAAAGTTTTACAAAGAAATTTTCACCAGAATATCACCAGAAGAGGCTCAAGTACAGGAATATACCAACGGCTATGTTGTCAACTGTCAGTTTTGGCAGTTGCAAGTAGATGACAAAAAAAGAGCATAAATATCACTATATGATTGTAAGTGACACTGTTGGTGTAATTCTGAAGAGATAATTAGTATATACCTATAGTTTTTTTTAGTGCTGATATTAATATTTCTTTTTATACGGGCATCTTAAAAGCTGATCATATATTGTTGACGCCAGAAGCCATTTATGTGTAGACTTGCTCTCTGTCTCACAACCACCAGCGCCACCTTTTGGGTTTTTTTCTAAACTATAATGTCCAAAATTTTCATATTTTTGCCTAATATTTTAAAATTTAACCCATTGACATACACTTTTTTGTCTATAAACAAGATTGATATTTAATTCTGTATGTTTATTTAGAATATTATGAAAAATACATTGGTCAGTTTTCTAAAATATGTAATTTTTGTTTCCCCCTTAGTTATAATATCATATAAAAACCCACCCACAAGTGTCAATTTTCAGCTTCATATACTGCAAAAATAAGCACATTGACCCCTAAATTTCATTTCATAATTTTACAAAGTATGTCTTGTAGATACCATGTGCAAACTATCTAAGAAATTCCATTGGTAGTTTAAAGTGTCATGTTCCCCCTTAAGACGTACATGCATTACCCTCAGGAAGCTTTTCCATAAACAGTATTGTTTCTGTGCCCTGTTTGGCCTCAAACTTTGAACGGTATTTTAAGCCCCGCACGGCCGAAACAGGCCCTCTCACTGGGCTAAAATATTTAGACCTTTTGTCGATAAATATAATGAAATTCACTCGCACACTGTATCATCAGCTGATCAGTCTTAATAGATATATGTATTATCCTTAGGTAATGTTTTCCAAAACAGTATTTTTTTGTGCCCTGTTTGGCCTCAAAATTTAGACGGTATTCTAGTCCCCGCACGGCCGACACATGCCCCCTCACTGGGCTGAAATATGAACTACAACTGTCCAAGTTATAATAATCAGGTAATAGCGAGATTTCTCGCTCAATGTAAGATAACCTTAAATACTTACAGGTAATACAAGGTAATACATGAAATAATACTACCAGATAATTCAACGACAGCACAGTAGTTTTAACCAGTTTAAGAAAAGTCTGCATGTAATACCGACATGACTTATTGTGGTAAAATAGTAATCAGTGCTGCCCAAGAATATTACACAACAGGTATCTATAAAAATGACATTCAAATTAGATGTCAGGATTAGTTACCTATTCATTAGTTTATTTGAATAATGATAATTTCCTTCTTTAATCTGTTCCTAGCCTTTACAGTTTAATGTTTATATTTTTAATACATCATTTTATCATCAACAATATCATCATTCTGATAATTATCATTATTTATTTCAATTTTATTAAGCTCAATACATTCAGATTATGTGTAATAGTTAACTTACTTTATAGTACTCAGATTTATATCACAGCGTTAACATAACGTAACTCGAATCCGCAGTGAAATATGTATTTTGGTGACAAAAAATGTTCACCCCAACGCAGCACTGTATATGTGGTTTGTTATTTATATTAAATTATCTCTACTCTCAAATGTAATATAGCTTGTGGACATGAAGTTGAATAATTCAACTTATTAAGTATTTTGGTGTGTTGCTTACCTATCGACTTTATTGATAGGTTTTCACTGAGTTTAACCTACTTAAATAAGTAAAACTTCTTAATGAGCGACGTCAGTTTAACTGGTCTTTTGAGTACGCACACTGGTCTAATTTATTTATTTTACTCCCGATACTTAAGAGAGACAAATTTGTGTTGGTTGGTGTTAGGCTATAGTTGCTATATGATAACAGGTACAATCTTATGCAAGTGGCGCCAACATACCAGATACAAAGTGCTCTAGGTGAAAAGTGGTACCCTGCCATAACTGAGAACTCTACAGGCAATATACAAAATCTACAAGGCAAGATGCTGACATGACAGACACAAATACTCGCCAGGCAAAAGTTGCTCACAGGCCAGAGAACACGGCTCCTAGAAGCAGCTGGAGAAACTTTGCCACCATACATTGCCTACAGAAGAACTATATTTCCATACCGGGTATATAACCACGAGGCAACTGGTATATATTTTGTGCCCTTATATGCCAAACTAAAAAAACTCAACAAAGAAATCGTACTATACCGGGTTAAACCCTAAAAGCGACTAGTACAACTCATAAAATTGAGGCAAAAAAAAATGGTTCTATGCCAGATAGTGAGATCTAGTCTAATAGAATACCAATAAAAAACATTCCACGTGTGTCTGACATGTTACATTCAGCCTATGGATAGTCAGTTTCACCAGAAAAGTTCAAGGTAATACTCATGCATATCTAATCCAGCAGTATGTGCGGCGAATAAAATGCTTTTAATTTAATTTATAAGTGTAATACTATTTATTCGTAAATTTGTCTAACTTTGTAGAATTATAAGTGTTAAACACTATATAATTGGATAAACTAAGTTTAAAAAAATTTAATTTTTAAATAAAAAGTTATAATTCAAATGTAATTATTAAATAAAGGTGTGTGAAAGGTTTAAATAACTTAAAAATTAATAGTCAACATTTTTATCAAAATTACAGCAGTTAAATGTCAAAAGGATAGTTTCTTCTTGGTTCAAAATTAACAAATGATTTAAGTCAAAGTGTTATTTTATTTTTTATTTTTTATTTATACATTATTTTACGAGGGTATCATACAAACCCAATTAGTGCCAAGGCACTAATCTCACTTGGGGCCCTCGAGAATTATTACAAATAACATTTTCCTACATACATAGGTAAATACATATAAAATCTCAATATGTAAATCAGAAACTGATTCAAACAGAAATACATAATGATGATCGACTGTCTAAGAACATGGAATGATAAAGTCGACGATTATACATTATACGATAAATTGAGCATATATCAAGATAACTAAAATCCATGGCATGGTAGCTAAAAAATAAAATATTCTAAGATGACACTCTGTGGTCAGTCTGTATCTGAAATAAATATTGCTTAAGTGCCCGTTTATAGGATTGTAGTTCCCCTGAAGCTTTTACTGATTCTGGAAGGTTATTCCACATACTGGCACCCGTGTATCTGAAGGACCGCCGCATGGTCTCCGTGCGAGCAAGTGTAAATAAAGTATGAGCATGCCTCAGAGGTAATCCTCTGAGAAATACTAAATATCTATTTAAAGGATTTATCTAAATTATTAAGTACTGATCTGGAGGAAGGAGAAAAAAGTACAAAATATTTTTTAATTTGGAAAGAAGAAATAGTATAAGGAAATGTATAACAAAATTGATAGATTAAGAATCAGTGATACAGGGGACACAAATATACTAAAGAAGGTAGCTTCATACTATAAGTATCTTTATACATCAACAAATATTAACACTGAAAGTGTTGCTAGAAGTCATTTTTTTAAGCAGAATAAAATTCCGAAATTGACAGAGATGGAGCAAAATAGTTGCGAGGGATTGGTAACCGTGGATGAGATTGAGAAAACACTTAAAACTTTCAAAAATTTTACATCACCCGGAAATGATGGACTCACAATAGAGTTTTATAAATTTTTCTGGAACAAAATAAACAACCTTTTAGTAGGGAGTTTTAACTATTCTTTTTTAAAAGGAGAAATGTCTAATTCACAAAAACAAGGGGTTATAACACTTATTGATAAGAAAGGGAAAGATAGAACGAACATTAAAAATTGGAGACCCATTTCACTTTTAAATATAGATTATGAAATATTAACTAAGACAATTTCAAAGCGAATCACTAGATGGTTGCCAAATTTAATATATATGAATCAACATGGATACGTTAAAGGTCGATATATTTGAGAGGCAGTAAGAACTATTATAAATACACTTGATTACACCAACATTGGAAATGTACCTGGATTCTTAATTAGTATTGATTATGAAAAAGCTTTTGATTCGTTAGAATGGGATTTTATTTTCAGAACTTTAGAAATTCTTAATTTTGGACCAATGTTAATTTCTTGGGTCAAAATGTTTTACTCTAACATCTAAGCTTGTGTAATTAATAATGGTCATACATCCGGGTATTCTCCTTTAGGGAGAGGTGTATGACAAGATGATCCATTATCTCCATATCTTTTTATTTTATCTTTAGAATTGTTAGCAATATCCATTAGGAATGACCAGAGTATTAAAGGAATTAATATATTAGACAAGGAAATTAAGCTTGTGTTATATGCTGATGATACCACAGCATTACTCTCAGATAAAAGTTCGACCTTAAAATTCTGAAATATGTTACATAAGTTTTCAGAAATGTTCAGGTCTAAAAATAAATGAGGAAAAAACAGAGGGTATGCTTTTAGGTAGTTTATATAAAGATAACTGTAATTTTCTAGGTATAAAATGGACCAAAGAATTAAAAACCTTGGGAATTTTTATTAACAGAGATGAATCAGTATGATTGAAAGCAAATATAGAGCCAAAATTAGTTGAGGTTAAAAATATATTATCCTTATGGAAAACAAGAGATTTGACACTTAAAGGGAAGAATACTGATATCCAAATCTTTATGTTACTCAAAATTAACACACATTTGTGCAGTGTTAACCATGAACAAAAGAGTATATTAAAAAAATAAACAAATGTGTATGGAATTTTGTGACTAAAGGGAAAAAAAGTCCGGGTATAAGTAGAGTAGTGTTAACTTGTGATATAAAGCATGGGGGGTCAATGTATGTTAGACTTTGAAAATTTTATTGAAGCGCGGACAATGAATTGGATTAAAAGATACTTAAAGAATAACGAAAGAGACTGGAAATAATTTTGTGATTATCTTCTTTATCAACTAGGTGGTTTTCCAGTGCTCCTGTACAGCAATTATGAAGTAGATAACTTGCAGGGATTGAACAATCTGCCAGAATTTTATTGTTATATTTTAAGAATATGGAAAAAGTTTAGGAAGGACCCAGTTATGGAACTGTTTGTATGGAATAACAAGAATATTAAGGTTGATGGTAAATCAGTTTTTAATAAAAGTCTGTTTAACGCTGGTTTTTGGTATTACAGAGTACCAAGAAAATATTATCTGGCATATAGAGCTATTGTAGAACAAATTGTCAGTATAGGAAAATAATTAATTATAGAGACAGAGGGATGTAATTTAATGTGTCACACACAATCAGGAATTAAACAAGTTGAAGAAATAAGTACAAAAGAAATGTATGACTTTCTAATTGACCAGAAGAGACCTAAACTTTATTCAGCAAAAGCTAAATTAACTGAAAAATATAATCTAAATGAGAACGATTGGAGCTTCTATTTCCAGGTGCTACAAAATATAACAAAGGATAGGAAATGTGTTGAATTTCAATATAAGATATATCATAACTGTCTAATTTTAAATAACAGGTTGTTCAAGTGGGGTATTATAGAAAATCCAAAATGTACGTTTTGTAATCAAAACGAAGAAACTGTGATACATTTATTCTATGAATGTGAAGTTACGACACAGTTCTGGAAATGTGTTTATAGAAAATTTAATTTTGAATCATATTTGGAAGAGGAAAAATATAAAATATTAGGCATGCCAGGGGGTGATATGGCTTTCAATAAGGTTGCGATACACGCACGGTACTTTATTTATAAATGTAAATTATCTGACAGAAAACCAAAGTTTCATGGATTTTTTACTTTTCTGAATAATATGAAAAAGATTGAATGTATGGGCACGAAAGAAAATACGGCTTATATTAAAAAATGGGTAAAATTGTGGGATCTCATTCCCCTACCTGAAATGAATAAGACCCATATTGCTAAGACAGTTTAGATTGTTAAATGTAATCGCATGTCTGGGATCTTGTTTGTTTGTTTATGTATACTGTTTATGTTGTTTTGTATGTAATTATGTTCTTTGTATGTAAATTGTTGTAATAAAGTATTTGTTAAAAAAAAAGTACTGATCTGTTTACATTGTTATATGTTAAACATTATAATTTATAAATAATTGTAACAAGTGATTAAGATTATGAAAAGGCAAGCGCTAGACACATTAACACTATTAGCTTGCATCAATTTGGTATGTATGAGAGACCAACAGAATAATAGGTCAAATTATGAATTTATATTTAAATACTTATTATTATTGTTATGTTCTTAATTATTTATGCATTTTCCTAACTTCAAACCAATACTGTGAAGCTCCTTTAAACTTATTAAATCTATTTCAATATAAGACAACTTAAGGTTAACACATAAATGTTTTTCTTATTCCAACAGGCTGATTAGGATTATTTGTGGTGCTTTGCAGATCAGGTCAAAAGGGCATGTACACGTGTATGTTAGCATCCCAAGTGTCAAAGGGATTACACACCGTTTATCCACTGTTTAACACAAAGCCTCATTGGATATACCGTTTCTGATTACAGAGTGCTTAATCAGCGGCATGTGTGACCATGAGCTTTTGGATTTTCCTGGTCCGGACTGGGGCCGCTTGGGTGATATAGTAGATTATGTAAGCGTCATGTGGGCTCACAGGGAGATCACGAGGGCATTGTGCCTTTGTGGATTAGCAATAAATATCAGATTGGGGTTGATGCGTGATGAAATATACAGAGGCACCTGTGGTTGACATAAGGGTACATGCTATTTGTCCAGCTGGAGATTATGTCATGAGACATGACAAACCCATGGTCAGAGTGACCGCTGAACGTTCATAATTTAAATGATGCATATACCACATGCTAACAGCCTAACAAGCTGGCGAATGATATTTTGTAACATTTCTAAATGTCAACTTGGTAAAGCGATATATTTTATATTTACATATTTCTCAGACCTCTATGAAAGCTATAGGAATTAAAGCCTTGTTTTAAAAACAGCATGTAGGCTAAATTTTTACACAAGAAACCCATTTGTTTAAAGATAAAGATCACTGAATTTCGGATTTTTACAATAACACTTAAATGTAGAGCAGGCTTATAAAATCTTTTTAACTGACAATCCAGTTTGAATAATAACATATTTAATTGATGTTTCTATCAAAATACATTTACAATAACTTGTTCAGTGGTATTTATTCAATATGTACATGCAGGACATATCAGTTTAAATATGTTCAAGTCTACATTACTATCTATACATATTTACTAAATAGAAGTTATGTTATTTTTATTCAAAAGACAGCTACGCATAATAAAAGGTTGAGCTGTTAATACTCTTTTTTCAGTATTATTAAGCCAGTTTAGAACAAGCCCTGAAAGTTTTTATATACAAAATATCTGATAAACTGATTAATTTTGCGAAGCAATATTCATTCAATGTAAGTAAAATATGATTGTATACAATTGCATGCAGGCACTATATATTTGCCTGGCTGTTTACATGCATAGGAGGCTTTAAATATTTGCGGATTACGCTTATGCCCAATGTAATAAGAAGATGCATGTTACAGTTTTTACACACATCACATAATGGTACATATAGCATCTGTTATTTCTCTTGCATTTACATCTTATAAAGTCACACATTTTATATACATAATTATTTCACACTTTTTTTAATTTTATTTTTTCTATTTAACCTCCTAGTGAGGACACACAATTCAAGTTTAACACTGAGGGATTTAATATTGATTAAGGACTGAAATAATTAGAAATATAAAGATATTAAGGCTTTCATTTTATAAGAATGTAAAATTAATATGACTGAGACTTCCGGTTAAGATGGCCGCTTGAGCAGACACGCTTCACATCGGCTCCACACTGGCCTAGTGAAAAACAAACTCTTCTTCAACAAAACTTATAGAACCTGTCTGAAAATGGGTAGAAAAACGAAAGACACTCAGAAAGCTACAAAAAAAAAGGACGGTACAATGGACAGTTTTGTCAATATATCTGGATTAAGGCCGTATCCGCACTTGGTACGCATTTAAACCGGTTTATACTAAACCGGTTTACTTTAGCCTCGAAGTAGTCCGCTTTGCGTCCGCACTGTAGTTCGCTTTACAAATGCCTAAACCGGTTTATACAACACAACTTGAGATTCCTGTCCGCACTTAGTTTGTTATCCGAATCATTCCTGCAACTGAGCGCTCTTCGCGCAACGCATCATGGGCAACATCAAAGGTAGCGGCCAAGACCGTTCGCTGAAACGGGACTCATTCGGACTAGGAGCGGATTTGCCTGTACGCACTAGAAACCGGTTTACTGTAAACCGGACTAGAGTAAACCGGACAACTGTAGACCGCCTTTCAAGCGGACTACAGTAAACCGAACTGATGCGGATTAGTAGCCTAGTGCGGACAGAGTAAACCGGTTCACGATCCGCATTATTTGCTAGTGCGGACACGGCCTTAGTGAATACAGCCGTGCCGAGAGCACGGAAGGAGCAGCGGCACGTGATGTCTCAGGTGAGCGTGTTGATACTTCTCCAGGGCTTTCTCAAACTGATATGGACGATACCCTAAAACATTATATAGAAAAGATTATCAGAGACTCTACCAAAACTATTATTCAGAGTTTTGAAAAATTAGAAATGAAATTTGATGAAAAGGTTACAGTGACAGAGACCCAAATTAGAGAGCTCACAGCTGAAAAAAAAACACAAGTCAAAAGGTAGAAGGTCTGGTGACCAGTTTAGAACATACTCAGGGAACTAAAGAAGATATTGAACAAAAACTGAACTCTACCGTTTAAGAAAACCAAGTGTTGAAGCAAAAAATTGAAACACTGAGTCAGGAAAATTCAAATCTGTTGAAAAAATTTCAATCACTGGAGCAAATAACCAAAGAAAAGATAAATGAACTAGAAAGACACTCAAGAGAATTCAATATAAGAGTAAGTGGACTTAAAGAAAAAAACGGGGAAAACTGTAAGAAAATGGTGGGAAACATAATTGAGAAGGAAAAACTACTTGAAGAAACCACAACAGAAGAAATCGAGAAAATGTTGGAAAATGTACACCGCACAGGGCAGAAAAGAAACACGGTACATAGACACATTATTGCGCGGCTATGCAGCAGACCATTACGTAACACCCTGATAAAGTCTGCAAAAGCCACCATGAATAGAGGCCCAGTGAAAATTTTTGAAGACCTTAACTCAACATATTATCAGCTGAAAATACAGGCCAAACGGCAAATGGCTGAAGCATTTAGGGCAGAGAAAAAGTCTCGCTTCTGGCGCGGCAAACTTATTATTGAAGGCAAAGTGGTCCCAATCGAAACTCAAGCTTAACGTTGCCAAGGACGCCTCATTGACGACGTAATGCAGCTGACCAGAACGCCTTGTACTGGGACTGTAATGGCAAATAATCAACATTCTTGTCAAATAATCCACATTCTTGGCAAGTCACCAAGCCATAGACGCTGTCTAAAGTGATACCAACACCGGCTGGCAGGTGGCAGAACCATAGATTGGAGACCGTCTACGAAACCTGGATACGCGAGAACTTTCTTCTACTTTAATAACTGCCCAGGCCAAGTGAGGAGGCGGCTTACATATGTCATGTGACTTTGCACTCTTTTTTATGATGAGTTTTACATGCATTTCCGGAAGAATAGGGACGGTTTGTATTTATGTTAATTGTATGTTATATGTTGATATCATTTATTATTTTTACAGTCTTTGTGCTGTTGTAAGAGCCAGAATATTATTATCAACTCTTACTGTCAGTTATGGCCAGTATGGAAAGAATTATCAAAAAATGTTCGTATAAGTGATAGCAGGGTAACACAAACCAAAAGATTTGTTTTGCATCAGTCAAGTGACGTAGAAAACAATCGGTTAGTTATTGTACAAACGACATAAGATGAAAACTATAAGTATACTTACTTTGAATACCAGGGGAATAGCTGACTCTAGGAAAAGGAGAGAACTGTTTATTGGCTAAATAGAAAAGAAGATAAAATATTTTTTTACAGGAAACTCATAGCACGGTAAACAGTGAAGCTCAGTGGCGAGCAGAGTGGGGACATAAGATACTATTCTCACATGGGTCATCCAATGCCGGGTGGGGGGGGCGACTTTAATTTAGTAATGGATAATGATAAAGATAAGTTTGGAAGCAAGACATTAATTCATAAACATTCAAGAACAGTATTAAAACAATGGTGTGATTACAATATGGAAGATATTTGGAGAAAACAGCATCCCAACTTAAAACAATATACATGGAGTCGGGAAAACCCTACAAAAGTTCAAAGCAGGTTAGATTTCTTCCTAACATCACAAGAACTTAGAGATTTTATATGTCATACAGAAATACAAAATAGTTATAAAACTGATCATCTGGCAGTTCAAATTTCAATCAAAACAACAACCAACCCCAGAGGACCAGGATTCTGGAAATTAATTTGTTCACTGTTAGATGATGGAGAATACATAGAATTAATAAAAAAATAATATTAAATCAGTTTTAGAAGAAAACCCAGCCGCAAACCCTAGTCTATTATGGGATACATTGAAATGTAGAGTAAGAGGGGTCTCAATTGATTATTCGGCAAGACAGAAACGTAAACGTGAAAATCAGATTAAAAATATAGAGAAAGAAATGGTATAACTCTTGTCAGCTATGCAATACGGATATTCTGAATCTACTACAAAATACAATAAACTAAAAAAATAATTTAGAAAAACAGAGAAGAAAACAAGAGGGACAATAATCAGAAGAAGGGTAACCTGGTATGAAGAAGGAGAAAAACCATAGAAATATTTCCTCAATTTAGAAAAAAAGAAACTTTAACAAAAAGTGCATAAATAAACTCCATACATCTGAAGGCACAGAGGTTGATAAAACAAAAGATACTTTAAAGGAAATGAAGAAATATTATGAAAAACTATATCTATCTGAGGGTGTTGAATGTTATATTGAAGATACTCAACTGTTATTAACAGATGGTATAAATAAGATTAAGGAGGATAGTAAAGGTTGGTGTGACAGAGATGTTACAAAGGAAGAAATAATAAATATTATGAAAATCTTCTCCAAACATAAAACTCCGGGTACTGACGGCTTACCTATTGAATTTTATCTGATATTCTGGCCACAGATTAGATCCTTTTTTTATTGATATGGTTGGTTTTAACTTTAATCAAGGACAAATTAGTATTACCCAACGGCGGGGGATAATAACCTTATTACCACAGGCATTCGTTTCTAGCACTAAAATGGCTTAGAAACCGAAAGCACGTTGAGTATGCGCGATATACCAGTTAGAAAAGAACTTTTCTAACTGGTATATCGCGCATACTCAACGTGCTTACGGTTTCTAAGCCATTTTAGTGCTGGAAACGAGTGCCTGTGCTTATTACCAAAAACAGGAAAAGACTGCAACCTTCTCAAAATTGGAGACCAATCTCCCTGTTGAACACTGATTATAAAATTATAGCAAAATGCATTTTATATAGGCTTAAAGTGTTTTTAATTAGTATAATTCATTCAGATGAGAGCGGTTACTTAAAAGGTAGATATATAGGAGAAAATATAAATAAAATTACAGCTATCATGCACTTATCAAAATATTTAAAAAAACCTGTATATTTAATGTCCATAGACCTGGAAAGAGCTTTTGATTACTTGGAAAATAAATTTATTATGAAGACTCTAAAACTATTTAATTTCGGGCCAGGTATCATTAGTTCCATTAAAACTCTCTATACTGATATACCATCATGTGTAATAAATAATTGATGGTTCTCAACCTTTTTTAAAGTAACAAGAGGTGTTAGACAGGGGTGCCCTCTGTTGCCATATCTTTTAATTCTCGCAATAGAAATATTGGCAGAACAAATTAGACAAAACAGAGAAATCAGAGGCTTCAAATATTCTGAAAAAGAGTATACTCTTACACAGTATGCAGATGATATGTCACTGTTTGTCACAGGGGGTGCAAATACAGTGAAAGCTATTATAAAATTATTTGAAATTTTTTAAATGATGTCAGGTTTAAGAATTAATAAAGAAAAAACTTCTATCAAACCACTTGTAGAAACATATGATGTGATAGATAAACAAGAAATCAATAAAATGGGAATAAAATGGACAGAGCAGCCAATATCAGTATTAGGAATTATGATAACAGATAATTGGCAAATGATGATAGATATGAACTATAATCAACAGGCTGAAAAAATTGAAAATATTTTAAAATCCTGGTCAAAAAGGATTTTGACACCGTATGGTAAAATTGTATTATTAAAATCACAAGTTATTTCACAATTGATTTATGTAATGACTGTGCTTCCAAGCCCCTCCAAAGAATTTTACAAAAAAAATAAATTCTTTATTTGGAATGGAAGCAAAGATAAAATAAATAGAAATTTAATGTATAGTCCCAAAGATAAAGGGGGATTAAATATGATTAATTTAGAAAGTAAAAACATATCACTTAAGGTTGGATGGATTAAAATGTTATTCGAAGGAGATCAATTAAAATCATGGAGTAACCTTGTTTTTGGTAAGTTAAGATAAACGGCAATACATATACTAAATGACAATGTAAGTGTAGAGGATATGTGTAAAATTGCATCTCAGTGTAACCCCTTTTGGAAAGATTTACTCATCAGCTGGGCAAAATTTAATTTCCTTCCATTAGAGAAAATAACAAATATTAATGAGCAACCTCTCTGGTACAACTCCCATATAAAAATTGATAAAAAAGTTATATTTTATAAGTCAATGGCAGAGCAAGGGATGAAGAATTTGCAACATATTACACATATGTATATGATGATGAAGGATCCAAATTGCTGTCATATGAAAAAAATGTGTAATGATTACGCCTGTAGAGTTAACTTTTTAGCATATAATGGTTTAATAATGGCGATACCAGTGGAATGGAAGCAATTTATAAGAAAAAGTGTAATCAATACAGATGTTGAATGTAAATCCTTGACTCAGAAACTTAATAGCTTTAAAAATTTCACAAAACATGTATACGTACAAGTCATGCAAGATGTCTGCAAAGAACCATTAAACATGTATGAGTCCTGGAAATCAGAACTTTGTACTGACAAGAAATACGTTCAACGGTCATTTAAACAGTTATATGTCACGACAATAGACGGTAAAAAAAAAGATTTTTTTCAATACCGTTTACTTCAGAGACGCCTTGTTTTAAACCCATTTCTAGTCAAAATTAAGAAACGCACAGATGATAGAAGCACCTTTTGTAAAGTAGAAACGGAAACAATTAGACATTTGTTTTGGTCATGCGCAAAAGTAGTGGATATTTTGCCTAATATTAATAATTTGATCTCTGAAGAAATCGGTTCATGCAGTTTTGGATTGAAGGATGTCATATTTAACAATAGTGATTCACAATGTTTGAATATTACAATTCTTGTTGTTAAAAGATATCTGTATTTGTGTAGATGCAAGTTAAAACTTCCTAGTACAGAAGAAGCCTTAAAATTTGTAAATAATATCTGTGATATGGAAAAAGAGGATAGCTACAAAAAATGATAAATTCCACATAAATCAAGTAAAATGGGGAAGTCTAATGGAGAAAATTAACAGAAGATTAGACAAAAGTTAGTTCAAGACTAAATAAATCATAGACATGAAAATTATTTTGTACAATACCTGTACTGTGTTTTTGTCATATATATGTATTGTCAATGTTATATGTATATGCACTTTTTTATGTTTCTGTGAAATGTATGTTTGTTTTTGTTTCCAATAAATGTATAAAAAAAATTAATAATAATAATAAAGAAAATTCCCATTAACCGTACGTGTAGTATTTACTGTAAATTGTACAGATAAAGGTTCAATACTGTGGGATTACTGCACACCTACCAATGATCTTGAATTTAGAAGATGATTAGTGAGGCATACACTGTTCTATTTGTATACACCGTTTCATAACCAAAGAAGGGCAATTTACTATAACAGTTTATCAAAATTAATCTAAAGAAGTACTAGCTTTCTTAAATAAAATAACGCGCATTGTTCTTTAAATAAAAACGGGCTTACATTTATAACAAGCCCCTATTCTGGTTCACAAAATAAATGCACTAAATGAAAGGAACTTCTTTCAGAAAGAAAACTAGGCATTTTTAAAGCTGTTGCTATGTTTCTATTTAAATAGATCGCTTATTTAGCAGAATTTCACAACATAAGGCCCTTAAGTATAAACTGATGCTAAAAAAATCCCAGAATTAACTTAAAATAAGCAATTTATTAACCAGAATTTGTCTCCTAGCTGCTAATAACAGCCGAAAAGCAGCACTCGCCAGATGTAGCTGCTTATTAATTCTGGGGAAAAGGGGCTTAGACAGCACGCACACGCACAATTTTAAAGAGATAAAACAACACTGTCTTACTGGAATAAAATTTAGAGACCAAACCTTCAGATTATCAGGACTGCATATTATTGTTAAAGTTATGAATTAAATAAAATATACGTACCAGGCTAGGTAGAATTGACTGCTCTTTAGGAGTCTTCACCTGGTTAGCCGACACTGTCGTAAAACCAACCCGAAGATGAATGAGAAGCCATACCCTAGCTAGAACCAGCCTTTTATAGGGCCCAATTGTCTAGTCCGAAAGAGACTGGCATTCGTATGTCCAGCGGTTTTACTCAATAAGGACAGGGGGTGGAGCCAATAGCTATGAGCCGGTGATTGGCTGAAAGCCACTAAACTGACACTCTGCCTTCTTGACCTCACTGTAGTGAAGGGCAAAGGTAACAATATTGGGGAGAATGTTACAGTGCCATTTTGTAGAGGTGAAAGATAGTGAAAGACCTAAAAACGGACAGACAAACTCGTGTAATGGACACACACACAAAATATCCGCACACGCACCCCATCCGTACTAGTGGACACGCGGCTTAACACGATCAGGCACCAAAATTTATATTAAAAAATTATTAGGTCTGTGAACTACATATAAATATTTTCACTTCCTGGGTGCAAAATAGTGCTGTGAATAGGACAGTAATGTTGATCACTGGTAAAATATTCAATGCACATGGATGTACTGAACATTAATCAGTGGAAATAAATGTTAAACCGCATAGCTGTGTATGGGGCAATCACTGCAGGGGCAATCTATTGACTCCACATTGCGCCAGTCACTAAAAAAAAAGCCTATTTTGTAGTGCAACCGCAAACGTTCAGAAATGAATTCCTTTAGGCATTTTCTGAAGAAAGCATAACACATGTCCAGCCAGTTAAATAATATCCTAAAGAACAAGCAAAACATAGGTGGCATTGTGGTATCCATGTTTGAGTCAAGATGGGAGCCATATTTCCAATTGGCTGTCACATGGTCACTACAAAATCTAATATTTGGCATAAAGAGTGAAAGGATGGTCAGATATTCATGATTTTTGTATTAATTCAATATGTTTTATTACATGTTACATAAAATGTGATAATTTAGATATAAATCTATAAGATAATGATAGAGACTGAAACTTTTTAAGCAAAATATGTTGTAATATGCAAATTAGGGCCGCCATTGACAAAAAAAGTTTTTTTTTCTTCGATATATCTAGAACTAACCATAATAACTTTCCAAACATTGTGTTTAGACCTAGGTTTTCATGGTCAAAGATTCAAATGAAACAATAGTAACAATTATATGATGCAAATTAAGGCCTCCATTGATAAAAACTCGACTTTCTTCGTTATCTCAAGAACTAATCATGATAACTGGTCGATCATTGTGTCATTTCCTAGGTTTTCATGATCTAGTTCAAAAGAAACCATGCTAATAACGATTTATTTCGTATTTAAAATTTTAATATGCAAAATAGGGGCGGCTATTGATGAAAAGTCTTTTTGCTTCGATAGATCAAGTACTAACCATGATAACTGGTAGAATATTTTGTCTAGATCTAGGTTTTCCTGGTCATATATAGATTCATTTGAAACAATACAACGGTTTAGTCAGTATTTCAAATGATAATAAGCAAATTGGAACCACCTTTTTTAAAGATTCTATGTTCTTTAATATGTCAAGAAATCAACATGGTAATTGATGACATTGTGTCTAGGCCTAGGTTTTCATGCTCAAACCTTCAAATTAAACCATGTTAAATGTTTAGTCAAATTTAACATGCAAATCAGGGTCCCCATTAATAAAACCCTAAATATTTCAGATGGAAAAAATGGTAACTCGGCAAACATGATATCATAGGTTTCCATGGCCAAGATTGTCATAAGACCATCGGAAAAAAAACTAAATAAAAATCTTTCGCTTTACCAAAAGAACTAACCATAATATTAAATCACAAATTATACCGACTTAGGTTTCAACGGTTTTTTAATCAAACAAAATCCTAAAATTAAAATTATAAGTGTATTAGTGTTAAGTAAACTAATGATATATTTCTATTTCAGTTAGAAACTTTGAAAATATTAATTGACCAGGACGTAGCCCAGTGGCTGGAGCTCCAAGGCTTCGCTCTGATGTTTTCTCGAACACAGATGTTTAAACAAGGGACCCATGGGTCACGGCGCTCAGCTGTTATATATGATAAAAAATATGATTTGGGAAAGAGGCACATGTTGATTTTGTGTGGTAATAAATATAAGCTTTATTATGAGTTGTTGGTGTTTAGCTTATGTATGATTTTGATAGTATCTTTAGAGACAAGGAAGAGTATTGATTTCATTTATTTTATTAACAAATGGAGTGCTATTGTCACACAGATTTTGACTTGGCCATATAACTTATAAGCAGCACATATAATAAAAGAGTTTAACTATTTATTAAAATTTAATAACAAATATTGTGCCAATATAATTTTATTTAAAAAAATAATAAGAAAATCTTTTTTTTAAAATAAAATATAACTGAAATGATTATTGAAATAATATTATAGAATATATTCATGAATGCATTCATGAATACATTTTGAAAGTATCTGCACTGGTATTCAAATACTTTCATTTTTACCTGAATTCCCATTCTTATATGCAATAATTTTTTTTAATTCAGTATATATTCATATTCGTATTCAAATACATTTGCAAAGCATTCGCACCATGTCTATTATTTATTCAGTTTTAGCCAAACAATGATGTTGAGAATCCAGAATATACAAAATTCACAAATTTAAATAATGATCATAAGTACCTGGTTTTATGGCTTTTATTTATATTAAAAAAAATAAATGTAATATATTCACTTTTGACTACTGTCACATCAATCTACACACTAGACACAGTAGGAATTTAGATTAATATTATCAACCGCATCTTTGTCTATCATTAATTTCCTTCATATGATCCCTAATGATTAGTAATGAATAATATGATTTATTTTTTTATCATTAAATTTTAACTGAAAAATACCATAGGTGACTGCATGGTGTTATTTGGAATAACATTGACATTGACATTCTATCCATCCATACAAAATTCTTACATCATCAGTAACAGTAATTTTCTGTTACTCATCAACTAACAAATTCCTTTTCTATTAATTTTTCTTTAATTTGTTATAAAAAACAATAAAAAATTATTAATTTATTGTTTATTGTTATATTGTTTTTCAAAACAACTACTAGATGAGTTGAGTTGGACATCTGGATCAACTGTGGCTGGGCATTAGCTGCCTGGCTGCCCCAGTGTATGCTTCGCTCAAGCGTGTATAATCTAATGAAAGATCAACAAGGTCAACATACAGGTGACTGAAGAGGGGCTTGATTGAGCCTTAGTTTGACATGGTCTCATAAAAACATTAATAAAAGCTACAATATTTGGCCAATTTCTTTCAGCTTTCTAAACTACAAAGATGAAATCCTTATGTGTGCATGATATGAAAATTATATCAACAGTGCTCTCAGGAAACAAACGTGCCATGGTCAAATTTGGGCAAAATTCAAGGTACTACCGTAAAATCTCCACTTAGAACCGCGGTTTAATCAAGAAATTAAAAATCTTGAAATCAGGTTGTTTTCCTGAAAGCACTGTGCGGTTTTTACTAGAAGGGTTTCCTGAATACCCTCTCGGCAGACATCTTTTTGGACCGGCGAGGGGGCGATAATATGGCGATTTTCGAAGGCCGCCCATAGCAGCAGTCTCGCATGCGTGGGAGCCGTGTGTAAATTTATTATTTATGATTATTTGTTATTTTAAATTAAATGTTGCTGATTATCTATCGTGCGATATATAAATTGTTATAAAAATCTTGGTAATTGATACGTTTATAACACCCCAACTGTAACACAGCGGCCCACTTCGTTGGGCATTGTCAAGCAAAATAGAAATAAATGCCTACTTTAAACCCATTTGCGGCATTATTTAGCAAACGATTATTTGTTTGAAACGTAAAACGAATAAAAAACTTAGTCGTCAAGGGTCGCACAATGGCGGACGTTTGTTTTAAAATTAAGATTGAGTGCCGCCATGTGCTGAAACGCTTCTGCTAAGAATATTTTGAACGGCTGTACTCGGTGGGTGGTAAACAGAACAGCCACCTATCCCGTCCCAGCGTGCCTTGCGCAACGCTGCCTTGACAAAATGGATCCCCACATGAAAACTTTCTTCAAGAAAAAAACTTGCTTACCCCGACTGGCCACATTAATTTTACTATAAAATCACTCGTTTTCACGTGTCAAGTTTCCTATACGTGCGTATCTCGAGAAGGTTACTGTTATACTTAGTTAAGTTGACCAGCGATGTTTTCAAATGCACCAGCAAATTGTGACATGGAGCGATGTCAACGTACGATGTGACGAGGATAATACCGAAGTAACCGGTATGAAAATGATTCGAATCTTTCGAGTAATTCAAGAAAATGGAATTTCCATCATAGATTATGATTTCAAAATATAACTTTTAGACTTAAAATATACAGTGACTTGAAATGGATCAGCAGAATATTATTCTAAAATATAATAGAAAATCAGTAGCAAACAAGAATACGGCACGGCATATTAAATCTGTCCTATTGACCCAATTTTCGGCATGGTAGGAGATTTTGGGGACATCTAACTGTATGCCGAATTTCAGATTCGTAGGTCCAATATAGTGTCGAAACGTGCCAGTCTTACGGACGGACATCCGGACGGACGGACGGACGGACGGCCGGACGGCAAGACAGACGGACGGACGACGGACAATGGACCACGACTATAGCTCAGATGACTTATAGTCAGCTGAGCTAAAAAAAATATTTCCTTCATATGCAATTTAGGAAGTTCATTAGGGAAAAGTCTCAGTGTAAATATTTAAAACAGTTCTGTTTGAAAAAAAATAAGTTATTAACTCGCATAATTATTGCTTCCAAAAGATCATGTTTGTATATTGTTAGCTTTTGTGTATATTATAGCACCAGAAGCCTGCACTTTATAACATAAATAATCAGGAGAGATAAAAATGACAGTATAATTTAAACTTGACAATACCGCTGTTGTAATCATTTGTCGTGATGTTTGATGTATTGGACATAGTCCTTGAATTAAATTTGTAGCGCATTTCAAGACCAGGAGACGAGTAGCTCGCCCATTCTCTATTATTTTTATCTGTGGAGCTAATTTTTCCGTGGAATAAGTGTTTCACCAGATCCGATCCCACTATGTCGGATCAAGCAGGCCAGAATCAATGCTCTGTTTTTAATATTCATCAGTGTTTGTGAAATAAATAAGTTTAATCATTCTCATAAGTGTATATAAAGTAGTTTATTATAGACTCGAATATGTTGGCCAAAGACCAAACAGCCAGACCGCTAAGGTATATCAAGATAGACATAAATACAATTAGGCATTTTCGACCACTAGGACTTTATGTTTGTCTACCTTGCACTGCAAATATAGTAGTTTATATTACAATCAGATAAGCAGGGTATTTTACATAATCGGTATTATAATGCCAGGCCAAAAAAAAGGCGGGGGGGGGGGGGGGGGGAGAGACGACAGTTAAGTAAAACTACCTTACACTTCTTAATACCATGAATTTCGGAATTTATTATCAATAGAAATTATTGTCCAATCATAATCACCATGTATACAAACATTTTTAATGATTCTTTTACTTCAATTTAATATCCTGGTTAATTGGAATTTCTGGCCTTGGAAAATAAAATAAAAGGCATCATGATATCTTAAGTTGGAAAAAGGTTATTTCTTTATTTTTCATTTAATTATCAAAATATATATCAAATTTAAATGTAACGCGACAGAGGTGATATTGTAAATAAGGATGAACGCCTAGGTTTATGGATCTGAACTAGTCCGCTGTACACAGGACTGTGTTTTCTATGACTAAATAAATTCAGATGGCAAATGGCAAAACTGCTTGTATCGTCGTATGCGGTTGCAACCAGAAATAATGGCCGAATGGCTATATAAATAACGTAAATGTAAAATGTTCTTACATCCTAATAATTTTATCTAATACATTTATCTTTATATCTTGACATATTCTCCATATACTAGCTAGGTTAAGGATATAATCTATAATCGTAACCTATAGATAAAAATGACTGATGCATTATGATACTTAGTCATTATATATGGCATAGAAAGCACCCCGTACACCAACCACTCAATTTTAGCTTCTCAGATTGATCTATGACAAAGTAACTTCAAATTTAGCAATTACTTTTGACCATTTATCAATATTTTAAATATATATATATATATATATATATATATATATATATATATTTTCAAAATACTAATAAATCAGGCATTTGTCATTTGGTCTTTAATTAAACCTAGGTTTAGACACACTGTTTGGCCAATTTTCATGTTTAGTTCTTCAGATATTGCGGAAAGTGGACTTTCAATCAATTGCGGCCCTAATTTGCATAGTAAAATAAAAAATACGAACTTAACCTTTATTAATATGGTTTTTATCTGAATCTTTGACCATGAAAACGTAGGTCTATAAACACAGTGTGTGACCATTTATCATGGTTAGTTCTTTAGATATAAAAAATAAAAAAAAAAAAAAAACAGAATTTTCGTCAATGGAGACCCTAATTTGTATACTACAAAAATTGCCTAAGGTCGTCGTGTGAACAACCAATCTCAAAAGTATCAGTGGACCCCTACTATCATAATCCTTAAAAAAACCTTGTACTATAGATAATTAATAGGTACTATTAATAGGTTGCTTACTGGCAACTCGTATGCTATTTTCCGAGGGTCAGTTATAGCATACAGAAAAAAAATACCAAATGTTAAAAATTAAATAAAATGAATGCCCCTAATGTCAATTTAAAGGTAAGAATTTGATTCTGCACTATCAAAAACATAGATATTGACAAAAAATCGGTCAAATTTTAACGCTTATAGGTTGACTCTAACATGGATGCCAGATTGCCACCTATAATAAAATTGTTCCTTAGGGTCTATTTTAGATATTTTAATAGGTGATGTACTTTCTTCAGAAAATTCCCACTGGATTACACATGTTCCTGCATTATTTGATATAGGATTCAGCAATATGTTTTTTTTATTGAAGCTGGTTTTATATTTTAAGAACAAGTTTTTGTTGTCCCGTTTAACTTCTGCAGTTAAACATTTATAATTTTTATATGATTGTGTATTTTCAAGCTGGAATATATGATTGTAAGAAATTTTAAAATTTAAATGCTAATGTAAGAGCAGTGATAGGTAGGTTTTTAACCAGTGACATAGTCAAATCCACAACATCTACATACAAGTCCAGGCCATTCGTGTCCAAGTCCCAGTCCTTGATAGTCCAGGTTTAACCTAGCTGGTAACAAGCTGATTTACAGCTCAGCTGTTTATTAGTAATCTGAGCTATAGTTGTCCTCCGTCCGTCTGTCCGTCCAACTATTAGACTGGCACCTTTTGAAACCGTTCGATCTACGAATCCAAAATTCGGCATACTGTTAGATGTCCCCAAGATCTCCTACCAAACCGAAAACTGGGTCACTGCGACTTCGTTCCTTCGAAAAATTAAGGAAAAACTTCAATTTTCCATTAAATCTATTATCAAACTTCAACCTTATTAGTGATGCAACACTGGTCGAGCACCGCTGCTGCCACAGGGGTACAGTTATTTTCATTTTAGCTCCTGCTCATTATTATCCTGCGTCAGTAGAATCAGGATTAAAGTGATTTGTTTTGTTTTCTCATCTCTCTACCTGTTTTTAGCTCAGCTGACTGAAAGTCAACTGAGGTATAGGTATGGCGCTTTGTCAGTTGTCCAGTTGTCTTCCCAGTTGTCAAATCGTAACCTCTGGACCTACAAACTGCTTAGTGTACATCCAGGGAGGTCAATAAAAATCTCCCCACATATTTAGAGAGATTCTGGATGCATTTTAAACCAAACTTTTTATCCCGAACCTTCCATCTTGCACATATAACTGACTTGACAATAGGGGAAGAATCTGATTGATTTTGGAGTCACAAGGTCAAAGGTCAAAGGTCACAGGGGCCATCTGTCCGCATATTTGTTTCCAAATGATAACTTCAGTTTGGATGGACATTTTGGTTTCAAAGTTGACAAACCTTTGACCCACCCATAATGTAAGAACACTTTTGATTTTGGGGTCATGAGGTCAGGACCCACCTCTTTAAAAAGACTGTGGATGTATTTTAAGCCAAACTTTTCGTCCCAAACCCCCTGTCTTCCACATGGTGCACATGCCAGTAGGGGAAGGTTCCTATTGGTTTTGGGGTCACAGGGCACATCCATTCACAAATTAGTTTATGTATGATAAAACCAGTTTTGGTAGACAAGTTGCCTTCAAACTCATCATAGGAAAAAGCTCATAAACCAATGCTTAAAGACAAATTCAGCTGAACGTCGAGACCCATTGGTCCCTTGTTAGATATTAAATAATGAGGAATAAACTTGTTTTCCTGTAAGCATTGTTGAATAAATGTCATATCCTGTGTGTATATGCATAGTGTTGTAACTCCCATAACCCCCTCCCCTCTACTGTCATTGAGTCCATACAACTACATAAAATTTAGTAAATAAAGTAAATATATATATACAGAGGTACAGTGGTATTCTAACTCTCATAATTATCGACTAAACCCAACCCAACCCCCCAAACCCCTCCCCGCACTCACCATCAAGTCCTTCTATCTAAAACAGAAAAAAGTTTGTTTAATAAAAAAGAATAGGATCTAATCGGACAAATGTGTAAACTGCTGAACTGTCAACAGATTATCAAAAAGCCAGCCAATGATCAGAGAAATAGTATCTTATATTCACAAACTGCTTAAATGTTTCAGTTTCAATATTAGAAACACATGGTCAGATCACAAAATATAATTTGCAACAATTTCTTCAATCATATCAACCAACCATGGCCAATATTGCCTCTTCTTCTCAGACTTTATCTCCATTCAGCTAAGCACAGTTACCCATAGGTCCCTTGTTTCAGGATAGGTCCAGGAATATGTATTGAGTCAAATACTAAAAGTCCAAGAAAATCCCTGTTGTGCTCCCTTCAAAATCCAAGATGGCTTAAAAAATGGCGGCAAAAATTGCGCCATTTTTCAATTTTATAATAAGCTTGCTTACAGACAAGCTAGAAGTATAAATAAAGTATCTAATTATATTTTTAGGTACAAGGAATCTAATTATTCCACGGCAGATACACGTTGTCGCTTGTTGACTATCTGTTTTCTAGTTAATTATGTGTTACGAAAACTCCAGTATCTGAATAACTAATGCACTGATGCCCATGATATTTAGCATGTATATTATTCATGGAGTGTTACATCAGTTCCTGTACACTGGTGACACCACCTGTATTTTTTTCATTTTTTCTCTATTTATGAGACCTTCAAATGAAGTGGTCATCTGTTAACAAAGCCGTGACAAACACGACTCAGTTAGGACCCCCTAGTTTGTACCTGAAGAGTGAGCCGGCTTGAATGCTGCTCTAACGAAACAGATCTGTCGCACAAACTGATGAAGTCAAACTAACCGTACTTTAGTTATTTATTTATTTATAAACGCTCCCATATGGTAGAACACTATCACCGCGATTGAATTCACGCTATGTGAAGAATACAAATTATATATATATATATATATATATATATATATATATATATATATATATATATATAGTTCAGTTGTTAGTAATATATTAGAAAAACTACATAACTAGGTCTTTCAACAGAATGACATCAGGTTGACATCAAGTTGTCTTCATGTTTCGTCATTGCACGGGGCTAGGCAGGCTACATTGTACATTTCCATGTATATACCATGTTCAAACATTAGATTCAGAGTCATAGTTTTCGTCTTGGTCTTTGTCAGAATCTACAAAATCAAATTGGTTAAACGGGTTTTCACAAGACAAAGTCTGACACTGCCCACATGCAGATGTACAAGGTAAGCCATATACCTGACAGGTGCAGCTTCGTGAGGTACATCCAGCTGTGCAATTGCAATGAACAACCTTCAGCAGGCTATCCAGCGCTGGAGATTTTGCAGTCAAAATTGGACGGAATTGGCTATTTTCATATTGCTAGCCCCACTTTGTAGCATCAAGACCACTCTCTTTGCCGAGCCATGTCATTATTTGGTAATAACATCTAAGAGAATGGTACGTAGTGGCTGATGGTGTAGGGGGAGCCTTTCTTGGGCCACAAAACTTGTGGCAGAAACAACCTTCTTTTTCAATACACTTTGCCTCAAACCAACCAATTCATCGGATGCTTTTCCTCCAAACAGCAAAATCATGGCTTTATGCCAAGCCTGTTCAATTTTCTCACAGGTCTCACCAGGGTTGGTAACGGAAACTGCACATGATTTCATATCTTTCTCACCCTAAACCAACCTCTGGAAAAGTGGCTTTTTCCCCAACACAAAATATTCGGGAAGCCGTACCACATCCTGTAAAGCTGTGCGCGAATAGCAAGTGAGTACACAGTGGTTCCCCTAACAAGACTTTGAAATTGTTAATGTTGTACACATGAATAGTGTCCTTGGATTTCTTGTCAGAGCCAAAGAACAAGCTCTTATTGTCTGGATTCATGAAACAGGAAAAACACAGTCCTCTCCAATAAGAGTGGTGGACCCATACGCAGAATCTGCAATGGCAGCTTGAACAATTTCTCTATCAGTGTCGCCCTCACAGTTCACAACATCGCAGCCTTTTATCCTCAGCTTGGCACTTATGACATTTATCAGTGCTTGTTTGTTGCTTCTCCTTCCTAGTAAGTCGTCTTTTTTCCCCATAAATTTTGTTTCTGGAGTAACACTGACTAATGGTTGCAATATTTTTTACGTCTCTCATGGCAACTATCCTTGATGGACGGTACATTATCTTTGTATCCGTCAAACACCACAGTAGCTTTTCCATAGTTCTTAAGGGTGAAGTCTACATATGAATCAGCGATGGTGCCATAGGTATCGCCTTTAGTCCATGAGACCCGATGAATGAGAGATCCACCATCTAAAACATGATTGTCAGTCTTAGGGATTTCAGTTGTTACAGCTTTACCAGGCTGCCATTTCGCATATTCTTCAATACCTCTGGCCAGTTGCGGTTTCTCTGGCTTTCTAAGGACATACTTTGCCTCAAATAGAGCTGGCAAAATGGACTTAATTCATATACAAGTGCACTTTCCAAAGACACATCTCCAGCCCTAGAAATCACAATCAGTCTCTGAAACAGCAATGCAGGGTCCATGGACTTGTCTGGTGCTACTTTGACAGCGGATGAGTCACCAAGTGCTTTTGCTTTGTCCTTCCTTTTAAAAGAGTATGTAAATACTGGTTGCCCCACAAGCTTATCGACCACTTTCTGTCCTACGCTTTGAAAGTCATCAACAGTTTCATGAGCTACTAAGCCTGTAACAATATTGCGCAAAGTACTGTCCTCTGAAAATGGGCTACATGACTCGAGTTTTGCCTTGATCTTTGACAAGTCTGACTGGTCTCTTTTTATCCTTGCCTCTGACCCCTCTTTATGCTGCTCACTTGTGATGAACACATTATGAGTCAATTCCTGCAAAGCAGCATTGTATTCCGAACACACGGGTGCTGACATTGTCCACAGGGTACGCTGCTCTTCAGTTACACCGCTGCCTCTTGTCAGACGTCCAGAAGATTTCAGTGACCTCATCAAAGTCTGCTCAATCACAAGATCTGCCCCAAGTCGAGCCTTAAATTGATATGTTCTACGAATTACATGGAATCCTTCCATGAACTTTCTGAATACTTCTGGGTGTCTAGATTCAAGGTCTTTCACCTGTTGCAGATACAGATATACAGACTTCAAATAATTATTATGCCCTGCTGCTGCAAAGATAGGTAAACATTGTCCTAAAGCCCAGAGGTGTGAGGCCCAAGAACCTGTTCTATCTGCATATACAAGCATTCTAGCGGCTTTAATCATATCCATGTATGAAAGCCAAAGTTTGTAGTCCGCGACCATTCAGCAAGGCCACTCTTTTTCTCTTTGAGAATTCTGTCTACTTCTACCTTATCCTCAGAGAGGACAGACTCAGCAGTCGTGTCTCCTGTTAACAATGAACTGTAGAGTTCATCACATTCAGTGACAACCCCTGCAAAATTTGTATTCAGTGACCAACATCCCATTTAAACACTTCTCAACCAACAGATGGCCCCTGAAACCACGTTGTACAGACTTTCCTGTCATAATATGTTTCACAGCATTCTCCCCATAAATCTCTTCAAGAACGTCTTGAGTCCAGATCCGGCCATGAGGGTCATAATGGCGCCGAGCAAGTTCATTGGTGTATGACAGCTACCAAGCATTAACACGATTGTTTTCAATCGGCTATCCTTTGGGGAGTTGTGGATAATTTCAGAAGCCTTCCAGAAAAGGGGTTGATCAAACGTAATGACGGGTGGAACATTGTGCCTGTGCGCAAGACTGTTGATGTAGGTAAGAGTGGACAAGATACAGGTTGGGTTCCCTGGATACATGTCGTTCATGGGCAAGTAGTTAATAGAGGACTTGCAGGGGTGATCCTGACCGCTGTGGATAACATGCATCATTCCTCCCCAGCTGGGGACTGGTTTACGGAAACACAGAGAGAGCTCCCAAAGGATGTCGACTGACGGTTCTGAGCCACAAAGCTGTGGTAGAGATTGAAAGATTACATTGCGACGCACGTAGTTCGAAAAGCGGTAATCTGTAATATAAATCCTGGCCATTTCTGTGACCTTCTGGCTTCAGAACCGATGGACTTCTTCTAGTTATCACATGCGTGGTATTCACTCCAGGCGTGGTGGCAGCAATCATACCCTTGCCATGAAAGGTCCCTTTCCCATCGATGGTTAAGATATTGTGGTCAACGTTGTCTGCTGCAAACACAATCATATCCAGTATCGGTCCTAATACATCATTCGAAACCACATCTGCAGCATTCTTCTGAAATCTTTGCACCTCAGAATATGAGGAGCAAAACCCCATGGTCGACAGATTGCCCACAAGAAATCTAGACTTGTACAGGTAGTGCAGCTGTGACGACAGACCAATTTGTAGTAGGGCTATTACAGCACGTGGACGAGCAGCCTGTATTATTGATTGACCAATGGATGCTACTTTCTCATGCTTGGCAGTCCCAACAAAGATCAGGTCTAACAAGGAACGAAGGGACATCGGAAGAATGTCAAGGGCGGGACTCAAACTTAGACTTGTTGACGGAGGATACTGATTAGTAACCGACGGAACAGTGGTCTTGATTTCACTTTTGATTAACCTAGCGGCAGCATCAATAATGGCATGTTTCTGACTCACTTCATCTCCACAACGAGCAGTTCTTAAATATTCGCGAAGTAATTTCGATGTATTTTTTCGCATAGTCACTATATCATTGAGCCCTTTAGGTATGAAAATTGAGTCGTCATAGCGCTCTTTCAGTTTTTCTTTAAAGTATTGATTCCCATATTGGACAATGTCATCATCTGGTAAACAGCCTTTCATTTTACTCACCAGATCTGAAATTGTCAACTGTTCTTCATCATTCATTTCTAAATATTCAAATGCTTTCAAAAATGCCTGCTGCTGCACTAAAATTATGAAATGTATAAGGTGCTAAGTAAACAAAAAATTTGGCTTACCACTGATAATGAAAGTCTGGCCTTCTGCACTTTCATGAATTTAAAAGACCATGTCTATTTCTTATAGTTTATACTATCTTTCATAATTAAATTGCACCCAGCATCTCCACAGAACATTAAAGAGACAAAAAATACATTAAATTAGCAAGTTATTTTGAAATTAGAGAGCGGAATTCAAATAAGCTTATAAAACGTTCTGTATGACGTAACTATGACGTCATGTTAGATAACATTTGTAACAAATAAAGCGCTGTGACAAATTTTACCTATCATGACGTCATGGTGATGTTATACAGAACTTTCTATAAAGCTTATTTGATTCATTGGTATCATGATTTTATCTGTTTGTTATACATTTATGGGGTTAAAATGAAGCATAAAAGAGTTGTTGGAAATTGAAATTCTGGTCGACCGCCATCTTGAAATTATGTAATCTCACCCCTTTCCCGGGCTTCGATTTCGGAAGACTTTTTTTCTGGAGATGCGGAAGACCTACAGAACTAGTTAAAGCAAAAAAAAAAAAAAAAACTTTTCTTGCAATTTTTTAGGGTCAGGACATATATTTTCATATATTGACCTGCCTATGCTGAAAGTGTCAACAGTGCTAGCTGTAGCAGAGTCAGAAAAGTTGCCAGTTGTTGTGGTTGGCACAAACACTTACCTACTGGTCATGTTGGTCGTTCGGGGAAGCCCTGTTACAAATGTATGTGTGTTACTAAGGCCTCTTGGGGGGGGGGGGGGCACTTTTTGGTCCAAGGGGGCACAGGGAGGCTGAACTTCTGAACCAAGTTAATGGTAATACAATCCAACTGGGGAAACATTCCCATTGCTCACGAGTCAACAAGATTTGTACTTAACTATGCATTGTAGAAATAATGAGATGAGCGGTGCTGGTGGGGGGCGGGTTATATAATAACATTATGACATTGTGCCCTTTTGGAAATATGAAACTGTATGGAGAAGCTCAGAGTGTGGAGTCCCCTTGAACCTGTTGGTTATCTGGGGTACTCTCTCTGGTCCAGCCGATGATAAATTAATGTACCTGTTTACTTAATCGCTCATGGCTACATTCGTGGGCTGGCTTCACAGGTGGTGACGTGCAGTATAAGTCATTAAAATAAATGGGGACTCTGGGCTTAGAGACCTATGAAGCTCAGATTTAAAAGCATCTGATAATATATCGGAGGAGGGGGAGGGTGTAATTGTTTTCTAATTTATCTGCTCAAAGTATTCCTGCGGAATAAAATATGTCATTACGTGCATAAAACTGGAGTAGCAACAACATTTGCAAGTAACGTGTATTATTGATTACGTTAATTACGTTGAGCGCTTTGGTGCGATTGCTATATATACAACTATATATATATATATATATATATATATATATATATATATACCGTATTTCCTGGATCAGACGCCCGGGCGTTTATTTTTTTCAGACCCTAGCCCTGCTTTGACCCGGCGTCTAAACAAGGCCGGCTTCTATTATGCACCACGTACAACTTGTAACATTGGTTCCATCGATATACAGGGGGTGGGGTTGTACTTTTAACGGCACAGCGTAATTCATTTTCATGACACATTACTTCCGACTTTTAACTGATTCAGCTTCACACAGCGTATTTAAAGGGACATAATCAAGAGCAATATTATACCTGTTCTTTCACACTATCAGTTCAGTTTTGCTTTATACAAACGTTTCCTAGCAAAACCACCCCAGCACAGTCTCAGTACCTGGCAAACAGCTTTTTAACACCTTGTTTTGACTCTGCATGTTGGTATGTAGGATATTCCATATACTCTTAACAGAAAACCCTCACCCCCACACTATAAGTGGGCTCACCATTAATGCCTGGATAAGGAATCACGGCCAGTTGAGGGGGAGGGCATGAGATTTCAGTCACGAGTTAGCGGGCCTGGAGGTCAGTCCTCAAGGGCCCGCAGGTAAGTCCCTTAGGGAGTAGCTGGGGTCCCTACGTATATTTAAGGAAATGAAGCTTGTGAAGCCAATGGTGAAGTTTAGTAATCGGCCACCCGTCAGATCTTTATTAAAACGTACACCCGAAGCATACCCTCCGTATCTGTAGTAAAGCGTACACCCTATGCACTGACTGACAGTATACTGTTTTGGCATGTTAGTAATAAGCATTCTATTGGTGATGTTAAACTAAAATTCTTGTGTTGTTTTCTGTTACCTGTGGGAAAACCCTACAGGTAAACAGGGATGGGGCCAGATACTTGTACCTGTACCTGTACCTAGGTACATATTTCAGAGTACCTGTACCTGTACCTGCCGGTCATGAGTAGGAAGTACCTTGTACCTGTACCCGGAGCTAAAGTACCTGTACCTGGTACAAGGTACTCCAGGTACATTTTCATTTTTTTCATTTTTTAAAGTTTTTTCCTCTTTAAGTATAAAAATTGATTACCTTTAGTGTAAAATAATCAGCAAGCCATCAGTGTGATAATATACTTTATACTTATATTTAGAATTTACTTTAGCCAAAGACTTCAATATTGTTTGAAAGGCATGTTAACTTGCATATATATGTGAATTTATGCCGCTATTATTATCTTTAAAAACGTCTTTGAAGTGATCTTAAAATAAATGTACCTGTACCTGTACCTAGGTACTCTGTGAAAATCAAGTACCTGTACCTGTACCTGGCCAATTCACAAGTACCTGTACCTGTACCTAGGTACTTTCACTTGTACCTGGGCAAAACCCTGCAGGTAAACACAGCCCACGTCTGTCTGTTTACCATAACAAGACCGTGTGACCGGGAGGTCCGATTGTGAGCCGCAACACGCGATGTCAGCTAGCAGGAACATGTATAACATTTTTGGGCAAATTCAATGAGGGCATCATATGATTGACACGTGTTTTGGCCCAATCGATGCACGTGCTATATTTATGTTGACACCTGTGATCGCGCCCGGTCCACTGTTTTTAATACTCGTTTACAGGAGTAAGTTAATGGTTTCAGGGCAATATTTTGACAGGTACAAATTTATTTTAAAGGAAAGAAGATATTTTTCGTGTTAATACAACATGCATTATTGATGATTGGGCCCCTTTAGGTGGTATGTGACATTTACTGCCGGTAATATTCCACGGACTGTATAGTTGTCGACAAGATAAAATACTGTTATTAACTTTTAAGATTACCTCAGAAGCATGGTTTTGGTAGCATAGGGGACTCACTTAAAAGTGCTTTAAAAAGGATAGGAAGTAATTTGGCTTGACAGTGGCTAGAAATGGTAACGCTTGACACCATCATTGGTGTCGTCCGACTGCACAAGAAATATGTGTCCAAACGTATTTGTTCAATCTGTTCAACCATCCGTGAGGTAGACTCTCATCGTACCAAGTTGTACCGCTTGTGTCAAGCAGTACTATTTTTGCCTATCTTGACAGCTGTGACAGTGTTGGCTTTCTCATTGCTGACGTATTCGTGAAGTGTTTGTTAGGATCAGTGATCGGCTTTAATCATAGTGGACGAATCGGGAATATTTGGTGTCCCTTATGGAAACAGGTAGGCACATAAGAAAAAAAAAGATTTATAGAGAATTAAACATATAATCAATATAATGTATGTATAAGAAATATATAAAACAAAAATTCATACAACAATCTCCGGTCAATTTGAAAGGTTATTGCACCAGCTATAGTGACGGGAAAGGAATCTGGCGGCAAACATGGAAACTACGCTGACACCCGGCCTCTGAACAAGACCGGCGGATATTTAAGGCGGGCGTTTATTTTTCTGAGACATTGTTTTGCCCTGGCGACTAAATAAGGCACGCGACTATTTAAGGCCCGGCGTCTGATCAAGTGTATATATATATATATATATATATATATATATATATATATATATATATATATATATATAGTTTCATACAATTGGTTGTACAATTAATTTTGAAAATAAATGCCGTCCGGCCGTTAACAGGACACAATTCATAACCGTTAGACCTAGAACCTTCTTACTGTACATTCAGGGAGTACCTAGGGAAATCTCCTTGGAAACCTGAAATAAGGTCACGGTTACCTATATTTTGAGACCTACAGGTCGAAAACATGATTTTGAGCACCCAGACAGGCAAATGGGGCACAAATTGTATCCATTAGGCCTAGAATTCTCTAACGTGGGGACAAATTGTATATGTTAGGCCTAGAATCTTCTAACACAACATCCTGAGAGGTTCTAGGCAAATCTCCTGAAATTAGGTCTTGGTGACCTATATTTTGTGACCTACATGCCGATAACATGATTTTGACCACCCAGACAGGCAGATTGGGCACAAATTGTATCTGTTAGGCCTAGAATTCTCTAACGTGACATAAAAGGGAAGTCCCAGGCAAATGTCCTTGTAAACCTGAAACTTACTATCATGGTTTCAAGGAGTTAGAATGGAAATGCACTTGAACCTTTGGAGGAAAATACCTGGCCGGACAGTTAATTTTACCAGGAAATACCCAAAAGTTCCTTTTAATCTGGCAGTATTTATAGTCCGTTCCTGTACCCCTGTCCACCTGATTTTTCGCGATTATCTCTTCATAAGACAAATCTGGCAAACAAAATTTGCACCATTGGCATAAAGAGGCAAAAGCGTAATTTTTGGTACCTTACCTACTCACGATATAAATATTATTTACTTTACGGCCTGGTTGACATGTCTCAAATATATCCGTGGTTCATGGCGTCCCTAATATGCGGCCATTGTTTATCCTCCTTGGATATGGATATAAAGTAATGTGACGTAACAGTGAAGCGCGTGCACGCGGAGAATACAAGTCTCGCTATAAGCAGAGGTCGGCAGCTCTTGATTATTGGTCCCGTGAATGTTGGTGCCTCTTTAGTACGTCACGTCTATTATGACGTCATCACTATCCCCTGATATGCCCATTTCACAGATTAGTGGCAAGATGTCGCTAAAGAATAGACTAGTTACTCATAAAATGGTTTTAAATTGTTTATAGGAAAATAACACAAGGTAGGCTATTATTTCCATATTAGTTAATTACGCTTTTTCCTCTTTCTTCCCCAAGGTCAAACATTTTTGGCGTTCTTTGATTCACAGATAAATAATCGCGAAAAAACAGGTGGACAGGGGTACTGAAACGGACTATAGTCCGTTCCAGCACCCCTGTCCACCTGTTTTTTGGCGATTATCTCTACATAAGACAAACTTGCAAAATAATATTTGCACCAATGGCATGAAGAGGCAAAAGCGTAATTTTTGGTACCTTACCTACTCAAAATATAAATATTATTCACTTTACGGCCTGGTTGACATATCTCATATATATCCGTGGTTCATGGCGTCCCTAATAAGTGGGCATTGTTTATCCTCCTTGAATATGGATATGAAGTAATGTGACGTAACAGTGAAGCGCGTGCACGCGGAGAATACAAGTCTCACTGTAAACAGGGGTCGGGAGCTCTTGATTATTGGTCCCATGAATATTGGCGCCTCTTTAGTACGTCACGTCTATTATGACGTCATCACTAATCCCTGATATGCCCATTTCACAGATTAGTGGCACGATGTCGCTACATAATAGACTTGTTACTCATAAAATGCTTTTAAATTGTTTACAGGAAAATGACATAAGGTACGCTATTATTTTCATAATAATTAATAGTTAATTACGCTTTTTCCTCTTTCCGACATAAGATCAAAAAGTTTGGACGTTCTTTGATTAACAAAAAAATAGGCTAATAACGAAAAAACAGGTGGACAGGGGTACTGGAACGGACTATAGTCCATCTAAACAAACTACATCAACAGACAATAGTACACTTAAAACAGTCTTAAATACTTACACATCTGTATTAAACAATACTGAGTTGTGGGAATGATACCATATAGCACACCAGTTTATGTTCCATAGACCATTTATTACATATGACCAGATCATTAAAGAGTATCACTAATTGACCTATCCACCACAGCCCAAATTCTCCGCCCTTTTAACGTATTATTATAATGAGCCCCCAAAAACCATCCTACACATATGGACTTCCATGCCCATGGTAGCGAGAGCTGTTTATAACATAATAATGACGTCACAGAGGGCGATGGCGCATGACGTTGTATTGACTGACGTCATCAACTGGTATCACCTGACCATTGTTTACTATATCGCAGTCATATATGAACTGTGTTGCATATATTGGATTATTTGTCCCATACGAATTATGTGCCAGGTAAGACATTATTATTCACTCGGTAGTCGTGGGAATGGCTCCCGCAACCTGTAACCTAGAAAACTTTTTATACTGTCTCCTTCGTATATAGTCCGTCCCAGTACCCGTGTCCGCATGTTTTTTCGCGATAATTATTTTTAAAATATTCTTTAAAAATGCCCTTTGGCCTGAGGCAGATATACAGATATTCCGCCGATTTTGTGTAAAGTTGTTATATATCATGAAAAACGTATTTACTTTGCGACTCTTTTGCGTTATTTTTGCTGTGAATGGCGTCTTCCCGGCACTGCTAGACAGTACATTCCTCCATGTTACACTTTCCATGTCTATGGCTGCGTTTGGTGTTTGTTAGACAACAGTGACGTCACAAAGACGTCACAGTGATCGGTCGCACGTCATCATCAATTGACTGACGTCATAAGTTTGACTGGCTTGTTTATTATCAGTTCTCAGGTAAGGAATAAGTCGTAAACGCTGTAGCTTGTTTTGTCATATTTTGGATTATTTGTCTCATATAAAATCAAGGCAAGGTAAGGTATTACTTTTTACGCAGGTAGTCGGCGGAATAGCTCCTGCAACCTTTGGACAAGAAAGGTTTACACTGCTTTACCTGTATAAAAAATTATTCCAGAAAAAACATGCGGACACGGGTACTGCCACTGGTAGTATTTATAGACTACACGTGTTCTGTTTGACAGAGCTCTGTCAAATTATGCAAATTTTTGTTTTTGTCAGATGATTGACGCTTTACAATGTTTAAGGTCACCTGATTGGTTGCTCCTTTGTCCCATGCTTATGTTTATTCATTGAATGAATATGCAATTAAGGTCGCATATAGTTCATGGATAGGTCAATTAAGGAGTATCGAGGTCGTCATGACATAAATCTACTAAATGTTCTCATTACACTACAAGACCTATATAGTCCGTTGCACCAACCGTGAAACACTGTTTTTTCACGATCATTTTTAAAAGAATTGAGAACGCGACCTAATTTTCTGACAGGAAAAATGCCACATACCCGAGATGAATAGCCTGTAATGAACAAAAATCAAAATCCAGGAGAAACTCACGGGCTGTTTACGACATTTTGTGCCTGGTCAACTTCTGCAAGATTCTGCCTCGCACGCGCGTGACGTCATAAGCGGTGTTCCATTTTGCAGGAGATAGAATCCCGCTGTCTGGCGATGTGAGGAGTGAGGAGTCAAACAATAATAGCAGCTAGCACGTTACTATCATTAATATATGGATGTAGCCCCTGTTATATCATATGATTGGCACCCCTGTACGCTGTTTCAGAGTCATAGGACATTTTTTTAAGTTTGAAAAAAACCTGATACATTTACATCAACAATCACTGCAACATCTCGGCTTAAAAAGTGTCGGTATTCATCACAAAACAACCATATATCGTCCGAATGTGCTTATAACAGTGACACCATCCAAGTGTTATTTCCACCACCACCACCCATAATTTAAATATCGATGGAAGATTATGGATCCTTATGAACTTATCAGTGATTACAAGCAGTGTAAATAACATTCACAATATACACTTGGGTACACGTGTGTGCCCTATAAATTTTCTCCAGGCGCGTCCCCACGCACCATCACCTTTTACAATGTATCACTGGTGGCTCTCTGAGCAGAGTTTACACAGTCCATTCAATCCAGTGTCAATTTCAAGCTCCGCAGGGGTTAAAATTTTTAATTTTAGTGAACTCTTGTTTTCGTTAATTATAAATAAACAATTCCTCAGTGACAGTCATTTGAATACATTACCTTTCCTGACCATGTTGACATAAATGCTTCTGTCACAATCACAATATTTGATTAGCCTTGCGTTGGTTTGTTTTGTACGATTTTCAAGTTGGTTTGTTTTGTACGATTTTCAATGGAAAAGGAAATTCTGGTGTTGCTAAAGGCCTGCTCTGAATTTATTGGTAATATCAGAAACATATATACATTATCACTTCCTTTTTTTAAATATGACGTATGTATACAGTGATTATGTCCACATACCAGAAAACATGATTTTATTTCTGCCTCAATTTAGGCATAATCTACGGGCAAGGATAAACATTATAATTAATGTCTTCCGTGATCCCAAACTTGAAATGGGATCGTCTGTACCGCACTGCAAGTACGCCCGGAACGGTCGGAAGTATTCCGACCAGTTCATTATAAGTGGGGGTGGCAAGAAGCCAGTATATGGGTAAGGCTACTGAAAATGACCCCAGGCCCTTATAAATTGTCCTCAAACTTTAATTCCAACAGTATTCAATCCAGCTGGAAAAATCCTACACGATGATATGTAATTTTTGTATGTGGAAAAATTATTTAATTGTTATCTGATAAGGCAAAGAATAATAAGGAAAACAGTGATTTTACCTATTTACTGGGTGTCCCCATTTGAGGGTATAATGTTTCCATGTGATCTACAGGTACATATTTAATTTTACTGATCATTTATTTCTAGATATCAAATTTAAGTAACCCATCAGAATATTTTACGGAATTAGTAAAATTTACACACCTTGCCGTCGGCATATTACATGAAAAAAAATGTCCGAAAATAAACATTTTTTTACGATATCCAATGTTTTCTTGTAAATTTTGAAATTTTGAAACAAAACACGGTTTCGGCTGGCTAGATGATATCGCTTCAGGAGACGCTGTCATATTATCAGTATAATCCGAATAATCTACATTATACCAACTGCAGTGGAAGGCATCCATCATTTCAAAGTAAGTGAACTTAAGACATAACACCCAAAGAAAACTAAGATATAATTATTTTGTGATAAAGGACAATTTAAGTAGCAATACAAACAGTGTTTGAAACTTCAAAATACTCCCATGCCCTGGTTTGATGTTTTTTGCTTGCTCTGAGGGCATAACCGGTAAATCTATAAAAAAGAATGTGTGCAAAATGAAATTTTAAACAAAACTTCAAAAGCGCAATCTGGAGTGGCATAACATTGAGCCTTTACTGCAGATTGTATTTGATGATACCGTTTTTTGACCTGGGTATAGACAAGGAGTTAATTTTAAGTCATAAATATTGCCAAATATATGTCATGTGTTGTATGGATCCACTTCCATTTTGATCACTGGCTGGGGCCATTTTCAGTGGCCTGGCCCATATATATATATATATATATATATATATATATATATATATATATATATATATATATGTACACGGACACATGAATACATAGATTCGCATAGAAATTTTCGCAACCTTTTGTATAAAGATGACAAGTAAAATTGCATTTATTTTTACAAATTCGAACAGTTTCACACAGGCTGTGGATATAAAACATTAAAATAACATTTTTTCGAACATACAAAAAAAGTTATAAAAATATCACGAAAAAACATTTTCAAAACATTTTGCCAAACGTTTATAGAACATTTTAAAAATATTTTTGTGCTAGCTGGGTTGTTATCTATAGAGCGGCAAAACGGCAGGAGACGTTTCAACAAGCTGAGCGTTCACAAAACGGAGTGCTTATTGACACACGGTCTCGGATGTCTCGGAAAGTCTCGGTTATCTCGATTCGGAAGTCTCGGTTACCGTGTTTTGCAGTCTCGGGTACTAAGAATTGAGAGTCTCGGTTACCATGTGTCACCCGTGGCCAGTCAAGCGTACCGCAATTAAGCTGGTGCACCGTTGGCCCCGATTATATAATCACTTTAATCACTGGTATCCACACCCCGTGTGTCAATAAGGGCGGCCCTCTGTGAAATAGGCCTTTTTGTAAACGCTCAGCTCGTTGCCGTGTTGCCGCTCTATGACAAAGGTTTACGCCGATTTGCGGTAAGAATGACTTTTTCCAGGCGATCTTCGTATTGCAAGCTATTTCCTGTCATTGTTTTGATATGTCCAATTTGTTGAATGACGGTGTGTCAGCTGGCACCCGGATTCATGATGTTCACAAGTTTGGAACTGCGTAGTTAAATCGCCATTTTGTGATTTGATTGCAGGCTGCAGAATGTTGCACTTGACGATAGTCGTGCCTCGCCGTAATGACGTCCAGTGGTCCCACCCTTAGAAACCTGTTAACCGCGGTTCGTAATATTTGATACAATTCTAATCTTTCATGGTGTATGTATGGGATATGATGAGACGTGACGTCTTCATATACTCTAAAGTATATTTCAACTAGGTCTTGTAGTGTAATGAGAACATTTAGAAGATTTATGTCATGACGACCTAGATACTCCTTAATTAGTGATACCCTTTAATGGTCTGGTCATATGTAATATATGGTCTATGGAACATAACCTGGTGTGCTATATGGTATCATTCCCACAACTCAGTATTGTTTAATGCATATGTGTAAGTATTTAAGACTGTTTTAAGTGTACTACGTTCTGTCTATTGATGTATTTTGTTTAGATGGACTAATTTGGGTATTAGTTCTCATTGTCACTCTTATGTCAAGGTTACATGGGTGAATTTGTTTCACACATTGTGGATGGATAGTAATAGTTGAATCTCTATGAGCATTATTGTGAGATAACATATATATACCATATATATTACAGTATAACCCCATTACCTTGCCACCCATTCTGTTTGTTTTGAGCTCAACATCTGTACAGTCTAACCCGGTTGTTTGACCTATACTTTGTTTATTAGTAGTTATCTTGCCCTAATGAAGTTTCCCTGTACAGTAACAGAGTTATATAACAATAGAATATATCTTGATTTATATCGGATCTAAGATCACACTACTTTGCATGCTTAAGAATACTACAGTGACTCAGTAAATGTTTCATTTCTTTATTATTATATGCTTTTCAGGGTTTCCTGTGCTGTCCTGAGTTTTATGTAACCAATACGACAGAATAAAGCTTTGTCAACCTTTGCTGGTTGTCTGTTTCAGTCCATGGGGATTCGGCCACATTTTCTGTCAGAAGTGGGATAGTCCAGATTACCGGATTGTCCAGATTACTGGATTGTCCAGATTACCAGATTGTCCAGATTACCGGATTGTCAAGACTACCGGATGTGTCCAGATTTGCAGATGTTCAGATTAGCGGATGTACAGATTAGTGGATAACTAGATGTCAAGATTTTTAATGTGATGGACTTTATCCATGTTTCCACTTATCATGGACTTGCTACCTGCTGTGATCAGCATAAATGTATTACGATTGGTGTTAAACTGGACTGTCATGGTGTTCCAGCCAAAAGCAAGCGAGGATATATGTACACATGCTGCGAACTCATTTGTGCTGTATAGCTCTCTGTGTTATGTTGTGCACATGCTTATGTCATGAGAGTATTTATTATCAGTAAAATATGACATGCATATTGTAGAGTTGTGAACTTACTCTATGTCAGTGTTGGCTACACATCATTACTGAGATACAAACACGTGGTTTAGCACATAACATTAACATTATAGCAGTGCTTCTGTTTCTGAAAATATTCATGGTTAATGTATTTTTTTTTTATTTTTCTGGTGCATGTAGAGTTTTAGGTACTGGACTACTGATTTTGCCACAGCGCTGCTAGACCAACAACAAACGGCAATGAAAACATAACCTGTTATTAAGGTTATTAACATAATAACCTACATGAGTAATGTAACACAGGTCACATTCTTGGCTAACTGCAACTGATCTGAGCTCATATATTTATTATTGTTTTTAAAGTGGAACCTTATACCTGCTGTAGGTGATAGTGATACAGTAGTATTACTATGCTGAGTATTATGGATTACATGTGTTGACTTGATGATAAGATGAAGCTGAACCATCATCGTAGTTACTCGGTTCATTACGGATACTATGTGTTTACCTCCTTGAAGCAGCAGTTACTGTATTTAGTGAGTTATTCCCATGTTTATGGTTTAAATGTTTAGGGTGTACATATAACATATTGCGACACAGTTATGCAGATACTGTAGAAGAAAGACAGCATCGTAAATGATTACTTTTTTTATATGAGACGATAAGACCAGTGTATTGAAGTGCATATTGTGAAGATTTTACATGTCACTGTGTAAACTACATACTGTAATACTGCTTACAAGTTTTTGAGTAGGTTGATCTTATAATTTGCAGAGGCTGTGTTCATCTGTGTAGAAAGGTAAATCATTTGTTTTTCATGACACATTGTGGACACTTTGATGGGTTAAGCCTGTTTGAGACCCTTCAACTTCATTAAAGGGGAGCATTGCTGTGTTACTGGTTTTTAAAGTGACCCCCACGAATGTGATAAAGCGAGTAAGGCAAGAGTCTGAACTTATTGATAGGATTTTGGGATACAGTCGATGAGGTTTTTTTGTATAAATGTTTCTTATTTTGTCAATGAATGTTTAATCCATGCATATGGTTTTCACACTATGATGTTCACGTTTACTCATACTCATGCCTGCATATTTGAGTGTTTTCATATTGTAACACAAAATATACTGTTAACACTGGACTGATAGTTTAACATAGCTGTATATTTAGTGGTAAATTGACCAGAATGAACAAAGTGAATCTCGACAAATTCACCTATCATTTATCGATACTTTCGTCATGCGCAGCTGATTGCAGTTTTTGCATAAAGATCCAGTGCGGTTGTACTCTTCCTTGAGGACAGATAGTTGATTTTTCTCAGTGACTGGTGTGTAAGGTCACATGATATCCTGCTTATCGCAGTCCTAAAGATTCTTCGCGATGCCTTTGGGGAAAAGTTGTCTACCACCCAACTTTCGACAGTATTCCATGCGAGGCACCAGCGAGAGGGAGAATCGCTGCGGGAATTCAGTCACGCTTTGATGGGACTTTTATTGCGAGTCCAACGGGAGGACATCTCCGCTGTCGCTGACCCTGATAAATTACTTAAGAACTGCTTTGCGGAAAAGGTTAAAGATAAATATTTGCGACGCGATCTCAAGAAATTGGTGGAGGATAGGCCAGCCTTGACTTTCAAGGAAGTACGGAATTCGGCTATTCGCTGGACTGAGGAGACTTCTGGCAATCCAAACGATCGTAATACAACATGGTTAGATGAGGATGCAGTGTATACCATTGGTGGTGCTGCAGCTCGCCACTCTCCATGTAGAGGAGGTACAGTGGCCACTCCTGTTAATACAGAGGCTGAGCTGTCAACTTTACGTAAGACTGTCGAGTTACTAGGACAGCAAGTCCAGTCACTAGTTACGCTTCAAGATCGGCAGCAGGAACAGATTAAGGCTCAGCAGGAACAAATCAACCAACAACAGAAGATGATCACAACCTTATTTGATAATTTTTCTCGTCCAAGTACCCCTGCGCCTAGAGCAGAGAATGTCAGAGGCCGTTGTGGATATTACCGAGGTGGACACAGATTTCGACGTGGTGGATATGATTCGCAACCGAATAGGAGAAACGAGCCCTCTAGTAGTGCAACAAATCAGACAGAACAGACCCCTGCTTCCTTTAGCAATAATCAGATAGACGCTGATCTCAAAGTGGAGATATCAAAGATTGCTGGGCCTAGACCAACCATTACTGCCAAGTTTGCAGGTGTAGAAGTTGCGTGTTTAGTCGGTACAGGTTCAGTAGTGACTACCATCTCTGAAAAGTTTTTCACAGACTGGATTTACAGTGAAGATGGATGGAATGTGTTGGAGCCAATTGAATGGCTCAAAGTCAGAGCGGCCAATGGCTTAGAGTTTCCCTACATTGGGCTTGCCATCCTTGATGTTGAATTAAATGGGAAATTATTCCCTGATGTTGGTGTGCTTGTAGTTCGTGATACTCCTCACACTCTGGAGAGTCGGAAACAACTCCCTGGGCTGATTGGGACGAATGTCCTAAGTAATGTCAAAGACTTTGACAGTCTCATACACTTGGTTGAGGATAATCCAACAGAAGAGAAACCTCTTACTTTGAACTCGGTGCGCATTGCAGAAGTTCAGGAGATATGTATACCCCCTCAAAGTTTGACTGCTGTGCCAGTCACAGGTCCTCCAAGAAGGATAGTTTCGGTAGTGCAACCCCTCGAAGACAGGCAGCATCTTCCTGATGGATTGCAAGTAGCTCCCACAGTTGTCCAGCACCTACCGAGTTGTGTCCAACTTATGAACTGTAGTGATGAGGTGATAAGAATTAAACCACGTACATTGATTGGGAGAGCACAAGAAGTGGACTCCGTGGACGGTGAACATTTACGTATAGGCTTATCCCATGAGGGAATAACCATAGAAAAAGACACCTCTGTAACTGAAAAAGACCACCATAGTGTTGACTCTGTACTTAACAAAATTGACTTTGATAATACGGAAATCTCGAAGGACAAGGTTACAAGTATGTTCAGGAAATATGAAGAGATCTTCTACAAGGAAGGATCAGAGTTGAGTGCGACCCCTCTGATACAGCATCGAATCGTAACAGCTGATGATGAACCAATTGTACAACCATTTCGGCGTCTCTCGCCACATCTATGGCAGGAAGTAAAAGCTCACTTAGAGGATTTAGTGCGGAAAGGTATCATCTGTGAGAGTAATTCTCCATATGCCTCACCGATGGTGGTGGTACGAAATAAATCAGGAGGTATTCGCCTATGCATTGACTATATGAAACTGAATCAGAAAACTAGGAAGGATTCGTTTTCATTGCCAAGAATTGTTGAGTCTCTTGAAACACTTAGGAACTCAAAGGTCTATAGTACTTTAGATCTAGCTACAGCATATGCTCAGGTTGAAGTAGCTCCTGAGGATCGTCGCAAGACAGCGTTTGTAACACCAGCTGGATTATACGAACACATTAGAATGCCATTTGGGTTAGTCTCGGCACCAGCTACTTGGCAACGTTTGATGACTATGATATTCAGGGATGATCTCTATTCCTCTCTTCTAGTATACTTGGATGACATAGTAATATTCTCCAAGTCTTACGAGGAACATTTGGTCCACTTGGAAAATGTTTTCCAAAAGTTGCAGAAGAATCAGCTCAAACTTTCTATTGATAAATGTCAGTTCTTTAAGACAGAAATAAAATACCTGGGACATGTGATCTGGGAGCAAGGTATATGGCCCGATCCAGGCAAACTTGCATGTGTCGCTGATTGGCCACGTCCAGACAGGTTAAAAGCCCTTTGTCAGTTTCTAGGGTTTAGCTCATTCTACCGGCGGTTAAAGACCCAACACCCGATCCGGCGGATCGGGTCGCATGCGCAGTGCGCGTCTACCTTATATGGTAATAGAGGCGGAGCGACATGGTGTTTGGCAACATTATCAAGCACGTGTACTTGCGTGAGCTCGGCAGATTACTGCAGTGCAGTGCAATTGACAAGAAATGTATCCTCGTTAAACGTAATAAACCATCAATTTTTATTTTCTAAACGCCGCTTGAAGTTTAAGAACGTCGATTTCCCTTTGGATGATGGGATTACGTCAGCCTTCCGGTTTGACATGACCTCGAAACGCGAGCACATGTTGACACTGGGTTACTCGCGGCCGCATGGCCAATCGAGTGATGTATGCACTAGTTCTTTAACACGTGTGTTTGTAGGAATTTATAAAATGATGTACCAAGTGAAGAAGGTAGGCGCGTGTTAGTGGTCATTACAGAAATTCACTTAAATATGTGTCACATACTGTAATTGCAGTCCACGCGTGACAGTGGAAAAACGAACATGGCCGCCGGCAGTGAAAATATGGACATGACCGGCAGCAGCATCGACCTACTTTCGTACTGTATGATTACCGCGCTTTATATGTAGTTTTGAAGACGCTGGCACATTGAAAGTTTTGCATGAAATGTATATCAGCAGGTAGAAACGTTAGTTATTATAAGACAGATGTTTTTTACTGCACTTGCGGGGTTTGCTGAAACAAGACTTCGTTTGGAAGCAAGCCATGTGCATGATGACAGATGTGGTATCGAAGATTCCCCGGGTTTTGTCATCCAAAAATTTTTGGACATGACCGGCAGCAGCATCGACCTACTTTCGTACTGTATGATTACCGCGCTTTATATGTAGTTTTGAAGACGCTGGCACATTGAAAGTTTTGCATGAAATGTATATCAGCAGGTAGAAACGTTAGTTATTATAAGACAGATGTTTTTACTGCACTTGCGGGGTTTGCTGAAACAAGACTTCGTTTGGAAGCAAGCCATGTGCATGATGACAGATATGGTATCGAAGATTCCCCGGGTTTTGTCATCCAAAAATTTTTTGAGAGCAAATATTTTATAAGACCAATAAAGTTCAATTTACACATGAATGTCTCCATAGAGATTTTAAATAGCCTGATTTGGATTTTTTATATTACCGACTACATGTAAGCCAACTTCTTCATTCACGAAATATCCCCATTTTTTACCAAATATAGAAACTGGATATGTGTCGTTGCAGCTTTGCATGGGCATAAATGAATAGAAAATTCACAGAATATGAGTTTTTATTTTCAGCAATTTTGTTGACATTGTGACATTGCGGTTTTGGTATGTAACAATGTAACACCACAGAGGTTCAACGCGTGCATGCACATACAGATGAAAGTTGGTAATGACGAGCAGTAGGCCTATTATATGATCAAAATTACAATTACTTTCCATGAGGCAATGTAATATTAGAGGAGGCTTATTAAAGGTTCAAAACTGAAATTGGATTGTTTTAAGTCCGGGTGAGGAAACCTCTACCCCCCCCCCCCCCTAAAAAAAAAAAGAAAACGAAGTTTGGAATTCGGGATATACATATATGTATGTATATATATATATATATATATATATATATATATAAACATGTAAATGTATATTAACATACATGTATACCTACGTGAATGTATCAATCAGTGTGTGCCAAGAAATATGAGGAAAATTGTTTGTAGTGCCATATGTGTCCACCAAATAAGACCGATGCAGAAAGAATCCTGCATCTGCGACATTAAAAATTAAATCAAATCCCTCGTTGTCACAAGACCTGTCTTTCATCTAGATTTATTACACTGAAGCTATACAAGACAGACAAAAAAAAAGAAAAGAAAAAGAGGTGATAACATAACCTCTTTGAAAATGTATACGGGCTTTTTGTAAGTGCTATAATCCAGTGAGGGCCGGAAACCTACACGGACAAACCAGGTATATTTTATAGCTGTCATTGTGGACAGCTATGTTTTCATAAAATGGCGAAGCCCATTGTTTAACTAGCAATTTTGCATAAACAAAATATACATCTTTTTAGCAATGCAAAAAAAAAATAAAAATATTAATTAAAGTGGATAGTTAGGGAAACCTTCATTTTATTATTTAGATAAAAAAAATATTTTAAAAATATTTGTGTCATAATTTATAATATTACCACAATAGTCGGCACACACATATACTTACCGATACATGTATACATGACCCATTCTTTATTCAGCATACCTGATTCACATATATAAGACCACATACATTTTGAAAAATAACCTTTTTCTTTGAGTTAATATTTATACAACTTGGTTATTTTTTTTGTGATGATGTAAATCATTTTGGGTTTGTATTAGGCCTATCTTAAACTATGAATCTGATTAATACAGATCCTTATGAGATTGGTCAAATATGAAATGTTGTTTAAATTCTGAGGCTGCAAATTCATTTATTAATCATCAGATGTACAGTCTCCATGGCGTGAAATTGTTGAATTTACCCTTGTCGTGAAATCAACTGATAGGTGACCCGATCCTGACAGCTGGGAAAAATAAACCAATAGCATTCTTCACATGATTGGTATAAGGCGAGGGACTAGAAAATTAATTCACTGAACATGTCTAGTGCCCATTTTTTAATGACCATGTGGACGCCATACACTATATAGCCTAACACAGAGAAAAGTTGAGATAACTATTTAGAATAAGTTATTTAAGTTATATATATATGTGTGTGTGGCGATAAATTTGTTTTGTTACACATAACATAAACATATATTGTGAAATTATTTAAAATATTAATAATATCTACTTGTTAAGTCGACAGCGTCATTCCGATTTGTGTGCTTTCTGCAATTAATTATGGTCATCCTGAATTAATAATATATTTCATGATTGTTTTTGATGAAATATACTAAATAAAAATATTTCCATGCTACTATCTTTAGATGTTCATAATATCAGCAGTCGTCCTTCAGTTGAATTTATAATTAAACAGATATATGCCCTATATGACCTAGGTGTTTCATGAGTAGAAAAAATTCAGTTCAGTGGAAGAAGAGGTTGAATGTAACGACACTGATTCCACTATGTTTTGTGGAGGCAAAAGACCAGGCAACGCCCACTAAAACACGTGCAGTCTGTTATTGTTTACATTGGGGCTGTCATGTAACGTGACCCCCAACTGCCATTTCAAACCTATGCAATCTAACAGTCCGCCTCGGCACTAGAACTGGAAATATCTAAAAAAATACTTGATTTTTATCACTTTAAAAATTAGAACAATAATATTTGATGCATCAATAAGGCATACGTTTTGTCTGAGAGAGAAACTCGCTCGACTAAACTAAAATTATCCAGTCTTTCCCAGCCGGGGGCGATCGGTGATCGGCACTGACAGCTGGCCGGCTGGTGAGCAACATCGTCAGATATTGGAGAAAATGTATAACGTATGATCATTTTAATGGTCACATTAGATTCCTTGAGTTAAAATGCGTATGTCAGACAAATATTATACTGAATAATGGCCTAGAATTCAAGCATGATGACTTTTTTCATGATTTCGGGCGATGCGTCTTGACAGATATTTAAATTTCAATGACTGACAGCTACGCCATCTTGCGGTGCCTTTTTTACTCCGGGTGGGTCTTTGCGGCCAAGGTCAAACCATTGAATGACCTTGTTGCTGTTTTAATTGCCAAACAGAAGGTCAAACGGCAGAAAGTGCCTATCAGAGAGTGGAGTATTGAGTGCGAGAGGGAATTCCAAGAGGTGAAGCAAGCACTTGTTTCTGTACCGGTATTGGCATTTGCAGATTTTTCCTTACCCTTCATTGTTGAGACTGATGCGTCCTTTTCAGGATTAGCTGCTGTATCGAGCCATGTTCAAGACGGTAAAAAGAGAGCAGTAGCATATGCTAGTCGCGGACTCCGCCGACATGAGAGGAATATGAACCGTTACAGCTAAAAAAATTAGAACTGCTAGCCCTTAAGTGGGCAATCAAAGAGAAATTTCGAGAATACCTACAATACTCATCGTTCACTGTACTGACGGATAACAATCCTCTTACCCATCTATTGAAGCACAACAAGCAAAATGCTGTTGAGCAGCGTTGGGTTAACAATCTCGCAGGTTTTTATTTTGAAATCATCTACCGCCCAGGCAAAAGGAGTGAAAATGTGGATGCACTGTCTCGTCAGACAGACAGGCCTTGGGACCAGAATTGCGATAGACTAGTTGATGACGAAGCATGGCCTGAAATCAATGCCATAGAAGCATTACGTGAAGATAACAGTGAACAGAATTCACATGAGCGAGAGGAAAATCAGGATTGCTCTGTGATGGCACAAACCACACTGATACCAGGTGACTTGCAGTTAGCTATGTGTAGAGAGGAGATGTCAAACTCTCATCACCTGGAGATGCAGGCTACTGAGGTAAATATATTACCCTGTCTCTCAACTGAGAAACTGATAGACTTACAGAGGAAAGATCCTGTTATAGGCATTTTCTTGAAGAGCTGGGACAAAGGTTGTAAACAACCTTATGTCGAACTAAGAAGGTTAGCATTGGAAGTACAGCTTCTCTTTCGCCAATGGCATCGACTTGAGACACATGATGGAGTATTATATAGATGTGTGGAGGACCCTAAACTTGGAAAGCTAAGGCAACTAGTATTGCCAGCTGAACTTAGATCAGAAGTGCTAGAAGGACTCCATGATACGAATGGCCACCAGGGTCTTGAGCGGAGTTAATTCGAACAGGATGTTATTGGCCCAAAATGTCTTTTCATATAGCACAATGGTTGGCACAGTGTAAATGTAGTGCTTTGGCTAACCCCGAGCGAGTCATAACACCTTTGGGTACGATAGCAGAGAACCTTTGGACATTATAGCCATAGATTTCACAGTGCTAGAGCCAGCTTCAGATGGCCGGGAAAATGTTCTTGTGATAACCGATGTTTTCTCGAAGTGGACGGTGGCAGTACCCACACGAGACCAAGAGGCAACGACCGTGGCACGCGTCCTAAGCCGAGAATGGTTTGCACGTTATGGAGTACCTAAACGTATTCATAGTGACAGAGGTAGATCTTTTGAAGGACAAGTTGTTCGCGCATTATGTCTCATGTATGGCATCGATAAGTCACATACAACACCTTATCGACCAATGGGTAACGGGCAATGCGAACGTTTTAATCGTTCCATGCATGATCTTTTGAGAACTCTTGATGTAGAGAAGAAGCAAAGTTGGCCATAACATCTTCAGGAATTAATCTCTGCATATAATACCTGCCCACACTCGTCAACAGGGCTTAGCCCGTATTATTTGCTATTTGGCAGGGAACCTAGATTGCCCATTGACATTTACCTGAACACCACAAGAGGACATGATGAAACGGCACCTTGGGTTACTGCCAATCAGACACGGTTGAATGATGCTTATAAACTTGTCGAAAGTCGACTGAAGCAAGCTGCAGAATAGAGACGAAAGCGACTTAGTGGAAAGGAATCACCACTTGATGTTTGGGCTCTTGTGTATGTCCGCAAGCGGGGACACAAGGAGCGGCACAAGATTGCAGATGCATATAACCCGGAAGTCTACGAGGTTATCTAACGATTTAAGGAGAGAGACGTGTACCAAGTACGACAACTTGATGGTAGTCGTGAGAATACTAAATGGTTAAACAGGAGCGAATTAAAGAAGTGTCCTGAACAACACTTGTCCCGTAGTGACAAGGAAATTCACCAAGAAATAAGACCTCGGTCTGATAGTGAGGAATCTGATGGTGTTCTTATTATTGTCCAGAACGTAAACTCAGATGATGTTACGCATAGAAGTGAGGATATTCCTGTAAGTCAAGATGACTTTGCTCCACTCGGAGAAGATGAATGTCCACAGCCGCATAGACCCAGATGGGCCACAGCAGGTAAACACAGGAATCCATTCAGAGAACCACGTTCCGTGTTGGAATCCTTAGATTCTTTGGAAGTAGCGTAGGGGGTATTTATATAAAGAGACTGATCGTTGAGATACGACAATGAGTGTCAGTGTATTAGTTGTGTGTCGCATTCGAGTAATTTGTTTGTAATATGTCACCAAGCCGTAGTTTTGTCTTCTCTCTGGATCCTGGTTCTTTCTAGTGAATCCAGCGATCTCATGAGAATATTATTTTGTCGATTTCTGTCCAGAGGACCGGATAGTGACATGAGAGGGGTGTGTGTGACCGTCTCGCTGGATTCGGACAAACCCCCGTATATTTGGTTATTTTTGTACTGTGCTGCCACCTTGTTTAGGAGCCGGTTGTCAGCCGCCAGTCTACTAATTCCGCCAACCAGCGCCATCTGCTGGGGAGTTTCTGTGAAATAGGCCTTTTTGTGAACGCTCAGCTCGTTGAGATGTCTCCTGCCGTTTTGCCGCTCTATGACAAAGGTTTTACGCCGATTTGCGGTAAGAATGACTTTTTCCAGGCGATCTTCGTATTGCAAGCTATTTCCTGTCATTGTTTTGATATGTCCAATTTGTTGAATGACGGTGTGTCAGCTGGCACCCGGATTCATGATGTTCACAAGTTTGGAACTGCGTAGTTAAACCGCCATTTTGTGAATGGATTGCAGGCTTCAGAATGTTGCACTTGACGATAGTCGTGCCTCGCCGTAATGACGTCCAGTGGTCCCACCCTTAGAAACCTGTTAACCGCGGTTCGTAATATTTGATACAATTCTGATCTTTCATGGTGTATGTATGGGATATGATGAGACGTGACGTCATCATATACTTAAAGGTATATTTCAACTAGGTCTGTAGTGTAATGAGAACATTTAGAAGATTTATGTCATGACGACCTAGATACTCCTTAATTAGTGATACCCTTTAATGGTCTGGTCATATGTAATATATGGTCTATGGAACATAACCTGGTGTGCTATATGGTATCATTCCCACAACTCAGTATTGTTTAATGCATATGTGTAAGTATTTAAGACTGTTTTAAGTGTACTAAGTTCTGTCTATTGATGTATTTTGTTTAGATGGACTAATTTGGTATTAGTTCTCATTGTCACTCTTATGTCAAGGTTACATGGGTGAATTTGTTTCACACATTGTGGATGGATAGTAATAGTTGAATCTCTATGAGCATTATTGTGAGATAACATATATATACCATATATATTACAGTATAACCCCATTACCTTGCCACCCATTCTGTTTGTTTTGAGCTCAACATCTGTACAGTCTTACCTGGTTGTTTGACCTACTTTGTTTATTAGTAGTTATCTTGCCCTAATGAAGTTTCCCTGTACACTCTAAAAATGGATCGGTTAAATTCAACCAAAAAATTGGTTGAAATCAACCGGTCTTCTCGGTTGATATGTGTCCAACCAATTAACCGGTTGATTTCAACCGATTCCTATTGGTTGATTTTTCAACCAATTTTTTTGGTTGAAATCAACCATGTGACTGGTTGAAATCAACCATGTGATTGGTTGATATCAACCAACAATAATAGTTGAAAACAACCAATACTGAATCAACCAATTTGATTCAGATGACCATATTGGTTAAAATCAACCAAGAAAATTGGTTAAGAAGGAACCAACTGAATACCCTAGCAAAATATGAAATGGTTACAAAATGCAGTTGAATTCAGCCACAATTGCCTGAAAACAACTAACATAAAAAAAAATTTGCATAAAATTGTGATGCAGTGTGCTCAAATATCATGGTGAAAAAGAATTAAATATACCTTTGTACCAAGTAATGTCAAGGAATATTCCTCAGCCAGTCAAATGAACAAAATAAAACACAATTTGCACTTTGCATGATACTGCTGTTCCTCTGATTGTAGAAATGTAATGAAATTGGAAATATCACTTTGTGTGGCAGTACAAGTGCTCTGATAACCAGCTTGCATTCATACATCAACCTTTTGTCTGAAATGGTAGACACAAAACAAGAGCATTATATTTATAAAAATAATTATTTAATAAGTCCAGTAAAATAACAATGTAACATATAATTAAATCATGCATGCAGTACACAACTTGTAACTGCACAACTGGCGACACAAGCCTCCATTTAAAAACATATATGTACAAGTAAGATATTCTAGAGTCCAATGCTAAAAATTGAATTTCAGGAAATTGAATTCACAATTACTGATAATTTAAAAATGGACAGATAGACAGGTAGACAAACAGAGTTAATCACTTTATCTCCCTTCCTGCTGAAGCTGGAAAATGATTAACATATGTTTGAAGTACTCTGGAAGTGCAGTGTCATTGATACCTGACTCATAAAATGATGAAACAAGAGTCTACAGTCAATACTGTTCCCTGATGACTGTCTTCATTCCATATGCCTGCATGCATCATGGTGTCTGAGAAACACAGCAACACTGAACTCAGTCACTGTTGATCTTCATCAAACATTTAGAAACTGAATTTCTAGATCTGAAAATACATCAAATTTCACATTAATAATAAAAGATGAAAATATGTGTTGGTGTTAATACTGTTCAAATTATATATATATATATAAATATATATATATATATAATTACACACGCAATTTTAATCCAACCCCTTATAACTGCTTGTGATATAGGCATACTTCATGCACAAGGAAGTACAAGAGGGCGAGACCTAAACAGTGACAAAACATGCAATTACATGTTAACAGTTTGTCATGATGACGATAGACTACCTATCATCAATGGATATTAAATTAGTCTGAACGAGGTAGGCCTACAAGTATAAATGTACTCATTATTGATTAAATATGTACTGTAACAGAATTCAGACTTTGTGCATATCTTGCAATTGTACAATAATATAAGAAGAAATACAATAGAATATGGGTCATCATAACATGATTTCAGGTGATGGAGATTTGCCCAATTTCCAAAATTTCAAAGTTAGAAAGTTCCAAACATATTTGTTTTGCTTATCTGAATTTCAATGCTAAAACCATGTACTTTCTTAGAGTTCTCAGAACATTAGTCATAGTGTCCAAACTTCAGGATTCAAAGGAGACCTCCCTAGATATTGAGTATGAATGGCCTAATGGTTAAATATATGCCCTGTCAGTCTTTCAGGCTGCTCAAAATTATGTTTTCGGCCCGTATCTCACAGAATAAAGTTCACTATGTCCTACAGTTTTTGACAAATTGCTATCGAATTTTCATATTATAATATTTTTTAATCTTTGCATTTTGTACATACAAAATGTCAACAGTGCTGACAGGAAAGCAAATGTGCAATGGTCAAGGTTGGACAAAATTTAAAGGTCTGATTTTACCTTTATGACAATAACTTAAAAAGATTATAAAAATCTGTTATATGCTAGAAAAAAATATATAAATCTGTTATATGCTTGAACAAAATTAAAAAAAAAAATCTGTTATATGCTTGAAAATTTTTTTTATAAAAAAATCTGTTATGTTTTAATTTTTTTTTTATAAAAAAATCTGTTATACGCTTGAAAACGACTCTTATCTTCAACATCTATCATGTAAAAGTCAGTCGATATCTTTCCTGATGTTTTTACAAGATACATTTTACTTGGGTAAATAACTGCTACAAATTGTGCAATTTTGACCCAATTTTTGACACTCAAGTGCAACAATTGGCTTTTACTGAAAAATGGAGGTTTCTCCTTAATTTCTCATAAAAAATGTAGTCACAGTGACCAATATTCAGGTTTGTTAGAAAATAAGGACATCTACCTGGATGTCAAATTTTGGATTCACTGGTCCAGTGGTTTTGAAACGTGGCATGTAAACGGAGATCGAGCTGGATAACCAGACCGATAATGGACAAATGACCATAGCTATATCTGACATAATGTATATACAGGTAGTCATCTGAGGTAAAAATGGTGCTACATAAATATTCCCTTTAACACAATATCGATTATTCTCAATTGAATGATAGCTCTTATTTCTAGAATTGTAAGAAATCTAAAAGCCTAAATCAGTATATACCTTCTGAACATCAATAAATGCTGCCTTTGCTTCTGCTATGGTGGGCTTGGCATTTCTTCTTCTGTGCTGGAATCAGTTTTTGCAGTAAACGAAGCATCATAGCACTAATGGCACCTGAAAGAAACCAGGAATATAACAGAATGTCAACTTGTAGGGCAATAACAGATTTACTACGAAAAATTTAGTTTCTTGACCAATAAATAAATTTCATGGAATGTCCACAGGCATTATGAAAATCATGATCCTGCTGATCATGCAGTGGTCAAGATTTTGAAGCAAACTGGTTTGATAACCTTCCTTGTAGATATATATACCATAACACATGAGTGATCATATGGAGTGATTGATAAAGGGACTATTTAAAAGTTAAATGTGTCCATTAGTCATTTTTCTCCATGAAATGCATTTAAAACTGTTTAAAATGTTAATGATGAGTCAGAAACAGGTTTAAAAGAGACCATTACATCAGCTTTATTATTCATATATAAAGATGTAAGAGGGCAGATTTATAAAAAGTCACATACATGTCACTCTCAAAATCCATCTGGAACCTCTGTATAAACAACAAGGGATCCATCGGTCACAGTGCTCAGCTGAAGTTGACCTTGAGGTAAAAATCTGAAAATGGAGGTAATGTCTGATAAGAAGAGGTAATATAGACCATGGCTGGATGATATGATTGGTTTGTATTGATGAGTAAGAAATTGTTGCAAATAATATTTTGTGACCTGACCATGTGTTTTCTAATGTTAAAATTAAAGCATGTGAGCAGTTTGTGAACATAAGATGTATATTATTACCATAATCATTGGTTGGCTTTTTGATAAATTGATGACAGTACAGTAGTTTACACATTTTTTCGATTGGGTCTATTTTTTATTAATATTTTTTATATTATTAAATATATGTATTTTTTATTTTATAAAATGTATACAGTTGAAATATAACTTATGTTCCCAGTCCACAGGTGTAAGGACTTGGTGGTGGTGTGGGGGTGGTATGACCAGAGTTACAACATCTCTGTATTATCAAAGTGTATTTTTTTACCACACAAATATATCTTTAAAATTTGCAAAACAATAAATATCTAAAAATAATACTTGAATCAGATTTCACAATTTTTAATTGTGCCTTTATTTATCTGTAATTTGCTTCATATTTTATAAATTTATGCATACTGATAGGTTTAATTTAATATTTTAAAATCATTTAAAAGGAAACTGATTTCTTTAAAAAGGCTACATTAACCCAAATGGCTTCTTCTGGATTACTCAATGAATTACTCATTCAAGGAAAGTTTTGTATATTGGAGTGGAAACAGCATTACAGTTGAGGAAATACAGGGCAAACAATAACAATTACTGCATAACACTTGGTGGGTAGGGTTGGTGGGGGGGGGGGGGAGGGTGGAGTTGATATGAGAATAACTGTACACCTGTCACAGCAGGGGATCTCCCCCAGTGACCTGTAACAAATCAGGAACCCTGGCATAGCTAACTTAACTTCCAGTGACCAGGAGTGGACTGCCTGCATCTGGACAAAGCACGTGACTATAATAAGAGCCTGAACAAAAAAATTCAATTATTAGCCTAATTTTTTAGCTTTTTTTTTCTAATTTCAGGTTTAAACAAATTAAATACTTAAGTTTACATGCTGTGAAAATTTAATCAACAGTACTCACAGGAAAAAAAAAACGTGCCATGGTCAAAATTGAAGGTACTGATTTTATTTTTATGCTAATAATTTAAAAAAATTTAATATTTCAGATCTAATCTTGGGTATACAATTGAATCTTAATTTAAACAAAGTTATATACTTGAACGAAAGGTCTCTAGCTTCCAAAATTTTCATGTTAGGTGAGTAAATTTCCTGAATTTGTAATTTACAAAGTCCATTATATTCGGGCGCACAACTTGAAGAAATTACACTTAACAGACTTAATTTCCAGCATGTATATGGAAAATATATAGGAGAATACCAGTACTTCTGGTAAATATTAAGAAAGAAAAACAGACAGATCAGTGGTTTTGATATAAGGCAGTCCCGAAGTGTGATAATAGGTTTTTAATGGAAACCTGAGGTTTTTCCTTAATTTCTCGAAGGAATGAAGTCACAGTGACCCAGTTTCCGGTTTGGTAGAAGATTTTGGGGACATCTAACAGTATGCCAAATTTTGGATTCATAGGTCTAATGATTTCAAAACGTGCCAATCTAACGGACGGACAGACGACGGACAATGGACAATGACTATAGCTCAGATAACGTATAGTCAGCTGAGCTAAAAAAAATTTAGGCAGCTTCTGTAGTCTAACAGGTAGAACACATGATTTATACCTGGGAGGTGGAAAGTTAAAATCATAGCCTAGAAGTAGTGTGCTTGTCTTGGACGGGCCATGAAAGCCATGATTGTTACAGAAGATGGACAAGATACTGAAACTTGTACCACCATACTCAACTGATTAGCAGACAGATTAAAATCATGTACAATATTTAAAAAAGAACTATACAGCTACTTATAAGGTGGTCCAAGATTACCTGCTGATGGCTCAGATGAATTCAAACCAGCTAACATCTTCATGCTGCCTGGGTATTTCACTGCCACCTGGTTCTTATCCTTCAGGATGGCTGCCATGTCATCTAATTTAGCCATCAACTTTATCATGCCTTCTCATCCAGATATATTCCAAAGAAGTCTCCCTCTACCTATGAATGTCAAGTTAGCCAAATCAAGAATCAGTTTGCTTGGAATAGTTTACTGATAGAACAGGTATTATATAAAACCTTGAATTCACCTACACAAAGTAAAATAATAAAATCATTTACATGATGAAAAAGATTAGGTGCCTCTGGCTTCTCATATTATTATTGTAGGAGACCTGTTATTCTCAGGTTGAAGAATCTGTACATTGTAAACAGGATCATGCATGCAACACGTCACTAGTAACTTGTTTACCTTTAGCCTAAAGATCCATTGGGATTATAGTATCATCTGAAAGAGTATTTTCACTGGTAGGACTAGTGATTGTAATATAGATTTTTTAATAGAAAATCAGGAAGTAATTACCCATATACAGGGGCGGATCCAGGATTTAGAAAATGTGTCAAACAGACCCTTATGTGTGTGTCTGTGACTCCAACCCCCCCCCCCCCCCCCCCCCCCCCCCGAGTCCTGGAACTTAAAGATAAATTGACGCCACTGGCTGTCAGGATTAGCAAACCTTAGATATCTCATTTACTTTATATCCAAACATGGGCCTTCTTCTCCACAAATCCAGGGTAACCTCGACACCCTGTCTCTGCCATGTACTCGTGCATCCTCTCTCTCAGTTCCTGATATTAATGCTGGAGCCACTTGGTCTCGAGCTTGATGGAGGCAGTGTCTGGATCTGTAACATAAAATTACCGGTACTCAGAAATAATATATATACCGTATGAATCTGTATTAAGCAGGCCCCAGGCAAAGCTGATTCATTGGGATTCAATTTGCATTTTTTTGCAGGAAAACAAGTCATAATAGAATAACTACTTATTAAAACTACTCCTACTAAAATAATAGTTTCCACTTTACCAGTGAAATGTTCTGTTTTAATACTTACTACCAAGAGTTATTCTATTTTTCAAGAAATGGAACATTTTTTCTTTAAAGGGGAAAACAATTTTGTACTGTTTAATAGAAGAAGGGGAACCTTTCATTTTTGAACACATTGTGCACACATGGAAAACAACTTGGCTTCATGTCATATTGCACCAACTTGTAATTTAAGTGATTATATATATATAATTATATATATATATATATATATATATATATATATATATATATATTTATATATGTATATATATATTTATATAATACACATGCACACACACATATATATATTAAATACACATACCGGTATATTTTTTTAATACCGTTGTAAGTTTCCTTATTTGAATTGCCCTACCTATGTTTGATAATTTATGAAAAAAACATGACGGTGCATGCATGTCCAGCACTTCAGCCCCTGCTCAGTTATGCGTGACATGCTCTCTCAGACCAAACATGTACGCTCGCACTTGGTATTCTCTGCACCAAAGGTGTGTTGGCCCATGTAACTATTTAACTGGTCTTATGCCACTGCAATGATGTTCAAGTTCCACTGATAAAGAATGAAAGGAATAAATTGTATGGCACTGAGAAGCTGACAAGTTGGTATTCTCACTGGAATTGGATTAAATCCTGTTGGGTCTCCAATAAAATATAGGCAAAACCTGCCTCCTCTTACCTTGATCATGTTCTAGGTAAGTAAATCATTATTCTTGTAAGTCGTTTGAGTCAGGTTTACATTTGCACTGAAAAAGACATGATTCAGGTTTTATCCGACACATGACTTCTTGGCCTTGACCCTTTTATTCCAAGCGGCCAGGGTCTTACTGCACACAGAACACAGGGTGACCCGAAAGAAATGAACATGCTGTGTAAAATGATGAAACTTAAATAGGACCACACCAACAATTAATAAGAAAGCCTGTGAAAAGACAATATGTATGACAATATAAACATATATAAACACACATATCAATATTATATATACACTATAATATATATATATGTAAGTATATATATATACACATATATATATATATACTTATTTAGTATATACTTATAAAGCATATATATATATAAATATATATATATATATAAATATATATTCATTTAAAATATCTTTTGAAGATGTTACTATTTTAATGATATTTTATAAAGGAATATATATTTTTCTTTATATTCCTGTGACGTCACACAAACATGTTTTTTAATATTTCATTTTATTTGTACTTAATTTCTATTCATATTAAACATTTAAATATTTATTGGAAGGGGCATATGACATATTAAAGGCATTGGAACCGAAGCCCCCCCCCCCTCCCCCCCCCCCCCACACACACACACACAGACACACCCCACACAAAAATTGAAAGTTGGGGTGGGGGCAATTTAATGGAATAGTTTAGCCCATATGCCTGATATATATATATATATATATATATATATATATATATATATATATATATATATATATATATTTAATGCCCTAAATTTTAATTGTGTAAAATTACCTGAAATCTCTATATTTTTTCTTAAACATTTTTTTATGGGCCAACTTGGCCCAAGGTTAGTGTCCTTCTGTAAAGATTTCCTATAGGATTTTTGTCACCAATATATATTATATATAATATATATATATATTATTTATATATTTTTCAAAGAAATGATGTTCCCACGGGCCACGCCTATGTTTCTTCTAACATCTAGCTGTCAAACAAATAAATTTAGTCTGCGCATGCGCACTATTTGACAGTATGCATGGTTTCCCTTCGTATCGTGCTCCCTGTGGCAGAACAGTCAGCCATTAATTTTTATTAACACCAAAACACTGCTTCATATTCATAAGAAAAATTAAGAAGGGTACAAAAAAATAAAAGAACATTTTCTCTTTGGAATATGAACATTTTTAGAATCGGATGACTTAGAATATGCAAGATGTTATTGGATTCTAATGAAGTGATCTAATGTTTTTTACATCATCAATCGATCATGACGGCAATGAATTTAGCGTGTCGGTTTTAAACTAAATACACTGGTTAAAGTCAGTTCTAAAAATACTTTACAGCCAAATTAAATACCAAAGCCAGTAAAATCTAACCAGAAAAATAAGCCTTACCCTTTATATGGCCTGTGAAAAACACCCAGGTCCCTTGCTCCTGCTTCAACTTCAACTTTTCAAGCATCTTCTTCACCAATTTGTCCATGTTGAACTAGAAGACGCTACAAAACACGTGGACAAACACGCAGCTCCTATGCAGCATCCAATGAGGAAAGGCGATCGCGCACGTGCCCCCGTGTCAGAAACAAATCTAAATGTTACTTTGTATCAGATTATCAGTTTGTGGGCAACCAATTGGCCGCGGTCGTTGTCAACCAATATTTTGGGCTCTACTCAAACAATATTTGGTTGATTTTAACCAATATCTGCTTCAACCAATTAAATTGGTAGCTGTTTCAACCAATCCGTTTTTAGAGTGTACAGTAACAGAGTTATATAACAATAGAATATATCTTGAATTATATCAGATCTAAGATCACACTACTTTGCATGCTTAAGAATACTACAGTGACTCAGTAAATGTTTTATTTCTTTATTATCATATGTTTTCAGGGTTTCCTGTGCTGTCCTGAGTTTTATGTAACCAATACGACAGAATAAAGCTTTGTCAACCTTTGCTGGTTGTCTGTCTCAGTCCATGGGGATTCGGCCACATTAAAAAAGTACAGAAAGGAAGCACCGTGTTGGACGTGAAAATCTCATATATATTGAAGATGTAGTGAAAAGACAGCATCCATTTTGCACAGTCTTATGATATGGTTAAAGATAGTGGGGTCGGGGGGAACTTGGTGGAATGGCAAGATTATAGTTGAATTTCAGAGTCCAACCGGAGAGCCCTGCACATTGTGCTGAAGATGAAGAAGCATCTGGTGCTGAGAAGTCTGATGATCTGACTGGCTTAATTTCTTAATCTATGACATCAGTTAATTTGTTAGCATATCCACAGAGACAACTGCATGTGGCAGGTTTTTCTGCACTACTCATGACAGCCCAGTGGCCTCTTCCTCTGACAGATTGTACCTATGGCACTCAAGACTGCTTCTTTTCAGAATCAATTAAGCTTCTGACATGCCTGTATATAGCCTCTCCCGTGGTCATGAAGTCATCAGTGGCTCCTACCATCAGCAACCTGCTCCTCCAACACCTCAACGGTCTTCAACACAGAGATGTCGGGATGACCGAGATTCATGTGTCCACATCTGAACTCTATTTTGAACTTCCCCGTCTTGCATGTGTTGGGGATGAAGATATCACTTAATAATAATGTTCAAATGGTGATTTATGGCGCAATCAAAACTTCACCCTAGTTGAAAATAGAAAACTATAGTTCATAAATTAGTGAACAGTAAAGGAGTAAACATCAGGATTATTAGAAATGTTCAATGGGTCATAAACATTGATGACATTTGCAGCGGCGTCAATACGAGGGGGGGGGGGGATGGGGGTATATACCCCCCACTTTTTAGCAAGGGGGGGGGGGGTTGGTCAATGTTATCTTCCCCCCTGATAATCAGAGAATAATATTTATACTGGGAATGAAATATATTTATAACTAGAAGTATAGACTTTGGTGACATTTATGAGTTTAATATGAAATATTATATATCCTAACCTGAATAAGAATTAACATGTGTCTTATTTTTTTAAAACCTTATATTTGTATATTATATTTGAAATTTTTCATACAAAGAATAATAGGTATATATATATATATATATATATATATATATATATACACACACACGTGTGTTGGTGTGTGTGTGTGAAAAAAGTTGCGAATTATCCCCCCCCCTACCCTTGAAGACAAGTTGACGCCACTGGACATTTGGACGAATTTACCAAAAATCTTACAGATTATTTGGATATTGTTATTACAGGTTAATCAAGTGGGCAAAAGTAATGCAACTGTGCAAGCAAAAAAGGCAGAACTTCGGCAGCTTTTAGATACCATTTATTGTCACCAATGCCTTTGTCAGGGAGTTCTTATTCATGTATGTTTAATAAAGCGGTGTTCAGATAGTGTTTTGGTTGTTGAATTTATTATCATAATTATTTGATCATCAATTAATGAATGTTTTCAACAACAATGTATTTCTCATTTTGTCAGACAATCAAATTTAGAATACTGTAGTTCTCTCCCGTTGTGTGAAACTGATCTTTATAATATTGTGATTGTAAATGTTATGCCTTTCATTTGCAGATTTAACAGATAATTTGGCTCAAAGAGCAAATTTTAAATTATTACATTTACATGAATATCACACCAATAAGATTGTATGCCCCTGACTTTCATATTTAAAAGCAAATTTCACCATCATCTTACAATTTTTACTTATTTTGGTATTTGATTAAATTCTTTTTTCAAGAAAAATGTGATGAATCGACGATGGGAATGAATGAACTGGTTCCCCCAAGCTCTGCATAAAGTTAAATTGAGTTAAATGTACAGGTGTAATAAAGGATTAAATTTTAATTATTACAATTGCAGTAACAGTAGTCTGTATACCTTTAGAAATTATTATACATGTATAAAAATTTGGCCCAAACAAAAAAAAAAGTATTTTGAAACATGCGCCATTATGAGAAATTGAATAATAGAAGAAACTGTATAAAATTCAAAGTAATTTATCTCTTTTTAAAACCGTTTTCGCTATTTTTATATTTCTAATTTGCATAAAAATATTTAATTTTAATATGAATCAATGCGATTTTGATTCCGTGTCATGTTAAAAATTCCTTGCCATTAGATATCCATAATTATTATTTATAAATCATATTACACCCCAAAAAAATATCTGCACAAAATTTGCCAAAACAAAGCTATAATCTCGGCGAAATCAAATATCTCAGACAAATGAGTAAAGGAGTGTATTTTAGCCCCGCAGGCCCTGTCTGGTGATTACACAAGCTGGCATGACAATACAAGGATAAAACAGTGGCGTATCCAGGATTTGAAAATAGAGGGGGCGCAGCCCTAAAGTCGGGAAAGGGGGCTGTTCTGCGTCTTTTAGACATGTTTATATATATATATATATATATATATATATATATATATATATATATATATAATATTAATAAATCATTTTTTTTAATTATATTGATATTCCACAAAGCCCTATCAGTAGGAAGCAAGCATATTTAAACTTGAATACACTGCGTGGCTGTTAAATTGTCTCCTACTAAACATATCAAATATTGATAGTTTGTGCATAATTATTATGATTATTATATGTAATTTTGTAAGGTATCAAGTTCAAATTGTTTATTATGTTAACCGTGGGACCCTCATCTATATGTAATGCAGTATTTGAACAACAGAAAAACTAGATGACCTGAGGTCACGCGCTTGCCGGAAATGATGTAAAATTTGTCAGATGAACGAGAAGTGTCAAAGTGAAAGAAAATAATCCATAGTTTGTGAAGAAAGAACCAATATTAACAAAGTTCTAAAGTAAATAAGATTTTGATATATTTTGATCACCTTGACCTTGACCTCTGACTTATTTGAATAATAAACATAGGACTTCCAGATATCATCACGATATATGACAAGTGTAATTTACAAAACGATTCCTGGAAAACTGTGGCCAGTAGAATGCTACATGTGAGACGCAGGAAGCAGGCGAAATTGAGGACACCTGAAAAACAGACAAACATACTGACAAACTGACCCAAGATTGAGACCAGTTGACTTAATCATGTGATGGAGGAACCTCAGAGGAAAATAATAAGCTATAGTTTATGTAAATGAGGTTAATAGTTTTGGAGATATGGCCAAAAAATGATATGTTGTGCAAGTTTGAGTGCACCGCCCCCTAGCGGCCAATTCTGGAAAATGAAAAATCCGTTTCGAGATATTAGTGTAAGACATAAGATGTAATAGTTTTAAAAAGATTCTTTCAAAACTGTGGCCTGTAGAATGCTATATGTGAGACGCAAGAACCGGCAAGCAAGCGGATTTGAGGACAACTGAGAAACAGACACACAGACAAAGTGACACAAGATTGAGACCAGATGACTAAACGAGTTCATGAAGAAGACTTGGAGAAAAAAAATAAACTATAGTTTTTGTAATTGAGGCTTATAATTTTGGAGATATTGCCAAAACATGATATGTTGGAGAGGTTTGCACCCAGCGCCCCCTAGCGGCCGAATTCAAAAAAAGGAAAAATTGATTTCGAGATAATAGTGTAGGACTTACGATATGTCAGTTTCAAAAAGATTCCTGCAAAACTGTGGCCTCCAGGGCAAGATTACTGAAATCTCGAAATATCTCGTTTGACGAGAAATCATACGAGATATTGCGAGACTCTTAATAGAATCTTGTAGTACTAGGTGAATGCTACCTGAAGCAAAAAAACTAGACCTCTGTAGCTATAAAACTGACAAATTTAGAAAAATATCAGCACTTTTCCCCAAAAATGCGTTACCATGGTTACCGCTAATTGAGTCAGCTACACACCAGAAGACAGGCCTTGGAATGACGATTAAAATGAGCTACTGTTGAAGTAGATACGACCAATATTAACACAGATATGAACAAAAAACCGTTTTGTATACTTTTGATGACCTTGACCTTGACATTTGACCTATAATGCCCCAAAACAATAGGCCTCCAGGACTTTTGCTTGTCTACCAGCTATATAAGTTTGAAAGCAATTGCTGGAAAATTGTGGCCTGTAGAGAGTACACAGACAGACAAACAAACAGACAAACAGATATCCGCGACTGACCAACCTGCTTGCAGAAATCGAAGATTTCCGGCAAGCAACAAACAGACATCCGCGACTGACCAACCTGCTTGCAGAAATCGAAGATTTCCGGCAAGCAACAAACAGACAAACAGACATCCGCGACTGACCAACCTGCTTGCAGAAATCGAAGATTTCCGGCAAGCAATAAACAGACATTTGCTACTGGCCAACCTGCCTGCAGAAATGGAAGATTTCCGGCAAGCAATTAAAAAAAAAAAACGGTTCGGGTCCTTTCCTGAAGGACTCACCGACTGAAACTTTGGACAGCAATCACCTGCATGCGCACAGATGTGCAGGCACGCGTTTTAGGTCTGACCAGGTCTGACCAGGTCTGAGGGCACACTGGAATGGTGACATTCCTATGGCCCTGAGAAAATGGTCAGCCCGTCCGGTATATTTATTCACAAGTTTTTACCAGGAAACGGCCGTGGTCCCCGCTACGCCAATTAATTCATCCCGTCGGCTGCGGGCCTGAATTGGCATTTGGCCCGATGGACCCCCACACAAAACGAGCAAACTGCGCTGATTGTCGCTCATACCTACACGAGTCTTTGTCTTACTAAAACGCGTGTCATCGTGCATTCCTGCATGACTCTGTGCATTCAGGTTTCCCCCCGTTTATAAAGTTTATATGGACATACTGACAAAGTGACACAAGACCGAGACCAGATGACTTAACCAGGTTATGGAGAAGACTCAGACGAAGAACATAAGCTATGGTTTATGTAATTGAGTCTTTGGGTTTTAGAGATATGGCCAATATGATGATATGTGTGTGAGGGTCATGTGCAGCGCCCCCTAGCGGCCAATTCTGGAAAATGAAAAATCCGTTTCGAGATATTAGTGTAAGACATAAGATGTAACAGTTTTAAAAGGATTCTTTCAAAACTGTGGCCTGTAGAATGCTATATGTGAGACGCAAGAACCGGCAAGCAAGCGGAATTGAGGACAACTGAGAAACAGACGGACACACAGACAAAGTGACTCAAGATTGAGACCAAATGAATACACCAGTTTTTTGGAAAGACCCAGAGGAAGAATATAAGCTATAGTTTATGTAATTGAGGCTTACAGTTGTGGAGATATGGCCAAAACATGGTATGTTGGGGAGGTTTGCATACAGCGCCCCCTAGCAACCACATTCAGAAAATGGAAAAACAATTTCGAGATAATAGTTTAGGACTTAAGATATGTCAGTTTCAAAAAGATTCCAGCAAAACTGTGGCCTCCAGGGCAAGACTACTGAAATCTTGAAATATCTCGTTTGACGATATATTATACGAGATATCGCGAGACTTATAAAATTATCTTGCAGTACTTGTTGAATGCTACCTGATGCAAAAAACTAGACCTCTCTAGCTGTAAAACTGCCAAAGTTAGAAAAATAAGGCCTCTTATTTTCGAATATCATGACTTTTTCCCAAAAATTCGTAACCATGGTTACGGCAAATTTGAGTTAGCTACACACCAGATGACTGGCCTTGGAATGACGTTTAAAATGAGCTATGTTTGAAGAAGATACGACTAATAGTGACAAAGATATGAAGAAAAAACCGTTTTAAAAAGTTTTGATGACCTTGACCTTGACCTTTGACCTGTATTGCCCAAAAACAATAGGCCCCGAGGACTTTTGCTTGTCTACCAGCTGTATAAGTTTGAAAGCAATTGCTGGAAAATTGTGGCCTGTAGAGAGTACACAGACAGACAAACAGACAGACATCCGCGACTGACCAACCTGCTTGCAGAAATCGAAGATTTCCGGCAAGCAATAAATGCTTCAATAAGTGTAGTGTTGTAACTTAATTGTAATTTTAAAAGTAGAAGATAGTCAGCACACATGTAAAAGAACTGAAATGGATTAACTATTATATGTCACTGAATCTGTCAAAGGTTTCTACATCTATTTTTCATGTAGAGCTTCTGATAATGAATTCCATAATATAGGTTTTCGTAGATGAATTATTTTTGCAGCAATTTAGTTCGAACTATAGCCAGTTGGAGTTAAAATGAAATAAAGATAGTCTGACCTGAGGCAATTAAAGTACATAAACACAAGAAATATTAGAAGTGAAAAATACTCCTTGACAGTTATTTGCATACCATTTTCAGATTTATATTATTATTGAAAATTCAGCTTTCAGACATAAAGCCTGGCCATCTAACTCCTGTGACAGTAGCTGGGTATTTAGAGGTGAATCAAGAAACCGGAAACTTTCATATAAAGTCTCTCGGTGTATTCAAGGGTAAATTTTAAAAATGAGGCAAAGCAAGCGTCTAGTGGAAGAACAAGTAGCTTGCATGGATTGTTAAACAGTTGTTGGCCATCCACCATCATGTTACAGAACAATCATAGGGTTTGGAGACTTCACTCCTGCAAACAAACAAAATAGAAAAGAGAGATAGTACAAAACATGAGAGAAATGTGTAAGTATATAATCCTTTTACTGTTTAGATTTATTTTAGAAATTTTCAAAGTGTGACACTCTCTGCATTTACATTACAGACAATATCTTGCTAAGCTTTTGTTCTTTCTGCACAAAATTTCAACAAATCAACAAAACTAGTTTCTCTTTAGGTCAATAGGAACCTTTAGAACTGATAATAAATATACATTAATATATCAGATATATATAAATATATATATAAATATATATATATATATTTATTTATTTATTTATTACAGACAAGATCTTTCTTGTTTTTCTTCTTTCTTTTCCATGTTTGAATAACATTACCATAACCGTGCACAGAGAAACATGAAAATATTTATTTACTGAAAATATTTATTTACTTTATATACTTATCTATTTGTGTGTATACTAAAATAATCGAACATAAAATAAATTTGAGTTAACAAACATAACACTTGCCAGAAGCTGACTGGTGCAAAGTGTTAGCAGAATTTTAGGGGGGGCGCGCGCCCCTTTGCGCCCCCTATGAATACGCCTCTGTAAAACGATGACTACTTCAATTTAAAGCAAAAGCGCCGTACTTCGATCCAAGTGCGCTGTACTTCGATCGAAGTACGGGAAAAACATGGACGATAACGGGTGTCCGAGAGCTGTCTTACTTTACTTAATTTCTCCCTAATATGCCATAGAATATGTTCAAATCTATTTTAAGCCATATCTAAGAACGTTAAACTTTACGATACATGAGGAAAAAAAACTCTTGCAAACGTTGCTAAACAAAACTGTTGTCATTCAAAACATCAACCTGTGCACCCGCCAGACCGGTCGGTCTTTTTACCCGAGCGTACCGAGCGCTACCGAGCGATAGCGCTCGGAAGGACTTTTTACCGAGCGCTACCCTGGATTCACACAAGGCATTGCTCTGATCCGCGTGGGCCACCGAGCGCTCGGACTTTTTACCGAGCGCTACCCTGCCCTAACAACGGGCAGTGTTCTTACATACTCAGGACCACCGAGCGCTAGGGACTTTTTACCGAGCGCTACCCAGGATTCACACCAGGCATTGCTCTGACCCGGCAGGGGCTACCGAGCGCTCGTACTTTTTTTACCGACTCGGAGCGCTACCCTGCTCTAACAACGGGCAGTGTTCTTACATACTTGGGACTACCGAGCGTTATGGACTTTTTACCGAGCGCTACCATCGCGCACATGACAACTATTTTTTTACCGCATTCAGCACAAACCACCATATTTAGTATAAAGCATGTTTCTTAGTTAATCCAGCATACAAAATAATTAACGACGTCTAAACCCTGGATTAGATCGATGATTTCTTTATGATATATAAATATATATATATTACGATAAACATACACATAAATTCGATATATATATGTGTAAATACATTTATTCATATATCAGTAGTCCTATATAAATATAATATATAATTTAAAATTATGCTATATATTTACATATATCAGAATATATATATATATATATATATATATATATATATATATATATATATATATATGAGAGAGAAAGAGAGAGAGAGATAGAGAGTAAAGAAATAAAGAAAGAGAGAGCGCTATACCATATATAATATTTATCCGATATAGGCTATAAAGGAGAGAGAAAGAAAGAATGAAAGAGAGAGACAAACAGAGAGAGAGAGAGAGAAGAAGAACCTGAATTAGAGGGAAAGGTTACAAAGACCTATATACTATATATAATATTTATCCGATATATATAGGAGAGAAAAAGAAAGAAAGAAAGAAAAAAAGAGAGAGATAAAGAAAGTAAGGGAGAGAGAAAGAAAGAAAGAGAGACAGTAAGGGAAAGAGAGAGAAAAAGAGAGAAGAGCCGGAATAAGAGGGAATGTAATAAAAAATACATATATATTCTATGAGGGTATGTTATATTATAAAATTAATACATGATTTACTGCTTGATATATATTACATATATATTTTTTATAGCATGATTGATATATGTATATAATTATAAATATATATATATATATATACTATTAGTATAGGCCTATATATATATATATATATATATATATATATATATATAGAGAGAGAGAGAGAGAGAGAGAGAGAGAGAGAGAGAGAGAGAATGAGTGGGAAAGATAACATAAGCGTTGCTTATTCATGTTATATATAAAACAAATACATTGTAAATAATTGAATATGATATTTTGTGTTGAATGCGGTTAAAAACTTATTTGTCATGTGCGCGATGGTAGCGCTCGGCAAAAAGCGTAGTCCCAAGATGTTTGAAGTAGCCTATGTAAGAACATTTCCCGTTGTAAGAGCAGGAAAGCGCACGGTAAAAGTCCCCAGCACTCGGTAAATGACTGGTGTGACCCTAGGGTAGCGCTCGGTAAATGACTGGTGTGACCCTAGGGTAGCGCTCGGTAAAAAGTCCTACCGAGCGCTAGCGCTCGGTAGCGCTCGGTACGCTCGGTAGCGCTCGGTAAAAAGACCGACCCCGCCAGACCTTCCCATTTCAAAGAACAATAACGCAGCTGCGTCAGAGAAAGAGTCTGACTTTTTGGGGATATTTCCAGATATTGACCAATCACATAAATCATAAGACAAGGTCATTATATGCAAATAAACACGGCAGGGTAGATTCCGTTATTCCGTACCTAAAACAAAGGACGCCGTACCTCGATCAAAGTACGTACCTCAATCCAAGTACGTACTTCAATCTGCGCGCTGTGGTCGGTAATCGACCTGAGTAATGGTTGGAATTTATCATGAAGATTGTACATCATTTTCTTTCTTTTTTCATTATATTTAATACAATTGTTTATGTAAAGGTTCCGTATTATATCCTAAATATATCTTTTCACTTACTTATAAGTGTTTGTTTTAGTTTTAATCATTGTGTCTGTGATATGTGCCGTGACCTTTTGACCGAGGATATTGATGCATGCGCACTCGGAACTACGAACAGACTTAGCTGAAATTCTGACCGTCTCCTCCCGTCTTTGCAGGTACTTAAGCGTATTAGTATTAACAACCCGGAAACTATGTATAAATTGTCATGAATGTCTTAGCTTTCGAAAGATGTCTCATAATACATGCGTCTCGATAAGAAAATAACTGTAGCACAATGTAAATGTTTAGCGGTAGACCTGAGTTGAAAAAGTATTAATAATATTATAAGTCTGCTTATTTCCAACCCCCCTGGAAGTTTAAATAAAGAATACTTATTTCCACACCCTATATATATAATAGAAACGTTAAACGTTTGTAAGTTAGGAAATTCTTTTGGAGTGTCTGGCATCTGTCTGTCTGTCTGTCTGTCACTTTGTCTGTCACTATGTCAGGTTTTCGTGTCTGTGCTATTACTTTCCTAAATATTATCTGATTTCATTCAAATTTTGGTCAGTGATTGCCCTCATGTTTACTTTGGTTGGGATTGGTATTGGAGTGACCGGCATCTGTCTGTCTGTCTCTCTGTCTGTCTGTCACTCTGTCAGTCTGTCAGATTTTCTTTTCCGTGCAATAACTTTCCTAAGTATTATCCCATTTCATTCAAATTTTGGTCAGACATTGCTCTCATGCATACCTTGGTTGGATGGGATTGGTTTTGGAGTGTCTGGCTTCTGTCTGTCTGTCAGTCATTTTGTCTGTCTATCTGTCAGGTTTTTGTTTCCGTGCGATAATTTTCCTAAATATTATCAGATTTCATTCAAATTTTGGGCCCTGCCACAGCCTTCATTTATCAAGCGGACGGGAATGCATGCATCTTCTGGCGTTGCACCCAGTTTAAGTACATGCATCTTTATCTTATTAGTGTAGTGAATTGGGTGATTGTTATAGCCAGCATTGTGCAGTGCATGTGTTATACATCACAACTGCTGTGAGTGTCCTTGTAACTGAACCACTGGCTACGCAAGACCACTGGCTACACAGGTTGTTACCAGGGTTACGCACTGGATTGTTCCAGCCAGCCTGTTGCATGTGTCATATTTCAGCTTTCATGGGTCAGGAAGTTGGCAGTATTTATGCAACACATGCACTGCACACCGCTGGCTGAAACAATCACCCCGGCTCACCATCATGTAACAGTGCATGCGTTCCCATCCTCTTGATAAATGAAGGTGTTTACAACAGAGCCACAACTGGGTCTACAATATAGGAAACCAGTGGCTTGTACATCTAATTAAATAAATGTACATTGATTCAGCTAGTGACTAAAATTGAATATAAATACTGTCTTCTTCTGATTTCAGTTTGTTCAATAAAAATAATTTCAACTGGTTTTGAAAACATATTTGCTTTCACACTGTTTGACTGAAAGTGGAAGACTGTTCCATAGACAAACCCCTGAAAAATGAAATGAGCTTCTACCAAATCCTTTAACCCTGGGTATTGAACATGACAGTTAATTATTCATTGTCTGCATTATCTATGCTGCATATTAATCAATTCCATATTTCTCTTAAGTATCTAGGTGCATTTCCATGTATAATATTTTGCATATGACCAAGTTTCAGTTAATCTACCCTGTAATATACTGGTAGAATATCTGTATATTTAAACTGATTGTAACCTGTATGCATTCTAGAATGAGCATTATACATATATCGTATCACTTTATTTTGCATTGCCTGCAATCTAAGCTTCAGTTTCTTTGAAATACAACTGTACCAAGCAGAGCTAGTGTAATCATTATGACATTGTATCAAAGCAGAAATAAGTAACTTTTTTGTTTTTTAGATTGAAATCTTGTGTGTTCTGTGGAGGAACTTGAGTGCATGTGCTGCTTTAGAAAGTACTTTGTTTGCTGTCATTGTACCAGTCAGTGATTGATCTTGGTCAACTCCTAAGTATTTAACATTGGTCTTAGATTTTATAATACTATATTTATAACAGACTCTCGTTTCCTCTACTTTATTTAACTGTTTTTTAGCTCAGCTGACTGTAAGTCAACTGAGGTATAGGAATGGTGCTTTGTCCGTTTTCTTCCGGCTGTCCGTTAGCAGGGCACAAATCGTAACTGCTGGCCCTAGAAACTTCTAAGTGAATATCCAGGGAGGTCAATAAAAGATTTCCTTGAAAACCTGAAATTGGGTCACTGCAACCTATATCCTCCGAGCTATGGAACTTGAAAGTACCCCCAGAATAATCAAAGATTTTATACAAAACCTATAATTAATGCATGGATTGTCATGAATCTTGCCTTGAATATTGACCATGACAAGTTTTGTCAGTTCCTGAAAAGTGGTGGGGCTACCTGTATTTTATGTTATTTTAACAAATATTTTTATATATTTTTTTTTTACTATTAAATGACAACAATCATGTCAGTTTCTCAGCTGTGATTACATCTAGTGTCCCCAAACCTGGTGTGTTTATTGATCACAAATGGGTGCCCTATAGTAATCACCTGTCTGTATGTCTGTCTGTCTGTCTGACCATCCGTCCTTCCACACAAATTTGTTTCCAGATGATAACTCGAGGTTGGATTGGCATATGGATTTCAAACTAGACTTAAATATGGCCCACCACTAAAACAAAAACCTATATGATTTTTGGGCCCTGAGGTCAAAGGTCAAGGTCACTGGACTCACATATTCAAAAAGATTATGGCTGGAATTTAAGCCAAGTATTCATCCCAAACTTTCCATCTTGCGCATTTAGCTGACTTGCCAGTATGGGGAGAGCATAAATGAATTGGGTCACAAGGTTAAAGGTCACAGGGGCCATCTGTTCACAAATTAGTTTCAAGATGATAACTCCAGTTTAGTTTGACATATTGGTTTTGAACTTAACTAATATATGGCTCACCACTAAAGTAAGAACCATGTAGATTTTGGGGTCAAAGGTCAAGGTCACTGGGCCCATTTCTTTAAAAAGAACGTGAATGCATTTCAAGCCAAACTTTTCATCACAAACCTTCCATCTTCAGGATATTGCTAACCTGCCTATAGAGGAAAATTCTATTCGATTTTGAGGTCATAGGGTCAAAGATCAAGTCACATGTCCTATCCATTCACAAATTAGTTTATGGATCATAATTCTGCTTTTAGTGTAGATGGGGATGTATTTCGTAAGAATTTGATGCCCAAATTGCGAAAATGACTGATTTAGCATAAACAGGATATGAACTTATGAAAAATGTTAGGTAACAAATTTTCAGATCCCTCTAACACTGAAAATCCAAGATGGCTGCCTTCACCCATTGGTATTATTGAGTGTTTGGGATAAAGTGTACTTGCATTTGTAACAGAACGGCGTTTTTTTAGAAATTGAATAAGATAGTGCTTTCTTTCAATTTATTTGCGCTTAAGCTGTTGAATGAATGCAGGTTATTATTTTTTATGAACCCTGTGACCCCAAGGAATCCAAGATGGCCACCACTGCAGTCTTAACATAAAGATAATGCTATAATACTGTAATTGTCGCTTAAAACAACGTTTTTGAATGTGTTCTGTTGATTGTAACTAAAAAGGAGTTTTTATGAGCTCTGTCACCCCAGGGAATCCAAAAGGGGGACCATGGCAATCTTAACATAAAGATAATGATAAAATAGTGTAACTGTCGCACAAAACTTAATGATATTAGATAATTTGATTGATTTATACATTTGAATATATTCTGTTAATTGCAACTAACCAGGAGTTGTGGGAAGCTCAAACGGGATACACAAGGTCAAAGTCAAATATATGTACTAATATTTTAAAGCATAAAAAAATCTTGGGCACTTCATTGTCATATGTTATATGATATGGTGATCAAAAGGAAATAGACCTTATGAAATTGATGCTCGTGATCTCTTTTTTATATTGCTGATTCTCTCATAGTAGTACTACGTGGTCAAGGTGCCTACCATATTACAACAAAACAAACATTTATAATCAATTTGTGTGGTTATATGGAAGATTCCAAGAATCCAAAAGCCTTGTTGTTGGTCTTGATACAGAAATATTCATGTCATATTAAACTATTCCAAGTACCTTTTAGAAAAGGGAGATCAGTAAAATCCTTGTCTGGATATTTTATATTTCTATATAGTTTATCTGAATATGAGCTGAAACAGGTCTAATTGTTACAATTTAAAGACAAGGAACTTCTTAAAGCTAAAAAGAGACAAATAATGGACACAAAAAACTAATCAGCCATATTTGATCAGCAGAAAAAAAGCCACATCTGCATATGTAAAATGGCATATGAGTACGCATTATTCCTAAAGGAAAGTTTGCACATTACAGGAATACAAATATCTCTATTGTACACTTGTTGGATAAAACGGACCATGTAGATCTGGGCATTAAGGCCAACACCGCGGATGGAATTTTTTTTTTATAATTTTGTTTTGATGGATGTAGCCGCTTCCATTTTTTTAATGCAAACTTAACTACATATTTGTACATCTGTAGATTTCCATTCCGGTTTCGGACTACATGACAGGGCAGTATCACACGCTTTCTCTCATTTTATATCCTGGCATTAACCAAGCCCCAATGACTTCTGCACCTACGGGTCCTGGATGTGTGATCATCTCCATTGCTGGGTCAAATCACCGAGGATCCTCTGAAAGGAGCACTCGTTTGTGAGTGAACCAAGGCCGTTGGGCATTACACCTGGATGGAATCAATGTCAAGTGTGCATCAACCAGGGGATGCAAATGCCATAATTATGTACACCACCAGCTGTTTCCAGTGGTGAAAAACTCCCCCACCCCCCCGGTCCGTTGAGCGCTCTCATTTTATTTGATTCTTTTCCCATTTGTGATTATTTTTTGTTTTCAGATTTCATTTTTAGCTCAGCTGACTATAAGTCATCTGAGCTATAGTCGTGGTCCATTGTCTATCGTCCCTCCATCTGTCCGTCCGTCCGTCTGTAGGCGTGGCACGTTTTGAAACCGTAAAACCTAGGAATTTGGTCACTTAAGACCAAAAGTGTTAAAGGTAGGGACTTTTTTTCAGTAATACAACTTTAATTAATCAAAATTTAATTGTATACCAAAAATTAGATCAAAATCTGTTAAATTTTTTTAAATATTGGCAAAAATATAAAATTGGTACCTTAAATGTTGCCCAAGTTTGACCATGGCACATTTTTTTCCTGTAACTGCTGTGGATTTAATTTTCAAAGCATGTTTTTGTTACCATTTAAACTGTTAACACCAAAAATTTGAAACCAGTTGATCAAAAACTGTAGATTTTATTCAAGTTTTCAAGCACCATGTCACATATTGTTTACATCAAGCTAGTGTTATGCAGTTTGCTAGAGCTCAGCTCCCCATCTTCAGCTCTAAGTTCCTTAAATTTGGTATACAGTAAGATGTTTCCAAAGTCCCTTACCATGGCAAGAATTTGATCACTAGGACTAAATTCCTTCGAGATATTAATGAAAAACTTCATTTTTACCATTAAAAACCCATTGTTACACTTCAGGACTGCCTAATATCAAAACCACTGATCTGACTTTGATCATATATAATATACATATTTTTCTATACATTCGCTATGCGCATGCCAGAAATGATGTCATTATTGCGTAATTGTTTTAAGTTATGGGCCCAAACATAATGGACTTTGTAAAATATCAGGAAAAATATTTACTCATGTTACATGAAAATTATTGAAGCTAGAGAATTTTTTTCAAGTATATAACTTTGTTTAATTAAGATTCAATTGTATACCCAAAATTAGATCTGTATTTTGTAAATTTTATAAGTTATTACCATAAACATAAAATTAGTACCTTAAATTTTACCCAACTTTGACCAAGGCATGTTTTTTTCTGTGAGTACTGTTGATTTAATTTTCACAGCATGTAAACATAAGTATTTAATTTGTTTAAATCTGAAATTTGAATATAAAAGGTTGAAAATTAGGCTAGTTATTGAATTTTATCTTGAGGCTTTATTGTAGTCATTTGCTTTGTTCCAGATGCAGGTAGGCCACTCCAGGTCACTGGAGGGAGATCCCCTGCTGTGACAGGTGTACAATTATTCTCATATCACACCCCCTCCCCCCCTCTCCCCCCCATGAATATATAAATATACATTTGTATGCATGATGTGGTGTTATATGACAAGATTGAGATTTATGATGATGCAATTTAGAATTATGAATCAATGTTTATATTCAGAAAAATATGTTATATTGGAAATGTATACAAATTAAACTTAAAATAAAAAAATAAGGATCTAATACAAACATGTGTTTATTATTTTCAAGCCTCAGCAGAATTGGAGATCAGGCTTTGTTTGCCCTGAATGTATATGCAAAAGTGTTGTTAATCCCACTATACACCCCACTTCCCCCGGCTGTCATTGATCCTTTGCACCTCACCGTCACCTTTGCACTGGGACATTAGTTATTATTGCAAATGTGTACAATTTTTTTCATTTGAAAAATAATTGGATTAGAAAAAATTAAGATCTAATTGAAACATATTCTTGCCTCAGGAGAATGGAACATAAAGTGATCAGCTCTGTCTGTCCATCATCTCTCAATTATCATTAAATATATATATTAATTATGAAATTTTTCCTCTAAGTACTGTTGAAATAACTTTCATATGCTGTATGTGTATGGATTTAAGCTATTAAAGTCTGAAATTTGAAAGCAACTTATGTATTCAGATGTGTAATATTGTAGATGAAAAACTTTAAAATATTAAAATATATTATCAGCTTTGTTTGTCTAACAGTCTGTCTGTTCTTTTTAAATATTATGTAATTGTGAATGAACTATTTAATCCTGTAAGTATTGTTGAATTAAGTGGAAATCCTATATGTATATACACTATATTAATACAGTGATGTTGTTACTCCCATCATTCCAGCCCCCCCCCCCCCCCCCCCCCCCGCCTCCACCACCACCACCACCACCAAGTCCTAGCATCTGGGGACTGGGGACATCAGTTATATTTCAACTGTATACATTTTATAAAATAAAAAATACATATATTTAATAATATATATTATGTTAAATAGATCCAATTGAGCAAATATGTAAACTACTGAACTGTCAACAATTTATCAAAAAGCCAGCCAATGATCATGGTAATAATATACATCATATGTTCACAAACTGCTCACATGCTTCAATTTTGACATTAGAGAATGCATGGTTTGGTCACAAAATATTATTTGCAACAATTTCTTACTCATCAATACAAACCAATCATGTCAACCAGCCATGGCATATATAACCTTTTGCTTTTAGACTTGATCTCCATTTGATATTATTTTCGATTTTTACCTTCAAAGTCAACTTCAGCTGAGCACAGTGACCCATATTTATAGCACCATGTCTTGAATGTTTACATCAAGTCATTGGTTAACAGTGTTCTAGGCTGTTACATAACACCTTCACTCCTTGCCTAGTGCTTCTGTGAGTGTCTGGGTCAGGCTGGGTCAGGCAGTAATTACCAGAGAGCCTTTCTCCTCTCTCTCTCTTTCCCTTTCTCTCTTTCTCTGGCAGTCTAGCTCTCTTTCTCTCTGTCTCACCCCTATGCCTCCCTTCCTCCCTCCACCCCATTCTGTTGACAGGTACTATAAACCTGATTTATTAGATATATATGTTGATGCAATTAAGAAATGTGAATCAACTGAAATATTCACATATATATGTTGTACTCTAAACGTATAGTTACATTTTCAAACCTGGAAAAAAAGGATGTTATAAAAAAGGAAATTATGTAAAAATTGTTCATAATTTCCTGGCTCAGAAGAATGGGAATTAAAATGATTTGCTTTGTTTCTCTAGCTTTCTGCCTGTTTTAAATATTTAATAATTATGAATAAACTTTTTTTTTCCTGTAAGCACTGATTAATTAAATTTCATATCCTGTACGTATATGCAAGGGTATTGTAACTCCCACAATCCCCTTCCCCCACCCAACTTAAGTCCTTGCTCCTTGGCACTGTGAACAATAGTTCTATTGCTATAGCATAAAATATAATAATTTGAAGAAAATAAATACAGATAGACAGAGGCGTCATAACTCCCATCATAAGCCCCCCCCCCCCCATCTAGTCCTTCCGCCTGTGGAGTGGGGACTTTATAGCAACTGTATACATATCATAAAATAGAAAAAAAAGTTTATTAAAAAAATTGGATCTCAGACAAATGTGTAAAATGTTGAACTGTCAACAGCCTGTCAGAAAGGTATCCAATGGAAACGCATGGTCAGATCTTAAAATATTATTTGCAACAATTTCTTCAATTATATCAACCAACCATGGCCTAGATTACCTCTTTCTCTCAGACTTTATCTACATTTCATAATATTTAAGTTTTTGACCTTCCAGGTGTTTAAGTACTGTTGAATGCTCCGTCCCTCTCTCTCAATCTCCTTTTCTCTCTACATACAACCCTCCTTGCTGCCCACACTGTTTCCTTCTCCAAACCCCATCTCAATGTCAGCCTCGGTAAACGAGAACAAGATGAATCAGATATATTCATATTTTTATATATTGTATAACTATTTTTTTACCTATGTACATGCCAGAAATTATGTCAATATTATGTAATATGTAGACGTGGTGGGCATCAATTTAATGTACCTTGTCAAGACCTAAGAGATATCATGTCATACAGTCACAATTCATAAATCCCCTCTTCAGCATAATATATCATAACATTATATCTGTCAAATTGAAATCTTGCGGACTTCCATACACTTTAGATCCTTCAACAAATAGCCTTATCATCATTCTACCACTGCTTAGTGTACTGTCATGCATTCATATTTGCTCAAATATATCCCTATTTTCAACAGCTCCCAAATAAATAAAAAATAAACCACTATATTTACTCCATATTAATCCATCAGTCAGGTTATTTCATACATCATTTTCCCACATATAACATTATATTCCTTTATAATAGCCTAACATGTCCATGATGTTCATAAGGTTTGTCGACTAAATATAGTTTCACAATGGTGATACATTTATAGTCCAATCATGATCAGCTGAGCGCCGTGACCCATGGGTCCCTTGATTTATTCCCCAGCAATTAAATTATTAATTGACTTATGTATGATTTGCTGCATTAAGACAACATCTAAATAATTGTATACTTAGGAAGGGGTCTTTCCTTAATTGAATTCTTGGTGGTCATAACACCAGGGTATAGATCCCCAAATTGCACTCGTGTCTAAGTGAAGCACAGCCTTCCCGTTAGTCTGTCAATTATTTTACCACAAAACTTAATTTTAGGTGTTGATATTTTGTGATTAACTTGGATGCGCATTTTCACCGATGAATCAACATGTAACATACAACTGAATGTATGGACCTGGCAGTTTAGTTTTAACTTGTAAAAATATGAATATTAAAGCTAAGCCCCACAAGTTGAGGAGCAGAAAATCCTAATATTTCTTATGTGAATAATGTCTCAAAATATTCCTCTTTAAACTGCATATTTCAAACTTTACACACTTTACACAAACTCCCTATAGAGGAGGCATTATTTATATCAAGGTTTCATATCGTGTACTCAGAGAAACCTTGGAGAGAAAACTTTTGAGGCTTTTATCAGGTGATTATACTATCGTGTTATTACAGATGTTTTGATTCATGAATTGACAACTGATTTCAACATATTTTGGAATTTCAATGTCTTTAATCCCCCAATATTACCAACGACATTACCAACATGCATATCAGGTATGTTTAAATAAGTATGATCATGCAGTAGAGTGTTTCCAAAGTAAGTAGGGAACCTTCACCAGAGATCTTCCATTGTTTCTTGAATTCAAGATGAGCCGCGCAGAAAGCCCAATTTAACACTGAAACTCTTACACAGCATCATCGGCCTCCATAGTTGCATGGTCACTGGTTTCACCAAATAATTTATATAACAGGACTATTGCAGAAAAACAAGTATTTCCTATGTTCCCACTGAATGTCTTTCAGGCATTGCTGTGCATAAGGATTGACATATAATATATAATTTCAACCATGTTCAAGATAAATCAATGTTGATTTTACCTACATACATTTATATGGTCATTTGAAACAGTAATCCTTATATCATATATTCATTCCACTGCCCATCTCAGTATAATTTGAATACGTCCTAAGCGTATCTTATAACTGGCTGCTGTGGCATTCTGGTTTTCTTATGCACGCGCATCTTCTGGTAGATGCAGATCTGATAGTATTTCCTGATATTATCATCCATGGTAGGGGTATCTTAATCTTGAGGTGCTTGGTCCTGATTATCCGACATTAACCTACAGTGTTCCTAGAGGTACATGTATTTGAATTCGCCAGATGGCATTTACATGTACACACTTATCATTTTTAGCTCAGCTGACTATAAGTCATCTGAGCTATAGTCGTGGTCCATTGTCCGTCGTCCATCCGTCTGTCTGTCCGTCTGTCCGGATGTCCGTCGGTAAGACTGGCACGTCTCAACACCATTGGACCTACGAATCTGAAATTAGGCATACAGTTAGATGTACCCAAAATCTCGTACCATGCCTAAAATTGGGTCAGTAGGACTTTGTTCCTTCGAGATATTAAGGAAAAACCTTAATTTTTTATTAGACAGTTATTTTCACACTTCAGGACTGCCTAATATCAAAACCACTCATCTGGTTTTCTTCATATTTACCATAAATATTCCTCTATATATTTCCTATGTACATGCCAGAAATAAAGTCAGTATTATTTAAATTTAAAAAGTTATGGGCCCAAACATAATGGACTTGAAAAAAAATCAGGAAAGATATTTGGTCACTTAAGACCAAAAGTGTTAAAGGTAGGGACTTTTTTTCAGTAATACAACTTTAATTAATCAAAATTTAACTGTATACCAAAAATTAGATCAAAATCTGTTAATTTTTTTTAAATATTGGCAAAAATATAAAATTGGTACCTTAAATGTTGCCCAAGTTTGACCATGGCACGTTTTTTTCCTGTAACTGCTGTGGATTTAATTTTCAAAGCATGTTTTTGTTACCATTTAAACTGTTAACACCAAAAATTTGAAACCAGTTGATCAAAAACTGTAGATTTTATTCAAGTTTTCAAGCACCATGTCACATATTGTTTACATCAAGCTAGTGTTATGCAGTTTGCTAGAGCTCAGCTCCCCATCTTCAGCTCTAAGTTCCTTAAATTTGGTATACAGTAAGATGTTTCCAAAGTCCCTTACCATAGCAAGAATTTGATCACTAGGACTTAATTCCTTCGAGATATTAATGAAAAACTTCATTTTTCCATTAAAAACCCATTGTTACACTGTAAGACTGCCTAATATCAAAACCACTGATCTGACTCTGATCATATATAATTCATATAAATACATATTTTTTCTATACATTCGCTATGCACATGCCATAAATGATGTCAGTGTTGCGTAATTATTTTAAGTTATGGGCCCAAACATAATGCACTTTTTAAAAAATAAAGAAATATATTTACTCCCTTAACAAGAGGATTGCTGAAGCTAGAGATTATTTGTCAGGGATGTAACATTATTTAATCCAGATTCAATTGAATACCCAAAATTAGTTCTGAATTTTTCAAATTTTATAAGTTATTAGCATAAATATAAAATTAGTACCTTAAATTTTGCCCAAATTTGACCATGGCACGCTTGTTACCTGAGAGCACTGTTGATATAATTTTCATATCCTGCACACATAAGGATTTCATCTTTGTAGTTTAGAAAGCTGAAAGAAATTGGCCAAATATTATAGCTTTTATTAATGTTTTTATGAGACCATGACAGACCCAGGCTCAATCCAGCCCCTCTTCAGTCACCTGTATGTTGACCTTGTTGACCTTTCATCAGATTATGCACGCTTGAGGCGAGGCATACACTGGAGCATTCAGGCCCAGCCACAGTTGATCCATGTGTCCAACCAAACTCATCTAGTAGTTGTTTTGAAAAACAACATAACAATAAACAATAAATTAAAAATTTTTTATTGGTTTTTAATAACAAATTAAAGAAAAATTAATAGAAAAAGGAAATTTGGTAGTTGATGAGTAACAGAAAATTAACTTGCAGTTACTGATGATGTAAGAATCTTGTATGGATGGATAGAATGTCAATGTCAATGTTATTCCAAATAACACCATGCAGTCACCTATGGTATTTTTCAGTTAAATTTTAATAAAAAAATAAATCATATTATTCATTATTAATCATTAGGGTTCATATGAAGGAAATTAATGATAGGCAAAGATGCAGTTGATAATATTAATCTAGATTCCTACTGTGTATAGTGTGTAGATTGATGTGAAAGTAGTCCAAAGTGAATATATTACATTTATTTTTTTATAATATAATTTTATATATTTTTTAATATAAATAAAAGCCAAAAAACCAGGTCCTTATGATCATTATTTAAATTTGTGAATTTTGTATATTCTGGATTCTCAACATCATAGTTTGGCTAATACTGAATAAATATTAGACATGGTGCAAATGCTTTGCAAATGTATTTGAATACAAATATGAATATGTACTGCATTAAAAATGTTATACCATAAGAATGGGAATTCAGGAAAAAATGAAAGTATTTGAATACCAGTGCAGATACTTTCAAAATGTATTCATGAATGCATTCATGAATATATTCTATAATATTATTTTAATTATCATTTCAGTTATATTTTATTTTAAAAAATCATATGATTTTCTTCTTATTTTTTTTTATAAAAATTATGTTGGCACAATATTTGTTATTAAACTTTAATAAATAGTTAAACTCTTTATATAATATGTGCTGCTTATAAGTGATATGGCCAAGTCAAAATCTGTGTGACAATAGCACTCCATTTGTTAATAAAATAAATGAAATCAATCCTCTTCCCTGTCTCCAAAGATACTATCAAAATCATACATAAGCTAAACACCAACAACTCATAATAAAGCTTATATTTATTACCACACAAAACCAGCATGTGCCTCATTCCCAAATCATATTTTTTATCATATATAACAGCTGAGCGCCGTGACCCATGGGTCCCTTGATTACGGACAGCACCAGTATGACCCTGTGCACGTTTAGATGTGTTGTCTTCTTTCGTTGGCCGCCCTTTTTTGCCAGGGCAGCATATTTTTTCTGTTTCACTCTTTCAATCTTTTGTGACATTTACAATAATAGCTGACCTATTTCCACCCATATTCAGGTAAACTCCAAAGATATCCAACAAAGGTTTCTACTGAAGCTCCTGGAAGTGTACCAGGCGTCTTGAATAGTTATCATGCTATAGATTGTTCATGTATCTTTTTTTTCATAATGGCGTTTTGCAAAAAATAACCTTTCTGCCTTCGCATATATGCCACATACCATGTTAGGTAACATTTTTCCCCTTTTGTCAACATTGCTGTGTTTACAAACAAGTTGTTGATGAACAAGTTCATACATCCTTCACGAAAGTATTATAAGAACATTGCAAAACCAGAATTGCCTTTAGATCATTAATATATACACACAGAGAAGCATGAAATCACAAATTTTCTTTCAAAAAGGTAGGTGAATGGGCACCTTTAAGGTCCGTTTGAAAAACATATGACATTATCTTAGTGTAATGTATTTTAATATTGTCCCTATGGTATATTATTCTGCCATAACAATTATTAAGACAATTATTTCAAATGTTGACTATTTGAAAACCATATTACATAATATATGACAGCATAGTACCCAAGATGTTTAATGTTATTCTTAAGATAGAAGGTTGGTAAATAAGTTTGACCTTGACCTTGAATACCCTCCCTAACATTTTAACAGCTCCTGGAGTAGTTGGTATTACCAGTACACATTCAAAATCTTATAAATCGATCCAATATTATTTATTTTTATGCAATAGTTACCTAGAAGAATTATCTAGGCTTTTTTATATGATGGCGGCCATCTTGGATTTTTAGGGGGTCAGAGGGTTGATAAAATTTGTTACCTAACATTTTCCATCAGCTTACACCTAAATGAAGTGAAAGCGAGTGCTATCTCAATTTGGGCATTCAATTCCTACGGGATTGTGATTTTGCTACATGGGCGACTACACTATTTGGCTAGACAGATTGGCTTCAAACTTGATTTATTTATGACCCACCTTTTAAGTAATTCATTTTGATTTTCAGGGTGCAGGGATCAAAGTTGAAGGTCACAGGAGCCACATCTTTAAAAATATTGTGGATCCACTGTATATCAAACTTTTCATCCTGATCTTTCCAACTTTTACACATGGCTTACTTGCCCAAAGTGAGGAAACCTGTAGATATTGAGATTACCTGGTCAGAGGTCAAGGTCACTTTTTTAAAGATTGTTACAATAATCTTAATGCTGCAAGTCAAAGGATAATAAGTTCTTAGAATTTTTGGTCACAAGGTCATTGGTTAAGGTCACAGGACTGTCATTCTGAAAAATTTCTTTAAAAATATCCTTGTAGACAAATTCAGCTGAGCGTAGAGACCCATGGGTCCCTAGTTCCTGTAAGTGCTGTGGATTTAATTTTCACAGTATGTTCACATAAGCATATCAGCTGTTAAGATCTAAATTTAAAACCAATTGATGAAAAACTGTAGATTTTATTCAAGTTTTCAAACACCATGTCAAATATTGTTTACATCAAGCCATTTGTATGCAGTGTACTCCAGCCAGCCGAAAGCCGGGCAGGGTGTTATGTAATATCTTCACTCCTGGCAAGTTCTGTTTAGGTGATCTTCTGTTTAGGTGATCTGGGTCAGGCTCTCTCGCTCTCCCCCCCCCCCCCCCCCCTAACCCTTTTCTCTCCCACCACTCCATTCTGTTGACAGGACTTTGCAATAAACAAGATGAATCTTTTAATTTTTTTATTTTTTTCCAGCAACCAGCAGTAACGTACAGAGATCCACCCAACCCTTCAAAAGACAGGACTAATGAACAAGATGATTGAATAATTTCAATGTTAAATACATTTATGTTGAAACTTGAACAATTTTGAAATCTTTTAAACAAAATAATTTTCAGGATTTGAATGCTATTATTCAAATATGTTGGAATCTTATGTTAGTACTTATTGACATTTTGAGATTGAATAAGATATAAATACTTTGTAGCATTTCATTCATATCTCTTTAAGTCTCTCTCCCCCCGCCCCCCTCTCAATGCCCCATTTTGTTGACAGACCTGTACAACAAACAAGATGAATCTTATAATTTCACTTCAGCAGTAACCACAGAGACCCACCTTAATTTTTTAATTTTTAGCTAAGCTGACTATAAGTCATTTGAACTATAGTTGTGGTCTATTGTCCGTCTGTCTGTCCGTCAGTAAGACTGGCACGTTTCGACACTGTTGGACCTACAAATCTGAAATTTGGCATACTTTTAGATGTTCCCAAAATCTCTGACCATGCCGAAAATTGAGTCAATAGGACTTTGTTCCTACGAGATATTAAGGAAAAACCTCAATTTTTAGCTCAGCTGACTGAAAGTCATCTGAGCTATAGCGATCACTCTTTGTCCGTCTGTCCGTCAGTTAACCAGGCACAAATCATATCCGCTGGACCTAGAATCTTGTAACTTGGGATTCTGAGAGGTCAATGAAAAATCTCCTCGGAAACCAGAAATTAGGTCTCTGTTACCCATATCCTTCGAGCTATGGGGCCCCAAAGTACCCCCCAGAATAGTAAAAAATTTCATACAAAAACTTCAATATCTCATTAATTACATCACTGATGGTCATGATTTTTGGCATACATATTGATCATGAGATGTTCCATCAGTTCCTGCAGACATGTTTACATATCAATCATTTTATATGTCATATTATAATTAATGCATTAATACTATGTTACTTTATTGCTTTCTTTAGGCCAATGTCTGACTACATAAAGCCACTGATCTTCACATTGTTCCCCCACATAGGGGCAATGGCTGGCAGCATCATCACCAGAAATAACATCAAAAACTGGTATGATAAAGTAAGTTCCTCTTCACTATTACTAGAAATAACACCAAAAACTGGTATGATAAAACCATCACCAGAAATAACTCCAAAACCTATTATGATAAAACCATCACCAAAAATAACCCCAAAACTATATGATTAAGGGGTTCCTTTACCCACAGTTGACTCCTTATTTCAAACACAATTGTTGAAGAAAGCAAACAACATTATAGAAGACTATAGTCATCCGGCGCACTATTTGTTTAAAAAAATGAAATTTGGGGTTCGCTATAGGTCAATATCAGGCAATTCCAAAAGAACTCAAACTAGCACTTACGCGTCAGCCGTTCAGAAATTAAATATATCACTTGCAGCACAATAATCTAGTCAAACATTCTTAGTCATACGTCTTTTTTTCTATACACAATTTTATTTTATTATTTCTTGTTTAATGTGTTTGTTTAAGCAAGCCAGTCAAGCCAAATACTATTGTATGTGATGATTTAATGACATATATATAGCAATAAACTATATCTTCTCTTATCTTATCTTAAGTAAGTTCCTCTTCATCGTCACCATAAATAACACCAAAATCTGGTATGATAAAATCATCACCAGAAATAACTCCAAAACCTGTTATGATTAACTCATCATCAAATAACCCCAAAACTATATGATAAAGTTAGTTCCTATTCACCATCACCAGAAATAACACCAAAAACTATGATGAAGTTAGTTCCTCTACCTTATTACCAGGAATTACACCAAAAACTGTAAGATAAAGTAAGTTCCTCTTCACCATCACCAGAAATAACTCCAAAAACTATGATGAAGTAAGTTCCATTACACTATTACCATAAATTACACCAAAAGCTGTAAGATAATGTAAGTTCCTATTCACCATCACCAGAAATAACACCAAAAACTATGTTGAAGTGTGTTCCTCTACACTATTACAAGGATTTACACCAAATACTGTAAGATAATGTAAGTTCGTCTTCATCATCACCAGAAATAACACCAAAAACTATGATGAAGTAAGTTCCATTACACTATTACCATAAATTACACCAAAAGCTGTAAGATAAAGTAAGTTCCTGTTCACCATCACCAGAAATAACAAGAAAAACTATGATGAAGTAAGTTCCTCTACACTGTTACCAGAAATCACACCAAAAACTGTAAGATAAAGGTTGTTCCTATTCACCATCACCAGAAATAACAAGAAAAACTATGATGAAGTAAGTTCCTCTACACTATTACCAGAAGTCACACCAAAAACTGTAAGATAAAGTAAGTTCCTCTTCACCATCACCAGAAATAACAAGAAAAACTATGATGAAGTTAGTTCCTCTACACTTTTACCAGGAATTACACCAAAAACTGTAAGATAAAGTAAGCTCCTCTTCACCATCACCAGAAATAACACCAAAAACTATGATGAAGTGAGTTCCTCTACACTTTTACCAGGAATTACACCAAAAACTGTAAGATAAAGTAAGCTCCTCTTCACCATCACCAGAAATAACACCAAAAACTATGATGAAGTAAGTTCCATTACACTATTACCATAAATTACACCAAAAGCTGTAAGATAAAGTAAGTTCCTATTCACCATCACCAGAAATAACAAGAAAAACTATGATGAAGTAAGTTCCTCTACACTATTACCAGAAGTCGCACCAAAAACTGTAAGATAAAGTAAGTTCCTCTTCACCATCACCAGAAATAACACCAAAAACTATGATGAAGTAAGTTACATTACACTTATACCATAAATTACACCAAAACCTGTAAGATAAAGTAAGTTCCTATTCACCATCACCAGAAATAAAACCAAAAACTATGATGAAGTTAGTTCCTCTACACTATTACCAGGAATTACACCAAAAACTGTAAAATAAAGTAAGTTCCTCTTCACCATCACCAGAAATAACACCAAAAACTATGATGAAGTAAGTTCAATTACACTATTACCATAAATTACACCAAAAGCTGTAAGATAAAGTAAGTTCCTATTCACCATCACCAGAAATAACAAGAAAAACTATGATGAAGTAAGTTCCTCTACACTGTTACCAGAAGTCACACCAAAAACTATAAGATAAAGTAAGTTCCTCTTCACCATCACCAGAAATAACACCAAAAACTATGATGAAGTAAGTTACATTACACTAATACCATAAATTACACCAAAACCTGTAAGATAAAGTAAGTTCCTATTCACCATCACCAGAAATAACACCAAAAACTATGATGAAGTTAGTTCCTCTACACTATTACCAGGAATTACACCAAAAACTGTAAAATAAAGTAAGTTCCTCTTCACCATCACCAGAAATAACACCAAAAACTATGATGAAGTAAGTTCCATTACTCTATTACCATAAATTACACCAAAAGCTGTAAGATAAAGTAAGTTCCTATTCACCATCACCAGAAATAACACCAAAAACTATGAATAAGTAAGTTCCATTACACTATTACCATAAAATTACACCAAAAGCTGTAAGATAAAGTAAATTCCTATTCACCATCACCAGAAATAACACCAAAAACTATGATGAAGTAAGTTCCATTACACTATTACCAGGAATTACACCAAAAGCTCTAAGATAAAGTAAGTTCCTATTCACCATCACCAGAAATAACAAGAAAAACTATGATGAAGTAAGTTCCTCTACACTATTACCAGAAATCACACCAAAAACTGTAAGATAAAGTTTGTTCCTCTTCACCATCACCAGAAATAACACCAAAAACTATGATAAAGTAAGTTCCTCTACACTATTACCAGAAGTCACACCAAAAACTGTAAGATAAAGTTTGTTCCTCTTCACCATCACCAGAAATAACACCAAAAACTATGATGAAGTTAGTTTACGCTGCAGACATCCAAGCTCTTTACTCGGGAACTGTTTGACCGATTTGGCCAAAATTTTGCATGTGTATAGATCTCACAAAGCTCTTTATCATACACAAAAATGGTGACGCCACCTGCAACCATTTTTGCACAGCATCCATCTGTTCATCTGCCTTGGGATAAAATCACTCATATCTCTGCAGTGGTTGGACATATCCACCTGAAATTTTGCAGGTTTATACATCGTAGACAGCTTTCTTGATTTTATGACAGATGGCGCAACCTTCATTCACTTTTACGCTGCAGACATCCAAGCTCATATCTCGGGAATCGTTTGACCGATTTGGCCAAAATTTTGCATGTGTATAGATTTCACATAGCTCTTTATCATATGCAAAACTGGTGGTGCCACCTGCAACAATTTTTGCACAGTGTCCTTCTGTTTGTCTGCCATGGGATAAAATCACTCATATCTCGGCAGTGGTTTGACATATCTGCCTAAAATTTTGCATGTTTATACTTCTTGGATAGCTTTCTCCATTATGTGGCAGGTGGCGCCACCTACTTTTGTGTTTACCCTGCAGACATTCAGGCTTATATCTCAGGACTGGTTTGACATATGCCCCTGAAATTTTGCATAGGTATAGATCTCATATAGCTCTTAATCATATACAAAATTAGTGGCACCACATGCCACCATTTTTGCACAGCGTCCTTCTGTTTGTCTGCTGTGGGATAAAATCACTCATATTCAAGTAGTGGTTTGACTTATCTGCCTAAAATTTTGTATATGCATACAACTTGGACAGCTTTCTGGATTTTTTGTTAGGTAGCGCAACCTACATACACATTTCGGCTGCAGACATCCATGTTAATATGCAACACACCTCACTATTTCCCCTTGCCACTCAATCCATGCCTCACTTCACCCGTCCTACTCTGATTTCAGCGGATACATGTAGTCGCTTGTCGACTATCCGTCTTATAGTTTTAAAATGTCCTAGTCCGAAACTTGCAGGTCTGAAACATCCATTTTGCTGAAATCATAATACTAGGGTATATATGCAGGACATAAGAGGATCAATATCAAATTTTAAAAATAATCCTCGATTCATACTCCCAAACTTTGCACAGGTTCGCATTAGGCCTGTAGGCCTTGTTTACTGGTATATTTAAATTATTTGTGTGTAAGCACAAAAATGGAGGAACAACGTACACCAAAAAAAATGCCTGTCACACCCAGAAGAGCTATCAGTTCAGGGAAAAAGTATAACTTTTCTCGAACAAATTTACCATCTAGCTGTATTATGTAACCATTCCTGTATGTTGGTGTTACTAATTAAGCTATAGCACATTTTTGTGGTATACATCTGGTATATATGGCTAATATGAGATGGTCCCTCACCCCACTGATTCTCCAGATGCCCCCATGAGAGGACTGCTGTTATATCATGTAGGAACTACTTGCATCGGCCAACGTAGCTGAAACTGACTATAGTAGTGACCAAGCTGAGCCAAGGCAAGCTGCCTGGAGTGGGTTCAATAACACAGGTGAAGGCTGTACTAGGTGGGCTTGATGTAAAAAACACAACTTTTTTCTTGGAGACCAACACATTGAAGGACTCCTCAGATATGAGCAGTTTCATCTAAAACAAATGTACAGATGGACACCAAACAAAAAAATGGCAGATGGCACCACCAGTCTTGCATACAAGTTGGAGGAGGCCAAGATCTATGGTTAATGCACAGTCTCAGACCAATAAAGCACACCACTCCTAAGAAAAGAGCATTAATTTATTCTACAAAAAAGGGAAAGTAGGTGGCACCACCTGTCTGGTCTTCCAGAAAATTTTCCACGATTATAGACATGCCAAATTTAAGGCCAATTCCTTGAAATACTCTGGAGGTATGAGCAATTTTCACCAAAAGCACATGTACAGATGGACACCATGGCAAAACGATTGCAGATGGTGCCACCAGTCTTGCTTACAAGATGCAGGTGTCCAAGATCTATGGATATGCACAATTTCAGGCCAATAGGCCAAATCACTCCTGAGAAAAGGGCATTAATTTATTCTACAAAAACGGGAAAGTAGTTGGCGCCACCTGTCAGGTTTACAAAAAAAAATTTCCACAATGAATGGACATGCCAAATTTCAGACAAATACCTTGAACCACTCAAGAGATAAAAGCAATTTTCACCTAAAGCATTTGTACAAATGGACACAATGGCAAAACGATTGCAGATGGCACCACAAGTCTTAAGTACAAGATGGAGGAGTCCAAGATCGATGGATATGCACAATTTCAGGCAAATAGGGCATATCACTCCTCAGAAAAGGCATTAATTTATTCTACAAAAACGGCAAGGTAGGTGGCGCCACTTGTCTGGTTTACAAGAAAACTTTCCAAGATGCATGGACATGCCAAATTTGAGACCAATACCTTGAACCACTCCGTTGTTATAAGCAATTTTCACCCAAAGCACATATAAAGATGGACGCCATGGAAAACAATTGCAGCCACCAGTCTTGAATTCAAGATAGAGGTTAGACTGGTACCCTGCTCTATTAAGGCCCTCAAGCCAAGCATAGAGACAGGCGTACAACGCCATCTTAAGTACTCCCAGTTGCAACTCCTGACCTACCTGTAGACTGGTTCCAACTCCAGTCTGTACGCTCGCACCGATTGTCATGGACGTTCTCGCGATCCTGGCTGGTTATCTGTGAAGATTACTTATAAAATTACTTTCTTTAGTTATTTAAAATTTCCAAATATTGAAAAATGACTTTTTGCACAAAAATTGACTGATGCATGTATAGATGATACAAATCATACGATATACTGAATACTTGATATTCCACTGTACGTGGCATTGGTTTATTATCATTATCTATTAATCTAATCATAAATGTCACACGAAATGTACAGCCAACTTTTAACAACTTCTCTGAGCAAACGAAATGCTTATTTTTATCATATATAAATCATACTTGAGTTGGAACCAGTCTGCCGGGAGTCCTGAAGATGGCGTTGTACGCCCGTCTCTATGATTGGCCTAGAGCAGCGGTGCCATAATAGAGCAGGGTACCAGTCTCGATAGAGGTATCCAAGATCAACTTACAGGCACAATTTCAGCCCAGTCTGTCCATAAGTTTTAGACTTTTAAAGCTCACAGTACTGTCAAGTGGCAATGATGGGGTATTAAAAGGCACAGAAACAAGAGAAAGACAGAAGGTGGCACCACCTGTCTTCGGCAAAAGACAAAGCTATCCAAGATCTTCGGTCAGTTTGATTTTTGGACCAATCCATGCATCCCTTATTTAGATATTTATTATTTTGTGTGATTTTCACCATATATGGTAATATTCAAGGTCAAGGCCACTCATAGGAAAGGTCATGACCCCAATTTAAAAAACATCATTCAATAACCCATGTCTATGTATATGCATAATATGAAAGAAATCTGTCCATTAGTTTTTAGCTCAGCTGACTGCAAGTCATCTGAGCTATAGCAATCATGATCACCCTTTGTCCGTCGGCCGTCCGGCCATCCGGGCCGTCTGTCCGTTAACAAGGCACAAATTGTAACCACTGGACCTGGAATCTTCTCACTTTAAAATCTCCTTGGTAACCTTGAATTAGGTCTCTGATACCCATATTCTTCAAGCTATGGGGCTCTGAAGTACCCCCCAGAATAATGAAAAATTTGATACAAAAGCTCAAATTTCTGAACAACTAATGCATTGATCATGGAGTGTTTCATCAGTTTCTGCAGACTGGTGGTGCCACCTGTTTTTTTTTTCGATTTTTTACGATTTTTTTTAGCTCAGCTGACTGAAAGTCATCTGAGCTATAGCGATCACTCTTTGTCCGTCGTCCTTCTGTCCGTCTGTCCGTCCGTTAACCAGGCACAAATCTCAACCGCTGAACCTAGAACCTTGTAACTTGGGATTCTGAGAGGTCCATGAAAAATCTCCTTGGAAACCAGAAATTAGGTCTCTGTTACCCATATCCTTCGAGCTATGGGGCCCCAAAGTACCCCCCAGAAAAGTAAAAAATTTCATACAAAAACTTCAATATCTCATTAACTACTTGACTGATGGTCATGATTTTTGGCATACATATTGATCATGAGATGTTCCATAAGTTCCTGCAGACTGGTGGCGCCACCTGTATTTTTCAATTTTTTTGCAATTTTTTCCTGTATTTTTGAGACCTTTAAAAATGCGAACATCTGTTAACAAGGCACAAATCGTAAAGCCTAGACCTACAATCTTAATACTTGATACACTGAGAGGTCCATGAAAAATCTCCTTGGAAACCAGAAATTAGGTCTCTGTTACCCATATCCTTCGAGCTATGGGGCCCCAAAGTACCCCCCAGAATAGTAAAAAATTTCATACAAAAACTTCAATATCTCAATAACTACAACACTGATGGTCATGATTTTTGGCATACATATTGATCATGAGATGTTCCATAAGTTCCTGCAGACTGGTGGAGCCACCTGTATTTTTCGATTTTTTTACAATTTTTTCCTCTATTTTTGAGACGTTTAAAGATGCTGTCATCTGTTAACGTGGCACAAATCGTAACCGCTGGACCTAGAATCTTCATTCTTGACACACTGAGAAACCTATTAAAAGTCTCCGTGGAAACCATAAATTAGATCTCTGCTACCCATATCCTTCGAGCTATGGGGCCCCGAAGTACCCCCCAGAAAAGTAAAAAATTTCATACAAAAACTTCAATATCTCATTAACTACTTGACTGATGGTCATGATTTTTGGCATACATATTGATCATGAGATGTTCCATCACTTCCTGCAGACTGGTGGCGCCACCTGAATTTTTCGAATTTTTACGAATTTAAAAATGTGAACAGCTGTTAACAGGGCACAAATCATAAAGACTGGACCTAGAATCTTCATTCTTGACACACTGAGAGGTCCATAAAAAGTCTGCATGGAAACCTGAAATAAGGTCTCTGTTACCCATATCCTTTGAGCTATGGGGGGCTCCCAATAACCCCCCAGAATAATGGAAAATTTGATAAAAACAAACTGCAACATCTCAATAACTACAACACTGATGGTCATGATTTTTGGCATACATATTGATCAAGAGGTGTTTCATCAGTACCTGCAGACTGGTGGTGCCACCTGTATTTTTTCAAATTTTCACAATTTTTTTTCTCTTTTTCGAGATCTTTCAGGATGTAGTTATCTGTCAACAGGGTACAAATCGTAAGGACTGGACCTAGAATCTTCATTGTTGACACACAGGGAGACCCATGATAAGTCTCCATGGACACCTGAAATTAGGTCTCTGTTACTCATATCCTTTGAGCTATGGCACTCCAAAGTACAGCTCAGAATAATGGAAAATTTGATACAAAAGCTAAAGTATCTGAACACCTAATGCAGAGATCACCATAATTGTTTTCATGGATATTAATCATGGAGTGTTTCATCAGTTTCTGCAGACTGGTAGCACCACCTGTATTTGTTCGGGTTTTTTTACGAATTTTTTCTCTATTTTTGAGACCTTTAAAGTTATGAACATCTGTTAACAGGGCACAAATCATTAAAACTGGACCTAGAATCTTCATTCTTGACACACAGGGAGACCCATGAAAAGTCTCCATGGAAACCTGTAATTAGGTCTCTGTTACCCATATTCTTTAAGCTGTATGGCTCCAAATTACCCAGAATAATGGAAAATTTGATACAAAAACTGCAGTATCTCAATAACTACAACACTGATGGTCATGATTTTTGGCATACATATTGATCATGACCTGTTCCATCAGTTTCTGCAGACTGGGTGCGCCACCTCTATTTTTTTCAAATTTTTACGATTTTTTTTCTCTTTTTTTGATACCTTTAAAGATGTGGTTATCTGTCAACAGGGTACAAATCGCAACAACTGGACCTAGAATCTTCATTCTTGTCATACAAGAAGGCCCATGAAAAGTGCCTGTGGAAACTTAAAATTAGGTCTCTGTTACCCATATCCTTCAAGCTATAGGACTCCGAAGTATCCCTCAGAATAATGGACAATTTGATACAAAAGCTGAAGTATCTGAACAACTAATGGGGAGATCACCATGATTCTTTGCATGGATATTGATGTTTGTAAGTGTTTTTATTAGTTTCTGCAGACTGGTGGAGCCACCTGTATTTTTTTACCCGCCAAAACGAAGTTTTGTGGATACTATGTTTTTGACCGGGTTCCTCCGCCGTTGCCGCGTTCGTTTCCAGAGAGCTCTTCTGGGACATGATTTTATCAGCTTTCCAAGCTCATATCTCGGGAACCGTTTGACTGATCAGGAAATAAAATTTATACTAATGTAGCCCTTGGATAGCTCTATAACATACACAAAAAATGGTGGCGCCACCTGTAACCATGTTTGCACAGTGTCCATCTGTTCATCTGCCTTTGGTAAAAATCACTCATATCTCTGCAGTGAATTGACTAATTCACCTGAAATTCGGCATGCGTATACATCCTGGATAGCTTTCTTGATTTTATGACAGGTGGCGCCACCTACATTCTCATTCACGCTCATGACATCCAAGCTCATATTTTGGGAACCGTTTGACCGATTTGGCCAAAATTTTGCATGTATATAGATCTAACATAGCTCTTTATCATACGCTAAACTGGTGGCGCCACCTGCAACCATTTTTGCACAGCGTCTGTCTGTTTGTTTGCCGTGCAATAATGTCACTCATATCTCGGTAGTGGTTTGACATATCTGCCTAAAATTTTGCAGTTTTATACATCCTGGATAGCTTTCTTGATTTTATGACAGGTGGCACCACCTACATTCACGTTCACGCTGATGACATCCAAGCTCATATCTCAGGAACCGTTTGACCGATCGGGCCAAAATTTTGCATGTGTATAGATCTAACATAGCTCTTTATCATACACAAAACTGGTGGCACCACCTGCAACCATTTTTGCACAGCGTCTGTCTGTTTGTCTGCCGTGCAATAAAGTCACCCACATCTTGGCAGTGGTTTGACATATCTGCCTAAAATTTTGCAGTTTTATACATCCTGGATAGCTTTCTTGATTTTATGACAGGTGGCGCCACCTTTATTCTAGTTTATGCTGCAGACATCCAAGCTCATATCTCGGGAACCGTTTGAACAATTTGGCCAAAATTTTGCATGTGTATAGATCTCACATAGGTCTTTATCATACACAAAACTGGAGGGGCCACCTGCAACCATTTTTGCACATTTTGCACAGCGTCTGTCTGTTGGTCTGCCGTGGCCTAAAATCAATCATTTCTCTGTAGTGGTTTGACATAACTGCCTAAAATTTTGCAGGTTTATACATCCTGGATAGCTTTCTTGATTTTATGGCAGGTGGTGCCACCTACATTCTAGTTAACGCTGCACACATCCAAGCTAATATCTCAGGAACCATTTGACCGATTGGGCCAAAATTGTGCTTGTGTTTAGATCTCACATAGGTCTTTATCATACACAAAACTGCAACCATTTTTGCACATTTCTGTCTGTTTGTCTGCCGTGGGCTAAAATCACTCATATCCATGTAGTGGTTTGACTTTTCTGCCTAAAATTTTGCATATGTATACAACTTGGACAGCTTTCTGGATTTGTGGTAGGTTGCACAACCTACATACACATTTAGGCTGCAGACATCCATGCTAATATGCAACATACCTCACTCTGTTTCCCCTTGCCACTCAATCCATGCCTCACTTCACTCTGATTTTGGCAGATACACGTAGTCACTTGTCGGCTACCCGTATTCTAGTTTTTAAAGTTTACACATTTTTTCTCTATTTTTCAGATATATAAATGCAGACTAAATCTTGGCCTGTTGGTTAATCTGTTTGATGCTTCAGTTGAATGGGTATCTACCATTCTGATGATAAAATTTCCTTTTGTGAATCTCTTCCCAGTCAGCTGAGCGTCATGACCCATGGGTCACTTGTTCTCTTTTTTTGACACCAAAAGATGCCTTCATCTGTATACAGGGCACAAATCATAACCGCTGGACCTGGAATCTCCTCACTTTACATCCAGAGAGGTCCATGAAAAGTATTTTTGGAAACTTGGAATTATGTCTCTGATACCCATATTCTTGCTCAAGTATCTGAACAACTAATGCATTGATCACCATGATTCTTTGCATGGATATTGATCATGGGGTGTTACATCAGTGTCTGCAGAATGGTGGCGCCACCTGTTTTTTAGCTCAGCTGACTTTCAGTCATGCTGAGCTATAGCGATCACTCTTTCTCCGTCGTCCGTCTGTCCGTCTGTCCGTCCGTCTGTCCGTCCGTCTGTCCGTTAACCTGGCACAAATCGTAACCGCTGGACTTAGAATCTTGTAACTTTACATTCTGAGAGGTCAATGAAAAATCTCCTTGGAAACGAGAAATTAGGTCTCTGTTACCCATATCCTTCAAGCTATTTGGCCCCAAAGTACCCCCCAGAATAGTAAAAAATTTCATACAAAAACTTTAATATCTCATTAACTACATCACTGATGGTTATGATTTTTGGCATACATATTGATCATGGGATGTTCCATCAGTTTCTGCAGACTGGTGGCGCCACCTTTCTTTTTAGATTTTTTAAGAATTTTTTTCTCTATTTTTGAGACCTTTAAAAATGTGAACAACTGTTAACACGGCACAAATCGTAAAGACTGGACCTAGAATCTTCATTCTTGACACAGTGAGTGACCTATAAAAAGTCTCCATGGAAACCAGAAATTGGGTCTCTGTTACCCAAATCCTTTGAGCTATGGGGCCCCAAAGTACCCCCCAGAATTGTGAAAAATTTCATACAAAAACTTCAATATCTCATTAACTACATCACTGATGGTCATGATTTTTGGCATACATATTGATCATGGGATGTTTCATCAGTTTCTGCAGACTGGTGGCGCCACCTGTATTTTTCGATTCTTTACGAATTGTTTTCTCTGTTTTTGAAGTCTTTAAAAATGTTGACATCTGTTAACAGGGCACAAATCGTTAAGACTGGACCTAGAATCTTCATTCTTGACAGAGTAAGAGACCTATGAAAAGTCTCCATGGAAACCTGAAATAAGGTCTCTGTTACCCATATCATTTGAGCTGTGGGGCTCCGAATTACCCCCCAGAATAATGGAAAATTTGATTTAAAAAAAATGCAACATCTCAATAACTACAATACAGATGGTCATGATTTTTGGCATACATATTGATCAAGAGGTGTTCCATCATTTCCTGCAGACTGGTGGTGCCACCTGTATTTTTTCAAATTTTTACAATTTTTTTTCCCCTATTTATGAGACCTTTGAGGATGTAGTTATCTGTCAACAGGGTACAAATTGTAATGACTTGACCTAGAATCTTTATTCTTGACACACAGGGAGACCCCATGAAAAGTCTCCATGGACACCTGAAATTAGGTCTCTGTTACCCATATCATTTGAGCTATGGCACTCTAAAGTACAGCTCGGAATAATGGAACATTTGATACAAAAGCTGAAGTATCTGAACAACTAATGCAGAGATCACCATAATTGTTTGCATGGATATTGATCATTGAGTGTTTCATCAGTTTTTGCAGACTGGTGGCACCACCTGTATTTGTTTTGGTTTTTTTTTACGATTTTTTTCTCCATTTTTGAGACCATTAAAGATATGAACATCTGTTTACAGGGCACAATTCATAACAATTGGACCTAGAATCTTCATTCTTGATGCATAGGGAGACCCATGAAAAGTCTCCATAGAAACCTGAAATTAGGTCTCTTTTACCCATATTGTCCAAGCTATTGGACTTGTAATTACCCCCCCCCCCCCCCCCCCCGCAGAATAATGGAAAATTTGTTACAAAAGCTCCAGAATCTGAACAACCAATGCATGAATATATCAGGGAATATATCACATTTTGATTTTATACATAGAAAAATAAATCGGTTTGTGCACTCTGATCATGAAAACTAAAATATGATTTGACATCAAATGTATGACATAATAGATTCTGTAAGAGATGCATAATCCTGATGAAATTGTTTGGTCTATGGAACCAGAAAAGGCTGGTCAATTTATTTATGAAAAAAAAATATTTTACCAAAACAAGCATTTACAAACATTTGCAGAAATGTCAAAAATTGTGTTTATGTATCTGTAATGTTTTAGGATATATATAAGGGCTTATTTGTAAAATTTTATACTTTTCAAACATGTTAAAATAAAGTTGCTGCTTAAAATATTGATGAATTATTAGTATTTTGTTTTACGTAGTTATGTTCTTTGTTTCTCTGTCCCTCCTCTCTCTGTCATCCAGTCACCTTTTCTTTCTCTTTCACTCTCATAATTTTTATATTACGAGACTATTTATTTATATTTGTACAGATTGTTACTTTTATGCATGCATTGTAACATATTTCTTTCTTGCTATAAAGCTATGTATATTGGTGAGATATTTGTTCATGCTTGTAGTTGGACAGAGTGTAATTTTGTCAGTATTTTGTGTTAGTATTTTATTTTTTTTTCTGTGTAAATGACTTTCATATTCAATAATAATTGATGAAATACCACCATTTCTGTTTGTAACATAGAATATTAAGTGTTAAATTATTGGTGTGAGCCAGCTATTATGGACTAGGATGCGAGTTGGTAAGGCTGAGGTGTGAGTTGGTACCACTGGAGTGCAATGGAGTGTGACTTGAGTTAATATCACCATGGAGTCAGTTGGTATTGTGTGAGCTAACAAAGGTGCGAGTTGACCGGCTTCCGTAGACTGGTACCCCGATCTATTTTAGAACCCCCCCCCCCGGCTGTGTCATAATAGGATTCGGTATCAGTCTGCGGCTTCCATAGTTTCACGATCTAGCGGGATTTTTATTTTTTGTTCATTCCAATAAAGACGGGTTGTTTGACTGGAGGTTTTTACTTTGACACCTTAAAACAGAAAGTACGACAGTTCTTTGCACTATAAACTTTTCGTGGAGTGTTAACAAAGTGACGAGACTATGACGTCACGCGAGATCTCGTGCGAGAAGCTACGTGTCGTGGTGTCGTCCATGTTGGAGAGATTGGCGCTGGCTTTTCCTTTTCAGAAATATGAAATATAACTTGCTCCATAAAATGTTATCTTGTAAATTAAGAAAAATGAAGTTCATGTTTTTTTTCTTTTTAATTTTAGGCTCCTTTAAGGAATTTATATAATAAATAAATATAACTTTACACCTATTAATGTTATCTTTAACACTAACATATATTTCAATTTTACTTTCAGGTTGTGTGTGCCAGCAGGCAGATTTTAAAGTTTGCAGATAAAAAAAATTTGTATATATAATATTTCTTTGGTACTTCAGATAACCAAGAAAAAGTAGGGAAATGTTTTCAATCAACTTATATATTTGCCATGGTTCACAGAATTAAATATTGGAATTCATGTGATTAATGAAATAAATGCAATAACTTACAAGGGATTTGATGGATTCTGATCAAACTCAACAGAAATGTTTATCAATAAAATAACTCGCTATCTATAAATAACTAGATATCCTGTTTGCATGATTAGTATTTCAGGTTTACACATAATGGGACAATATATCATGTTTTTCTTTTATGCCTTTTTGTGCAGGTATTGTTGCAGTTGGTAGACTTTTCAGTCTGATCTAGTAAAAATTTAATAATAACTGAAAATAATTCATTATTTTGTTTTGCATATTTTTCCTTTAAAGGTCCTGTTTTCAGTAAATAAATTCATCAGGCAACTCCTTTCAGGAAGCTGAAATACATATTTCCTGGATTCTTTTCACATGTTTTATTATGTTACATTTTAATTGTCACTTGGAATAACTATTTACCAGTACTTAATCATTATTTTCTTTTTTTTTCAGCAGCTTTTTTTTCTTTTAAGGAAATGGAAAGGCCAGGCTTAATAAATAAATTTAAGTTTACAGCTATTAATGTTTTTATTATTTTTAAGTCATGTATGGCAGATTTTTAAATGTTGTAGATCAAGATATATAATGTTATAATACATACATTTTTATCAGGTATTTGTCAGACAACCAAGAAAAAGTAGTGAAATGTTTTCTGTTAAGTTTAATGTTTGCCATGGTTCAATAAATTCAAAATATTGACATTTTTGTGATTAATGAAATGTGATTCCTGAAAATAAATTAAAAATTCCACCAAGGCATATTTGTAACAAAAACTGAGACAAAAATTCATAGTTATATTGTGGTAACATGAAATGTCATAATGTGATTATTGCTGCTGTCAGATTTTGTGATGTTTGTAGATATCAGTTGTTTTCCTAAGCCCACTTGAATTATTTGCACATTTAATAATTATATCTCCCCCCCCCCCCAGAGGAGACGTTGTTTTCAGTGCCATTTTAAACACTAATTGTTCATATAAAAATCTCAGAGGAGTTCGAAACCCAGTGACCTTGACATTTCATCTTCAAGGTCAAATCATCTGCTGAAATGTAAAATATTTGTGATATAATACATAACTTTGAAAGTATTTAACAATTTGCTCTCAAATTTGGTACATGAATTGTTAATACCAAGCCCTTGGACAAGTTTGAAAATTGGTAACCTTGACCAGGATCTTTAAGGTCAAATCAGCTGAATTATACTTCTATTGCTTTCTGAATGCCATAACGTTTGAAGGGCTTCATATTTTCCTCTGAATTTAAAACGGTAATTGTTCGTACAAAAATTTTCACCTGGTGACCTGGATCTTCAAGTTCAGATCTGCCGAAATGTAAAATATTTATGAACCCCATAACTTTTGAAGTGTTCCACATTTTTCTCTAAATTTATTACAGTAATTGTTTCTACCAAGTTCTTGGATGAGTTTGAAAATTGATCAATTTGACCAGAATCTTCAAGGTTAAATCAACCCAATTATACTTATTGCTTTGTGAATGCCATAACTTTTTAAGGGCTTGATATTTTCCTCCAAAATTTTAAATACAAAATTTTAAACGGAGTTCTTGAAATATTTTCAATACTTGCGACCTTATCTTGATCTTCAGTTTTAGATTTCCTGAAATCTAGAATCATCTAGAAAAATTTTTTTATATTAGTTTACGCGCATATTTTTAGCCCTATGATTTTGGGAATGCCCATAGGGGGGAGACATCTCTGTTTTTGCACTGCAAAAACAAAGCCACTCTAGTTGCATTTATTGTGGTTTGTACTTGTTATTTTGCATTTCTCTAATAATATTTTTCTTTTTTTTTCCAGGTTCCTGGTAAGGTTCAGAGCGACCTGAACCATTGTTGATCAAAATTATTTTTTATAATACAGTTTGATTTCTTAGATACAAGATCCCAAGTCTTTGGTTGCAGTGATCTCGGCATAGCAGTAAACCAATAAACACTGAACTTACCTGATAAAAAAAACACTGAACTTACCTGATCAAAGAAAACACTGAACTTGCCTGATCAAAAAACACAGATTTTGCCTGATCAAAAAGCACTGCTTTTACCTGATCAAAAACACTGAGCAAACTAAAGGCCCTTCTATCCTGTCTCCTGTCTTCTGAACTGTTTATAAGTGGTATCTTTTCCATATTCCCATATCTTCCTCTTACTTGTATCTGTCTTTGAAAGCTATATAAGTGGTATCTTTGCCATACTTCTATATCTTCCTTTCACTTGTATATCTCTTTTGAACCATATAAGAAGCATCTGCCTTTCCCATCTGTTTTTTGCACGCTATATAAGTGGTATCTTCACCATATTCCCATATCCTTTCACTATATTCTGAACTCCATATTCCCATATCTTCCTTGTACCTTTTATCCTACGAACACTATTATAAGTGGCATCTTTGCCACATACCCATATCTTCTTTTCACTTTCATCTGTCTTCTGAACGCTATACAAGAGGCATCTTTGCCATATACTCCTATCATACTTACACTTGTATTTGTTTTTGTTAATTCCATACAACTGTTGTCCGAACCATATACCCATATCTTCCTACCACTGACCATCTTCCTGACTTTGATATAAGTGGGTGCTTCTATATATTTTGCATTCTGTCCTTTTTCTCTCCACATTTTGATTATTAGTTTTAAAAGTTTTCTGAAACTTTCATAAAACCAGTTTGTGCCTTTCTCACAACCATTACTTTCAGACTTTCTATACTTTTAAGATATCCCCCTTCTTTCCACATAGCAGCCCATTTACATTCTTTATGATCTGTCCAGCTATGGCTTCAGCTCTAGCGGTCCCTGCTGTATCTATTGGTAAAATTGTTGGAGGCACTTTTCACCAAGGTGATCATCAATTCCCATCAGAGTCGATTGGGAAACAGTGTGTCCCTAATGCAGTTGTTGCTCTGCTTTATTCAACCTTGCATAATGTTGCTGAATGGCAAGCAAATGACATGGATACAATATTAATTGAAGGTGATCATTTGTACAGATCATTGATGTCTGATGTCCCTGATAAAGGATACATGGCTTGGGATGAAATACCAGAGTATATACAATGCCTTGATCATAATTTCAAGATGAAACCAAACTTAGTCACATGTGGTTTCCTTAATCATTCTGATGTGCAAGCACCTTATATGTTTTACCAAGATGCTTTGTCAGAAGTCACTTGCAAGAGGTTCGGCCTTATAATATTAGGAGGAAATGCGATTGCAATTTTGTATCATCAGAATTGTTACTATGTATTTGATTCACACAGCAGAAATCATCAGGGGTACCCTACACCTTGTGGCACATCAGTTCTTCTTACATTTGAACTTGAATCAGAATTCTTCCAATATATATCAAACTATGCACATTTGATGAAATCAACTATGTTTGAAGTAACATATTTCAAAATTTCACAAGTCTCATTGAAAGCATTTAAACTTGGATTCAAACGACAAACTAAACAGACAGATGTCCAGGTAGTACATGGAACCCCATCAAACATTGACCTTGGTGGTAAATTCTAGGAAAATCAAACCTGTAAGGGAAATGTTTCTAAACCTAGTGTTGAACTAATAAAGGATTATTTTGCAGATCAGCAGCAAAAGTTTACAAAAAAACAATATTTGAAAGAGTACATGAGAAAGAGAAGAATGAATCAAGCACAGATGAGAAAAGAACGTTTGAAAGATCAAAAAAGAAAATGGCTATCAAGACAAAATCAAGCTTATAGACAAAAGGAAAGAACAGCTGACAAACAACAGAGGCAAACTGCCAGACGAAATGAATCGCACAGGCTAAAAGAAAGAACAGCTGAGAAACAACAGAAGCAAACTGCAAGACAAAATGAATCTTACAGACTCAAAGAAAGGACAGCTGAGAAACAACAGAAGCAAGCTGCAAGACGAAATGAATCTTACAGACTAAAAGAAAGAACAACTGACAAACAACAGAGGCAAACTGCAAGACGAAATGAATCTTACAGACTAAAAGAAAGGACAGCTGAGAAACAACAGAAGCAAGCTGCAAGACGAAATGAATCTTACAGACTAAAAGAAAGAACAACTGACAAACAACAGAGGCTAACTGCAAGACGAAATGAATCTTACAGACTAAAAGAAAGAACAGCTGAGAAACAACAGAAGCAAGCTGCAAGACAAAATGAATCTTACAGACTAAAAGAAAGAACAGCTGACAAACAACAGAGGCAAGCTGCAAGACGAAATGAATCTTACAGACTAAAAGAAAGGACAGCTGATAAACAACAGAAGCAAGCTGCAAGACAAAATGAATCTTACAGACTAAAAGAAAGAACAGCTGAGAAACAACAGAAGCAAGCTGCCAGACGAAATGAATCTTACAGACTAAAAGAAAGGACAGCTGATAAACAACAGAAGCAAGCTGCAAGACAAATTGAATCTTACAGACAAATCGAATGTGTCCGAGAATCAATAGGTAAAAAAAGAAGAAGATCACAAAATGATTTTGTCAGAGAAGCTGAGAGACTCGCCAAAAAAAGGAAAAGAAGTGACCCATTACACAAGAAAACTGAAACTCGGAGAAATACAGCCACCAGGGCACAAAAAAGAGCCGATGAATCCTATAGAAAGAATGAAAAATCACTTTATTTGAAGAGAAAACAAGGCACAGATCTAACTGACTGTATACAGAAATTTCAAACAATAATATCTGAAGGTCCCATATATATATGCTGCTGTTGTAATCAAACATGGTTCAGACACTCTGTAAAAAATTCTGATAGCTGGCCAGACAGAATAGATCCTACTTTCCTAGCAACACATATTACACCTGTTAAATCAGTGAACAATAAACAATGGCTGTGCACAACTTGTCTTGATGCTCTAAAATCGCACAAGACGCCAAAACTGTCAGTATATAATGGAATGTGGTTTCCACATAAACCACCTGATTTGAACTTGTATCCCCTGGAAGAAAGGCTTATTGCATTGCGAATACCTTTTATGCAGATAAGACAATTACCTAGAGGTTCACAGTTGTCACTGAAAGGAGCACTGGTCAACGTACCTACCCAAATCGAAACAACTGTGAACATATTGCCACGTACATCAGACACTAGTGCTACTGTAGCAATAAATCTGAAACGTAAACTTGCTTACAAAAATGTAGACTGCATTCAAAATGTACGTCCAGCTGTAATAGTTAGCGCATTACATTAATTGATTAGACATAGTCAATTATATAAAGATGCCAACATTACACTAAACACTAACTGGCTTGAAACTTTTGAAATTTCACAAGAGTGATACAAGATGGGGTTGGGGATGTCCCCACCTGTATCACATACAGTTGCTGATGCGCGTGGCTGACAATGTTCCAATAGACCAGTTTGATGATAGAAGTCTTTATTCAATAGCAAGAGGTCTGGGACAGTCTCTCTGAGAGAGAGCCGCCCAGCCTCCCTGACTCTCTGACTCTCAGTGCGCACTACAGATAGTTTTGTTACAGAGCTGTCACGTGACATATGAGACATACATATCCATATTTCTGCATTTCGTCATAAAAGCTAAACCTTATTGGATGACTCAAAGTAGGTCACAATTACATCAGAGTTGTAAGTTGACTTTATAAGTTTTGCCAGATTTTACTGGATGAAAGTATTCTGGAAAATCCCAAGTCTGACCTGACATACATCCAGTTATAGACTGACCTACACTGCTATTTCCAAACTCATATAAACATAATCTGCCTGCCTCATCATAGAAACCAATTTAGAGCTAATTTGTGAGAGTACATTCAGGCTCTACAAACATACTGAATTACCATTAGATACTTGGTCGTCTGATGAACCATTAATAATTCTTAGGCTCTGTCTGAGTATCAGAACAGACTGTAACCAAGATTGATTTTCATTTGCCTCTAAAGTAAATTTTAGATGAAATATTGTAATATTCCTTTAAATATATGTCAAGTCATAAATATACCCTTTCTTACTCCATAACATATCCCTCTGGCATTCAGAATGAGGCTCCAGCCTCATCGGCTAAGTCGGAGAAAAATGAGTTATTTCAATAAGGATAATCGGAATACAGATGACAGAAATACATTATGTGAATGAACTTGCTGGCACTAGTGACAGTGTGTTGGATATATGTCTTGTAGAGTAAAGTATTACATCATTGAGGTGTAATAGATTACACATATCAATATAGCCGGGGAATACATTAACATGTCACATTTCGTGATGTAACAGTGTAAGGAATAAGGTAGTGCATGATTTAAATTTTTAGAAGTACAACAACAATGCCTAAGCTAAAGCTTAATAAGCTGAGAAAGGAGATATACATAGCTACACATATATTCTAAAGACAGACAGAATTTTTTTTGTGAATTGACAATCCTAAACATTATCTAGAAGATAAAATGCTGATTTGTTAGTAATCAGGAACAACAACGCAGCTATGATGACAATATTTGACATCCTAATATAAGCATTAAACTTTAGATTAAATAAGTATGGCAGTATCTAAATAGAATCAATAAATATCTTAAGGGTTATGATTATAGCATCATGTTCATAATGAATGCACAGCTAGAATATACAAGTACTATGCATACCGTATAAGCAATGGAATAATTCAAAGTATGTGAACCATGCTAGCATACAGTAAGTGATGTCACATAAAGATGTTCTGTCAAACAGCAGTATGCATTTCCAATTATAACAAGTGAATTAGCAATGCCTGTAGCTAAACATAGAATTCCTATGGGAAAAGTGATCATGAATTCCTAATCTGACAAAGTATATATACTCTGTGCCTACTAAGAGTTTAACATATACACATGTACATGACTATCTGCTCTGTGTGTTGATCAGTACCAATGATTCAAAATACATCTTGGCTTTCACACTTGCCATTGGGACAAATTGACTTGTGAATAATGGAAGGGTGATTTGCTAATCCTTTAGCATAACACAACTGTGTACCTTACCAGTGTACAAGTACATGACAGAATGATGTCATTCCTAACGACAGAGGAATGTTGTACGTATATTCCCATTGATTACCATTTTTTGTGCATGAACAAGGCGAAATATGTGTGAAAACATGATGATAAATGAAATACTTCTCTGTCAGGTGCATGTTTTGATCTAGTCCTAGGATTAAGATGGTAACTTGTACGTACATCATTTTGTAAGATCAAACATACATCTGTAGAGTGATGATGTAAATTAAAAGAATAATGTTAATGCTCGAAATCCTTGTCACTCCACATTTTGGTTTATGGGTTAACAGTATCATAAATGCAGCAACCAGAATGCATTTGCTCAGGAAACATGTCTGTCATAGTATGCGTAAATGTGAATTCCTATGAGAAGAATTCCTGTGTTAACCTACATATCTTGCCTGGCATTTCCAGCTATTAATGAGGTTAACCAAATCAAACCCTATTTGAGGCAATAATGTGACCACAGGTCAGTGCATTATTGACTTTTGGAGTCATCACACTCCCCAGTTTGTCCAATTCCCTATATATTGGGGGGCTTCCCATGAACCCGTGTTTGAGGACCAAACTGTGGCAATTGAAAATAAGCATCGCATTAAGCTTTTGTTACACAATGTGCTACCATTCCATTAAATTTAGCCAAGAGAGCATCATGATACCTGATGATTTGGTATGGAACAACACATGAGAAAATCTCAATATAAATGAATGCTAACATGCTGATGGTTTTGCATATTGCTCTAGTACTCTAGCAATTATTGTATTTAAATCAATACAGTCACTTTGGTGACATTACATATAAACATCTTAGATAGACATAACTTGATCAAATCTAATATTGACAGTTCTACGCCTTTTGCTGTGGTCTTGTAAACTTATTCCTAACCATATCAATAAGATAGACACTATAAATTATATCATATTACAACTATGACACAGCAATAAGAGAAAGTTATAGTGTACTACATACATATTTTTTTTGTTTACAAAATATACATGCAAAATATTCTGAAATGCCCCAAATTTACATTGGGCATGTAAAATTCAGAGTCTCTGGTTTTGTTTTTCATTACCTCAGGAAGTCTCGTCATCTTTGGGTCTTAAGTTGTCTTCTCAGCTGACTTGGTTTTCTTTTTTTCTTTCTGGAGTCATGGTATGGAAGGTGATGCAGAAGATAGCGACATAACAGCGAGTCTGCACCTAGCAGTTGCAGGAACATAGCGAGGACTTGTTGTCACACAAAACACAGTGCACGTGGTATGGCCAGTATTATTGTTGACATAGGCCCGAAGCTGGCTTGTCCCGATATTGATTTTTTTTGGTGTGGCTGGTCCGAAACAATGATGATCTTAGGTTGAGATATCACAGCACTTTTTTTAGCGAAAAAAGTCATTTTAGCAACTTTAAGTCACTGTTAAAGCATTATGCTGATTTACAGTGTCCTTTTGGTTTAAAGATACAGAGAGAGTCTTTGATCTTCTCAAGCAGAGCACTGAGAAACTGCAGCCAAGTTAAAGTTTGAAGTGAGAGTTCTTAGCAAAGTTTTATACCTTCAGCAGCAGAGTGGACATTCTTGATGTTAAACTGTGATGCTGTAGACATCTAGGTTGAAGTTCCAATGCAGTTGTGAGATGGGAGACCAGTCAATGGCGCCTGTGGCTGTGAGGGGGGGGGGGGATCTTCATTCTTCACCCCAGCTGGCAGCATTGTTGGTTTTTCTGGCGCTGATGTGCTGGAAGTGATCCCAGTTCAACCACCAAAATGATACAAATGTGGGGTGATGGGGATGTCCCCACACTGTATCACAAGCAGTTGCTGCTGCGCGTGGCTGACAATGTTCCAATAGACCAGTTTGATGATAGAAGTCTTTATTCAATAGCAAGAGGTCTGGGACAGTCTCTCTGAGAGAGAGCCTCCCAGCCTCCCTGACTCTCTGACTCTCAGTGCGCACTACAGATAGTTTTGTTACAGAGCTGTCACGTGACATATGAGGCATACATATCCATATTTCTGCATTTCGTCATAAAAGCTAAACCTTATTGGATGACTCAAAGTAGGTCACAATTACATCAGAGTTGTAAGTTGACTTTATAAGTTTTGCCAGATTTTACTGGATGAAAGTATTCTGGAAAATCCCAAGTCTGACCTGACATACATCCAGTTATAGACTGACCTACACTGCTATTTCCAAACTCATATAAACATAATCTGCCTGCCTCATCATAGAAACCAATTTAGAGCTAATTTGTGAGAGTACATTCAGGCTCTACAAACATACTGAATTACCATTAGATACTTGGTCGTCTGATGAACCATTAATAATTCTTAGGCTCTGTCTGAGTATCAGAACAGACTGTAACCAAGATTGATTTTCATTTGCCTCTAAAGTAAATTTTAGATGAAATATTGTAATATTCCTTTAAATATATGTCAAGTCATAAATATACCCTTTCTTACTCCATAACAAGAGCATGAATCTGAAAGCGCAGCGGACACATCAGTTGATGAATGTTCATCAGATGATGACCATTTTGAGGAAATACAAGATGACGAACAAGCAGGAATTCTAGATACCATGCTTGACGATACAGAACTCACAGGAAATGACATAATATCGGTAGCTCCAGGAGAAGGACAAAGGCCTTTGAGCCTGTTTCAGGACAAAGACTCTGAATATATGTCGTTTCCAGCAATATTCTGTGGCCAAAAGAGATTAAGCAATGCTGAAAGAAAAGAAGCTGTTCACTACAGTGACATATGCAAATGGGAACTTCGAGCACTTGACCGCAGAGTTGCTGCAAATGTTACAAATCTGTTCTACAAAATGAAGAAATTACAAATAGAACAAATTACAGGAAAAGTTAGCCTAGCACTTCGTCGATGCAAAACAAAAGGGAAAAAATATTCAGTTCAAGATGTTTTGAATGAAAGCACTGTCCATGAATTGACAAAATTGGATGAAGGGTACAGAATTTTTAGATCCATACGAGGCTCTCCTCCATATTTTGAAGCACGTAAAAAAGATCTGTTTGCAATGATTAGACAACTAGGATTGCCAACATGGTTTATATCACTGTCAGCTGCAGACACCCATTGGGAAGACCTGCTGATCATCCTTGGTAAACTGATTGATGGCAAAACTTATTCAACTGATGATATCACACAAATGGATTGGGTAAATAAAACACGATTAGTGAAGGCTGATCCTGTAACATGTGTGCAATATTTTGATCACAGAGTTCATTCATTTATTCACACTGTTTTAAGAAGTGCATATTCACCTCTTGGAAATCTGAAAGACTTTTTCTACAGAGTTGAATTTCAGCAGCGTGGCTCTCCACATATTCATATGCTCATGTGGATTGAGAATGCACCCATTTATGGTCAAAATGAACACGATGTTGTCACTAGATACATTGATGAGCACGTTACTTGTTCCACAAATGATATGGTCCATCAAAATCTGATAGATCTACAAACTCACAGACATTCCAGATCTTGTAGAAAAAAAGGAAAGCCAGTCTGTCGTTTTAACTTTCCAATGCCACCCATGCCACAAACCAAAATTCTAGAACCTCATGACACTGAAGTTGATAAAAAACACAATGAGAACTAACAAAAGATCTCACATGCACTTTCAAGCTTGAATGTTGATAGTGACCTGTCCTTTCCTGATTTTCTAAAAACATTAGAAGTCTCTCTGGATGACTACTACATGGCCTTGCGCACATCCATTAAAAGTCCAAAAGTATTCCTAAAAAGATCACCATCTGAAATAAAAATCAATGGATATATGAGACTTCTGTTTACCGCATGGAAAGCAAACCATGACCTTCAGTTTATACTTGACCCTTATGCATGTGCAACATACATAGTTTCATATGTAAGCAAAAGTCAAAGGGGAATGAGTGCTTTGCTCGATGCAGCTTGTAAAGAAGCTAGAAAAGAGGGAAAAAATCTTAGACAGCAGGTGAGAGATATGGGAAATCAGTTCTTAAATGCTGTTGAAATAAGTGCTCAGGAAGCAGCATATCTCGTATTACAACTTCCAATGACAAGAGCCACCAGAGATGTAATATTTATACCTACTGCACCTCCAGAAGAAAGAACATTTTTACTCAAAAGTAAAGAACAGCTTCAGCAACTCCCTCAAGATTCAACAGATATAGCAGATATAAACAGATATTCAAAGCGACCAAGAGCATTTGAAAATTGGTGTTTGGCTGACTTTGCATCACAGATTAATATTAAATACCCTTTGGACACAGCAGATGATGCATTTCTTGACAACACTGATGATCTTGACATATCAAATCAAAATGAAGCAGATGCTCCTGTAAACACGGAAGAAAAACTTAGTATCACCTTGCCAAATGGTACAACATACACTCGCAGACAGATTCCAAGAGTTCTCAGATATGTTTGTTATACTGAGAAAATAGACCCAGAAAACTGCTATCGTGAGAGACTACTATTGTTCTCATCATGGAGAGATGAAACCAAAGATCTTTTGAATGGTTCAAAAACATACTCTGACCAATATAACAAGAAAAAAAAATACAAATTGAATTCAAAAGAAAACAGTATGAACAGAATGCAGATGTTTTGCAAGAAGCACAGGACCAAGCTGAACATGACCATGAAACTCAATATGCCCATGTGGCTCCTACAACTGAACATGCTGAGCATGAAGATGCAAATCAGCCACCAGTTCCCAGTGAAGAGCATGCATTTTTTTACCCAGAAAATTCAGATCACATGCAGAACTATGATTTGACAGCTGACCTTGGACTGCCATCAAGAACCACGACCCAAGAACCACTCAAATTGCCCAGAAGAATACCTGATGTTCAGTACAAACAGATAATACAGGGTCTAAATAAGAAACAACTCACAGTCTTCAGACACATCATTAAGCATGTAAAATATTCAAGTACACCTTTACATCTATTTTTAACTGGTGGCGCAGGTGTTGGTAAATTAGTTTTGCTCAGAGCTCCCTTTCAAGCCTTGCATCGTCACTTATGTGGGACTGAAGGTGACAATCCATTAGACTGCAAGATACTAGTTACTGCACCTACAGGAAAGGCAGCTTACAATGTTCAAGGATCCACTTTGCATAACGCTTTTCGAATAGATCCAAATAAAGGCTTTGCTTATAGAAAATTGTCATCAGAGATCCTGAACACACTGAGGACACAGTATAGACACCTTCAGATATTAATGATTGATGAAATAAGCATGGTAGGAAATCGCATGTTCAATTATGTAAATCTGCGACTTCAAGAAATTAAAGGCAACAAAGAACCATTTGGCGGCATCCATGTAATTGTCATTGGAGACCTCTTCCAACTGCAACCAGTAATGGACAACTGGATTTTCAATAACTTGTCTGATAATTATGGACCTCTTGCACTCAACTTATGGGTAGACATATTTCAAATGTATGAACTTACGGAAATCATGCGACAAAAAAATGATCATGATTTTGCTGAACTTTTGAACAGGCTACGTGAAGGACAACACACAAAATGTGATATTGATTCCCTTAAATCTTGTCTGGTCACTACCAACACTTCATATCCATCACAAACTACACATTTGTTTACAAACAATTCATCTGTGGACAATCATAATGTGCAAATCTTTCAGTGTACAAACACAACTAAGGTAGTAATAACAGCAATTGACACAGTAATAACAGATGTCACAGATAATGTAAAGAAAGATGTTCTGTCTAGAATACCTGATAACCCATCAAAAACTGCAGGTTTGCTGAAAACACTTCAGATTGCTCTTGCTTTACCATATGATATAACCTGTAACATAGCAGTTCAAGATGGAATCACAAATGGTTGTTCTTGTATAATGAAGAACATACAATATCTGTATGGTAACACTGTACCAAGTATTCTTTGGGTTCAGTTTGAAGATTCAAACATTGGTTCGGACACCAGGAGAAATTATGCCAGCTTTTACACTCCAGCAATATCCAAAGAATGGACACCAATTTTTGTCACCAAGCGGACATTTCATACTGGCAGGAGACATATACTGGTAACTCGTTCTCAGTTTCCATTAAAAATTGGTGCTGCAAAAACTATATGGAAGGCACAAGGCAGTTCCCTTGATCAGGTGGTTGTTGATATGACAAGTACCAGAAAACTGAGGCATGCACATTATGTTGCTTTGAGTAGGGCAAGAAATATGGACGGCTTGTATATATTAAATTTGGATGAAAACAAAATATCAACTGATCCACAGGTGACAAATGAAATGACCAGACTGCGTAATGATGCTAAACTTCCTCTTAATTTCATACCACCAACACCTGTTCCAAATGATACACTAAAAATAATATACCATAACACAAGATCTCTTCATTTGTATTTCAGAGATGTGATATCTGATTGCCATTTCCTTGATACCCATATCATGACTTTTGCCGAAACTCGTTTGTGTTCCTTTGATACCGATGATCAGTATTCTATTCCAAATTTCCAACTGATACGAAATGACCATCAAACAACAGGTTCAACAACTCCATCAAAAAGACCACATTATGGATTAGTATTCTATGTCCACAACGATCTCTGCCCATTCATCAAAGTCCATCACCATTGTAGTGGAAACATTGATGCATCAGTATTATTAATTACCACTCAAAGCTCTTCCATGCAACTGATTAGTGTGTACAGGTCAACTCAGTCAAGAGTATCAGACTTTATTTCAAAGGTTGAACAACTTATGACATATGTTGATATACAACAACCATTGTTAGTGATAAGGGATTTCAATATTGATGTAACTAAACAAAACAATGTATCAATCTTAAATGACCTTTCTCATCTTTTACACTGTCAACAACTTGTCACAGAAAACACAACTGATCATGGAACTCTTTATTGATCTGGTCTTTTCAAACTTTCCTGATACAATAACTTCAACAATAGACACTTCATGGTCTGATCATAAAGCATTGTTCACTGTTGTTCCAAACAGTGTTTTCGAGTATCCGTCTTGATTGATAATCCAATTTATCAATTCAACATTCTCCCAGTCACTAAAATACAAATGAGGAGTCCATTGTTATGATTTACAAATGTCACTCTACACAACTGTAAATGCATAATATCCACTAATCCACTTCACCATGAATCAATTAACAAAATGCTTTTATTGTTCTCAAATATATTTATTATTGACACGTATAATATAAATTAAAAAAAAAATTAACCCAGATGTTACCATATATCCCTGTCATCCGATCTCTTTTTTAAAAATCAAGAATCCAGTGGCCATATTACAAAAAAATGTCCATAAACATTAATCTAAGATGTATAATATACATCATATACGGCAGTTTTCCATACAAACTAGTTCAAAATTGTTGTTGCACAATCCACAACTGTGATAAGAACACTGCATAGGAGCACAGCGGATCCTAATTAAACATCTTAGGATGACACAAGAATAATTATAAACTGCTATCACATTCAGTAGTCGATTTCCATGATCTCCAATAGAAAGAATGACCAACCATTTTAATGATACCTGCATTACTATAGCATAAATACTTTCACACAAATATGCAGTCTTCTGTAATTAAAACTCCACAAATTTCCACAAATTATCAATTGTCAAAATGTTTCCATCCATAATTTTGTGTTTTTATTCTCCAATAAAACAACTTACTGAATACTCTTATAATCGATGGTCCTGGCCTTTCCTTGGCCAAGACCAGACTGGTGGAACCAGTCTATGGTGCACTGGCCCTGTCTGTTGGTAAACTCTACTTCGAGGCTTTGCCGACACTCATTGGACCCACTGCACTGGCAAACCAATCAATAATTCGATCACAAAGGTATGTGACTTACAATTTAATTGCCGCTATTTAAATATAATTGTACCTCCCTTCTCATATTTTTGATCAAATATAACAGTAATTTATCTTGAACATAAAGGCCTCTTGACCCAACATGTTTTGATAGCTTTTACTGTATCCAAACAGCCCTGACCTATTCATCCATTTTCATTTTATTGCCATCTTTCTTTTTTTTATAGTTTCACTTACCGGTATGTTTTCTTTGCCACTACGCAATGGCAGGTAAACTAGATGTCCAGTATTATACTCCTCTAAGCTCAAACTGACAGAAACCAAATTTATTTTTCGTTTGAATCAAGTTCAATGTTTTATTTTTATGAAATCAAGTGTCTCGAGTCTGGACCATTTCATGTGCGCAATTTGCGCAACTGACACCTTGACCTTGAACTTAATCCTTTTTAAATAATACACATACAGGTACCAGAAATTGTTCCGATATAAGATATGTGTGATTACTGCAAACTGTCACCTCTATAATACTATATATCAAGTGCAACAGTCTGACGATCAGCAAACGGGGAAATTGAGGACAACTTGATAACAGACAGACATACTGACAAAGTTGAAACAAGATCACATGATTACCTTATCAAGAACACCCAGAGCAACAAAATAAACTACAGTTGATGTAATTCTCCTTTATACTTTCGGAGATATCACTAAAAAATGATATGTAGTAGTCGTTTGAGCACAGTGCCCCCTAATGGCCATGTCCGAAAAATAAAAAAATCACTTTTGACATATAAGCTATTGGGCTTCCAAGTAACCCCCCCGAATAATAAAAAAATTGATACAAAAGCTCAAGTATCTGGATAACTAATGCATTGATCACCATGATTCTTTGCATGAATATTGACCATGGAATGTTTCATCAGTTTCTGCAGACTGGTGGCGCCACCTTTATTTTTCGATTTTTTACTATTTTTATTTCTCTATTTTGAGACCTTAAAAGTTGCTGTCATGTTAACAGGGCACAAATCGTAACCGCTGGACCTGGAATCTCTTCACTTTACATCCTGAGAGGTCCATGAAAAGTCTTTTTGGAAACCTGGAATTAGGTCTCTATTACCCATATTCTTCAAGCTATGGGGCTCGGTAGTACCCCCCAGAATAATGAAAAATTTGATACAAAAGCTCAAGTATCTGAACAACCAAGGCATTGATCACCATGATTCTTTGCATGGATATAAATCATGGAGTGTTTCATCAGTTTCTGAAGACTGCTGGCGCCACCTTTATTTTTTCAATTGTTTACTATTTTTTTCTCTATTTTGAGACCTTAAAAGTTGCCTTCATGTTAACAGGGCACAAATCGTAACTGCTGGACCTGGAATCTTCTCACTTTACATCCTGGGAGGTCCATGAAAAGTCTTTTTGGAAACTTGGAATTAGGTCTCTGTTACCCATATTCTTCAAGCTATTGGGCTCTTTTAGTACCCCCCAGAATAATAAAAAATTCAATACAAAAGCTCAAGTATCTGTACAACTACTGCATTAATCACCATGATTCTTTGCATGGATATTGATCATGGGGTGTTACATCACTGGCTGCAGAATGGTGGCGCCACCTGTATTTTTAGATTTTTTAGGATTTTTTTCTCTATTTTTGAGACCTTAAAAGATGCTGCAACTGTTCACAGGGCTCAAATCTTAATGACTGGACGAAGAATCCTCTGTCTCGATATGTGGGGAGGCCTATGAAAAGTCTCCTTGGAAACCTGGAATTAGGTCTCTGTTACCCAAAACCTGTGAGCTATGGGGCTTCCAAGTCCCCCCCCCCCCCCCCCCAGAATAATAGAAAATTTGATACAAAAGCTCAAGTATCTAAACAACTAATGCATGGATCACCATTATTCTTTGCCCGGATATTGATCATGGAGTGTTTCATCATTTTCTGCAGACTGGTGGCACCACCTGTATTTTTTTTTATTTTTTACTTTTTTAGCTCAGCTGACTATAAGTCATCTGAGCTATAGTCGTGGTCCATTGTCCGTCGTCTACCCGTCCGTCCTTAGATGTGGCACGTTTTTAAACCATAAGACCTAGGAATCCCAAATTCGGCATAATGTTAGATGTCCCCAAGATCTCCAAATTGGTCTCTTTCAAGCAAACTCAGGGCTCCGATGTGTATGTAATGCCAGTGTTAATCAGTTTGAAAATTAATGCTAATTTCCATTAAAACATTTACAATAAATATCTTGAATGTCACAGAAGAACAACTCAGTTTCAATTACCCGGGCTCCGTATCGCCCAACAAACAAGGTCACGCGAGGTCAAACGGTACGTACATCAAAGCGCTGGCAGACGTTCATGAAGTTTAACAGAGGTTGGATATTTGATATTGGATAATCAGGATCGATTAACTCTTTAAGTGATCTAAAGACCTCTAGCTTTTTGTGCACCGTTAGTGGGGATTTCCATGCGTAAGCCACCTGAAAAACGATATCTCCCGGCAAAGCCCCGGATGTCACGAAAGAATGTGCGGGTGTCGAGCTTCATGACAGGATTAAATTCTTCAGATATACTTTTCAGATTCCTTTCCAAACTGATTTTAATATAAAATAAACAACACAAGTATAGAAAATAATGTTTTTATTCATGAAACTTCATGGTTCACACGGATGAATGCAAAATCGGCGAGTGAATACTTGAGGCTCCTATTATCGCCCACTGCCGACGAGGCATCTTAAGTTGTCACGACCATAATTTTAAAACTGCTGAAATCGACTGTTAAATTTCGGACTTCCACAAATTAAATTATTTTTTTCTGTACCAAATTTCACAGATTTTACGGTACCTTAAATTTTGCCCAACTTTGACCATGGCACCTTTTTTTCATATAAGTACATTTGATTTAATTTTCACAGCCAGTTTACATATGGATTTAATCTGATAAATTTTGAAATTTGAAATTATAAGCTTAAAAACTAGTCTAGCTATTGAAGATTTTTAGAAGCCTTAATGTATTTGTATTTTCTAGAATCATGACCCTACTTTTGTTTACCTGTGAATCCAAAAATTTGGATGTTAGATGTAAAAGTAAATATTCATATTCTTCCATACATTTCCTATGTACATACCAAAATTTAGGTCAGTATTGCATGATTTGTTGAAGTTATAGGCCCAAACATAATGCACCTTGTAAAATATCAGGAAATATATTTACTCACAAAAAATAAGAAAGGCTGAGACTTTTTTTTCAGGGATATAATTTCATTTAATCAAGATTCAATTGAATTCCCAAAATTAGTTTTTTTTTCAAATTTTATAAGTTATTAGTATAAATATAAAATTAGTACCTTAAATTTTGCCAAACTTTGACCATGGCATGTTTGTTTCCTGTGAGCACTGTTGATATAATTTTCATATCATGCACACATAAGAATTTCAGCTTTTTAGTTTAGAAAGCTGAAAGAAATTGGCCAAAAATGGTAGCTTTTATTAATGTTTATATGAGACCATATCAGACCTTAGCTCTCCCCAGCCCCTCTTGAGTCACCTGTATGTTGACCTTGTTGACCTTTCATCAAATTATTCACGCTTGAGGCGAGGCATATACTGAGGCAGCCAGGCAGATTATGGCCAGCCACAGTTGATCCATGTGTCCAACCCAACTCATCGAGTGGTTTTAACTAACAACATAACAATAAACAATAAATTAATAAATTTTTTTGGTTTTTAATTACAAATTAAAAATTAATAGAAAAGAAATTTGTTAGTTGATAATAACAGGAAATTAACTTGCAGTTACTGATGATATAAGAATCTTGTATCCATTGATAGAATGTCACGTATTCCAAATAACACCATGCAGTCACCTATGGTATTTTCAGTTCAAAAAAAATAAATCATATTATTCATTACTAATCATTAGGGATCATATGAAGGAAATTAATGATGGACAAAGATGCAGTTGATAATATTAATCTAGATTCCTGCTATGTCTAGTGTGTACATTGGTGTGAAATTAGTCCAAAATGAATTTATTACATTTAATTTTTTTAATATGAATAAAAACCACAAAACCAGGTACTTATGATCATTATTTAAATGTGTGAATTTTATATATTCTGAATTCTCAACATCATTGTTTGGTGAAAACTGAATAAATACCAGACATGTGCAAATACTTTGCAAATATATTTGAATACAAATATGAATATGTACTCCATTATAAAATTTCTTGCATAAGAATGGGAATTCAGGTAAAAATGAAAGTATATGAATACCAGTGCAAATACTTTCAAAATGTATTCATGAATGCATTCATGAATATATTCTTTGATATTATTTTAATAATCATTTCAGTTGTATTTTTTTTTAAATCATACGATTCTCTTATTATTTTAAATAAAAATGTTATTTGGGACAATTTGTAATTATTTTTAATAAATAGTTAAACTCTTATATTATATGTTCTGCTTATAAGTTATATGGCCTAGTCAAAATCTGTGTGACAATAGCACTCCATTTGTTAATAAAATAAACGAAATCAATCTTCTTCCCTGTCTCCAAAGGTACTATCAAAATCATACATAAGCTAAACAACAACAACTCATAATACAGCTTATATTTATTTCCACACAAAACAAGCATGTTCCTCATTTCTAAATCATATTTTTTTATCATATATAACAGCTGAGCGCTGTGACCCATGGGTCCCTTGTTTAATATAAGTACTGTGGATTTTATTTTCACAGCATGTACACATAAGGATTCAATCTGTTAAAATCTGAAATTTGAAAAAAAAAATTGCAAAATTAGGCTAGTTATTGAATTTTTTGGAGGCTCTTGTTGTATTCCCTTACGTTGTCAAGCAGTCCTCTATTGTCACTGTAGGTCATTCAGTGCAACTCTCAATGCTCCCCAGGCTGTTATGTAATCCCATCACTCAGGCAAGCCCTCTCTCTTGTTGAGCTTGATCAGGCTGCCAGCATCAATACCACAGGGAGCCTTTCTCCCCCCCCCCCCCCTCCCTTTCTGTTGACAGACCTGTACTCTAAACAAGATGAATCTTATAATTTCACATTTTTTCAGCGATGAACAGTAACAACAGAGACCCCTCCCCCACCCACCCCTTCGATACACAGGACTAATAAACAAGACAACGCTTATACAGTTGTGACTTGATAATCCGACACTAAATGTAATACCCTAATTTATGTTGGATTACAAGGCTGTCGGATTGTCAAATCAATACAGCTGACTGAGGGTCAAGATACAATATGACCTTAATGTTTGGAGGAGGATTTGTCAGTATTCATTAAATATTTTGTTATAACAAACTACGTTATAATATTGTTATGATTTATGTGAATTAGAAAATACAACATCCGTCATGGAGTACTGTTTTATTTCTTATATACTTGTCTCATTATACAACACTGGTCAAAGATAAATGACCAATGCAGATTCTTCCAGTATGAGACATGATTATATTTCTGAACAAACGTTAACTAAATGAATATAATAAATGAACCAGCGGTTGATCTACTGAACTCATGTACGTCTAAAGAATGCAAGCATATCTGTCTGGTATCTGGTTCTTTTATTTTGGTTTTCACAGACTTTTCGCCTTTTCTAAGCAGTCCGGGGTCGGCCTTAACGTCCCCTGCAGCGAAGCCCTGCTCCTCCATATATGGTTGCCCTGTTTCTAACGTTATTCCCCCCATCGTGTCGCTGAGAGTTTTTGGTTTAGGAGGATCCTCGTCTCCCTAAGATTCGTTGTCACTGTCGCCTCTGTCTTCTTTGACAATTGACACAATATCGGTAGCCGTCGGCATTGCTTCTGTGGGCTCTATGTTGTAAAATGCGAGGTATTCCTCCGCGGTCATGTGGTCAGCATTGTTGAGTGCTTGGACGACTTCGTTCTCCACCTATGCGTGTTCTACACATGATCCAAACTGACTTAATTAGTGAGACAAATTGACTCAGTAATTGGCTCTAGTGTACGGTTAGAACAATAGGCATCGCTGGATTTCACGCCTAATTGATCAAGGTTCTGTGTGCACGGTCTCCGACTGACATCAATGGACCATATACCGGTTGGATTGTCAAGTCAGAAAATACGTCGGTATCCTTGTTTGTGTCGGGAAATGTCATGTCGGAGTCGGAATCCAAGGCTGTCGGTTTGTCAAGGCTAATTTCTGTGGTTCCCGTTCGTTTTTTACAAAATACCGTCGGATTGCAAGGTTTTTCGGATTGTTAAGGGTCGGAATGTCAAGTCGTGACTGTAATTTTAATGTTAAATAAATTCTTTTTTTGTTGAGACTTGGACAATTTTAATTTTTTAAAGAAAAAAAATGTTCAGGAATTTAATCCTAATATTCAAATGTGATAAAACATTAGGACCTAATGTAAGTGCTAACTGACAAGATTTAAGAAGATATAAATACTTAGTAGCATTTCATTCATATCTCTTGAAGTTGGCGAGGCCTAGGTGTGAATAACACTGTTAAACTTAGTTTTTAAAATTAGGAATATTGGTCAAACTTTGTGGGATTAATTTTTAACTCATATGGCCATATATTTCACTTTTGAAAACTTAATAACCTTCACACATTAATCGTTTATAAAATGGAACTTTTATATGACACTTACCATAGGCCTATTTTTTCCCTTGGTGCATCACTAAATGAATTTAAGGCCAAAGGTTTCATTTATTACACAGTTTATTACACAGCTTTAGCTCATGTCCATTATTCTTTAATTTACAGAGTTTCAATTAAGCTAGGCCATTTTCTCTTAGCTTTTCAAAAGGTAATATACATGTAAAAACCAAAAGAAATAAAAATATTTTGCAGTTACTAATATTTTCCAAAATTCAGCTGAGCGACGTGACCCATGCATGGGTCCCTTTTTTTTATCTATATTGAGACCTTAAAAGATGTTGTCATCTGTTAACAGGGCACAAATCATAACTATTTGACCTGGAATCATCTTTCTTGACATCCTGGGAAGTCCATAAAAAATTCCATGGAAACCTGGAATTAGGTCTGTGTTACCCATATTCTTCAAGTTATGGGGCTCCAAAGTACCCCCCAGAAAAAAGAAAAATTCGATACAAAAGCTAAAATTTCTGAACAACTAATGCATTGATCACCATGATTCCTTATATGAATATTGATCATGGAATGTTTCATCAGTTTCTGCAGACTGGTGGCGCCACCTTTATTTTTCGATTTTTTACTATTTTTTTTCCTCTATTTTGAGACCTTAAAAGTTGCCGTTATGTTAACAGGGCACAAATCGTAACCGCTGGACATGGAATCATCTCACTTTACATCCTGAGAGGTCCATGAAAAGTCTTTTTGGAAACCTGGAATTAGGTCTCTGTTACCCATATTCTTCAAGCTATGGGGCTCTGAAGTACCCCCCAGAATAACGGAAAATTTGGTTTAAACAATATTTTTATTGCAAAACAAAGCAATGAGGATTGGAAAACAGGGCACAGCCCTATATCAATTCCTCTCCTCATAACGGAAAATTTGATACAAAAGCTCAAGTATCTGAACAACTAATTCATTGATCACCATGATTCATTGCATGGATATTAATCATGGAGTGTTTCATCAGTTTCTGCAGACTGGTGGCGCCACCTTTATTTTTTCGATTTTTTACTATTTTTTCTCTATTTTAAGACCTTAAAAGTTGCTGTCATGTTAACAGGGCACAAATCATAACCGCTGGTCCTGGAATCTTTTCACTTTACATCCTGAAAGGTCCATGAAAAGTCTTTTTAGAAACTTGGAATTAGGTCTCTGTTACCCATATTCTTCAAGCTATGGGGCTCCAAAGTACCCCCCAGAATAATGAGAAATTTGATACAAAAGCTCAAGTATCTGAACAACTAATGCATTGATCACTATGATACTTTGCATGGATATTGATCATTGGGTGTTACTTCAGTGTCTGCAGAATGGAGACAGGTTTTTCATCATTTTCTGCAGACTGGTGGCACCACCTGTATTTTTTCGATTTTTTAATATTTTTTTATTTATTTTGAGACCTTAAAAGATGTTGTCGTCTGTTAACAGGGCACAAATCATAACTATTTGACCTGGAATCTTCTTTCTTGACATCCTGGGAGGTCCATAAAAAACTCCATGGAAACTTGAAATTAGGTCTCTGTTACCCATATCCTCCGAGCTATGGGGCCTAGATGTACCTCCCAGAATAACTAAAAATTTGATACAAAAACTCTGGTATCTGAACAACTAGTGCATTTTTCGGCATTATTCTTTGCATGCATATTCATCATGGATTACGTGTTTCATCAGTACTTGCGGACTGGTGGCACAACCTAAATTTTTAAAAAAAATTTTAACACAATTTATTTCTCTATTTATGAGACCTTCAAAGATGTGGTCTTCCCTTAACAGGGCTCAAATTGTAAACATTGGTCCTAGAATCTTCTATCATGACATCTAGGGAGATCTGTGAAAAGTCTCCTTGGAAACTTGAATTAAGGTTTCTGTTACCCATATTTTCTGAGCTATGGGGCTTATAAGCACCCCTCAGAATAATTGAAAATTTAATACCAAAGTAGGGCACAAATAATAACCATGGGGCCCAGAATCTTCTAACTTGAAATCCTGAGAGTTCCTCAAAAGATCTCCCCAAAAACCTGAAATTGGGTCACACAGACCTGTATTCTCAGAGTTTTGGGGTATGTTTGAGCACCCCAAAAACAAATGCAAAATACAAATGAATTGCCAGGTACCTCATGAAAGGCTGGTTGGATTGTCATCAAATTTGTTGTGCTTATGGGTCTTGATGAAATTAAGCTAATATGCATGAACAGTGATGCCACCTATCTTAATTTGTTGTCTGTGGAAGGACATATTAGCAACATGTCAGTCAGCTGAGCGTCATGACCCATCGGTCACTTGTTGACTTATAATGCTCACAGTATTGTTAAGTGGCAATGAAGAGGGTATCAAAAGGCACGAAAACAAGAATAGGATAAAAGGTTACGCCATCAGTTTCCGGTAAATGACTACGCTATCCAAGATCTTTGGTCAAGTTGATTTTTGGATCAATCCTTGCAAGATTTCTTGAGATTTTTTAGAATTTGAGTGATTTTCCCCCCAAAATGGACCTATTCAAGGTCAAGGTCATTCTCCTAGTAAAGGTCACGACCCCATTTTAAATAGGCTTCGTCCTCTCACCCATATCTATGCACATGTCAAGTTTGGTAAAGATCTGTGAAATATTTTTTGAGTTATTGCGACCAAACAAAATCTCTGCGGGGGCGGCATATATTTAGAACTTTACTATAACCAAGTATGAGGGCCATTTCCTCTTAGCTTCTCATACTCATATATATATGAAAAACATTACAATAGAATATTTTGCATTTGCTAACATTTGAAACATCAGCTGAGCGCCATTACCCATGAGTCCCTTGTTTTTCTTATAGCTGGCCACAATTGATCCAGGTGTCCAACCCAACTCATCTAGTAGTTGTTTTGACCAACAACATTAAAAAAATAAGTTTTAATTGGTTTATAATAACAACTCTAAGAAAAATTAATAGAAAAGGAATCTGATAGTTGATGAGTAACAGGGAATTGCCTTGCAATTACTGATGTTGTATGGATCTTGTATGGATTGATGAAAATGTATTCATAATAACAACATGCAGTCACCTATGGGATTTATCATTTCAATTTAATAATGAAAAAAATTGAATAATATTTTCTTTACTATTAGGGATTATATGAAGGAAATTAATGATAGACAAAAGGTGCAGTTTATAATACTATTCTTTTAACATGAGATTTGCTGAAGCTAGAGATTTTTGGCAGGGATATAACATTATTCAATCAAGATTCAATTGTATACCCAAAATTAGTTCTGAATTTTTCAAATTGTATAATTTTTTAGCATAAATATAAAATCAGTACCTTAAATTTTGCCTGATTTTGATCATCGCATGTCTGTTTCCTGTAAGCACTGTTGATATAATTTTCATATCATGCAGAAATAAGGATTTCAGTTTGGTAGTATTGAAAGTTGAAAGAAATTGGCCAAAAACTGTAGCTTCTATTGAAGTTTTTATGAGACCATGTCAGACCCTGGCTCTACCCAGCCCCTCTTCAGTCACCTGTATGTCCTAAAGTTGACCTTTCAGGCCAATTATGCTTGCTTGACGCAGGGCATATACTTGCAGCTGGGCAGCTTATTGTTGGCCACAGCTGATCCAGGTGTCCAATCCAGCTCATCTATTAGTTGTTTAGACTAAGGCCAAAAAAAAATAAGGTATGGTTCTCAGGCACTTTTTTTCAGAAATCAGTGCGGGCGGGCGGTATTTTATTTTTGACCTTTTTTTGAATGCTCCGATAAAATGTCATATGATCAGTTAAAAGCATAAAAATAACAATTTTTTTGCTAAACAGGTAAAAGCACTACATAAATTGTATTATTTATCTACTTGAAAGATAAAAATCAAAATAAAAATTTTTGATGGGGGGGTTAAAAATTGACGCGGGCGGTGCGTGAGAACCACACCTTTAATTTTTTTTGCCTAACAGCATAACAATAAACAATAAATAAATAAATTTTTATAGGTCTATAATAACAACTTTAAAAATAATCAATTGAAAAGGAATTTGAAAGTTGATGAGTGACACTAACAGGGAATTACCTTGCAGTTACTGATGATTTATGAATTTTGTATGGATGGATGAAAATGTATTCCAAGTAACACCATTGAGTCACCTATGGTATTTTTCTTTTCAATTTTAATAATGAAAAAAAAATAATTAAATTTTATTGTTCTATACTATTAAGGATTATATGAAGGAAATTAATGATTGACAAAGATGCAGTTGATAATATAAATCTAAATTCCCAGGTATTTTCCAAGTGTTTCAGCTTGTTAATTTATATTTATTTCAAATTTTAAAAAAGTTAAAATATGTCAAAATTTTTAAATTTTACTCGGACAAGTACTGATTAAAGATGTCAGTATGTTTCACTAATGACATTGAGACTTGTGGCTGTATCATGTTGCGGTGTGACATAAATGCGGACCGAACTGTCTCGCTGGGGAAGCTTGCTTTTCTAGCGAAGCGGTTGGTACGCCAGACTTGTGCACCACCGACATGGGTTCGAATCCTAGATCAGCCCAGACTTTCCCCTGAGCAATTTGTCTTCGTAACAAATGGGGGCTCGTCCAAAATGAAGGCAATCTTTGTGGTCTAGGGAATGGTGGGAAATTACAGCCACCTAGTTCACCAGATGTGTGACTCCTGGGATAGTCTTGTTCTGATAGCAGAACACTCTTAAGAGGGGGTGTGTTATGGGGTGACATAGAATGGGACCAAACTGTCTCGCTAGGGAAGCTTGCTTTTCTAGGGAAGCGGTTGGAACACCGGACATGTGTGCCACCGACATGGGTTTGAATCCTGGACGAGCCCCCAATTTTATGTAACGGGACCTAATAACAACGGATCATGCAATTGTGAATAAAGAATAAAGAAGTGAAATAAGAAATAAGAAAAAAATGAAGAAGTCAGTGGTTTTTGTTACCAAATAATTATAATTTATTGTTAGAACAATCCTAACTTTACAATACACTAAATCAATACAATTACACAGTATAACAATAATAAAAATGTACAGTACCAGAGTGTCTGGATCCTAGGCTTTGATTTCTGGATACCATCACTGTCACAGTCTCACAAGAGTCTTTTAATATTCCAGCTGAACAGTTCATGCAAATCTTCTCAGAAGATAGTCTGATTCAATCCGGAAATCAATCAGTTGTAATTCAAAAGTGAAGTTCTGGTAATAATCCCTAAGACAAACTGAAGACAATTCGTATTGAGTCTGGAAAATCCCTGGAATATCTGTAAGTTCTGCAGTTATCGGAAAGGTCCCAAAACTGACAAGAGAGTTGCACTCTTCTGTGTCCGCTGGTATTTTTCTCTCTGCCCACTCTAAACACCGCCCTTATTTATAGCTTTTTCACCCGAAGCCAAGAAACTTCAATTTTTCACGAACATTCAAAACACAACAATACACGTGCGCCCACAGCGCCTGAACAGACCCCAACCATTCAGAACACAAAGAACACTGTGTCTCCACACAACAATACACCTGCGCCCCTAGCGCCTGAACAGACCCGAAATATCTAGACTACACCGAGTACTGTATTTACATCCCGCAAGTTCAGGAGGTGCAGCTCCTACAGCAGCGCACAGGGTCAGCGCTTAACAAGGATCAGAATACGTAGCACATGCCAAGTTATGTAATATCCCGCACATAATAAAACAGATACCTGTAACAATCAGCTGTCACAAGACTATGTAAATAATAAAAATTTATATTACTGGTTCCTTTATTCCAGTTAATAAAATTAAACTTGCCCATCTCTAGTTTTCTCCTTGTATAATTTATAGGGTGTTCTTTTCCTTAATTTTTTACGCATATAATGGTTTCATAGCTGAGATTACTTTAAATATTTTTCTGATACATTTAAAAAAAATATTCAAATATGATTAGAATCAGATCTTAAACAATTTCTCATTATGATTTCTGTAATGTTATTAATTAATAATTTGTATATTCTGGATTCTCAACAGCTTTGTTTGGCTGAAACTGAATAAATACCAGACATGGTGCAAATACTTGGCAAAAATGTATTTGAATAATAAATAGTTAAAAAGTTATATTATTTGTGCTAGTGCTACTCTTGGGTAGGGATAACCTGAAATTATTAAATAACAGTTAACTCAAATGTAAAAAGCATAATTAACATGTCTGATAATGGACAGTTTGATCTATTTATAGCTTTGGCAGACTGCCAACTGTGTCAGATTATGCAACAGGTCAAGAGTTCACTCAGTGCAGCCAGGTACAGGTCAAAAGTTCACTCAGTCTAGCCAGGTGCAGGACAAGAGTTCACTCAGTGCAGTAGCTTGAGGCAGCAATTTGTCACAGTTCACTCGGGGGCAACTGCCTTACTCACCTGAGCCTCGTCAACCCTGTGCATCAAACTCTGGGGAAGTTTGATGTATTGGCCTGATATTTTGACCTATCTATGCGTCTTTGAAGGTATTCTCATTTACAAGACAAGTGGTGCCACCAACATTGACTTTTGCAGTGTATGCGCCTGCTTATTTCTACAGAGGAATTTGATACATCAGCCTAAAATTGGGCGTGTTTATACATATCAGGTAGCTTTATAGTGTAGAAGACTGGTGGCGCCACCTACAATAATGTTTGCACTGTGTATGTCCCTACTTTTTTCACAGGAGGGGTTTGACATATCAGTCTGACATTGGGCATATGTATATATCTCTTCGTTGTATATAAGACTGGTGGTGCCAGCTACAATCATTGTATCCGCCAAAACAGAGTTTTGCGGATACTGTTTTCAGTCTAACGCCGATGCTGCAGCCATCACCCCATAGGTTTCCGGAGAACTCCTCCATAACCACTGGGCAGAATTTTTTAAAATTCAGAATTATGATTGGTCACTTGTGAACTGCGGTGCCCTCATTTTTGGTTGACCTCTGATCTATCTTCTCTGCGTCCATTTGTGCGTCTGTTTCCACACATAAACCCACATATCTCGGGAACCGTTTGACTGATAAGGCTAAAGATTTAACACAAATGTAGCCTTTGGAAAGCTTTAAAACATACACTAAAAATGGTGACGCCACCTGCAACCATTTTTGCACAGCGTCCATCTGTTCATCTGCCTTTGGATAAAAAGACTCATATCTCTGCATTGGTTGGACTTATCTACCTGAAATTTTGCATGTGTATACATCCTGGACAACTTTCTTGATTTTATGACAGGTGGCACCACCTACATTCACGTTTACTCTGCAGACATCCAAGCTCATAAATTATGCTAGTTATTGAATTTTTTTGGAGGCTCTTGTTGTATTCCCTTACAGTCAACTTTGGTCACTGTAGGTCATTCAGTGCAGCTCTCTATGCTCCCCAGGCTGTTGGCATAATGTTAGATGTCCCAAAGATCTCCTACCAAGCCGAAAACTGGGTCTTTGTGACTTTATTCCTTTGAGAAATTAAGGAAAAACCTCAATTTTTTTATTAAAAACCTATTTTCACACTTCAGAACTGCCTAATATCAAAACCACTCATCTGTTTTTCCTCATATTTACCATAAATATTCCTCTATATAGTTCCTATGTACATGCTAGAAATAAGGTCTGTGTTATATAATTTAAAAAAGTTATGGTCTCAAAATTAATGCATTTTATAAAAAGTCAGGAAAGATATTTGATCGCTTAACACAAAACTTGTTAAAGCTAAGGACTTTTTTTCCAGTAATAAAACTTTAATTAATCAAAATTAAATTGTATACCCAAAATTAGATCAAAATCTTTTAAATTTTTTAAAATATTAGCAAAAATAAAAAATTTGTACCTTAAATTTTGCCCAACTTTGGCCACGGCACGTTTTTTTCATGTAAGTACTGTGGATTTAATTTTCACAGCATGTGCACATAAGAATTTAATCTGTAAAAATCTGAAATTAGAAAATAAAAGCAGCAAAATTAGGCTATTTATGGATTTGTTTTGGAGGCTTTTTGTGTATTCCCTTGCATTGTCATGCTGTCCACTTTGGTCACTGTAGGTCATTCAGTGCAGCTCTCTATGCTCCCCAAGCTGTTGGCATTATGTTATGCAATCCCATCACTAGGGCAAGCCCTCTCTCCACTGAGTTGAGCTTGATCAGGCTGTCTGCAGTTAATACCATACCACAGGGAGCCTTTTTCTCTCCCCCCCCCCCCCCCCCCCCCCACCCCATTCTGTTGACAGACCTGTACTATGAACTAGATGATTCTTAAAATTGACCCTTTTTTTCAGCAACAAGCAGTAACAACAGAGACCCCTCCCCCCACCCACCCCTTCAATACACATGACTAATAAACAAGATGAATCTGATAATTTTAATGTTAAATAAATTCTTTTTTATGAGACTTGGACAGTTTTGATTTTTTTTTAAGAAAAAAAATTTCAGGAATTTAATCCTAATATTCAAATGTGATAAAATATTAGGGTCTAATGTAAGTGCTAACTGACAAAATTTAAGAAGATATAAATACTTTGTAGCATTTCATTCATATCTCTTAAAGTTGGTGGGGCCTAGGTGTGAATAACACTGGTAACTTAGTATTAAAATTAGGAATATTGGTCAAACTTTGGTGGATTAATTTTTAACTCATATGGCCATATATTTAACTTTTGAAAACTTAATTACCTTCACACATTATTTGTTTATGAAATGTTACTTTTATATAACACTTACCGTAGGACTATTTGTTCCCTTGGTGCATCACTAAATGGTTTAGCTCATGTCCATTATTCTATAATTTACAGAGTTTCATTTTAGCAGGGCCATTTTCTCATAGCTTTTCTAATGATAATATACATGAAAAACCAAAAGAAATAAAAATATTTTGCAGTTACTAATATTTTCCAAAATTCAGCTGAGCGATGTGACTCATGCATGGGTCCCTTGTTAATATATTAATTCCTCCTATATATTTCCTATGCACATACCAGAAATTAGTTCAATATTTTTTAAATTCTTGAAGTTATGGGTCCGAACATAATGCACTTTGTAAAAAATTAGGAAATATATTTACTCCCTTATTTTGAGAATTGCTGAAGCTAGAGACTTTTGTTCAGGTATGTTACTATATTTAATCAAGATTTAATTGTATACCCAAAATTAGATTTGAATTTTTCAAATTTTATAAAATATTAGCATAAATATAAAGTCAGTACCTTAAATTTTGCCCAGATTTGACCATGGCACATTTTTTTCCCATAACTGCTGTGGATTTAATTTTCACAACATGTTTTAATAAGCATTTCATCTTTTTACATCTGAAATTTGAAACCAGTTGATCAAAAACTGTAGATTTTATTCAAGTTTTCAAGCATTGTGTAAACTATTGTTTAGATTAAGCTAGTGTTATTTCAGTTTGCTAAAGCTTAGCTCCCCAGCTTCCCAGGCCAGCTCTCAGGTGCAAAAATTTGGCATACAGTAAAATGTCCCCCAAATCCCCTACCATATCAAAACTTTGGTCACTAGGACTTCATTCCTTTGAGATATTAAGAAAAAACTTCAATTTTCCATTAAAAACCCATTGTTACACTTCAAGACTGCCTAATATCAAAACCACTGATCTGACTTAGATATATATAATATTCATGTTCTTCTATACACTCTCCATGCACATGCTTAGAAATGATGTCAGTATTGTGTAATTGTTTTCAGTTATGGGCCCGAACATGATGCACTTTGTAAGAAAACAAAAAATATATTTACTCCCTTAACATAAAAATTGCTGAAGGTAGAGATTTTTTGTCAGGGATATAACAATATTTAATCAAGATTCAATTGTATATTTAAAATAAGTTCTGATTTTTTCAAATTTTATAAGTTATAAGCATAAATATAAAATCAGTACCTAAAATTTTGCCCAACTTTGACCATGGCATGATTGTTTCCTGTAAGCACTGTTGATATAATTTTCATATCATGCACACATAAGGATTTCAGCTTGTTAGTTTATAAAGCTGAAAGAAATTGGCCAAAAATTGTGGCTATCATTAATGTTTTTATGAGACCATGTCAGACCCAGGCTCTCCCAAGCCCCTCTTCAGTAACCTGTATGTTGACCATGTTGACTTTTCAGCAAATTATGCATGCTTGAGGCGAGGCATACACAGGGGCAGCCAGGCAGCTAATGGCCAGCCACAGTTGATCCAGATATCCAACCCAACTCATCTAGTAGCTGTTTTGACCAACAACATAACAATAAACAATAAATTAATAAATTTTTATTGGTTTTTAGCTCAGCTGACTGTAAGTCAACTGAGGTAAAGGAATGGCGCTTTGTCCCTCGTCCGTCCGGTCATCTGACATTCCGGCAATCCGTTAGCAGGGCACAAATCGTAACTACTGGTCCTAGAAACTTCTTAAGGCCTCTTTACACGGGGCTGCCACCTTTGTGCCTCCTTTGAGCAACCAAAAAATGACCAGAACGCTCAATGGTTGCCTAACCCCAGAAAATCCTGTTTCTGTGTAATTGCTCCATAACCGATTCAGCGATACTTGTGCCTTCCTTGAACCTCCCAAAATACAGCATAAGGGCATTTTCTTGCCTGCCTTCCCTCTGTTTCCCCTGTGCCACTAGCACGAACACTGTGCCTCTATTCTACAACTACGGCAATGCTTGTGCCTCCCTTCTGCCTCCTTTGAGCAACCCACCACCTCGGCGTCCTTTGTGCGATTGTTTTGAACATATTCAAAAACTCACGGCGACCATGGCGTCCATGGTGATACCTAAAACTTCTGTGTATCACCTTTGAACGACATAGGCAACCATTCTGCCTTCTTTGAGCATCCTACGACGATCTGGTAAATTTTGTGGTCGCACAGGGAAGGCAGAAAGGTCGCTTTTCTGTGTAAAGGCCCCTTTAGTGAACATCCAAGGAGGTCAATAAAAAATCTCCTTGGAAACCTGAAAGTAGGTCACAGTGACCTATATCCTCCGAGCTATGGGGCTTGAAAGTACCCCCCAGAATAATCAAAAATATAATACAAAACCTCCAATATCTTGATAATTAATACATGGATTGTCATGAATCTTGCCTTGAGTATTGTCCATGACTAGTAATGTCAGTTCCCAAATAGTGATGCGCCACCTGTATTTTTTGTTATTTTAACGAATATTTTTCTATTTTTTTTTACTATGAAATGACAACAATCATGTCAGTTTCTCAGCTGTAATTACATCTAGTGTCCCAAAACCAGGTGTGTTTATTGATCAAAAGTAGATGCCATATAGTTATCACCCTGTCTGTCTGTCTGTCCATCTGTCCATCCACACAAATTTGTTTCCAGATGATAACTCCAGGTTGTATTGACACATGGATTTCAAACTTGAGTTACGTCTGGCCCACCACTAAAGGGAAAACCTATATGATTTTGGGGTCATGAGGTCAAAGGTCAAGGTCACAGGACTTACTTATTTAAAAAGATTATGGCTGCATTTTAAGCCAAGCTTTTCATCCTAAACTGGCCAACTCCAGTTTAGTTTGACATATTGGTTTCAAACTTAACTTATATATGACTCACCACTTAAGTAAAAATTGTGTCAGTTTTGGGGTCCAATGGTCAAAGGTCAAGGTCACAGGACTCATTTCTTTAAAAAGAATGCATATGCATTTGAAGCCAAACTTTTCATGGCAAGCCTTCCATCTTCAAGATATTGCTAACCTGCCAATTGGGGAAGATTCTGTTAATATTTGGGTCATGAGGTCAAAGGTCAAGGTCACAGTACCCACTTATTTTGAAAGATAGTGGATGCATTTTGAGCCAAACTTTTCATCCCAAACTTTCCATCTTGCACATATAGCTGAGCTGCCAATAGGGGAAGAACCTGATTGATTTGGGGGTCTCAAGGTCAAAGGTCATGGTTACAGGGGCCCATCTGTCCACATATTTGTTTCTGGATGATAACTCCAGTTTGGATTGACATATTGGTTTCAATTTTGATTTATATGTGACCTGTCAATAATGTAAGAACCCTTTAGATTTTGGGATCATAAGTCCAAAGGTCAAGGTCACAGGACCCACTTCTTTAAAAAGGTTGTTGATGTATTTTTAGCCAAACGTTCTGTCCCAAACCTTCTATCTTCTAGATGTTGCTCACCTGCCAATAGTGGAAGTAACTAATGGATTTTTGGGTCACAAGGTCATAGGTCAAGGTCATGGGGCCGTCTATCCACATATTTGTTTCCAGATGATAACAACAGTTTGGTTTGAAATATTGGTTTCAAACTTGACTCATATATGGCCCATCACTAAAGTAAGAACTGTTGATTCTGGGTCATGAGATCAAAAGTCAAGGTCACAGGACCCACTACTTTAGAAAGATTGTGGATGCATTTTAAGCCAAACTTTTCATCTCAATCCTTCCATCATTGACATTTGGTGCACCTGCCAATAGGGGAAGTTTCCTTTTGTTTTTGGGGTCACAAGGTCAAAGGTAAAGGTCACAGGGCCCATCCATTCTCAAATTAGTTTAAGGATGATAACTCCAGTTTGGGTAGACAGGTTGGCTTCAAACTGATCACAGGACCAATATTTTGGAAAACCTCATAAACATATATCCTTACAGACAAATGCAGCTGAGTGTCGAGACCCATGGGTCCCTAGTTATTTTCATGTTGGTCCATTTGTGATCCATGAATGTCTGCATTTAAGTGGCGTGCAACTGTTGTTTGTCTGCATTTTAATCTATGTGTGACTGTCAGATGTGCTGCATGTCCTCTTAGTACAAGTGTGACTTTTGTCGGTCTTCAATGTATTCCATGTTTTAAATATGTATAATTTTCTATTCTCCTTTTAATGATGAGTTTTATTTTCTGTAGGATCTTAAGCGGCCATCATGGAGGCCACCAAACTGGGTGTTTGGACCAGTATGGTTGACTTTGTATACAGGGATGGGTTATGCATCGTACTTGATACACCGTGATGGGGGAGGCTTGGATGGAGATGCAGCAGGTCCTCTAGCTCTGTATGGTGCACAGCTGGCTCTCAACTGGGCTTGGACACCCATCTTCTTTGGTGCCAAGAAACTTGGACTGGTAATTGTTAACTGTTGAAAATTTTAATTTTAACTGGGAAAAATGGTTAAAAATGTTTTGTGATGTTGTGTTGTAGTTTATTATTAACCATTTAAAAAATTACTTTAACGAGTCTACAAGCTTATGCAATGGTGTGGTAGTGTCCATCTGCCATATTTTGTACTTGAACCCATACTATCCCAAAAACGGCAGAAGCTATTATCCCTAAATATTATGCAAAAATCAGTCATTTGTAAAACTCTGTCAGATTGAGCTTATTTTTTTACTATCTGCATTGACTTAGATTTTACCAGGAAAAAACTATAAAACCTTTAAAATATTCTTTTCCAAAAATATCCATTATGATTGTTCAATATTTCACAGAGGTAATCACAGGAAAAAGGTCTTTCAGACTTTCAGTCATGCTGAGCTATAGTGATGGGTCCTTGTCTGTCGTCCTTTTATCCTGCAATCCATTAGCAGGGCACAAATCGTAACCATAAGGGCTAGGATCATGAATCCTATGCTGTCTTAAAGTTCCATGAAAAATCTGTTTGGAAACCTGAAATTAGGTCTCTATTACCCATATCCTCTGACTATGGGGCTTATATATACCCCCCCCCCCCCCCCCCGAATAATTGAAAATTTGATAACAAAGCAGGGCACAAATAATAACCATTGGACCTAGAATCTTCTTCCTTAACATCCTGAGAGTTCCTCAAAATTTATGCGAAGAAACCTGAAATTAGGTCTCTGATACTCACATTCTACGAGCTAATGGGCTCATAAGTACCCCACCAGAATAATTAAAAATTAGATAAAATAGCTCCAGTATCTGAACAACTAATACATTGATCACCATGTTTCTTTGCATGCATATTGATCATGGAGTGTTTCATCATTTCCTGAAGCCTAGTGGCACCACCTGGATTTTTTTCGAATTTTTACACATTTTTTTTTCTCCTTTTTAGACCTAAGATGCGGTCAGTTGTTAACAAGGCACAAATGGTAAACACAGGATCATGAATCTTTTGCCTAGCTCCTCTTCCAAATCATATTTTGTGATCATATATAACAGCTGAGTGCAGTGATCTATGGGTCCCTTCTTTCTCTTTTTTTTGAGACCTTCAAAGATGCAGTTGTCCGTTAACAGGGCACAAATCATAACCATTGGACCTATAGCTAGAATCTTCTTACTTTACATTGAGGGAGGCCCATTAAAATATTTCCTCAGAAACTTGAAGTTAGGTCTCTGTTACCCATATCCTCTGAGCTTAGGGGCTCATAGTTCTGGGGCCAATCCTGAAATTTTAAATTTTGCTGCACCCCTCGTCATTATTAGGTTTGATGCCATCTTCTATTAAAGTGATTCATCGAGATCATATTTCAAAACATTACCCCTCTGGAAAAGTGTCCAAAAGGCTTGAAATTGGCAATTTTATTAACTTATCTCGGTACATAACTTCATGAAAATATATGGGTTAATGTCAAGGGTTCACACTAGGAAATTGTTATGTGGAGATATTTCTACTACAAACTTCAATCAGAGCTACCAGTTTACCTAATTTTGATGTGCCGAATCCATTAAAATTAATTTTGAAACTCTATTTTGAATTTTTAACCTTCAAATTTTAAAATTAAAAGTTAAAAATATTAAAAAGGCATATAATTTTAAAATGTTACTGTTATTTGGGATATAAAGAGGCAAGATTAGTTCTGACCATCAATTTGATGAGCCAAATGGATAAAAAACGTTACTTTTGTCATTCATCGTATTTCAATCCTTAAAATTTACAATTTGACGCTTCTTAAAGTAATTAAATAAGTGGTGTTTTGTTTATAATTATGGTATATATCAGCTTTTTGGGCAGAGGAAAACTTTGATGTCTACATCTAATGTGAACGACAAGGGGCAATACATTGTGTACTCTTTAATTTGACTGAGTTATAACTTTAAAGTTACAAAAGTAAATTTGAAGTTTTAACATGAACTTTTAAATTTAAAAGAAATTTAAATTCATAGAATTTAAAGTCTTGATGGCATTTGAAAAAAATCACTGCAGATGCAGTTAAAAATATAGATTTGATAAACAGATCAAGGATATAATTGCTTTCAACACATTTCTGTTTTGCACCCTTAAACGTAGAGCATTTAGAATTATAACTTTGCATACATTTAGGATGTATATATATTTTTTTTTTATTTTAGAAGTTTTGTGACATAGGCATTACCTGAGAAAAAAAGCACTAACTTTAATAATATGAAGTGGCGCATCAAAAGTAATTGCTTAAATTACACGCCCCCAAAATTTGAAAAATAAATTTGAAAAAAGACAACCAAACAAGGAATATATACCCTTCTTTGGCTAAGTAATTTTAAGTTTCATAAAACAAATCTGAATATGAGTATTTGCAAGCAATTTTGTTAGTTAAACATAATAAAAACCATATTAGAGCTCCTGCTCATAATTTTGAAATTAAAACATTTAAAGTAAATTTTATTTTTGTCAGAAAGACTGGCATTTATAGCTCAATCATTCAAATTTTAATTAAAAACACGCTTTGTTTATATTTGATTGAAACCTCTGATTGAAACCTCCTAGAGTTTCTATATTTATACCGAGTATTCTGCAAGACTTGGACAGAATACGTTTGGTTCTATTTTCCATTTCTTTTACATTTTGGAAAAAAATAAAATGTTCAATGTTTAACATTTATTCTCGCCAGGCTAAATCCTGATTCGGATTGTGAACATACAAAATAACAAAGAATGAATAGGCAGGCCACTCATTTGATTAATTAAAACCATACACCTGTTCAAATCTTAGACAAAGTTAGTATGCATATTCTTCCATACATTTTCTATGAAAATACCAAAAATTAGGTCAGTATTGTGTATTATTTTAAAGTTATTGGCCCAAACCTAATGCAATTTTTAAAAAATCAGGATATATATTTTCTCACTTAACATGAAAATTGCTGAAGCTGGAGACTTTTTTTCTGGGATATAACTTTATTTAATCAAGATTAAGTTGTTTACCCAAAATTAGATCTGAATTTTGCAAAACATTTCAAGTTATTAGCATAAATTTATCCAAATTTGGCAACAGCACGTTTTTCCCTGTGACACTTTTGATTTAATTTTCACAGCAAATATACATAAGGATTAAATCTTTTAAAATCTGAAATTTCAAAGGAATTGATTGAAAAGAGTAGCTTTTATTCAAGTTTTCATACACCATGTCAAGTGTTGTTTACATCAAGCCCACCTAGAAGTACAGCCTTCACTTGTGTTATGTAACACTTACTCAAGGCAGCTTGCCTTGGCTCAGCTTGGGTACTACCGTAAAATCTCCACTTAAAACCGCACTTCCGATTAAAACCGCACCCAGACTTCGCCGAAATTCCAGGTGAGACATCGCGAGGGGCTCAAATACTAAGAACCCCCCTTTAAAACCGCACCAACTTTCGCTACGGAATGATTTGACAAAAGACACAATCAAGCTATCATCTAGAAATGAACACGCGTAGGTTGCGACTCGGCCATTCCTGTCCACTTTTAAATTCCTTGGGCATTTTATTTAAACATATCATAACACTTTTTTGCAGGGTCACTCAAGCATGAAGTTTGGGAAGACGTAAGGGCCGGTGAACCTCTGCCTGTTTATACAGATTTTATATTCCGTGCCGTATTCTTGTTTGCTACTGATTTGTCATTATATTTTGGAAAAAAACATTCTGCTGATCCATTTTAAGTCACTGTATATTTTAATTCTAAAAATTTTTGATGAAAATACCATTTTCTGGAATTACTCGGAAGATTCAAATCATTTTCATACCGGTTACTTCGGTATTATCATCGTCACATCGTACGTTGACATCGCTCCATGTCACAATATGCTGGCGCGTTTGAAAACATCGCTGGTCAATTTTACTAAATATCAAAGTAATTGAAGTTACCTTGTCGAGATACGCACGTATAGGAAACATGACGCTTGATAACGAGTGATTTTAAGGTAAAATTAAAGAGGTCAGTCGGGGTAAGCAAGTTTTTTTTCCTGAAGAAAGTTTCCGTGTGGGGAGCCATTTTGTCAAGGCAGTGTTCACGCAAGGCACGCTGGGACGAAATAGGTGGCTGTTCTGTTTACCATCCACCGCGTACAGCCGTTCAAAATATTCTTAGCAGAACACCGGGATGTTTCAGCACATGGCGGCACTCAAACTTGATTTTAAAACGATCGTCTACCATTGTGTGACTCCTTACGATGTCAGCATTTTATTCATTTTACGTTTTAAACAAATAATCTCTGCTAAATAATGCCGCAAATGGGTTTAAAGTAGGCTTTTATTTCAATTTTGCTTGACCATGCCCAACGAAGTGGGCCGCTGTGTGTTACAGCAGGGTTGTTGTAAACGTATTATTTGGTGACAATTACCAAAATTTTATAACAAGTTATATATCACACGAAAACTTATCAGCAGTATTTAATTTATATATAACAAATAATCGTAAATAATACATTTACACACGGCTCCCATGCATGCGAGACTGCTGCTAAGAACGGCCTTTGAAAGTTGCAATATTATCGCCCACTCGCCGGCCCCAAAACGATGTCTGTCAGGAAGATATTCAGGAAACCCTTCTAGTATAAACCGCACAGTGCTTTCAGGAAATAAACCTGATTTCAAGATTTTGAATTTCTTGATTAAACCGCGGTTTTAAGTGGAGATTTTACGGTACTAGCAGGCTTCCCCTCTGCCCTGTATTACCCCCCCCCCCCCCGGATGTTGTATAAACTAGATGAATGTTATAATTGTATCTGCCAAAACGAAGTTTTGCGGATTCTATGTTTTTGACCGGGTTCCGCCACCGCCGCGTTCGTTTCCGGAAAACTCCTCTGAGACTACTGGACGTATTTTTCCGAAAACTTACACAAATTATCTGGTCACATGTGAACTGGTGCCTAACCAAGTGGCCTTGACCTCTGACCTTTCCTCTCTGCCCAGCGTCCGTTCGTGCGTCTGTTTCCACACATAAACCCACATATCTCTGGAACCGTTTGACTGATCAGGAAAATTTTTTTACACAAATGTAGCCCTTGAATAGCTTAATAACATACACAAAAAAAGGTGGCGCCATCTGCAACTATGTTTGAACAGTGTCCATCTGTTCATCTGCCTTGGGTTAAAATCACTCATATCTCTGCAGTCGTTTGACTAATTCACCTAAAATTCGGCATGTGTATACATCCTAGATAGCTTTCTTGATTTTATGACAGGTGGCGCCACCTACATTTACATTAATGCTGCAGACATCCAAGCTCATATCTCGGGAACCTTTTGACCGATCAGGAAAAAAAAATTTCACAAATGTAGCCCTTGGATAGCTCTATAACATACATAAAAATGGTGGCGCCACCTGCAGCCATTTTTGCACAGTGTCCATCTGTTTGTCTGCCTTGGGTTAAAATCACTCATATCTCTGCAGTAGTTTGACCAAATTACCTGAAATTCGGCATGCGTATACATCCCGCAGAGCTTTCTTGATTTTATGACAGGTGGCGCCACCTACGTTCACGTTCACGCTGTAGACATCCATGCTTATATCTCCGGACACGTTCGACCAATCAGGAAAAAAATTTTACACAAATGTAGCCCTTGGATAGCTTTATAACATACACAAAAATGGTGGCACCATTTGCAGCCATTTTTGCACAGTGTCCATCTGTTTGTCTGCCTTGGGTTAAAATCACTCATATCTCTGCAGTGGTTTGACTTTTCCACCTGAAATTTTGCCTGGTATATATCTTGGATAGTTTCTTGTTCAAATAACAGGTGGCGCCACCTACATTCACGCTGCAGACATCCAAGCTCATATCTCAGGAACCGTTTGACCGATTGGGCCAAAATTTTGCATGTGTATAGATCTCACATAGCTCTTTATCATACGCAAAACTGGTGGCGCCACCTGCAGCCATTTTTGCACAGCTCCTGTCTATTTGTCTGCCATGGGATAAAATCACTCATATCTCTGCAGTGGTTTTACTAATTCACCTGAAATTCGGCATGCATATACATCCTGGATAGCTTTTCTGATTTTATGACAGGTGGCGCCACCTACATCCACGTTTACGCTGCAGACATCCAAGCTCATATCTCAAGAACAGTTTGACCGATTGGGCCAAAATTTTGCATGTGTATAGATCTCACATAGCTCTTTATCATACGCAAAACTGGTGGCGCCACCTGCAGCCATATTTGCACAGCTCCCGTCTATTTGTCTGCCATGGGATAAAATCACTCATATCTCGGCAGTGGTTTGACATATCTGCCTAAAATTTTGCAGGTTTATACATCCCCGACAGCTGTCTTGATTTTATGACAGGTGGCGCCACCTTCATTCCAGTTTATGCAGCAGACATCCAAGCTCATATCTTGTGAACCGTTTGACTGATTGGGCCAAAGTTTTGCATGTGTATAGTTCTCACATAGCTCTTTATCATACGCAAAACTGGTGGTGCCACCTGCAACCATTTTTGCACAGCATCCATCTTTTTATCTGCCTAGGGCTAAAATCACTCATATACATGTAGTGGTTTGACTTATCAAACGCCACCTACCATCATGTTTACATTGCACAGATCCATTCTAATATGTTACACAAGTAACTCTATTTCCCCTTGCAACTCAATCCATGCCTCACTTCACCCGTCCTACTCTGATTTTGGCGGATACACGTAGTCGCTTGTCGACTACCCGTATTCTAGTTTTCTGTATTTGATTCATTCTTATTCTAGGAAATGCTATATTTTAGATTTTGTATTGTACCACTAGGGTTACAATGATTAAAGTGCACATTTAATTGTGTCCACAAAATGGTGTATTGCTATGAAAGTGTGGATGATCATCAGATAAGGAAATCCTTACTTCAGAAGAGTAAAAACTTAACCAGGAGTGAAATTGACTATTAATTCCAATAATAAACTCTAGCTTTATAGCATACACAAAAAATGGTGGCACCACCTGCAACCATGTTTGCACAGTGTCCATCTGTTCATCTGCCTTGGGATAAATCACTCTTATTTCTGCAGTGGTTTGACTAATTCACCTGAAATTCTGCATGCGTATTCATCCTGGATAGCTTTCTTGATTTTATGACAGGTGGCACCACCATCATTCAAGTTCACGCTGCAGACATCCATGCTTATATCTCTGGACTGGTTTGACGTATCCTCATGAAAATTTGCATGTGTATAGATCTCACATAGCTCTTTATCATACGCAAAACTGGTGGCGCAACCTGCAACCAATTTTTGCACAAGTCCTTCTGTTTGTCTGCTGTGGGATAAAATACATAAAATAAAATTTATGTATTTGTATACACCACTTATGTCCTCATTCAAGCACTATCTCTTCAAATACTCTCACTCAAAGCAAACTCAAGAACTACATGTTTTAAGCCAGTTTCATCACTTCCTGTTCTCTGCTTGTGCCCTCACCCTGGGCTTGACATTCAATACAGTTCGGACTAATATAAACATTCACTGCAGATCGGACCAATATATAACACTCCTCCCTTGTTTTTAAATTGCTGAGTTATAATAAAGTACTTTTACTTTAAGTTTACTGTTGAGGTATCAAGATATGTTTATACCAATAATATATAAAAGAATATTCTTACTGATGACACATAAGGGAGTGATTTAACACTTGAACATATTCTTAGCTCTACTCTTTCCATCTACACTGTATACCTATAATATCAGTTACCATGTCCGAGATACTCCAGTATCCATTGACACATGAAAAATGGGAAGTCATTGAAAATTGCTGGTGAGTTACCACGAATTACTGGTTTCCTTCCCCTACACAAAAAAAAACAAAATGTGGAAATTAAATATGTGACATAACAAAACATGTGAAGTACCGTACAGTAATTCACTGCAAACAATCTGGTGTCCACATCAGTATAGTTCAAATATTTGAAATACTAACAGAAACAAAATATAAACATCAGATCCAACATCAGTCCAGAATCTTATGTACATTAAAGATCAAGTCTCTTTGGTGCTTTCCTGACTCAAGTGGATGCTCGGCGACCCTCAGGCTGTTTTGTAACCTCCACAACTGAGGAGGAATTTTAGTACGTTTACTGCTTAAGTGTCAACACATGAACCCTTTTGAGACCGGCTTTGACTAGCATCAACATGAGACTCAACCACTGGCTCTGGGTGCCTGGACTGATCGGTTACAAGGTTATCTGTTGGCTGAACATCATCAAGATTATCATCATCAAGCTGTCTTGATGGTACTGAGCACTCTGGTACATCTGACTCAGCCACCGGCACTGGACAAGCAGGAATGGCCAGATCATCTGGCATCTCGAACGATTCTCGTTTAGCACAAATAGTTTTAATCAGATGATCTATATGGACATGACGCAACTGATGCCCAACTCTAATGAGATAGGACCTTGGCCCCATCGGCTTAACCACTGTACCAAGATCCCATTTGGTTGAATTTCCTCGGAAATGCCTCACACTCACAGTATCCTGTGGTTCTAAAACACGCTCCTTCACTCTTTGTAGATTGTGTTGCCGCGTCAGTTTGACCTGCTGGTCCTGTACATGTTTCTTTAAATTTGGTTGTAACAAGGTAAATCTAGTACGTATCTGCCGTTTCAGAAACAACTCGCTGGGTGTCTGGCCGGTCACTGTGTGTGGTGTATTCCGATATTGCATCAAGAAGTTAGCCAGTCTGTGTTTTAACAACATTTTGTCTCCTCCATGTTTTTCTCGCTCTGCATCCTTTCTTAATGCACGTTTCACGGTCTGTACTGCCCTTTCGGCAGCACCATTAGTGGCTGGGTAAAAAGGTGGAATTAATGTTTGACCGGATTTTGTTTTAGAAACATTTGGAACTCGGTGGCGATAAACTGTGGGCCATTATCAGAGCATAGCTCTTCCGGAAGCCCATATCTGGCAAACAGATCTCATATAACTGCAGTGGTTTTGTCCACCGTTGTCGATTTCATGTATTCTATCTCTAACCATTTTGAATGACTGTCCACCAGTATAAATAAATATCCACCATCACCTACATCCGTGAAATCGCAATGCACCCTCTGCCAAACGCGTGTGGGCCACCTCAAAAAGGTTTTACAGGTGCCACTGAAGGTGCTTTCCTCACTACTTTGCATATGTCACAGGCTTTAATTATCGTTTCTATCTTGGAGTCTAATCCAGGCCACCACATGTATCCTCGAGCAACTGCTTTGCTAGCTACAAACCCCATGTGGCCTTCGTGAATCTCATTAAGCAGTCTCTCTCTGAGACCGGAGGGTATGATGACGCGAATCCCCCATAAAACACATCCTTGTTCAGCAGATAATTCTGATTGACGGGTAAAATATGGTTTCACTGCGTTGTCTGTCACATGGTTTGGCCAACCAGTCTGTATATAGTGTAACACCTTAGATAGCACTGGATCTCGCCGAGTCAGTCTGCTGATGTCCTTGGCCTTGATAGGAAGCTCATCAAGACCCGAGAAGAAAAACATCTCCTCCTCCATGGCTAAAAGGTTATCCTCACACGGCAACCTGGACAATGCATCAGCGTTTGCATGGTCCTTGGATTGTCTGTATTCCACTGTGTACTGATATGCTTGTAAAATCCGGCCAAAGTTGCATACGAGCTGCCGCTAAACTAGGAATACCAGTCTAGGATTTTCAACAGTGGCTTGTGATCTGTTAGCAGATGAAACTGTCTGCCATACAAATACTTGTGTAATTTTCTCACTCCATATATTATCCCCAAAGCCTCTTTTTCAATTTGTGAGTAGTTTTTCTCACTCTTTGTCAAGGTACGTGAGGCGAACGCTATAGGCTTTTCTTCGCCCGAATCCAAAACATGGGAAATCACCGCACCTACCACATAGGGGGAGGCATCCGTGGCCAGGATCAGTTTTTGTCTGACATTATAAGGAACCAGTACATGTCCCTTTAACAATTCAGTCTTACTCTGGTCAAAGGCTGCCTGACAGCCTGGAGACCAAATCCAGGCTGTTCCACTCTGTAATAACTCGTGCAGCGGCTGCAGCAAAGTTGACAAATTTGGAATGAAATTGCCATAATAGTTCAAAAGACCCAAATATGAACGTAATTCCTGCACATTCCATGGTTCGGGTGCATTCACATTGGCTGCAACTTTCTCCGGTAAGGGATGTCTCTGGTCTTGATCGACTTTGTAGCCCATATACTCAACACTGTCCTGTTGAAAGACACACTTAGCTTTGTTGGCCTTGATTCCATATTTCTTTAATCTGGACAACACTTCCTCTACCACTGGTACATGCTCCTCTGGTTTAGTTATGATCAAAATATCATCTATCCGGCATTTTACTTGTTCCATGCCCTGTAACACTTGATCAATCATGGCCTGAAACAGGCTAGGGGCAGTGGCAGTGCAATAAGCTAGTCTTTGGTATTGGTATAATCCATGGTGAGTATGAATGGTCATGTAATTCTTACTGTTCTCAGTAAGCTCCATCTGTTGATACGCGTTAGATAAGTCAATCTTGGTGAAGACGCTGCCTTCCTCTAATGTGGCAAATATATCCTCCACATCTGGTAATGGATAGGGATTATCTAGCAATACTTGGTTAACAGAAACCTTAAAGTCTCCACAAATTCTGACTGATCCTCCCTTTTTTGGTACACACACAACTGGCGAGGCCCAATCACTATGTTCCACTTTCTTTATAACTCCAGCTGCTTCTAACCTGTCCAGTTCTTTGTCAACTTGTGGCTTAATAGCATAGGGTACTGGTCTAGCTTTACAGAATATAGGCTGTGCCCCTTCTCTCAGTTTAATATCAGCTTTAAAACCTTGTACAGTCCCTAACTTTGATTCAAACACTGTCGAATATTTTTGTAATAGCTCTGACATCCCTTGATTGGTGTGTACATGAAAGATACGGTGCCAGTCTAATTTGAGGATCTGGAGCCAATCACGGCCCATAAGTATTGGCCCATCTGACTTCACAATAATGATTGGTAACACAGCCTTCTGTCTGTTATATGTGACTGACACATTTATTTGTCCACAAACGGGAAGATTTTCCTTGCCATAGATTTTTAATGTGCACTGAGTAGGCTCAAGTGGTATATGTGCATACTGTTTATCATACAGGTGTTTTGACATTATTGAAACACTAGCCCCTGTATCCACTTTCATTTCCAGATATATGTCATTTATTTGCACTGAAACAATCATAGCTGACCCCTTTTTATCTAGGGTTTCCACTGTATACATCCCATGACAGTATCAGAGTCTGAACTATCAGTTTCCTGACCAACAGTTTCAACGTATCTAGCATGACTTGGACCTTTATATTTAGGCTTAGCAACATAAGCTCCCTGAGGTCGAGCACTCTGACCAGTGGTTTTCATATGACAAACCACTGCAAAATGTCCTATTTTACTGCACTTACAAGTGACATTCTTTGCTGAGCAACAAGCATCATGACCTATATGCCCTACCTTCCCACAACGGTAGCATTTACGACAAAACTGTTTGTGCCTGGCACTACTGGGGTTACTGGGGGCAGATTTAAACTTAGTCTGGCTCACCTTGTGTACTTCAGCAGTATGGTCTGTGTCCATGGTCTTTATCTGAAGATCCACGGCTTCCATAGCCCTTGCTATGCCCATAGCTTTAACTAAAGTGACGTCACCCAATTCAAGTAATTTGCGACAGAGTTTACTGGACTTGCAATTGTCAATGAGTTGGTCACGTACGTCTGTTTCCGCATCCAGAAAATTACAATTTCGGGCCTGCTTACGGAGATGGGCTACGAACTGGTCGACTGTCTCACTGTCAGTCTGAGACATAGACCGAAATACATGGCACTCATAAGGTTCATTCAGTTTTGACACAAAATGGCTGTCTAGCCTGCGTAAAACTATTTCATATTTACTTGCCGTATCCTCTGAAACGCCACGGGCCGGGCCAGGGTCAACCAAGGTGTCATACAGTTCTTGCACTTCAGGTCCCGCCATATGCAATAAAAGAGCACACTTCTGTTCATCATTGGTAACTGCTTTGGCCGTTAAATAATATGTGAAACTCTTTTTCCAGCGTTGCCATTGCGGGGCCAATGTCGAAACATTGCCTTTACAGTCAAATGGCTTTATACCCGGGAGCTCGACGGGAACAGCAGCCATTGTCTAGATAAATGTCCGATGGAAATCCTCGTCACCACTTTTATGTATTTGTATACACTACTTATGTCCGCATTCAAGCACTATCTCTTCAAATACTCTCACTCGAAGCAAACTCAAGAACTACACGTTTTAAGCCAGTTCCTGTTCCTGTTCTCTGCTTCTACACACATGCGCCCTCACCCCAGGCTTGACATTCAGTACAGTTCAGACCAATATAAACATTCACTGCAGATCGGACCAATATATAACACAGTCCATTCTTTTCCACTTGCCTATCCATCTGTAAATTTTTCATATGCATCACAGTATCTCAAAATTTTTACTGTTTTTTATAGTAAAAAAACTATACTTGTTGTCCGTCGTCTGTCTGTCTGTCCGTCCGTTAGACTGGCACGTTTTGAAACCGTTAGACCTACAAATCCAAAATTCGGCATACTGTTAAATGTCCCCAAAATCTCCTACCATACCGAAAATTGGGTCAATATGACTTCGTTCCTTTGAGATATTTAGGAAAAACCTCAAATTTCCATTAAAAACCTATTGTCACACTTCAGGACTGCCTATATCAAAACCACTGATCTGATTTTTATGCCCCCGCGACAAAGTGGCCGGGGCATATAGTTTTACACATGTCCGTCATTCCGTCCTTCCGTCCTTCCGTCCTTCCATCCTTTCGTCCTTCCGTCATTCCGAAATCAAACAGTTGTACGGACTTTTTTTCGCAATGCCTGCAGATATTGGCCTGATTTTTGGTGTGTGGGCAGATATAGGCCAGTTACAGATTAAGTTCGCGTTTCGTCCCGGTTGACCTACTTTTGATCGTTTTACGGCTCCTAAACTTAGAAAATTTCATGAAAAATAGAAATTTCATGACAAATACACATGTACGGACTTTTTTTCGCAATGCCTGCAGATATTGGCCTGATTTTTGGTGTGTAGACAGATATAGACCAGTTACACATCGAGTTCGCGTTTCGTTCTGGTTGACCTACTTTTGACCGTTTTATGGCTCCTAAACTTAGAAAATTTCATGAAAAATAGAAATTTCATGACAAATACACATGTACGGACTTTTTTTTGCAATGCCTGCAGATATTGGCCTGATTTTTGGTGTGTGGGCAGATAATGACCAGTTACAGATAGAGTTCGCGTTTCGTCCTGGTTGACCTTCTTTTGAACGTTTTAGGCCTCCTTAACTTAGAAAATTTCATGAAAAATAGAAATATTCATGACAGATACATATGTACGGACTTTTTTTCGCAATGCCTGCATATATTGGCCTGATTTTTGGTGTGTATGCAGATATAGATTAGTTACAGATCAAGTTCACGTTTCGTCCCAGTTGACCTACTTTTGATCGTTTTACGGCTCCTGAACATAGAAAATTTCATGAAAATATGAAATTTCATGACAAATACACATGTACGGACTTTTTTCGCAATGCCTGCAGATATTGGCCTGATTTTTGGTGTGTGGGCAGATATTGACCAGTTACAGATAGAGTTTGCGTTTTGTCCCAGTTGACCTACTTTTGATTGTTTTACGGCTCCTGAACATAGAAAATTTCATGTAAAATATAAATTTTCATGACAAATACACTTGTACAGACTTTTCTTCGCAATACCTGCAGATATTAGCCTGATTTTTGGTGTGTGGGCAGATAATGACCAGTTACAGATCAAGTTCACGTTTTGTCCCAGTTGACCTACTTTTGACCATTTGACGGTGCTCTAACATAGAAAATTTCATAAAAAAGTGCACATGTATGGACTTTTTTTCGCAGTGCCTGCAGATACGGGCCTGATTTTTTTTGTGTTGGCAGATAATGACCAGTTACAGATCGAGTTCTTGTTTTGTCCCAGTTGACCTACTTTTGACCATTTGACTGCTCCTGAACATAGAAAGTTTCATGAAAAATAGAAATTTTCATAACAAATCCATATGTACTGACTTTTTTTCCTTAATGCCTGCAGATACCACCCTGATTTTTTATGTGTGGCCAGATAATGACAGTTACAGATGGAGTTCGCGTTTCGTCCCTGTTGACCTACTTTTGATTGTGTTACGGCTCCTAAACATAGAAAATTTCATGAAAGACAGAAATTTTTATGGAAAATGCACATGTATGGACTTTTTTTCACAATGCCTGCATATACTGGCATGATTTTTGGTGTGTTGCTTGATAATGACCCATTACAGATCGAGTTTGCATTTTGCCCTTGTTGACCTACTTTTGACCATAAGACACCTCCTGAACTTAAAAAATTTTTCAAAATTTAACAAATGTTTCTTATTTGCCCCAGGCGGGGGCATTCGTGTCGTTCCGACACATCTAGTCTTAATATTTATCAGAATAAATCTCCTATATACATGCCAGAAATTAAGTCCATTAAGTATAATTTCTTTAGGTTATGGGCCCGAACATAATGGACTTTGTAAAAAATCAGGAAAAATATTTACTCACTTAACATGAAAAATTTTGAAACTAGAGACTATTTTTTCCAAGTATATGACTTTGTTTAATTGATTGTTTACCCAAAATTAGATCTGAATTTTGTAAATTTTTTAAGTTATTAGCATAAAAATAAAATCAGTACCTTAAATTTTGCCCAACTTTGACCAGTTCTACTGCAGTGTAGATAATGTTATATGGCCAAGTCAAAACCTGTGTGACACCATTTCCAAATGTAAATAATATAAATGACATCAGTCCTCTTCCCTCCAAGGATATTATCAAAATGTTACATAACTTGAGTTAAACACCATCAACTTGTAATACAGCTTATATTACCACACAAAATTGCATTTGCCTGCCTCCTCTTCCAAATCATATTTTGTGATCATATATAACAGCTGAGTGCTGTGACCCATGGGTCCCTTTTTAGCCCTCAGCCTTTAGGCTGATGGGCTATTGTCGTCACCCAAGCTGTCCGTCCGTCCGGCGTCCGTTAACTTTTACCTTGTGAGCGGGATATCTTGAAAAGGATTCACCGTCAGAATTTTATTTCCTCGGTAAAGATGTATATCGACAAAATCTCGGTCAAGTTCGAAGATGGGTGACCTTGACCAATTTTTCTACATTTTAGAGCTAATTATAGAAAAACACTTAGATGCTTATTACTCAGGAACCATTTGGTGGATTTTCACAAAACTTACTATGATTATTGGGACTGATAATCTGTACCTGCTACACAAGTTTGGTGGCGCCACCTACAATTTCTTATTTTTAATGAAATTTTATCGGATTTTTCAACTTTGGGCTTGTGAGCGGAATATCTCTAAAAGGATTCACCGTAGGAATTTTATTTTTTCGGTGAAGATGTACATTGACAAAATCTTGGTCAAGTTCGAAGATGGGTGACCTTGACCTATTTTTCTACATTTTAGAGCTGATTATAGAAAAAAACATTTAGAAGCTTATTTCTCAGAACCATTGGGTGGTTTTTTAACAATACTTACTATGATCATAGGGACTGATGGTCTGTAACTGCTGCACAAGTTTAGGGGCGCCACCTGCAATTTCTGATTTTTAATGAATTTTTCTTGGATTTTTCAATTTTGGCCTTGCGAGCAGGATTATCTCTAAAAGGATTCACAAAAGGAATTTTATTTCTTTGGTGAAGATGCATATCAACAAAATCTCGGTCAAGTTGGAAGAAGGGTGACCTTGAACTGCATGTCAAGGTCACAGAGCTTATAATAGAATAAAACTCAAAAGCTTATTTTCAGGAAGCATTTGATGGATTGTTATGAGTCATGGTACATACCTCTCCATTTTAAATTTAAAACTGAGACATGAACAGATTTACATCCATGTGAGAACAGATATTTAGTACTTGTCACTGTTACCACCTCTAAACACTGTTCTTTTGGCTGAGGGCTTTTATCAGCTTCTGCTGATAATCTAGTTTATCCAGTAAGCAATGTTGAATTAAGTGAATATCCTCTATGTATATACAGAGATGTTGTAACTTCCATCATTCCATCCCCACCCCCCCCCCCCCACCCCACCTCCCCACCACCTACATTTAATAAAATAAAAAAAAAAGTATCTTGAATAATATATTATAAAAAAATAGATCTAATTTAACAAATGTGTAAAGTGCTGAACTGTCAACAATTAATCATAAAGCCAACCAATTATCATGGTAATCGTATAGATCTTATGTTCACAAACTGCTCGCTTGCTTCAGTTTCAACATAAGGAAACACATGGTCAGTTCAAAAAATATTATTTGCAACAATTTCTTACTCATTAATACAAACCAGTCATATCAACTAACCATGGCCTATATTACCTTTTCCTATAAGACTTAATCTCCATTTGATATTATTTTAGATTTTTACTTTCAGGGTCAACTTCAGCTGAACACCATGACCAATAGGTCCCTTGTTTCATTGCAGTCTTATCAGAGTATTATTTTTGCAATCATATATTAAGTGCTTTACTATAACGAAATATGAGGGCCATTTTCTCCTAGCTGTGTGGGTGCTTATACATATTAAACAATAACAATAGAATCAGCATATTTGCATTTGCTAAATGTTTCAGAATTCAGCTGAGCACCGTGACCCATGGGTCCCAAGCTTTGAGTGGACATCCAATAACCACAGGATGTTTCTAAATGTTTATAAAATGGACAAGCCTATTTCATAAACTGGACAGTTTCACATATTGAGCAATTGTTTATGAATGAGTTTTTAAAACTCATCCATGTCACTGCCCATTTCATAAATTGACATGGCTTGAGCAAACTAAATAGAAGAAATGATACAATTTACAATTCTGAATTAACTTATATTTTCATATTTTTATTATATTCCTAAATGTAAACTATAAACTATCTAAATTAAACATGTATTAATTATTTGCATGCCTCAGCAGAAAGTAACGTGTAATGATCAGGTCTGTCAGTTCATCTGATTCTCCAT